>OW569417.2:35441616-36641616 GCA_937662695.2 Halyzia sedecimguttata
AAATTTTCTAGGGGTACGGTTCTCACAAAATTTTAAACACGTCTTTATGGTGATTTTCTACTACTAGTTACCAAACTTCAATTCGATCGAATATTTATTTTTTGAGTTATCAAGGAAATAATATTCCAGATGGGTATAACTCGGAAACCGTTTGACCGATTATGCCCAAAATTGAACTCAACTCTCCCTTTCGGATACGCAACCTTCCCTGAAAATTGCAAGTCCCTATCTCCTTTCGTTCGAAAGTTATCGAGGCAACGGTCACCCATCTACTGAACTCACACAAGAATGCTCGAATCTCCAACAATATTTAACCGATCGTATTAAAACTTGAAAATTGGCAGTATAGTTAGGTTATCAAGGTTCTTGCAAAATTTCAGCAATTTCGAACGATTAGTTACTGATATATAGAACTTTTTTTTTTTATTTTCAAAGATTTATTTAAAATTTTCTACAAACGCTATCCTCACCAAATTTTGCAAACGTTTCCGCATTGGCATTCTACAACTAATAACCATGTTTGAATTCAATCGGTTCAGTATTTTTCGAGTTAATGAGGAACAAAAACCACAAAATTTCATGAAATTTCAGATGGCTATAACTCTAAAACCGTTTGGCCGATTAGGCTCATAATCAAACTGAATTGTCGCGTTGTGGTGTACATCCTAACCTGAAAATTTGAGGCCGCTATCTCTCTCAGTTCTCAAGTTATCGTGACAACAAAAATATTTTTTAATAATTTTTTAATAATTTTGTAGCCATACGATTCGCACAAAATTTCACAAACGTGCTTAGGTTTATATTCTACAACTACTCACCAAGTTTCAATTCGATCGGATTCATATTGGTTGAAAACAAAATTATTACTCGGAAACCACTGGGCCGATTATGCCCATTAACGAACTTGTCCGTCGTATTGGGATGCGCCACCCACCCTGAAAATTTCAAGTCGCTAGCTCTTTTCGTTCTCAAGTTATCGTGGCAACGGCCGGACGGCCGGACGGACAGAATCAAATTTGACATCGAATTCTTCATTGGGGAGTCGAACTTAATCGTTTGAGACCATTTTCGTCAAAAAATTCGAAAGTTACAGACATTTGGGCAAAACTATAACGCGATGTTCCCCAGAACATACGCGCAATAATGTAACCTTTTGTCTCTTATAAAGATTATAATAGATTAATGCGAAGAAAATCTGGCAAGATACTTAAGTATCCATGGAGTTAGTAAATTTTTCAATTTTCACAATTTTATATCTCCGGAACGCGGAGGTTCCTGAAATTAAAACAAACAGGGATCGATTTGTTATGCCGACATGCATCTCAGAGACAAGTATGAAGAAAATCGGTCACTGGCCAGATACTAAATTTTCGACGCAATAAGTGAAATTTTCAATTTTCACAATGTTATATCTCCGGAACGCGGTGGTTCCTGGAATTAAAACAAACAGGAATCGATTTGTTATGCCAAAATGCATCTTTGAAACAAGTACCTATGAAGAAAATCGGTCACTGGCCAGATACTACATCTTCGACGCAATAAGTGAAATTTTCAATTTATATTCAATATTCAATAATATATATATATGCATTTAATAATTCATATTTCTAGAACTGAAATTACGTAGAAATTGAAGCTTCAAATGAACTCAATTTCAAATTTCATAATTTCAAATACATCAAAACCTTTGAGCGTTGTTCAATCCGGATATTCATATGATATAATATATAATCATACCTTAGGTATGTTTGCATGAATACCGGACTCCAACCTTCAATTTTCATTAGCCCATTACAGCTGTGTGTTAGGCAACACACAACATCAAAATCGGTTCACTGGCTGTTGATGTAAACTCTTTGAAACAAATTACATCTCATCCAGCGAAACTACCGACGAAGACGATCGATAAAGGGGTTTTCACGTTCGGCCAATCTGTAGAAAGCACAGAACACTAACTAGCAAGTGGGCGGGTTTTCGATGGATTGCTTCGTCGATGCAGTAAAGTTCGATGCAGTAGAGCGTCTGTGCAATGAGTCTTCCTTGTAGTAAGGCGCACCTTAACTAACTCCCCGTCTACTACAGCAGAAGAGGGCGAGACCACCTAAACCGCGCCTATTTATAACCATGTATCATGAAAGAAATTGAATTTGA
This sequence comes from Halyzia sedecimguttata, assembly GCA_937662695.2. Lineage (NCBI taxonomy): Eukaryota > Metazoa > Arthropoda > Insecta > Coleoptera > Coccinellidae > Halyzia > Halyzia sedecimguttata. The sequence continues at coordinate 35,443,768 of OW569417.2, forward strand.
AAAAAGTGTCGTTTGAAAAAAAAAGCTTCAAAAATCATCTTATAAAAAAGGGCAATCTATAATGCTTCAATGCCTTAATGCTTCAAAAATTGTCATTAAATTCATTTATCAAGATTAAATGAGCAATCAGCAATGATTCAACCTCGTGGAATGGGTTGTTGCAACTTAGACTCGGTGCATAGTTTTCACAACTCGAAATATCATCGAAATGTCTAGAGCAAGGCTGTAGACAATCATAGCAGATTGTCCATTTATTCCTGATATCTGAGTAGGTAGTGAATTACGAACAAATTATTTCAATAGTTCAAAATATATTAATTAAATACTATCCTCTTTTCATAATTTAATATTTAATAGTCCATACCACTCACACATTCTTTTCTGTATTATGAACCTTAACTCAAGAAAAAAATGATTGATACACAAATGTAGAACCAAATTTTAGTATTTTTTTGCTAGCAACATTATGAAAATACTGTATATAGGAACATGTTTCACTACTCAAGGAAGTAAAAGGTAATATTATTCTCAGTGGTCAACGAACAGTAATTTCTTTTGATGATTCCATTATGTTCTTCTTTCCTATTGCCTCCATAAACTACATCAAAACAGTCTTGTTTATATTCACAAATTCAAGAATCGAATATTTGCTTTCCAGGAGAAAATAACAACTATGAATTGACAATCTCTACTAGCTAGAAAATATGACATTTATGAATAGTGATCACAGACAGATTCTGTCTTCACATTCTGTGAAAACATAGAACTCACGATCTATTATTGAAACTTTGAAACATCATATCTCCGAAAGTATTAGCTTGTTAGAGTTGAAAATGATAACAATGGATTCTTATGATGAAGCATGGTTTCACAGTAGAGATATCAGTGACCGCAATGCTGAAAGAACACTAATAATAATCTAATCGATAATTCCATCTGTCGTTAAGGTCTATTCACACGTATCCAGTATCACCGAGGAAACAATTTTTCGTGCCAGTCCAACATTGGAGCGGATGGACCGTCTATCTATTTTTCATGCCAGTAGCTTCCAACTCCATACCCCGTAAGGCCTGTTTCACATGAATACGGTTCCATTCGGTTCAGTTCGTTTTCGGTTACAACCGAATACGAATAACGCAATCACACATATATGGTTCATATGGGTTTTATGATATCTTCAGAAACACAGACTCAATCACAATTCCAATTATTTCGCGACGTCAGATTCATCAAAGTTATTCAAAATTTGTACACAAAAATATTTGCATGCTTCCTGCGTCTTTAATTTAGCTTTATATTTTTCAGAAAATTTGTCCCACAGCCCTGGTTTAGATTTACAGCAGAAATTAGTCGATCCATATTTGATAAACCATCATTTTCTCATGAATACTTATATACCAACAATATCCCGAACATATGTATTTATGTTTATATTTCTATTTCAACAATTTGTGAAATATTGAAAGATTTACCGCCGTATTCACAAATAATTAAATCTCCGTTAAGTCCTAACTGAGGTCCTCAGTTAAGGATAAATTTGAATCGCAATCTCAGTTAACGTGAAACAGGCCTGCTTCACCACCCTTGAATACGATAACTGAGGTTGCAATTCAAATTTATCCTTAACTGAGGACCTCAGTTAGAACTTGACGGAGATTGAATGCTTTGTGAATACGGCGGATTATCTGCTCGATATGAGGTTAAGACCACAGAACGAGGCAGACTTCTTTATGTAAATATTTATTACTTTTTGGTAAAAACCGTGTTTGTGTGAAATCTCCGGTTGATCTGTATTCCCAACGCACGAATCCAAACCTGATTGAAACCTATTCGTGTCGAGGGAGTATTCCGTGCTGTACGGTTTCTATTCGGTAACGAATCTGAACCGAAGCACCGTTTCACACTTGTCGCCAGCGACCGAATTGAAACCGAAAAAGAGCCGAACCGAATGGAACCGTATGCATGTAAAACAAGCCTAAGACGGAGGTTAAACGGTCAATTTGGCATCAATCATGGAATTCATTCTAAGAAGAGGATAGTGCAGTCAAAACCTATGACTCACTAGATTCGTGCAAATGATCTGGATTCAGCTCAACCAGTATAAAACTGGAATGCTAGTCTAGAATTTATATGCCAGTGAGACTGGCGCCAGCTACTGGATACGTGTAAATAGGCCTTCACACCACTCAAGCTGGGGCTTCACGCGAGAGCAAAATTTTTCTCGTCTCGTCTCGTTCTCGTCTCGGAAAAGCGAGACGAGACGAGACGTTTTCAAGATTATTATAGGCGATACCGAGACCCAGGGTTCGGAAATATAATGATATTTATATAAATATCAAAATATCGGATATATATCGATATATATCCGATATATATCAATTTCCCGATATTTATTTTTGAAAACAATTTTTACAGTTTTTTCTTAGTTAAAATCTATAAATCAAACGCATAAAAATGGTGATTTACCAAATTTATTAAAAAAATTAAACAAGATTCTTAAGAACGAAGAAAATAGCAAAAATAAAAAAAGTTAATTAGTTAAAAAATGTATCAAATGTATCAGAACGAATCTCCTGTGCAGACACAGTGGCCTCATCTCTTATACATTCTATATTGCTACTATTGCAAGTTTTAGATGTAGACGCATACTCTCTGTTTAGATATTTGAACAAAAAACAAGTTTGGCTGTTTTGTCACGCTTTCTTAATTTTGATTGTACCAAGCCGAATGCTGAAAAATACGATTCCGCGGCGAAATTAAAAAATCACCATCTAAAGCTATACGGGGATTCCCCGAAAATGCGTTGCTAAATACCGGTTTTCAGCTGTTGGCTGTGGCCCTTTGACGTGGGCTCAGACGTGCTCTTATATCGCGATAGATTATGAATTTTTTAAGCAGCGTCGCACATTTTTGTGAATTTATAAATATCCGTGATATATATCACTGCTTATAAATATCGATATATATCGTGATATATATCATGATAAATATCGGTCGAACCCTGCCGAGACCACATACAGCGCAACACGAGAGTCTCGTTTTAGGTCTCGTTAAATTTTTTGCATGAAGTTTTATATACGATTCGACTTTTTTCAACAGCCACAGAAAACAATTGAATATGAAGAGTTTCTACTATAATTACCAATATATTTTGTCTTATTATACATCGATCGTTCTAGAAATACACGATTTTAGAAGATTATTAATTCGTTATGACCTTGCGATAATTGAGATTATTTCTCAAGAAAAAATAGAATTCACAACCATAAAAACTGATGCCATTATGAATTCAATACTTAACGGACAACTTTTATTGCCCCTAAATCCCAATGCTTTGAAAATTTCGTATGTATCTGAACATCTGGAGAAATTTATGCTCTTGTGCTCCTTGTGGTGAAGATGTGAATAATTATTGTATACATCTGTGGAACTCGTATAATAAAACTGGTAAAGAAATGAAGCTATTCAATGTTTCGAAAAGTGCTATGAGGAATACGTCAAGAACACCCTCAATGATCTACCCACTGGGAAGGTATTCTTTGAAAACTATACCAAATTGTTCAATTCTATTAAAAAATGTATCGACATCGATAGCCTATTTGAAACATCAACAAAACTTTCAAAATATTGAGTTTGAAGAACATTTGCTGCTAGAAAGAGCAAATAGGAATCAAAATATTTCACAGTGGTAGAGAGTGATGAAAAAGTTCTTCCTACACTTTCCAAGATGACCGATGATTTATCAATGGCTACATCCGTACTGAGTTTGAAGAACATTTGCTGCTAGAAAGAGCAAATAGGAATCAAAATATTTCACAGTGGTAGAGAGTGATGAAAAAGTTCTTCCTACACTTTCCAAGATGACCGATGATTTATCAATGGCTACATCCGTACCTGTTGAAAGATTATTTTCCACAGCAGGTATGATCATCGCAAAAACACGTACATCATTGAAAGATGATGTAATGCAAGCGTGATTATGTTTGAATTATTGGTCATCGAGTAATAGAAAGTTGAAATTATCAGTGTTTAAAATTAAAAATAATATGTACGTGTACAAATATTTTTGTATGAGAGCGTAATAAATATAGCTTTACAAAATTATTCATTATTGTATACCATTTCGGTTTTATATTATAATATTAGCGGCCGGTTTCATAATAAATTGTAAAGTTCCTTTAAATTTAAAGTATCCTTCAAAGTGACATTTTGGTTCAAAATATCCAACTAAAGGATGCTTTAAATTTAAAGGAACTTTAAAATTTATTATGAAACCGGCCGTTATTATCGTTATCCAGAATTAAGCGAGACGAGACGAGACAACTGATAACGAGACGAGAACGAGACTTAAACGAGACTTAATTTTTTGGGAATTGGCGAGACCGAGACGAGATTTTTTATACTCTCGCCTACCTTCGTCTCGTTTGAAGCCCTAACTCAAGCCGAAACGCACTATGGCCAGATGTTAGTGAAGGATGCTTTCAAGAATATTCATCTGCTTCTAGCCTTTAAATCAACCATATTTTAGAACACTGTCTCGGTAAAGCTTGAATCCTCAGATGACAACTTTTCTGGAGCTGCCCATGCCAATCTAGTGGGAAATGTATAGTGGAAATACCTATTTACTTCTATAATTCACGAATCCAAAGGAATATTATTTCAAACTGGGGAAAATGAAAGTTCAGAAAGATAATATTTCATAATACAACCAAATTAAAAAAGTTTGCTGCTACCGAATTCTTGTACCTGCAGATATCGTTTCTCATTAGAGGCAAAACAATGATGAACATTTCATTGCAATCGGTCGATTTTTTCTGGGTGCTCGTGTTCCTTTGAAAATCAGTAAATATTTCCGATTCGTTGCTGGTGGAAACTGTTCATTAGAACTTATCGGTACTGCTGCGAATTTAATGAGGTAGGTTCCGTTTCAATCCCGACTTTCCGCCGATACAACGTGATGTGAATAAAGTGGAATTGTTTTCTGTTGCGACTGAACTCGCGTTTTCTACCACATAGCAGTGAATTGAATGATTGTCAGTTGATGGAACAGTAAAGAACGAAACATGGTTGCTATTCTGTATCACACGCAGAAGTATGAAGACGAATTGTACGATAAAGTCCAGTCATTTAGTGTTCTACCTCGGAATGAAACAAAATGAGCTGAGTTTTTTAGAGAATCTTCATTTTGGCATTCTAAATGTTGTTTCAAAATTCTCATAAGGTCAAGTGTAAGCGTTCTTATATTATATATATATATATATTAGAATATTGACATAAAAAAGTATGTGAAATTTTGTGAGGATCGTATCACCAGAAAATAAAATAAAAAATCACTCTTAATTCGAATTTACCATGATAAATTCGATTAAGAGTGTCCAATACAGTAGAATGGACAATAGAACATGCACGCAAAACCTCCTGACTTCACGTCAGTGCTTGAACCAATCTTTTTTTTCATGATTTTTTTTAAAATTTTCTAGGCGTACTATTCTTATGAAAGGCAAAACACGTCTTTATGTCGATATTCTACAACTTGATACCAAGCTTCAATTCGATTGAGTCTATATTTTTTGAGTTATCGAGGAAATAATATTCCAGGTTGATATAACTCTGAAACTGTTAGACCGATTATGCCCGTAATCGAACTAAACACTCCTATTCGGATGCGCAACATACCCTGAAAATAACAAGTCTCTATCTCCTTTCGCTCGAAAGTTATCGAGGCAACGGTCACCGATCCATCTACTAAACTCACACAAGGCTGCTCGAATCTCCAACAATATTTATACGATCGTGTTCAAACTTGGAACTTGGCAGAAGAGTTAGGATTCGAAGGATCTCGCAAAATTTTAGCGATGTCGGACGAGTAGTTACTGATATATAGAATATCTTTTTCGAGTTGGCATTATACGATTAATAACAATGCTGGAATCTCAATCGGTTTTGTACTTTTCTAGTTACTGAGGAAATAAGAACCACATTTCAGATGGTTATAACTCCAAAATCGTTTGGCCGATTATGCCTATAAACAAACTTAAACATAGCATTTAGATGCACAACCTAACCTGAAAATTCCAAGTCACGATATCTCTCCGTTCTCAGGTTATCGTGACATAAAAAATATTTTTTAATAATTTTTTTAATATTTCCTAGTGATGCGATTCTCACAAAATTTCACAAACGTGTTTAAGTTCATATTCTACAATTATTCACCAAGTTTCAATTCGATCGGAGTCATATTGGTTGAAAATAAAACTATTACTCGGAAACCATTAGGCCAATTATGCCCATTAACGAACCCGTCCGTCGTATTGGGATGCCCCACCCAACCTGAAAATGTCAAGTCGCTATCTCATTCCGTTCTCAAGTTATCGTGGCAACGGACGGCCGGCAGGCCGGACAGAATTAAATTTGTTCTCGAATTCTTCATTAGGTAGTTGAACTCGATCGTTTGAGACCATTTTCGGCAAAATATTTGAAAATTGCAGACATTTCGGCAAAATGATGCGATGTTCCCCAGAACATACGCGCAAAAATATTATTCATCACAGGATGACGGGAACGCAAAGAGATAGCAAGTTGATATGTTTACGTTAGGTTGCGCATCCAAATGTGACAACTGAGTTTGTTATCAGGCATAATAGGTCAAATAGTTTTGGAGTAATATCTATCTAAAATGTTGTTGTTCTTTCCTCAATAACCCAAAAAATACGAAACCGATCCAATTCAAACATGGTTCTTAGTTGTAGAATACCGACGCGCAAATTTTTGCGCATGATTTAGGAACATATCACTAGAAAATTAAAAAAAAGGTTCAAGCCCTGTGGACCATAGCTTTTGGCGCTCTTGTTCAAATAGACAAATTATATCTCCGAAAGTATTGGTTTCTCAGAGTTGAGAATTATATCAATGTATTCTTATGATAGAACTGCATCATAAAGGAAATTCAATTCAAATAATAGTTTATTTATCAAGATTAAATGAGCAATCTTAGAATGAGAACTGCACCATTGGATGAAATTAAATTAAAATAGCTGAAATGAATTTGACTCTCTCTTATAGAACAGGATGACATGTACGAGTATGAACATAGATCATATAATAAATCATGGATAGAATAATTATAGCATTCTGCGAAAATATAGAAGTACGATTCATTATTGAAATTTCGAAAAATCACATCTCCGAAAGTATTAGCTTGCTGGAGTTGAAAATGGTATCAATGGATTTTTATGGCGAAACTGCATCTCAAAAAAAAATAATTTGAAATTTGTAAGTTAAAAATAAATTGTTTTTCGTTACTCTGAAACCATCTGGCCTATTTTGCCCAATAGCGAACTTAACCGAGATATTTATCTCCCTAACCTACTCTGAAAATTTCAACTGCCTAGCTCATTCCGTTCTAGAAACAAAATTTAAAAATTTAAAACTTTTTTTTTACACTTTACGGTAACCCGATCAATACAAAACTTCACACGCGTCTAAAAGTCATGATTCTACAATTTGATGCTAAATTTCAGATAGATGGAGTAATTGGTTTCGGAAATATTCATAAAAAATATGATTACTAAAAACGGCCGTAACTCCGAAACTGCTTGATGGATTTCACCCGTTAACGAACTCGTCCGAGATATTTACGCTCCAAACCCACCCTGCAAATCTCAATCCTCTAACTCCTTCGTTCGAGAGTTATCGTGTTAACGGCGGATGGCCGGACAGAATCGATTTCGACCACGGATTCTTGATCAGTGAGTCGAACCAAATCGTTTGATACCATTTTCAGCCAAAAATTCGAAAATTACAGACATATGGGCAAATTGATAAGTACTCTGTTCCGAGGAACAAGAGCGCCTAAAAAAAATATTGAAAATTGAAAAAAATCAATATATCAGAAAAATTCGCCCAACATCGCTGAAATTTTGCGAGAGCCCTTCGAAACCTAACTTCGCAGCCAAGTTCGGTTTTAAAATCATTCACATCTGGAATTTTGTTTTTATTTATTCTATAACTCAAAATATACAAATCTGATCCAATAAATGCCAGGTTTATGCAGCGAGAATATAGATCTTAGCACTTGGCTCTAGAGACTTGATTCTAACAACGAGCTTTCCTATTCGATTTACCGATCGCGACAACCAATAGGAGATCTTGTTCTTTTAAGTTTAAGTTTGAGTTAAGATCCAAGAGCTGAGTGTTGAGAGCTAAATTCTTTCTGCATAAACCCGCATTAAACTTGGTAATTATGAAATGCCGATGCGCTAATCTTCGCGGAATTTCGTGAATATTGTATTCTCAAATTACTTGAGACGTATGTTTTTGGCGCTCTTTTTTCTCGGAACAGAGTGCTTATCAATTTGCCCAAATGTCTGTAATTTTCGAATTTTTGGCTGAAAATGGTCTTGAACGATTTGGTTTGACTCACTGATCAAGAATCCGTGGTCGAAATCGATTCTGTCCGGCCGGCCGTTAACACGATAACTCTCGAACGGAATGAGCTAGGCAGTTGAAATTTTCAGAGTAGGTTTGAGGGATAAATATCTCGGTTAAATTCGTTACTGGGCAAAATCGGTCTGATAGTTTCGGAGTAAAGAAAAAAAATATTTTTTTTGTACATCACAACTTTGGAATTCAAATTTTTTTAAGATGCAGATTCATCATAAGAATCCATTCTTATCATTTCAAACTCTAACAAGCTAATGCTTTCGGAGATATGATGTTTCAAAGTTACAATAATACATCGTAAGTTCTATGTATTCACAGAATGTGAACACAGAATCTGTCTGTGATCACTATTCATAAATGTCAACTTTTCTAGCTATTAGAGATTGTCAATTGTAGTTGTTATCTTCTCTTGGAAAGCAAGTATTCGATTCTTGAATTTGTGAATATATACAAGACTGTTTTGATGTAGTTTACGGAGGCAATAGGAAAGAAGAACATAATGGAATCATCAGAAGAAATTACTGTTCGTTGACCACTGAGGTTAATATTACCTTTTACTTCCTTAAGTAGTGAGACATGTTCCTATATATAGTATTTTCATAATGTTGCTAGCAAAAAAATACTCAAATATGGAGATATACTTATGTATCAATAATTTTTTCTTGAGTTAAGGTTCATAATACAGAAAAGAATGTGTTAGTGGTATGAACTATTAAACTTTAAATTATGAAAAGAGGATAGTATTTCATTAATATGTTTTGAACTACTAAAATGATTTATCCGTAAGCCTCTACCGACTCAAATATCAGGAATAAATGGACAATCTGCTATGATTGTCTCCAGCTTTGCTCTAGATATTTCGATGATACTTTCCTTATTTTTTGCGCGTATGTACTGGGGAACATCGCGTTATAGTTTTGCCCAAATGTCTGTAACTTTCGAATGTTTTGACAAAAAAGGTCTCAAACGATTAAGTTCGACTTCCCAATGAAGAATTCGAGGTCAAATTTGATTCTGTCCGGCCGGCCGTCCGGCCGTGCGGCCGTTGCCACGATAACTTGAGAACGAAAAGATCTAGCGACTTGAAATTTTCAGGGTAGGTGGCGCATCCCAATACGACGGACAAGTTCGTTAATGTGCATAATCGGCCTCGTGGTTTCCGAGTAATAATTTTGTTTTCAACCAATATGAATCCGATCGAATTGAAACTTGGTGGGTAGTTGTAGAATATGAACCTAAGCACGTTTGCGAAATTTTGTGCGAATCGTATGACTAGACAATTTTAAAAAAATTATTAAAAAATATTTTTGTTGTCACGATAACTAGAGAACGAAATGAGATAGCGGCTTGACGTTTTCAGGTTAGGATGTGCACCAGAACGCGACATTTCAGTTAGTTTATGAGCATAATCGGCCAAACGGTTTTAGAGTTATAGCCATCTGAAATTTTATGAAATTTGGTGGTTTTTGTTCCTCATTAACTCGAAAAATACTGAACCGATTGAATTCAAACATGGTTGTAGAATGCCAACGCGAAAATGTTTGCAAAATTTGGTGAGGATAGAATTTGTAGGAAATTTTTAATAAATCATTGAAAATAAAAAAAAAAATTTCTATATATCAGTAACTGTTCGTTTGAAATTGCTGAATTTGCAAGAGGTTTCATAACGTAACTCTACTGCCAATTTTCAAGTTTCAATACGATCGGTTAAATATTGTTGGAGATTCGAGCATTCTTGTGTGAGTTCAGTAGATGAGTGACCGTTGCCTCGATAACTTTCGAACGAAATGAGATAGGGACTTGCAATTTTCAGGGTAGGTTGTGTATCCGAAAGGGAGAGTTGAGTTTTTTTTTGGGCATAATCGGTCTAACGGTTTCCGAGTTATACCCACCTGGAATATTATTTCCTTAATAACTCAAAAAATAAATATTCGATCGAATTGGTGCTTGGTAACTAGTTGTAGAAAATCAACATAAAGACGTGTTTAAAATGTTGTAAGAACCGTACCCCTAGAAAACTTGGAAAAAATGACGAAAAAAAATTTTTTAAGAACCGTACCCCTAGAAAATTAAAAAAAAATCACGAAAATAAAAATTGGTTCAAGCACTGACGTGAGGTCAGAAGCTCTTGCGCGTATGTTCTATTGTCCATTCTTCTGTATTGGACACCCTTAATCGAATTTACCATGGTAAATTATGTTGTCCATTCTCCTGTATTGGACACTTAATTCGAATTTACCATAGTAAATTCGAATTAAGAGTGTCCAATACAGGAGAATGGACAACATAATTTACCATGGTAAATTCGATAAAGAAGAATGGACAATAGAACATACGCGCAAGAGCTTCTGACCTCACGTCAGTGCTTGAACCAATTTTTTTTATTTCGAGTTGTGAAAACTATGCACCGAGTGTAAGTTGCAACAACCCATTCCACGAGGTTGAATCATTGCAGATTTCTCATTTAATCTTGATAAATAAATTTAATGACAATTTTTGAAGCATTAAAGCATTGAAGATTGTAGATTGCTCTTTTTCTTTAAAGATAATTTTTGAAGCATTTTTTTCAAACGACACTTTTTCTAAATTTAATTTCTTTCATGATGCATTTCTATTATAGGAATCCATTGATATAATTCCCAACTCTGAGCAACCAATACTTTCGGAGATATAATTTGTCTGTTTGAACAAGAGCGCCAAAAAGCTTCTGTCCACAGAGCTTGAACCATTTTTGTTCATATATATTATTAATATACGTTAATTTCAATTGCGATCTGACATGTCAGAATTCAAATTCCGTGATCTTAGACGATTCTCTCATTACTCAAGTCCGTCATTAAAATGGTACGAATGCATTCATATATTATATATGTATGAGTATGTATTATATATATTATGAGGAAACAGTTTAATCGTTGGTATATTCGATTAAGAGTGTCCAATAGCGGTGAACAAAACATTATTGAAAATAATTTTGTCGGTTTAAAGTTAAATTTTATTTTTTTTCTGCTATCTTGAAAAATTTTATATTTAAGAATCTATGCACTCCTTCCTGACTCGACGTCAGTAATTTTCTCAATTTTTTCTTAAATTTCTAATCATGTGATCATCAGAAAATTTTACGTGAGTCTTCGTGTCCGTATTTTTCAACCATCTACCGCGCTTTAATTTGATCAGATCAGTATTTTTCAAGTAATTGGGAAAACAAAATTTCAGACGGCTATAACTGTGAAACCACCCTGTGAATTTTGCAGATTAACGAACCTAGCCGACGCATTTAGACTCCAAAACTACTCTGAAAATTCAAACTCTCTAACGCATTGGGTTCATGCGTAATCGTACAGATGGCTGGCTGGACAAAATCAATTTTGTCCTCGGATTCTTCAGCAGTGAGTTGAAACTAATCGTTCGAGACCATTCTCTCCCAAAAATACAGACATTTGGTCGAATTGATAGGCACTCTGTTCACCCTGAACAGCGGGAGTTATAAGTTCAAATCCTTCAGGATATTCCGTTTCCTTCCTAGGTTGACCCATTTGTGCAGCTTGAATAACTGTGCTTTTACTGTACCCGAGTAAATAGTGCAGTAAACTCAAACAGTTCTCCCTAATCACGCCATGTCAATTCACTGAATTATTGGAGTGAATTGAAATTATCATCATGAATACAAACAGTTATCTCACGAACGGTTCAGGATGCAGGGAAAAATCAACATTAAGTGTCTCTTGATATTGCAGGAATCGATACGTAAAGGCTGCTTTCGATAAGGGGTTTAGTTTGCAGTTTCTCATGCAACATTTACAGAAGCACTGATGTAGCGTCAAGAGCTTTAACGTGCTCGTTCATGTGATGTTAATTATACAGGGTGATCCATATCTTAACCAAGAAATTTTAACCAAGTATTCGACGTCAACAATAAGCCCTAGTTTGTCAGATAAACATATGTCGAGAAATGCTTCCTCTCCGATATAAAGGGTGTTGAAATTTAAATAAAAATGTTTTTTATCCATAACTTTTACACTTCTTAAAATATTCCTATGAAATTTGAGCCATAGGTTTTAACCGACTTAATACCATGGTCCTTTTAAAAGGATCACTACAAATGTCTGTAATACAAGAGTTCGGCTTTATTGTCAGGGATGGCACTGCATTCGTTACTTCGTAGGATATCTATTCAACTGTTGTTTGCTTATTTTTCATTCCATCAACAGTTCTTGAGAATCGAATTGCTAGTTAAAGAAGAGCAAATTCATAATGGCATCTTGGGATAACTGGATTTAATCATTCTGAGATTATTTTATGATAATTAGTTTGTATTTGACCATGAATTTATTGAAAATAGTATAAGGTTGATTTCCAATAAGAATTTCTTTTCATCCACTATTTCATATTTTCAAAAGTGGTACATCAATATTGTCGTCCTTTATAAAGGACCCTGGCCTTATGGGCTAGTACGATTACTCTGAAATAAAATTTGACAATTTGTTCACTTTTTACAGTAAAGTTACCTCAAACGTCTTTTGCGACTCCATTAAATTCACTAAACTTCACTAAATATATTTCTATTCAAAATCTGAACCCAAAAATGTCATCAGGATACTTCCAAGAAAAAGTTTTGGTAACATCTGGGTTATGGATCATGGAGCACTTTTTGCATAAAATTATAATTTTTTTAATCTACCAGTGGCGTCCGTCCTGCATCGAGACTTAATATTTTTAAACAAAAAAAAGATACGCCACTGGTTTTTCCAACAATAAAAAATACTTTTGAAATCTCTATTTAATTTGAAGCAAATTCGGTCTCTTGACTTTTTGACGAACGAGGCACCGTTTCCGGGTACAAATATAAAACACATTATCATGCATGAAGAAATCGCCTAAATTTGATATGGTACATAATAATAACTAGTGGCCAGCAGTCCATATTTTGGGATTCAGATGAGCCAGCAGATCTACCTAGCCATAGATCCACATTTTTCTGGTAGATCTACATTTTTACGTTAGATCTACAATTTTCCGGTAGATCTACATTTTTTAGTAGATCAATATTATCGATAGATCAATTGAACCGGTAGTTCACACACACGAAAGTCCCATCGAAAAATGTCGAAGCATTTTTGAGTTCCTATAAACCGAATAGCGCCACCTACCGGTTTTCAAATGTAACCTCGTCACCCACTTAAACAATAATAATAATAATGTTTATTAAGATTCAGATCACAAAAAGTAACTTAAAAGTAAAGTTTCATCAAAATCGGTTGAGCCATTTCTGCGATAGCAATGCCACCTAGCGGGGTATATTGTAGACCTGACACATACCCAGATACAGGCATAAACTTTAATTGAAATCGGTCCAGCCGTTCATCCTATAAACCGGATACACTGCCAGCTTCCGGTTTCCTATTGTGACTCTAAGACCCACTCAAACACGCACACAACGTTTTATCTTGGGGCGCCCCCTACCGGATGCTATTGTGAACCAGAAAAACACCGAAACACAAACACAAAGTTTCATCAAATTTGGCCCAGTCGTTTTTGAGTTCCTATAGATCGATTGTAGTGCCACCTACCGGGACCAATTGAGAACCGCCGCAAAACACACGCACACTAAGTTTCATCAGAATCGGTCAAGCCCTTTTTGATTTGTAATTTTTCAAAAAACGCTCTGTATAACAGTGGTTTTACTCTTCAAACGGTTTTACAAAGTTTATAATTGGCCTCTTGATAGATATCTCGAGATGACATTTCACTAAAAATACCCTGTATAGTGGTTTTTCTTCGACAATTAATTTTGTTGAAATATTTACATTCACTGTTTGGGAGAAAATTAACAGTGTGTGCTAAATATGGCATAAGTTCATAGTTATAAACCAATTACTTAGCAGATCCAGCTATTAAATCCATATAACTAACTCAATCACATCTAAACTACCCACTCGATGAATCAACAGTTCAAATATGTTCATGGAATGGAATATTATATATTCACTGTTGGATCAAAATTGAACAGATATGACATAGTAGGCCACCATTCACTGTTAGGTTAAAAATTAACAGTGCTGTGTCTAAGGTGGCGTAAGGACACAGTAACAAAGCCTACACAGAACACAATCTCCTTATTCGCTCAAGCTCTTCCAGAGCTTATGAGGGGTCTCCTTAGGGAAAACCTAGGAGGATCAGTATAATAATATATAATAGATGGTCCGAGTGACCGAGCACATAAAAATGGGAAAATAATCTTACCTAATGTAATTTATATCATCAATTCTTATGATAATTAATGATAGGATAGATTTTGGATTGTGTGGGATGAGTAGAAAAATAAATAACCATCCTGTATATAATATATTGTTTCAACTTCATGATTTTTACACTTTGGTCTTGTTCTAGGTATATCATATCAAATTATTCTCCATTCTGGAAAGATGTGTTGTCCAATTCCCACTCTGAAACAATTATAAACTGTTAAAATTCGATTACTTACAACAAATAGGTACTGTTAATCAAAAATTGTCACTACATTTTCCAAATCGTGATGAGAAGAGCACTATTGCAATGGAATAAAGAGCCATCCGGTAAAAGATGAAAATCATATTAACAACCATCCTGCCAAGTGTAGGTATACATTCAAAAACCGACCAAACTTAATAGTTTTAAAGTTACTTTACCTAAAAATATCATTATTAGGCGTTCCTCCATTTTATCGTTCAATAAAACAAGACTGTTGCAAATAGATTTTAGTACCTGTTTCCTAAATTGATTTACCTCTATTGGAGATTGGTATCGTTCATTTAAAAGTCAGAATACTATCCTCGATCCAGAAGAAACACTGACATTTATATTACTTGACCACAGGAAGAAATAATATAGGCAAATTCAAGCGAATAACCATAACACAGTTGTTAAGATCAATCCCTTTCTATCATGACCAATCGGTTATATTTTAAATGTACTTGAATGTGGAGATAAAGCCATTATTATTATTATTATTATTATTATATTTGGTAGGGGAACCACTGTGTTTTGGTTATTCGCTTAAATTCCATGTTTTAAAAATACTTACGAATAGAAATAGATAATCCGCCGTATTCACAAAGCATTTAATCTCCGTTAAGTCCTAACTGAGGTCCTCAGTTAAGGATAAAAAAGGATCGCAACCTCAGTTTAAGTGAAAATTAACGTGAAACAGGCCTGTTTCAGCACCGTAACATACGTTAACTGAGGTTGCGATTCTTATTTATCCTTAACTGAGGACCTCAGCTAGGACTTAACGGAGATTGAATGCTTTGTGAATACGGCGGAATGTATATCAACGGAAGTATTCTTTATATATATATCAGTGTAAACCATTTTCCAGATGTATGTATAGCTATTAATACAGATATCCTTATTGATTCATGTTCCTACAGAAGAATACTTACTTTCTATCGTGATATATCCTGGAAAACTTCAAAATTGTAGTACCTATTATTTATGTTCATACACTGGGAGATCATCTGACCTGAAAATCGTCGTAATCTTTATAAATTTAAGTAAAGTAGTAATTACCTTATAGTACTTACTTATAGATTTATATTCCAGGTAATTTATAACAGATGATCGTTGATTTCAGGAAAACCCATCCGTTCAGTCCATTTTGAGGTTATTCATTTCCACCGGCGAATACGTACCGATCGTGGTAAATATCAATTTCTGTTGCAAGTATCAAATCGGAACCAAAGGTTTTTATCGATCCTGAATAAATCTCGGCACATTTCTGATCCAAAATCGATCGATCATTCTCCCAAATTGACATTCACTATTCGGACAGTTTTGACCTTGGAATGTTTCTAACATTTCTAACCCAGGGCTTCCCAAACTGTTCGTCCCGACATTGTCTTAGGGGCATCGCATGTCGATGCGACCGAGTCTAGTGAGCTGATAACGTATTAACAGGCTAGTACTTAAATTGGTATATATTTTTGGGGGCCGAGTTAAGGGGAGTCGTACAAAAATGGGAATGCCCCAAGGGCGTTACAGTAAAAAAGTTTGGGAAGCACCGGTCTAGCCTATTCCTTTCGAAAAATTAGAGATGTGCAAGTGGGATTTTGTCCATTAATTACTTCGTGAGATAAAACAGAACGCCACCTTCATCCCAAAATCTTGGGGTCGGTCGACTTCGGCCTCGCTCGGGTCGTTTTATTTCTATAGTTCCATAAAAACGGTCGATTTTCCGCATTTTGGCGATTTTCAAACGCTCGTAGAAAACGAACGGAAAAAAAATCGGAAAAAGTGTCTCGCTATTCTATCCGTCTATATTCGGTCTTTCGATCGGTACCGTTAGATACGGTCGGGCGAGAGGAACGAAAAAGCCTTTAGGTTTCGGGCGAGGCCGCTTTTCGCCGTTTCGACGATTTCGCGACTTTTCCGGAATTTTTTTAAAATACCCGCGACTTCCCGATCTCGACGAAAATCGCCTTCGGCGATACGTCGGTCCTCGCCCTCGCCGCGGCGATATTCGCCTTTCGCGAGGCTCGCGGCTTCGCCGCTCGCGAAAATTTCTTCGACACCGCCCGTTTTAGAAAGTTCTCAAAATTTATCTTCTATGGTTCCGACTTTGCTACTTTAATAATATAGCGTTGATAAGACTAGCTTTGTAAACGAAACTTATAATTAAACAAAAATAAGCGTTAACAGCCACACTCGAATACGAATTTAAAGAAGATGTTCGAAGTGTGCACTATTTTGCTGAACACATAATTCACATCGACGTCTAAGGCTGCTCGTATACCAGCACTACGAGACCGCAACACGACCGCGACTTCGTGTCGCTTAGAAGTCGCGGTACGTGGTTAGTGAAAGAAGCGCCCACAACAAAGATACGGCGATGCGACGCAAATTCCTCGTTAAAAAGTGTCATCGCGGTCGCGTTGCGGTCTCGTCGTGCTGGTATACGAGCGGCCTTACAGATCCGACAGCAGCAGCTAAATTTGGTTTTCTCACTTCCTCGCAAGCATTTTGAATGTGGCAAATAAGTTCTTCCCTTGAGTTCACAGGAGTCACATATACGATTTCTTTCAAATACGAAGAAGTCTAAAGGGGTAGTAATATCTAGGCTCCGTGGACGCCAACTGACTGACCCATTACGTCCGATCCATCTTTCTGGAAAATTTTTATCCAACCAGTTCCTAACATTTCTATGAGAGTGGGCTGGACAACCGTCAAGGTGAAACCAAGCCGCTAATCTTGATTCTACTGGAATATTTTTCCACATATTGGCATGCTATGCTATTAGAAATTGTGAAAAAATTTCACCGTTAACTCGTTCTGGTAAGAAATAGGGTCCAAATAGGTCATTATTATAAATTCCAAGCCAAAAATTAACACTGAATTCCACTCTTAGTAGAATTTAGTAGAAATTTCTTAGTCGAATGACATGTAGATTTTAGCGAATGTGTTCCATTTTTTTACCCGAAAACGGTGCCTCGTACATCAAAAAGTCACGAGACCGAATTTTCTTCAAATCAAATAGGGATTTCAACAGTATTTTTCATTTTTGGAAAAACCAGTGGCGTATCTTTTTTGTTTGAAAATATTCAGTGTCGATGCAGTACGGAAGCCAATGGAAAAATAAAAAAAAAATAATTTCACGCAGAAAGTGCTCCTTGATCCTTAAAACTATGTCCAAATTCCATAGAAATTTTTTGAGCACTGTAAAAGTTATTAATTAAAAATTGGTTCAAGCCCTGTGGACAGGAGCGCTCATGTTCAAACTTCGACACATCATATCTCCGAAAGTATTGGTTTCCCAGAGTTGGGAATTATATCAATGTATTCTTATAATAGAACTGCATCATAAAGGAAATTCAATTCAAATAATAGTTCATTGATCAAGATTAAATGAGCAATCTGAGAATGAGAACTGCACCATGGAAGAAATCAAATTAAAATAGCTGAAATGAATTTGACTCTCTCTTATAGAACAGGATGACATACATAGAATAGTTATAGCATTCTGTGAAAAAAGAAGTAGAAGTACGAATCATCATTGAAATTTTGAAAACACCATATCTCCGAAAGTATTAGCTTGTTATAGTTAAAAATGATATCAATCGATTTCAATGGTGATACTGCATCTTGAAAAAAAATAAATTTGAAATTTCCAATTAAAAAAAATTTTTTGTCGTCACTCCGAAACCATCTGGGCTATTTTACCCAATAACAAACTTATTCGAGATATTTATCCCCCAAACCTACTCTGAAAATTTCAACTGCCCAGCTCATTTGGTTCGAGAGTTATTGTAGAAACAAAATTTGAAAATAAAAATTTTTTTTTTTACACTTTACAGCAACCCGATCAATATAAAACTTCGCATGCGTATGAAAGCCATTATTCTACAATTTGATGCTGAATTTCAGATAGATCGAGTGATCGGTTTCGGAAATATTCATTTTATTTTATTTTATTCATTTTACTAATATAACTCCGAAACCGCTAGTAGGTAGATTTCGGCCGTTAACGAATTTGTCCGAGATATTTAAGCTCCAAACCTACCCTGCAAATTTCAATCCTCTAACTCCTTTCGTTCGAGAGTTATCGTGTTAACGGCTGGCTGGCTGGCCGGACAGAATCGATTTCGACCACGGATTCTTGTTCAGTGAGTCGAACCAAATCGTTTGAGACCATTTTCATCGAAAAATTCGAAAATTACAGACATTTGGGCAAATTGATAAGCACTCTGTTCCGAGGAACAAGAGCGCCAAAAATAGAGTGCTCTATCTAAACGATTCGTACCGAGTATTCTAGACCATTACATTTTTGCGCGCATATTCTAGGAAACAGCGTGTAACGTTATAAATAATACTGGAAAGTGGGAAGCGTTGGGCGAGTGAAGTATCTGGATGGGTGTCCGTTACCACGATAACTTGCCAATGGAAATATACAGGGGGTGAATCCTATGTCCAAAATGAGCCCTAGTTTTAAATATAAACATATGTCGAGAGATGCTTCCTCTTTGAGACACGGTGTTAAAATTATTAGAAAAAAAAATGTTTTTGTTTTCTTGGACCTCGAACATCTTCTTTAAATTCGTATTGGAGTGTGGCTGTTAACGCTTATTTTTTTTTTGAAATTACAAAGATATCTAGTCTTATTATTATTATGTACCATATCAAATTTAAGCAATTTCCTCATGCATGAGAATGCGTATAATTTTCTTACTCGGAAACGGTGCCTCGTACGTCATAAACTTAGGAGAATGAATTTGCTTCAAATTAAATAAGGAATCCAAGATTAGTTTTTATTGTTGGAAAAATCAGGGGTGTATCATTTTTCTGTCAAAATATATTCAGTCTCTTTGCAGTATGGACGCCTCTGGTAGAATAAAAAAAAATAATTGTATTCAAAAAGTGCTCCTTGATCCTTGAAACCTAAGTCCCAAATTTCATAGAAATATTTCAAGAAGTGTAAAAGTTATTAATAAAAAACATTTTGTTTCTATAATTTGAACAGCCTGTATCTCGGAGAGTAAGCATTTCTCGACATAAGTTTATATTACAAACTAGAGTTCATTTTTGACTTAGAATATGTGGTTAAAATTTCTTGGTTAAGAACTGGACTTCCCTGTATAGCGATTTTCAATTTTCAGGATGTTGTTCATCTAAATGCGACATTAAAGTTTGTTAATAGGCATAATCGGCCAAATGGTTCCGGAGTTATAACCATCTGAAATATGTTTGTTATTTACTCAATAACTCAAAAAATACACATGCGATCCAACTCAAACATAGAAATCAGTTGTAGAATGCCGACGCCCAAATTTTTGTGAAATTTCGTGGGGATCGTATCATAACAAAATTTTTAAAAAAATCGGAATCTCGGAAACTATCCGTCCGATATCGATGAAATTCTGCGGGAGCATACAAAACCTAAATTTACAGCCGAGTTTCAAATCTGTAAACGATCAGATCTACGAGTATATCATTGGAGCCGAGCAGCCTTGGGCGAGTTCAGTAGCTGGATGGGTGACGCTTATCATGATAAATTTCAAACGAGATTAGATGTCAACTTGCAATGTTCAGGGTAGGTTGTGCATCCGAATGCGACGTTACTCAATGGATATAATCAGCCGAACGGTTTTGGAGTTATAACCATCTTAAATTTTGTTGTAATTTCCTCAATAACTCAAAATAAAAATATCCGATACAATTAAAACTTGGTAGTCACTTGTAGAATGCGAACGCGCTAATTTTTGCGAATCGTATCACTAGAAAAAAAATCAAATCATTTTTTGCGCGCATGTTCTGGAGAACATCGCGTCATCATTTTGCCCATATGTCTTTAATTTTCGATTTTTTTAGCGAAAATGGTCTCAAACGATTGGGTTCGACTGCCTGATTTAGAATTCAAATTTGATTATGTCCGTCAATCCGGCTGGCCGTTGCCAGCATAACTCGAGAACGGACAGAGACAGCTACTTAAAATTTTCAGGGTAGGTGGCCCGTCCCAATAAGACGGACAAGTTCGTTAATGGGCATAATCGGCACAACGGTTCTCGAGCAATAATTATTTTTACATCCAATACAGATCAGATCAAATTGAAACTTGGTGAGTAGTTGTAGAATACAAGCCTAAAGAAGTATTTCCATTTTTGTGAGAATCGAATAACTAGAAAATTTTGAAAAAAATATATTGAATATTATTCATATCACAATAACTTGACAACGGAAAGAGATAGCGACTTGCAATTTTCAGGGTAGGTTGGGCATCCAAATACAGCATTTTAGTTCGTTAATAGGCATAATCGGCCGAGCAATTTTGGAGTTATAACTATCTGAAATTTTGGTTTCATTTCCTCCTCAACTTAAAAAATATGGGGATCGTATCTCTGTAAAATTTTTTAAAAATCATTGAAAATCTTTGAAAAAATTCTATATCTCAGATACTATCCGTCTGAAATCGCTGAAATTGCGAAAGGCTTCAGAACCTAACTCTACAGCCAACTTCTAAATTTGAACACGATCGGATTCATATTGTTTGAGATAAGAACAGCTTTGGGTGATTTTGGTAGCTGGATGGGTGACCGTTGCCACGATAACTTTTGAGCGGAAAGAGATAGGACTTGTATTTTCAGGTTCATTTGCGCATCCGAATGGGACAGTTATTTTCATTGTTGGGTATAATCGGCCAAATGGTTTCACAGTTATACCGATCTGGAATATTGCTTTCTCAATAACTCAAAAAATATAGATCCGATCGAATTGAAAGTTGGTAAGTAGCTGTGGAATACCAACATAAAGACGTATGTGGGAATCGTATGACTAGAAAGTTTAAAAAAAATTATGAATCTCACGATAACTCGCGAACGGAAAGACATAGAGACTTGCAATTTTCAGTGTTGGTTGCGCACCCGAATGCGACATTTAAGTTCGTTGACAGTCATAATCAGCCAAATGGCTTTACTGTTACACACATCTCAAATTTCTGATTATTTCCTCTAAAACTCAAAATATACAAATCCAATTAAAACTCGTTAATTACTTGTAGATTGCTGACGCTGAAATTATTTGAGACGTAAGTTATTTCATATATTGTTGGATATTTAATGAATTTAAATTTCGATAGAATATATATTCTGAATTGAAAATTCTGTGACGCAAGTCTGTCATGGTACGAAATATATAATAATAATATCTTACAAAAGGCTGATAAAACGGTCTATATCGATAGTTAATTCGAGTAAGAGTGTCCAATAGATGTGAATAGACAATAGGACATGCAAGAAAAAGCTCCTGTCTTCACGTCAGTGACTGAACCATTTTTTCTTCAAAAATTTTACATTTCTGAGAACTATCCTTCAGACACAGCTGAAATTCTGCACATACCTTAGAGCCACCATTTTACAATCGAGTGCCATATTTCAGCCCGATCGTCTTTTTATGACGTGAATAGAGTCGCAAAAGCTTTTTTTTAAACAACCTGTATATAAATAGGTCACAAAAGATCGCGCCCAAGTAATTCAAGAAAAAATCTCAAGAATTTCTTATTGTCTTAGGGTCAGATGAGGCCAATGCTGAAAGCGTGCATTTCGATGGTAATCGATTCGATATTTCGCCGAGATGGGCTCAAGAGCGAATCTGATTCTTCTGAAGACGCAATACAAGAGGAAGTGCTCCTCTTGCTTTATATTTGTTTTATGGAGTCGAGGTTTCCGTCCAATTTCTCGTCTGTCCAATATTGAAGTGTATTTGGATATTCCTTTCGAACAGTTTTGAGCACATATTATGTTACTGGTCTGTTATTCATTTTTGTTTGAAAACCGAGACAGTTTTTCGGTGATATAGGGATGGTTTACCATTGGAAGATGCTTTTACCGACAGGCGATTTGATTTATTATGATGTGAACCATGGAGATTGGAAACGAAGATACAAATATAAAAATTTGGCGCTCTTGTTCAAACAGACAAATTATATCTCCGAAAGTATTGGTTTCTCAGAGTTGAGAATTATATCAATGTATTCTTATGAGAGAACTGCATCATAAAGGAAATTCAATTCAAATAATAGTTTATTTATCAAGATTAAATGAACAATCTGAGAACTGCACCATGGAAGAAAACAAATTAAAATAGCTGAAATGAATTTCACTCTCTTTTATAGAACAGGATGACATGTACCAGTATGAACACAGATCATATAATAAATCATAGATAGAATAATTATAGCATTCTGTGAAAACATAGAAGTACGATTCATTATTGAAATTTGGAAAAATCATATCTACGAAAGTATTAGCTTTTTGGAGTTGAAAATGATATCAATGGATTTTTATGGTGAAACTGCATCTGAAGAAAAAAATTAAAAAAATTTTTTTTTTCGTTACTCCAAAAAAGTCTGGTCTATTTTGTCCAATAGCGAACGCAGCCGAGATATTTATCTCCCTAACCTACTCTGAAAATTTCAACTGTCTAGCTCATTCCGTTCGAGAGTTACTGTAGAAACAAAATTTAAAAATTTTGAATTTTTTTTTACACTTTACGGTAACCCGATCAATACAAAACTTCACATGCGTCTAAAGGTCATGATTCTACAATTTGATGCTGAATTTCAGATAGATCGAGTGATTATTTCGGAAATATCCATAAAAATTGTTTTTAATAAAAACGGCCATAACTCTGAAACCGCTCGATAGATTTCGCCCGTTAACGAACTCTTCCGGGATATTTACGCTCCAAACCAACCCTGCAAATTTCAATCCTCTCACCCCTTTCGTTCGAGAGTTATCGTGTCAACGGAAGGCCGGCCGGCCGGACGGCCGGACAGAATCGATTTCGACCACGGATTATTGATCAGTGAGTGGAACTGAGTGGCATGAGGATAGAGTAACAAAGTTGACAAAGAACACAACTGACTTTCCTTAGTTGCACAAGCTCCCATGAGCTTCTGAGGTATCTTCTTGGGGAATACTTGAGAGGATCAGCATAATCATAATCATGTTTATAGCACACGCGTAAAAGCAGATTGACCCCACGTCAATGCTGTTTTAGCCTTTTTCTTTCATTATGAAGTTACTCTACAATCATTTCTCGTCTGCTTATGCGAATAACAAAAAATGCCCAAAAGAGGCAGTTAGACCCCCAGTCGTTCACCGTTCAGACAAATTTTGAAAACCAATTTGAAATTTCACACATCGTTCAGGCATCAATTCAATTGCCACGCTAGTTACTCGTCCATATTTTAATCAGTTTCCTATTCAAACATGGTTATTAGTTGTAGAATGCCAACGCAAAAATTCTTGCAGAATTTGGTGAGGATGGTATAACTAGAAAATTTAAAAAAAATTATTGAAACTAATTCAAAAAAATTATATATATCATAAACTGTTCGTCCGGCATGGCTGAAATTTTGGAAGAGCCTTCAGAACCTAACTCTACTGTAGAGTTCCAAGTTTGAACACGATCGGATTCATATTGTTGGAGAACCGAGCAGCCTTTTGTGAGTTCGGTATCTGGATGCGAATAGTCGTATGTTATGTTGTCTATGGTCGTATTTTTGCGAGAACCTTCAAAAAGATGAATGTCATGATGACATATTTTTGCGCGTATGTTCTTGGGAAAATCGTGTTATTTCATCACAAATCTATGGGAGATGATAGCCCTACATTAGCGGTCAGACCTGCTTTTGAAAGAGATCCTCCTTAGGAGGAGGCAACTAAATATTGAAGGAATTTCTATAAACAAGAGTGAATATCTTTGAGAAATAGAAAAGGCGATTCTTCTTCAAGAGATCCATGTGCCTTCAGAGGAGTATATTTGTGAGAGGGGATTTTTGAAAGGTTATGTATTATTTTTAATATGATATCGCTGAAATTTTGCTGAAGGCTTCAAAACTTAACTTTAAATTGACCACACTTTCTGATCTTGTAAGGTGAGAGGCTCATTTGAGGATATTAAATATCGTTATGGGTAGAGAGGAATTTTAGGCCAGTTTTTCTGTCACTAATGAGAATATATCTTTATGTTTCACCTCATCACCTTTAGATCTATCAATGGGCATTTATTGGTTAAGAATAAGTAATTGAATATTACTGGAATTCAATTGAATTTCATTCAATAAGTGAGTAACTGAACGTCTAATTTTCTTTACTTTGATTATTTAAATATGACATTAATTCCAGTAATATTTTTCAAGAATAATTATGTATTCTTCTCCTAAAGAAGAATTGAAGGTAGACAATAATGTGTTAATTTTTTCATCATTGCTTTCTATCCTGACTTCACGAAAAAAAAATTGGTTCAAGCACTGACGTGAAGTCAGGAGCTTTTGCGTTTATGTTTTATTGAGAATAGACAATAGAATTCACCATGGTAAATTCGATTAAAAGTGTCCAATACAGGAGAATGGACAATAGAACAGACGCGCAAAAGCTCCTGACTTCACGTCAGTGCTTGTTATTCTTCGCCTAAATACCCAATTTCTTCTCGATCATTATTGAAGTTTTAGAAAAATGAAATAAAACTCCAAATTAATATGAATGAACATAATTAAATCTCACCAATTATTCTTCATCAGTAAATCGAATAAATTCGATTCAAAACCCGTAAATTTCAGACATTTTGGTCGAAATATGGGGCCCTGGTAGGACCACGCAAAAGCGAAATATATTACGGCCGATGATAAATATTTATTTGTGGGTGAACATAAAAATGAAGACAGTATTTGATTCTATTCGCCATTTCAATTTTCGCTGCTCTTTATATCTCTTTCATCTTTATTTCATTAGTTCTGCAAATCTTCTCCATCCCAGTTTGTATGTTTTTATATCCCATCAAAAGAAATTAATTTAATGTTGTCCTATAAATGTAGATCCTTTCTTCCAAGGATAAACGGTCTGTGCGGTAGCAATTTCTCCTTCAGACCGCAATCTAATCCGCTATAAATAGGAAATATGTTTTGTGTAATACACTCGGCTTAGACCAAGAGGCTTTCTATTTTTATCTGCTGAGGTTTTCGTTCTAAATACCCATTACTGCGATTGACAAGTCAGAATATAGGTATTTAGCTTCGTTAAGGAACTCAGTTTTCTCGTCCATATTGAAATCTCAGCAATTAAAATTGTGAGCTATCATTCTCAGTATTACTTGTGATGAATTGCGGCAGAAAAGCTTTCTGAGAGATGTGTGTAGCCTCCATTACCCTACACCGAACAGAATTTGTATATGGAATACCGCGGCGTATAAATTAGTATTAACGATTATATGTTTCACAAAATCTGACGGAAAAGTACGCGTAATGGATATTAATATCATCGTTAAAGTGAAGCATAAAGAAGACTCTCAAGGAACCGAAGGGCCCATTTGATTTATCTGCTTAGCTTCGAGGGGAAGCAAAGTTGTGGCTCTTATACAAGCCAGGCAAGATTTTGTAGATTTCTCTTCTAATTAGGAGAAGACGAATGGGATTTATATTTCACGTACTCATTTAGAGCAAGAGTGATCGAATGGGTTCATTAATGAGTAAGATCGAATAGGGGTAGGACTTATTTCGTCAGTGTGGTATGTGGGTATAATTTTCTTTCAGGGTGGAATCAGAGCAAAATATTAGCCAAATGGAATGAACCATTATCTTGGTTACTGTAAATATTTGTGGAAAATCCCGGGACACGTCAAATTTTTATTTTAAATGGTCATTCTTCTTCGTAAAAATGCGAACCCTATCTTCAACCCCCTTCGAAAGACAGGTCCAATTTTTCAAATATGAAGTATGGCCCTGTGATACATTGTTTTCAAAGTCTGGTTATTATTTATTCAGAAATGTTATCACTTTCATGTTTATTGCAAAAATCAAATTAAAAAAATAAATCAAGTGATTAGCGAAATTTGGCAAAATATCAAAAACTAAAATAAAATTAAAAATGTAGCAAAAAATTATGAATGTTAATGAAGTAGATGTTCAAAGTACTTACCGCGAACGCCTTGGCTAGGGCTTCAAACGAGACG
Organism: Halyzia sedecimguttata; assembly: GCA_937662695.2. Lineage (NCBI taxonomy): Eukaryota > Metazoa > Arthropoda > Insecta > Coleoptera > Coccinellidae > Halyzia > Halyzia sedecimguttata. The sequence goes on from OW569417.2 coordinate 35,470,687, forward strand.
AGAGTAGGCGAGAGTATAAAAAATCTCGTCTTGCTCTCGCTAATTCCCAAAAAATTGAGTCTCGTTTAAGTCTCGTTCTCGTCTCGTTATCAGTTGTCTCGTCTCGTCTCGCTTAATTCTGAATAACGATAATAAATATTATAGTATATAAACGAAATGGTATACAATAATGAATAATTTTGTAAAGCTATTTTTATTACGCTCTTATACAAAAATATTTGTACATGAACCTACATATTATTTTTTATTTTATACACTGATAATTTCAACTTTAAAATTACTCGATGACCAAGAATTCAAACACGCTTACATCACATCATTTTTCAATGATGTACATGTTTTTGCCATGATCATACCTGCTTTGGAAAATAATCTTTCAACAGGTACGGATGTAACCATTAATAAATCATCGGCCATCTTGGAAAGTGAAGGAAGAACTTTTTCATCACTCTCCACCACTGTAAAATATTTTGATTCCTATTTGCTCTTTATAACAGCAAATATTCTTCAGACTCAGCTTTCCAATATTTCGAAAGTTTTGTTGATGTTTGAAATAGGCTATCGATGTGGATACATTTTCTAATAGAATTGAACAATTTGGTATAGTTTTCAAAGAATACCTTCCCAGTGGGTAGATCATTGAGGGTGTTCTTGGCGTATTCCTCAAAAACATTTTTCGAAACATTGAATAGCTTCATTTCTTTACCCGTTTTATTATACGTAGTTCCACAGATGTATACAATAATTGTTCACATCTTCACTACAAGGAGCACAAGAGAATACATTTCTCCAGAGATGTTCAGATAGAGACGAAATTTTCAAAGCATTGGGATTTAGGTGCAATAAAAGTTGTCCCTTAAGTATTTAGTTCCTAATGGCATCCGTTTTTATGGTTGTGAATTCTATTTTTCCTTGAAAAATAATCCCAATTATCGCAAGGTTATAACGAATTAATAATCTCCCAAAAAATCGTGTATTTCTAGAACGATCGATGCATAGACAAAATATATTGGTAATTATAGTGGAAACTCTTCGTATTCAATTGTTTTCTGTGGGTGTTGAAAAAAGTCGAGTCGTATATAATACTTCATACACAAAATATAATGAGACCAAAAACGAGACTCTCGTGTTGCGTTGTATGCGGTCTCGGTATCGCCTATAATATTTTTGAAAACGCCTCGTCTCGTCTCTTCTCGCTCATACGAGACGACAACGAGATGAGACGAGAAAAATCTCGCTCTAGCCCTAGCGTTGGCAACATCCTAACCTCTAATAAAAATTTCTTCCGACAATATTCAACATATCAGGAGTGATTGAACTTATCGCAAAATTTTCTTACTAGTTACTGATTTGGAAATATTCCGTTGAGGTACTGCCGGACATTGCGTTGGTAATGTGGTGGGGCACCATCCTGTTGGAACCAGAGCGTATTCCGTGGAACTTGAGAATTTCCTTGATCAGGATATAAATTTCCCAAAGTTGGAACGACCTCATTTTGAAGTACCTACCTCCGTAAAACGGGGTAACTTGAAATCCCGGGACGACATCTAACTATTAGTGGTAGATTGTTGTTGTTTACCAGTGTTGAGTTGATGAAAGGCTAGTTATTAAAAAAATCAGTTGCTGTATCCACCCTGAGGATGGTATATTTTGCAAATTTTCAATATTTTTGTCATACGGAATTGTCAGCAGGGGAAATAGTTCTTTTTCTTATAGTTTATTTGTGAAACAAGAAATGGCTTTAAGATCCATTTTTAATATGAAATATAGGCAGACTTGTAGGGGAATTTTCAAGGCTAATAATATACTTACTTTAGCGGGTCTTTATGTATATAATTGTGTTGAGTTTATTGTTCAACATAAGGAACTATTTGAAAATTATAAAAATAACAATAATAGAAAGCGAAAAATGGATCAATATACCCCATTCACTCACTGGCTATTACACACAATAATTCTTTGTATATGTGTATTGAATTGTTCAACTCTTTACCAAGGAAATTCCGTTTTATAGATAGTGAAAGAATATTTGTCAAGGAGCTTTATTCATTGATAATAAATTTTGAACCATACAATGTGAGTGAGTATCTGGAATATTGCAGATTGTATGGATATATGTTGGTTGCTTGATGTTCTGTAAAATGTTACCTTCTTTGCGAGGGTAGTTTTTGTTTGACATTTTTCTTTTACAACTAGTAATTTTGTACTATGAATTGAATAAAGGTTATTGTTATCATTATTATTTGTGCTATACAAATTCATTAAATAAGGTAAAGAAAATGAAGAATTTTTAAGTGTGAATACTTTTGAATTTGTAGAAGAGTCTTTGGGCGGACAACAATGTCAATATTTTTATTTGGTATGCCAAATAAGTTGTTACCAACTTCATTAACTCAATTGTTCAAAAACTTGTTTATGAGTGCATAGGCGTATCATTATATTTTTGTTGGGTTTTCAGGACTAGCTTGAAAAATGGTGCGATCCCATAAAATATCCTTAAAAAGCATTGACGTGAACTCAGGAGCTTTTGCACGCATTTTCCTTGGTTTCGCGTTGGCATTCTACAATTAGTATCAAGTTTCAATTCGATCTGATCATTATTTTTCGAGTTATTGCAAAAAAACAACATAACTTCAGATGGCTATAACTCCGAAACCGTATGGAGAATTATACCCATTAAAGAACTCAACCGTGGCATTCGGTTGCGCAACCTATCCTGAAAATGGCGAGCCGCTATATCATTCGGTTCAGAAGTTATGTTGGCCAAGGCCGGCCGGCGTTTGGACAAAAATATAGCACGCTTTTCCCTAGAACATGCGCGTAAAAATGATAGGAATTATGAACAGGAAACAACTGTTCAGCAGGCGGTACGATTATGCAGACTGGCCAATCTCAAGGAACTGTCAGAAAGATTCAATAGTCCTGTTACCAGTCAGAACAGAAAAGTTAGAAGACCCAGAATTTTATGTGACAATTTTTTTAAATTTTTTTTGAGTTACTTGAAACACTCTAACATGAGAAATCAGTATTTATCGAGTTGCCCCTAAACGGGGTTGCTTGAAAAATTAGCTTAGAATAATTTTTTTCTCAAAAACTAATATATCCCGGAATACCTCCAACTCAGGATCTATTCCTTAAAATAAAATGATAGATTTTATCACAACAGACACTTTGAAATCAGTTCATGAACTGAAGGACGAAATATCCCAAAATTTTGATGAAGTTTACCCATTTTTACGGTAGTACTAAAAATTTTTCGCCATTCAATGAAAAAGGGGCCTATGATATGGTTTCGAACATTGCCTGCCCAAACATTAACCTTTTTAGTTAATTGCGTGTGTTCCTCTCTCAGCCTCTGAGGAGTTTCGGTAAACCAGTAGCGGTAATTTTGACGATTCGCATGGCCGTTGAGAGAAAAAGAGCACTCATCAGAAAACAAAAAGTCTGGAAAAATGGTAAATGATAAAACTGGTTCAAGCCCTGTGGACAGGAGTTTTTTGGCGCTCTTGCTCAAACAGACAAATTATATCTCCGAAAGTATTGGTTTCTCAGAGTTGGGAATTATATAAATGGATTCCTATGATAGAACTGCATCATGAAATAAATTAAATTTAAAAAAAGTGCAATCTACAATACTTCAATGCTTTAATGCTTCAAAAATTGTCATTAAATTTATTTATCAAGCTGAAATAAGCAATCTGCGATGATTCAACCTCGTGGAATGGGTTGTTGCAACTTACACTCGGTGCATAGTTTTCACAACTCGAAATACCTAAGGAAAGTATCATCGAAATGTCTGGAGACAATCATAGCAGATTGTTCATTTATTTCTGATATTTGAATAGGTAGTGGAACAAATTATTTTAATAGTTGAAAATATATTAATAAAATACTATCCTCTTTTCATAATTTAAAATTGAATAGTTCATACCACTAACACATTATTTTCTGCATTATCAACCTTAACTAAAAAAAAAATGTTTGATACACAAATATAGATCCATATTTTAGTATTTTTTTACTAGCAACATTTGAAAATACTGTATATAGGAACATGTCTCACTAAAAGGTAATATTAACCTCAGTGGTCAACGAACAGTCATTTCTTTTGATGATTCCATTATGTTCACCTTGTCTATATAAACTACATCAAAACAGTCTTGCATTTAGTCACTAATTCAAGAATCGAAAACTTGCTTTCCAAAAGAATTTTTTTTCAAACTACGAATTGACAATCTCTAATAGCTAGAAAAGATTAAATTTATGAGTACTGAACACTGACAGATTCTGTGTTCACATTCTGTGAATACATAGAACTTACGATGTATTATTGAAACTTTGAAACATCATATCTCCGAAAGTGTTAGCTTGTTAGAGTTGAAAACGATAACAGTGGATTCTTATGATGTAACTGGATCTAAAAAAAAATTGAATTCAAAAGTTGGAAAGGAAAAAAAAAACATTTTTTTTCGTTACTCCGAAATTATTAAACCAACTTCGCCCAATAACATTCTTAACCGAGATATTCATCCCTCAAACTTACTCTAAAAATTTCAACTGTCTAGCTCATTCCATTTGAGAGTTGTCCAGACAGCCGTCCGGACGGAATCGATTTCGACCACGGATTCTTGATCAGTAAGAGGAACCAAATCGTTCAAGACCATTTTCAACCAAAAATTCGAAAATTATAGACATTTGGGTAAATTGACACTCTATTCTGAGGAACAAGATCCAAAAAATGGACCAGTAGATCTTGATCGTTGAAATATTTCGATATTTCGGCGATATCGTCACCAACATAGATCCGATCACCCGATCGCATTCAAATCTAGAACTTTACTGTAAAATAAAGTTTTGAAGACTCTCGCAGAATTCCAACCGAGGAACAAGAGCGCCAAAAAGTTTTATTTGATAAGAGGTATCTATGATTAAAATCAAGGTACAGCTTAAAGACTCACCCTCTATATTGAAAGATCAACGAATTCAAGCTGTCAAATCATACTTATAGCCATTTATAAGAGAGTGCCTTGACATAATATTCAGAATTGATTTTCCAGGCAACAATTAATTTGTCTCTAGTGTTCAGGCTGGAAGTGTTCCATAGTATTAAATCTGTTAGATTTATCAAGACAATGCTCACATATTGAGAAATGTTTTACGTAAATTGGAACCCGGAGTGAAGTTAAGCACGAGCAGTATCTTGTAATCTCTGGGGCCAAGACCTTTCGCAGAATCCTCCAGGATTGTGGCGGACACTTCAAAGACAACTTCGCTCGGGTGTACCTTAAAACAGAGCCCTTCCACATAGTAATAATCTTCGCTGCGCAATGCACTACGCCTCCGGGGATGCACATTATCTACAGCGTACCAAAAAAGTAACGTAACTCGTCCATAATTTTTGGCGCTATAGTTCCTCGGAACTGAGTGCTTATCAATTTGCCCAAATGTCTGTAATTTACGAATTTTTCGATGAAAATGGTCTTAAACGATTTGGTTCGACTCACTGATCAAGAATCCGTGGTCGAAATTAATTCTGTCCCGCCGGTCCGGCCGTCCGGCCGGCCGTAGGCACGATAACTCTCGAACGGAATGAGCTAGACAGTTGAAATTTTCAGAGTAGGTTTGGGGGATAAATATCTCGGCTGAGTTCGTTATTGGGCCAAATCGGACAGATGGTTTCGGAGTAACAAAAAAAAAAATTTTTTTTTTACATAACAAATTCCAAATTAAATTTATTTCAATAAGCAGTTTTACCATAAGGATCCACTCATATTATTTTTAACTCTAACAAGCTAATACTTTCGGAGATATGATTTTTAAAAATTTCAATGTAAATCGTATTTCTACGTTTTCACACAATGATAGAATTATTCTGTGGGTATTCTATGAATTGTTATAATGACAAATTATTTTCCTGAGACATGACGTTGTCTCATTGTCATTCATTTCAGCAATCCTATAAATATGAGAATTCTAATTTAATATCATACTTTTTGTTGGTTGATATTTTCATGCCGATGGTCAATCCATATGATGATGGGAATGGTAATGGTAAGTTTATAATATTGAGTTCAGAATATCTCCACTAAAAACAAAACTGGAATATTGGTGTATTGGAGTATTGGAGTGGATTTGAGGAAAGATATATATTATCGTTCATCATAGAATTGAGGAATGAATATCTCGGTTGAGTTCGTTGTTGGCTAGAATTCGTCTATTGGTTTTGGATTGATAATTTTTGGCACTCTTGTTGAATTTAAATTCTTCTATGATGTTTGAATTCAATTTCTGCTAAGATGAAGTTCTAAATTTCAATAATGAATCGTACTTCTATGTTTTCACAGAATGCTATAATTATTCTATCTAAGCTTTATTATATGATCTGTGTTCATACTCGTACATTTCATCCTGTTCTATAAGAGAGAGTCAAATTCATTTCAGCTATTTTAATTTGGTTTCTTACATGGTGCAGTTCTCATTCTCAGATTATTCATTTAATCTTTATAAATAAACTATTATTTGAATTGAATTTCATTTATGAAGCAGTTCTATCATAAGAATACATTGGTATAATTCTCAACTCTGAGAAACCAATACTTTTGGAGATATAATTTGTCTGTTTGAACTAGAGCGCCAGAAAGCTCCTGTCCACAGGGCTTGAACCCATTTTTGGCGCTCTAGTTCCTCGGAACTGAGTGCTTATCAATTTGCCCAAATGTCTGTAATTTTCGAATATTTCGATGAAAATGGTCTTAAACGATTTGGTTCGACTCACTGATCAAGAATCCGTGGTCGAAATTCATTCTGTCCGGCCGGTCCGGCCGGCCGGCCGTCCGGCCGTAGGCACGATAACTCTCGAACGGAATGAGCTAGAGAGTTGAAATTTTCAGAGTAGGTTTGGGGGATGAATATCTCGGCTAAGTTCGTTACTGGGTAAAATCGGACAGAAGGTTTCGGAGTAATAAAAAAAAAATTTTTTTTTTACAAAACAAATTCCAAATTAAATTTTTTTTAATAAGCAGTTTTATCATAAAATTCCATTCATATCATTTTTAACTCTAACAAGCTAATACTTTCGGAGATATGATTTTTCAAAATTTCAATGTAAATCGTATTTCACAGGTTGATATAATTATTCTATGTATATTCTATGTATGAATTGCCATAAAGTCAACTTGACAGAAGGGAATATTGTAACTTCAAGAATATTGGGGTTGAAATACTCGTATTTTAGCGATGCAACGGGGACCTCACCCTAAAATGTTTGAAAATATTACGTAAATTTGAAAGCATAATTCCAAAGTTCGAGAGAGGAGAAAATTTTGTGAACGTAGATCAGGAAATTTTTGATCGATTACAAGGTAATTTATTATTTTATACATGTTTTATGGAATACCTACTATTTGTAGGTACTTTAAACCTGTTTTTGGCAATTGTCATACGAAACTTGTTTTTTTGGCGCTCTAGTTCCTCGGAACAGATTGATTATCAATTTGCCCAAGTGTCTGTAATTTTGGAATTTTTGGCTGAAAATGGTCTCAAATGATTTGGTTCGACTCACTGATCAAGAATCCGAGTGCGAAATCCATTCTGTCCGGCCAGCCGACCGGCCGTAGGCACGATAACTCTCGAACGAAAGGAGTTAGCGGATTGAAAATTGCAAGGTGGTTTTGGAGCGTAAATATCTCGGACAAGTTCGTTAATGGGCGTTAACCATCAAGGGGTTTCGGAGTTATCGCCGATTTTAGTAAAAATATTTTTTATGAATATTTCCGAAACCGATCACTCGATCTATCTGAAATTTAGCACCAGACTGTAGGTGACAGTAGAATCATGACCTTTATACGCATGTGAAGTTTTGTATTGACCAGATTACCGCAAAGTGTCAAAAAAAGAAATTTGAAAATGTGGTGCAGTTCTCATTCTCATGATTGCTCATTTAATCTTCATAAATAAACTATTATTTGAATTGAATTTCCTTTTTGATGCAGTTCTATCATATTAATACATTGATATAATTCCCAACTCTGAGAAACCAATACCAGATATAATTTGTCTGTTTGAACTAGAGCGCCAGAAAGCTCCTGTCCACAGGGCTTGAACCCATTTTTGTACTAAGAATTATAAAAGAAAATCCTCGCACCCATCGATTTTTAATTTCAAAAGTAATTTATCCTGTGCTCTTTGGCGCTCTTGTTCATCGGAACAGAGTGCTTATCAATTTGCCCAAATGTCTGTAATTTTCAATTTTTTTGCTGAAAATGTTCTTAAGCGATTTGGTTCGACTCACTGATCAAGAATCCGTGGTCGAAATCCATTATGTCCGGTTGTCCAGCCGGCCGTTAACAGGATAACTCTCGAAAAAAAGGAGCTAGAGAATTGAAATTTGCAGGATAGGTTTGGAGCGTAAATATCCTGGACTAGTTTGTTAACGGGTAAAAGCCACCAAGCGGTTTCGGAGTTATGACCATTTTCATTAAAAATATTTGTTATGAATATTTCCGAAACTGATCACTCGATCTCTCTGAAATTTAGCAACAAATTGTAGAATAATGACCTTTTAATGCTTGCGAAGTTTTGCATTGCTAGGGTTGCCGTAAAGTGCCAAAAAAATTTTTTGAATTTTGTTGCTTCAATAACAGAATGAGCTAGGCAGTTGAAATTTTTAGAGTAGGTGTAAGAGATAAATATCTTGGATAAGTTCGTTATTGGATGGAACTGACCTCATGGTTTCGGACTAACGAAAAAAAAACTTTTTTTTTACAAATTTCAAATTAAAATTTTTTTAAGTTGCAGATGCGGAGATATGATTTTTCGAAATTTCAATAATGAATCGTACCTACTTCTATGTTTTCACAGCATGCTGTACTTGATTATTCTAGCTATGAAATATTATATGATCTGTGTTCTTACATGTCATCTTATTTTCCTATGAGAGATAAATGTCAAAATTATTTATGGTTCGTTATTCTTTATGTAAAATACACCTCCTGTTCTAGAAAACAAATTATGATTGAATGCAAAATGACCAATTAAATAATCTCAGTTAACCTATACTATGAGGATGATATGATATTATACTTTTAAAGTGATAATATAATGCCCGTGGATAATCCATATGATGATAGAAATATATTCTTCGGTAAGATACATAATCAAATTGGGTTCAGAATATCTCCATTAAAAGCAAAACTGCAATATTGTCTGAGTTTTAATTATTTAATAATAATAATTATTTATTATTAATTATTTAATTAATTAATAATAATAATTAATAATAATAATTTAATAATAATATAATTTTCAGAGTAGATTTGAGGAATTAATATCTCGGATATGTTCGTTATTGGGGAGAATCGGTCTGTTTAATTTATTTAATGATGAAGTTCTATCGTAAGAATCCATTTATATTTCCATTCCCAGAGACCAATAATTTCGGAGATATGATTTGTCAAAGTTTGAACAAGAGCGCCAACGCTCCTGTCCACAGGTCTTGAACCAATGTTTTATTAAAAAAATGGGTTCAAGCCCTAGTTCAAACAGACAAATTATATCTCCGAAAGTATTGGTTTCTCAGAGTTGGGAATTATATCAATGTATTCATATGATAGAACTGCATCATAAAGGAAGTTCAATTCAAATGATAGTTTATTTATCAAGATTAAATGAGCAATCATGAGAATGAGAACTGCACCATGGAAGAAATCAAATTAAATCTGGCCAATTTTGCCCTATAACGAACTTAACCGAGATATTCATCTCCCTTACCTACTCTGAAAATTTACTACCTAGCTCATTCCGTTCGAGAGTTATATCTATGTCTATGGATGAAAAGCAGTGTCACTACTCTCAGATCTCTTACTTCATGTTCCGTTCCGAAATGTAAGACTTTTCTGAGAAATACTAATTTCGGAGCAAACAACTGAGATTTTTCTCACTACGCTCACAATTCTTGGATTGATTAGATAATGACATGTCTCAGGAAAATAAGTTGACATTATGACAATTCATACATAGAATAATTATATCATTGTGTGACAACGTTGAAATACGAAATTTTGAAAAATCATATCTCCGAAAGTATCAGCTTGTTAGAGTTAAAGATGATATCATTGGATTCTTATAGTAAAACTGCTTATTGAAAAAAAATTAATTTTGAAGTTGTTTTGTAAAAAAAAATTTTTTTTTTGTTACTCCGAAACCATTTGTCCGATTTTGCCCAATAACGAACTTAGCCGAGATATTTATCTCCCAAACCTACTCTGAAAATTTCAACTCTCTAGCTCATTCCGTTCGAGAGTTATCGTGCCTACGGCCGGCCGGCCGGACGGCCGGACTGGCCGGACAGAATGATTTTCGACAACGGATTCTTGATCAGTGAGTCGAACCAAATCGACCATTTTCATCGAAAAATTCGAAAATTACAGACATTTGGGCAAATTGATAAGCACTCAGTTCCGAGGAACTAGAGCGCCAAAAATAGGAAATAATTTACAATTTGTTTTCGGAGAATACTGCAATCAGACCATTATTCTTTTACTAATTATTATTAAAGGAAATCCATGAATCCATGGATTTGCAATTTCGAAAGCAGGTCTCCCTATGCTGTTTTTAATTTGAAATCTCTCACCCTTTACGCTCCAAACCCCTCTCCTGTTTTTTTGAAATAGGAATATATGGATCATGATATATCAAATGAAAGGACATTCGATTGCACATTGAGCAGTGTAACTGAAAAAAGAATTTGTTAAGCTATTTATTACAAAATTAACAATTTGTGATTGGTGTCATGTTTCCATTCTTGAAATAATAAATATTGAGAAATATCCTCCTATCCCCCGATTTTAATTTTCGAAGTTTGAGAAATGCATGCAGTTTTGAAGTTTATACCCTTAACGAAAATGAAATTTTATCTTGAAATTCTTTTAATAAAACTATTACGATGAAAAGAAAAATTTATACACAAAATGAAAACAGCTGCAAATTGATGTATTAAATCGCAAATAAAACAATAAATACATGAGGATGGTGGTGTCGCTTCCACACACATGAAGATGTTCTCGAAAGAAAGTGAGGAGGTCAAGAAAAACTTTAGTTTTTGTTAGAAAATATTTTTTCGTTAATCTAGCAGATCAACTAAAGGTGACAAAATGTATGGTATCGTTTTAGTTGCTGATCTCTCTAAGGCGAATAATATCATATTTCCGATAATTTTCCATTCGACTTGAATCAATTGAGTGAAAAGCAGGGAATAGAAATCTTGATATTTCTGGAACATGGGGATCACAAGGGATCACAAGGGAACATGGGGATGAACAAGTGTTGCGAAAATGTAATGAGCATTATCAAGACAGAAATCCTTTAAGTAAGACTACTGTTTGTCGGGTGGTTAAACATTTAAACTGAAAATGTTAAAAACTCTCCAAAATCTGGTAGACCTTCAACTACGACATGTGTCGATAAGGCCCCTCGATATACTACTTTCCATAGAAGAATAATCTACACGAAAACTGGCCGATGAATTCGATATGAGTAAGTAGTCAGTTGGTAATCTTCTTGGAAACACTAAGTTTCGCCCATACAGGATTCAAAGCACACAAGAATCATCTTATGACTATTTCGACCGACGAGCGCAGTTTTGTTAAGTAATGCAGAGCAGAAATTACATTTAACTTGAATGGGTCTTTCCATCGACATAATTTTCGTTTCTGGTCCACAGCAAATCCCGAGGCAAATCGTCATTGGGTGCAGACAGTTCACACCCAACATCCCGAAAAATTAAGTGTGTGGTTGGGCACAATTGGCCATCATATTATTGGACCCTTTTTTATAGAAGGAAATTTGACTAGTGATTCTTATCTAGAGTTACTGTGGAATCAAATATTACCTGCAGTCATTGATCTCTCTCCCGGTGGAAATGGTCGACAAGTAGCTGACAATATTTGGTTCCAACAAGATGGTGCGCCTTCGCATTATGGAATTGAAGTGAGGAGGTATCTTGATGACACATTTCCTGACAAATGGATTGGTTGGAGAAGATCAGTTGAATGGTCACCCGATCTCCAGATCTGAACCCTCTCGACTATTTTCTGTGGGGCAATTTGAAGAGTACTGTTTACCAAAATCGGCCAGATAATTTGGAAGACCTGCGATTTAAAATTCAGAGAGAAGTCGGAAGAATACCTGTTGCTGCGTTGAATCATTCATTGAGGAGTTTCGAAGAATGGCTTGCATATTGTCAAGTAGTCCACGGTGCTCAATTCAAACATTTAATACATTAAAATTATTTTCCATCCATGAATAGGAAACTCGTCGATTTTAAAAAGCGAGTAACCATACCCAATTGAGTATTTTCTAAAGCTTTAATAAAAAATTGGTTCATCGAGCACGTCAGTGCTTGAACCAATTTTTTTTTTCGTGATTTTTTTGAAATTTTCTGGGGGTGCGGTTCTTAAAATTTTTTTTTTCGTCATTTTTTTCAAATTTTCTAGGGGTACGGTTCTTACAAAATTTTAAACATGTCTTTATGATGATTTTCTACTACTAGTTACCAAGCTTCAATTCGATCGAATATTTATTTTTTTAGTTATCAAGGAAATAATATACCAGGTGGGTATAACTCGGAAACCGTTTGACCGATTATGCCCAAAAACGAACTCAACACTCTCTTTCGGATACGCAACCTACCCTGAAAATTGCAAGTCCCTATCTCCTTTCGTTCGAAAGTTATCGAGGCAACGGTCACCCATCTACTGAACTCACACAAGAATGCTCGAATCTCCAACAATATTCAACCGATCGTGTTAAAACTTGAAACTTAGCAGTAGAGTTAGGTTATGAAGGCTCTTGCAAAATTTCAGCAATTTCAAACGAATAGTTACTGATACATAGAATTTTTTTTTCAATTTTCAATGATTTTTTAAAATTTTTTTACAAATACTATCCTCACGAAATTTTGCAAGAATTTTTGCGTTGGCATTCTACAACTAATTACCATGCTTGAATTCAATCGGTCAAGTATTTTTCGAGTTAATGAGTAACAAAACTTAACCAAATTTCAGATGGCTATAACTCTGAAACCATTTGGCCGATTATGCTCATAAACAAACTGAATTGTCGCGTTCTGGTGCACATCCTAACCTGAAAACTTCAAGCCGCTATCTCTTTCCGTTCTCAAGTTATCGTGACAACAAAAATATTTTTTAAATTTTTTAGTCATACGATTCGCACAGAATTCCACGAGCGTGCTTAGGTTCATATTCTACAACTACTTACCAAGTTTCAATTTGATCGGATTTATATTGGCTGAAAAAAAAAATTATTACTCGGAAACCACTAGGCCGATTATGCCCATTAACGAACTTGTCCGTTGTATTGGGATGCGCCACCCATCCTGAAAATTTCAAGTCGCCAGCTCTTTTCGTTCTCAAGTTATCGTGGCAACGGCCGGACGGCCGGACAGAATCAAATTTGACCTCGAATTCTTCATTGGGGAGTCGAACTAAATCGTTTGAGACCATTTTTGTCGAAAAATTCCAAAGTTACAGACATTTGGCAAAACTATAACGCGATATTCCCCAGAACATACGCGCAAAAAAAACGGCACAACCAATTTTCCTTTCATTCACACCATGGATTAGATAATCAAATTACCTTTCATTTGATGTATCACAATCCATATATTTCTATTTGACAAAATAAAGTAGAGGGGTGCGGGGCGTAGGGGGTGAGAAATTCAAAAAAGCATACGATAATTTGCTTTTGAAATTATAAATCGACGGGTGCGAGGATTTTCCCTAATAATTCTTCGTACAAGAATTATTGACGAGTGACGATACTTTTTTGACACGCTGTATATGCGTGGTACAAAACAATTGCAAGGCAATTCGAACCTACAAATAAGTGATCCATGCAATGATCATACAAGAATAGTCTGAATTTCCTACCTAATGAAGTGATTTAAAATTGTTTTCTACATAGTCTTCTTTTATAGCTTGATTCGCTTTCCTTAGCAGTGTTCAATAGTTTCGATACCCCGTTGCCAAATTTGGAGACAGAAAATTTAACCTCCGCCTAACACCATTGTTTTTGATATCTTAGCACTAATCAGCAGTTAATTGACAACTGACTCATATATAGAAGCAGTGTTGCCAATAAACCCGTCACTAATTATAAGATGATATTGAATCCAGGAAGATTCAGCGTTTCAACTAAAAGCGATAAAAATGTCATCCACCTAATCACGCGATTGTACAATTGAGCTACGTCCTCAATTTTTTCAGTAAACTCCACGAAAGTTTTCTCACAAAAAATCTTCTGAAGATTAATAGTGAGCGTTATAAAGTTTTTAATTGCGTATCGCCAATTTTTCAGGGGGCTAACAGTTTACCATTACGTTAATGAGTTGACACAAGTTTGGCCAAAACCTTAATGGGTTCAGAGAGGCAGGCAGATTTATTTCTTTCCAAAGATAACGTGAATTATCACGACATCTGAATATCCCTTCCCTAGCATAAATTTTCTTATCAGGTACGATTAGGGGAGAATTTACCCATGAGATTTCATCATGAACCTCTTACTAGAATCAACATCTATCTAACACCCAGTGGGCGAACATTTTCCTTACTTTTCTCAACTCATTATCTCAGACAGGGCAGTTTGTGGATCTATTGATTCATTCGAGAGGGGAACATTGGGATATTTCGTATTAAATATAGTTCCTTTTTCTAAAAGTTAGATATATGTATTTCTATAAACTTGTCTTAGCTCCTATCGACGTCGCGAGTATAGGGTTTAGGTCAGGATCGGCAGATGGTAATCTGTCGAGTAAATACAATACAACTAACTAGTTTAAATGAGCCTTATTTCTGGTATGTTTTTATTAAAACAATGATAGATATACCGCAGTATTCACAAAGCGTTGTTGAATATTCAAATCTCCGTTAAGTCATAACTGAGGTCCTCAGTTAGGAATAAATAAGAATCGCAACCACAGTTTAGTCCGCTCAATTTAGACATTCGAAGTTACATAAATTCCCACCAAGCTGAAAATCGGTAAGATTGTTTAAAATATCATTAAAAACAAAATATGAAATTTCCCCATCTTTCCCCTGTAAGGAAAAAATTTTATTGAAGGTCAAAGGTCAAAAAATGAGTTTTTCGCGATTTTCAGCAAAACGGTATAAGTTTTATCATAAAAATACCTCAGACAAAAATTGTAGATCATAAAACTATCTACAGAAAAATTTTTAATACTTTCTTCTCTACGAGCCACCGTTTCTGAGATATAACGATTCAAATAGTTGTAAATGTTGTAATCGTCATAATATGCACACGTTTCCTCGCCACCTATGAGCTAGTGTACTTTGCGCGTTTTTTTAACGTGGTTTCTCCAGTAGGACTATTCCACGGGTCAGTTTTGATCCTGTTAAATTTGAAACTATTGAAAAATAATGGATATTAGCAGAGATAGAAAAGATAAAAGCAATTTATTTTAAAAAAAGTAGTGAAATTTAATCGTCCGAGTCGTAACTCTCAAAATCTTCTTCTTGTTATTCTTCTTGATTTTCTTGTTCTTGTTCGTCATGTTCTTGTTCTTCTTCATCTTCATCCTGAGTGCATGTAAACTGCGTTAATAGCGATGTATCGCATGTTGACTCGTTGGAATCAAAGGGAACCTCTACTGTTGGTGATTCAATATTAGAGCACAACCGGCCTTGACAATGTTTACATGCCGGAGAACAGAACAGTCGACTTTTTGCAACCACATTTAGCACTGCATCTCTTTTTGCAGTAGCAAAAAATCGAGTTCAGAAGTTTTTCCGGTGCAGGTGGAAGTAAAGTGTGCACTGGTTCTAATGAATTGTTGACCAATTTCCAACCCCAGTCTGTAGGGTCTAGCTGATAACCAAGCCACACTTGAACTTGGTAATATACCCTAAGAAGGTGTTGATGAGCAGCAACTGAGGTTGGAGGAAGACAAGCTAATTGTACTTGTCTTTTACTTTTGGTGTTTTTAACGAAACATGCATATCTATACTTATCTAAGCAGGTAGTTTTTTTAGGATCTCCGTACATAGAAAGAAGAAAGCGAATGCCGTTAGTAATAATTTCTTGTCGAGTAGAATTACTATTTTTAAAAACTTCAGCACATTCAATTAAATTTTGTTTCTCGAATAGTTTGAAAACTGTTATTTTACCCCTCCTGTAAAATGCAGATGTCGTATCACAGCCAGTTATTGCGTGTAAAAATAGTACATGATTACATTATATTAGTAGTGTAAGTTACAATGACTGATAGAAAAATATTTTAACAAATATTACAACTATAGAGATGTAAATATGGCGTAATCATGCAAATTATGACGATTACAACTTTTTGAATCATTATATCTCAAAAACGGTGGCTCGTAGAGAAAAAAGTAGAAATGAAATTTTTGTAGATAATTTTATGATCTACAATTTTTGTCTGAGGTATTTATATGATAAAACTTACCGTTTTTCTGTAAATCGCGAAAAACTAATTTTTTTGACCTTTGACCTTGAATAAATTGTTTTCCTTACAGGGGAAAGATTGAGAACTTTCAAATTTTATTTTTAATGATATTTCAAACAATCTTACTGATTTTCAGCTTGGTGGGAATTTATGTAACTTTACTCTTATTATTTGGTCTAATTTGACCGGACTATAACGTATGTAACGGTGGTGAAACAGGCCTGTATCACGTACATTCTCACGTTAACTGAGGTTGCGTTTCTTATTCATCCTTAACTGAGGACCTCAGTTATGACTTAACGGAGATTTAAATATTTAACAACGCTTTGTGAATACGGCGGATAGAATTAGACTTATTTAATGCTTTTTGCGCGCCAGCTCCGCAAGGAACAGTTCCAACTCTCGAGCGGAATGAGCTAGAGATTTGCAAGGTAGTTTTGAAGCATAAACATATCGGTTGAGTTATTTATTGAGTGAAATCAACTGAGCGGTTTCGGAGTTATGACCATTTTTGGCGCTCTAGTTCCTCGGAACTGAGTGCTTATCAATTTGCCCAAATGTCTGTAATTTTCGAATTTTTCGATGAAAATGGTCCTAAGTGATTTGGTTCAACTCACTGATCAAGAATCCGTGGTCGAAATTCATTCTGTCTGGCCAGCCGTAGACACGATAACTCTCGAACGGAATGAGCTAGACAGTTGAAATTTTCAGAGTAGGTTTAAGAGATACATATCTCGGCTGAGTTCGTTATTGGGCAAAATCGGACAGATGGTTTCGGAGTAAGAAACAAAAAATTTTTTTTTAAAGAAAAAATTCCAAATTAACTTTTTTTCAATAAGCAGTTTTATCATAAGAATCCAATGATATCATTTTTAACTCTAACAAGCTAATACTTTCGGAGATATGATTTCTCAAAATTCCAATAATAAATCGTATTTCTACGTTTTCACAGAATGATATATTTATTCTATGTATGAATTGTCATAATGTCAACTTATTTTCCTGAGACATGACATTGTCTAATTCCTTGCATTAGCAAGCAATTAGCCAACTATTAAGTTGGCTCGAGAAACGTCAAAATCGACTTAGAGAGACAAGGGTAAAAAACCGTCAAATAAACCCCCATGTGGCGATTTTATGTCGAAAAGTGAAAATTAAGAATATATGTCCCAGGTAAGTACCAACGTTTTATTCTAATACCGGAGATGACAAGATCGTACGAGGAGCCCGATAGCCGGTTGGTCTAGGCCGTCGGGTTTTCGGTTTCGGAACGAGAGAAGGCGGGCTCAAATCCCGGAAAGGGAATTACACTTTTTGGCGCTCTAGTTCCTCGGAACTGAGTGCTTATCAATTTGCCCAAATGTCTGTAATTTTTATTTAAGATGCAGTTTCACCATTAAAATCCATCGATATCATTTTCAACTCCAACAAGGTAATACTTTCGGAGATATGATTTTTCTAAATTTCAATAATGAATCGTACGTACTTCTATGTTTTCACAGAATGCTATAATTATTCTATCTAAGCTTTATTATATGATCTGTGTTCATACTCGTACATTTCATCCTGTTCTATAAGAAAGAGTCAAATTCATTTCAGCTATTTTAATTTGATTTCTTCCATGGTGCAGTTCTCATTCTCAGATTGCTCATTTAATCTTGATAAATAAACTATTATTTGAATTTAATTTCCTTTATGATGCAGTTCTTTCATAAGAATACATTGATTTAATTCCCAACTCTGAGAAACCAATACGTTTGGAGATATAATTTGTCTGTTTGAACTAGAGCGCCCGAAAGCTCCTGTCCACAGGGCTTGAACCAATTTTATTTAAAACATTTGTCACGAATATTTCCAAAACCAATCACTCGAGCTATCTGTCTATCCTGGACCTCAAGGTGCAGGATGCCATTCCTCCATAGAATCCCCTTGTAAGGGTCCACGAATGCGTGGATTGAAGCTGCGATATCTCCTGAATCACTGGTATTGAAGAATCATAGTTTTGTGTGAGGTGTGTGATTTTGAAAGGACTTTCAGATACGAGTAGTTTGCGCATGCGTAGAGGACAAGTGGCTTTTTTTTAAGTTGTATGGCTTATGTTGGGAGTGGTTTACATCTAGCCTTGAGGTCAATTCATGAATAACTATATTTGGAATATCCATTTTAACTTACATTTGGATTCGAAGAATAGGCATAAGCAATTGCGTTCTTAATGGAGGTCCCCTAACCTCAACCTTTTTGGCGCTCGGTACAGAGTGCTTATCAATTTGCCCAAATGTCTGTAATTTTCGAATTTTTGGCTGAAAATGGTCTTGAACGATTTGCTTCGACTCACTGATCTAGAATCCGTGGTCGAAATCGATTCTGTCCGGTCGGTCCGGCCAGTCCTCCGTTAACACGATAACTCTCGAACGAAAGGAGTTAGAGGTTTGAAATTTGCAGGGTAGGTTTGGAGCGTAAATATCTCGGACGAGTTCGTTAACAGGTGAAATCCACCAATCGGTTTCAGAGTTTTTTTATGAATATTTCCGAAACCGATTACTCGATCTATCTAAAATTTACCATTAAATTGTAGAATAATAACCTTTATATGCATGCGAAGTCTTGTATTGATCGTCTTGCCGTAAAGTGTCAAAAAAAAATTAAATTTTGTTTCTACAATAACTCTCCAACAGATAGGCAGTTGAAATTCTCAGAGTAGGTTTGGGTGATAAATATCTCAGTTAAGTCCGTTATTGGGTAGAATCGGCATGATGGTTTCGGAGTAACGAAAAAAAAAAGTTTTTTTACATTACAAATTTCTAATTCGAAATTTTGTTTTAAGAGGCAGTTTCATCATAAGAATCCATTGTTCTCATTTTCAACTCTAACAAGCTGATGCTTTCGGAGATACGATTTTTCAAAATATCAATAATGCATGGTAGTTCTATGTATTCACAGAATGTGAACACAGAATCTGTCTGTGTCCACTGTTCATAAATGTCATCTTATCTAGCTATTAGAGACTTGTCAATTCGTAGTTTGAAAATATTTTCTGTTGTAAAACAAGTACTCGCTTCTTGAATTTGTGAATATATACAAGACTGTTTTGAAACCGAAAATAATATTGACTGATTACATATTGAATAATTTATGTATAAATATTGGGGATGATGTGTTAGAAGATTTAGAATTGGATCATTTTATGATGTAGTTTATGAAGGCAATAGGAAAGAAGAACATAATGGAATCATAAAAAGAAATTACTGTTGGTTGACCACTGAGGTTAATATTACCTTTTACTTCCTTAAGTTGTGAGACATGTTCCTATATACAGTATTTTCATAATGTTGCTGGCAAAAAAAATGCTGAAATATGGATCTACATTTGTGTATGAACTATTAGATTTTAAATTATGAAGAGAGGAAACTATTTCATTGATATATTTTGAACTATTAAAATAATTCGTTCGTCAGTCTCTACCTACTCAAATATCAGGAATAAATGGACAATCTGCTATGATTGTCTCCAGCCTTGCTCTAGACATTTCGATGATATTTTCCTTAGGTATTTCGAGTTGTGAAAACTATGCACCGAGTGTAAGTTGCAACAACCCATTCCACGAGGTTGAATCATTGCAGATTGCTCATTTAATCTTGATAAATAAATTTTATGACAAAATTTGAAGCATTAAAGCATTGCAGATTACTCTTTTTTTTAATGATATTCTTTGAAGCATTTTTTTAAAGACATTTTTTATAAATTCAATTTCTTTCATGATGCAGCTCTATCATAAGAACCCATTGATGTAATTTCAAACTCTGAGAAACCAATACTTTCCGAGATATAATTTGTCTGTTCGAACAAGAGCGTCAAAAAGCTCCTATCCACAGGGCTTGAACCAATTTTTTCATTTCATACTACGGTAAAACTAATAGCCAGACTGTATTAATACACAGAATTGTCAACGAAAATGGATAGAATATGGAAAAGCACTGAGGTGAAATTCGTACTCTTTGGCGCGCTTGAATTGAATGCTTCAATCTCAGAGAATACAGCAAGCCGGACATCTAAGGCAGAGGGTAGACACCATTCACTGTAGGGTCAGAAATTAACAGTATTGCAGTGCCTAAGCTGGCGTAAGGATTTAGTAAAAAAGTCGACAAAGATTATAACTGACTCTCCTTATTCGCACAAGCTTCTAGGAGCTTCTGAGGGATCTCCTTGGGAATACCTAGGAGGGTCAGTATAATCATACATGTATGTATATAGCAAGCACGCCAATGCAGATTGACTTCGCAATGAAAGAAGTAAAATCACTAAAAGAGCAGAGACGTGGGGTCTATCTCCTTTGGCGCGCTTGCTATAGACATAATTATGATTATACTGACCCTCCTTGGTCTTCCCCAAGGAGATCCCTCAGAAGCTCCTAGGAGCTTGTGCGACTAAGGAAAGTCAGTTGAGTTCTTTGTTGACTTTGTTAATGTATCCTTATGCCAGCTTAGGTACAGCACTGTTAATTTTTGTCCCGACACTGAGCACTCATCATTCAATTGAAATTAGTTATAGTGAACAAGCGTGCCAAAGAGTACTGACTTCTCGTCAGTGCTTTTTTATATGAATACTTAAATTATTGAAGATGAAATCATGGAAATTGCTAAATAAACCGACAATCTATTGCTCTTTAACAATATGAAGATCATTTGATATTTCCGTTGAATTATGTAAATAAAAGTTCACGATACTTCAAGTGTCGATATTTCTGTCAATTCAACATCCCTCCACAAATGCTCCATCTTTTGAATCACTGAAATCGAAATCTCTAAAATATCTGAAAACATTTTGCCCTCAATATTTTCTGTGCATGCATCATTTTCATGTTTCCTCTGTTTGTCGTGAAACTGCTATGGTAATCGTTCAGAAAGATGTTTGATATATAAATACACGAACAGTACAAAATATTTCCATTTCGAAGAGAAATCTCCAGAACACACAATCGTGGCGGGTAAATATTTTATTTTTCCCTTAAAGGATGTGTCAGATCCAGCCAGGTCGTTTTTCAGTCTCTCCAGCCCGCGGGATCTTATTTTTATTGAAATCTTATTCCAGACGTCATTTCGGAGGAAGAATCAATAAACTTCTCGGTTGATATATCTGTGTGATTCCCATGTCGTATCGGTATATATTATACAGAAGCAAAGTTAATTGGTGATCAAACAGAATTCTCGGCAGCGTTCAGTTTGCGCTAATGATATTTACTGAGAATATATCTGATTTTATTTCCATGCATACTCCTCAGAATTGCGTTAGTATCGGGTTTTCCATTAGGTTAACACAAGTTCGCTTCGATCCAAGAATCAATATTATATTTTAACCCCAGACAAGGAATTGAGCA
Source organism: Halyzia sedecimguttata (assembly GCA_937662695.2). Lineage (NCBI taxonomy): Eukaryota > Metazoa > Arthropoda > Insecta > Coleoptera > Coccinellidae > Halyzia > Halyzia sedecimguttata. The sequence goes on from OW569417.2 coordinate 35,492,556, forward strand.
GAGACTATGTAAAAGGAGCCACTCTCTTTATGAAGATATTAAATTGAGAGGTGAAAATCTCAGATGGGGATTGACCGAAAAGGGGGAAAAGAAAGTATAACTTAGTTCTTAGAGTACAGAAGAAACCCGCATATATTGAGGATTGAGGCAGTGATAGGTAGAAAATGAAACCAAACATAGTACTCACACTACTCACTATAACTCCTATAATGATTGTTCAAAATGTAATTATAAATGTCAGAGGTTCCATGAGTCGAGATAACAATTAATGAAATTTCACAACTACTACTTAGTTGTTTATTCTATGTACGAAGCAAGAAGTAGGCAAATTATTCATTAAAAGTACTGTAATAACCAAGATGTAGATTACAATAAACATCGATTACTGACTTTAAACCTCTGTGAAAAATCTTCGTATTTCAGATCTGATATTCAAGTAGATATATTTAAAAAAATATCTAAAAGATTAAGTAGGTTCTATTTAATGCAACAGTTCTTCTGTTTTAGGACAATGATAATAAAGGGATGCACCGACCTCTCCTCGAAGCTTACTCGTGGTTCCTGGCTATCAATATCACCAACTCATTGCTAAATACTCTCTATAGGTACCATGTTATATTCGGGGACTATTTATCGATTGTTCCAAGGGGACTTTGTAGGTAGAAGATCTCTTTTTGGCACTCTTGTTCCTCGGGACACATCAAGAATCCGTGGTCAAAATCGATTCTGTCCGGCGTGACGGCTGTTAACACGATAGCTCTCGAACGGAGTGAGCTAGACAGTTGAAATTTTCTGAGTCGGTTTGGGAGATAAATATCTCGGTTAAGTTCGTTATTTGGCAAAATCAGTCTTGTGGTTTTGAAATAACGAAAAAATATTTTTTTTTACATTACAAATTTTAAATTCAATTTTTTTTAAGATACAGTTTCATCATGAAAATCCATTGATATCATTCCCTACCCTGAGAAATCAATACTTTCATAGATATAATTTCTCAAAGTTAGAATAATTACTCGAAAGTTTAAATGACACTTTTTTGAATTCAATTTCTTTTATGATGCAGTTCTATTATAATAATCCATTGCTATCATTCCCAACTCTGAACAAGAGCGCCAAAGCTCCTATCCACAGGGCTTTCCTACATGTTTTCTCTTCATGTCAACTTAATGAAGTATTTGCACCAGGGTTGCGGACAGAGATAACTTAACTCCCTACTTCAGAATAGAAGTCTCAAACAGGACATAAATCTTCAGGAGGGATAAAGGGAAAACAAAAGTCAAAGTAAAAATTACTATAGAATTACAAAGCGTCAATTTTGAAATGAGGGAGCCAGTTTTCCACGCCATAACAAATCCACATAAAGTGTACGATTGACTGGGAGTACAGCCAGACTCGACGACCAAGCATGATAATCCAGTTAATTCTTCTCACTTACCTTGGATAATTTTTTCGTAACCGTCACTCAGACGATATAGAATTAGCCACAAATATATTTCGCAAAACGTGACAATTACTTTCAAATGATAAGCATCTCATACCTTTTACCATCCTGTCAGCTGAGATGCGAAATTCTACATCGGCTAAAGTGAGCACGAAATGAGAGAGAGAGAAAGGAGATGAAGAGTGGTCGAAGATCGATATCAAAGATGATAAAACCTTGAGTTATACTCACTGACAAAGCAACTGCAACACCCAGAAGGAGCTGTTTAAATTTCAATTTTGTTTTGGTAAAACATAGATAGTATAGCAAGGAGTAAAGGGTTTACAATATTTTTTATAAATTTGTTAATAATGTGTTTGTCCACCGCTTATTTCCACCGATTATCTATACACTCTCCATCACGTCTTGGCATTGATGCAATAAGATTATCTATTTTTTTCTTGAGGGATATTATCCTAAGCTACCTGTAGTTCATGTATCAGAGCCAGAGTCTGTGGGTGCTGAGGTAAATTTCCAAGCCTTCTACCCATGGTGTCCCAAACATGCTCTATGGACGAAAGATTGGGGGATCTGGGCGGCCATGGCAATAGATTCACATGGGTCGCTTCAAAAAAGTTTAAACTAACTCTGGCAACATGAGATCGATTATTTCTTGAAGGTAACGCAACGCTGTCATGTTACCTCGAATAAAGACTAAAGGCTAGGTCAGACCAACGCGTTCAGTTCGAGTCCGCGGTGGCGTGCACGGTGGCGATCACTGCGCAGTACACAGAGCTGTACTACAGAGTTCTGAAAGTTCAGAATGCTTTATTTAAATCGAAACGATAATTTTTCCCTGATATACAGCTCGTCAAAAAACATCGAAAAATTTAGGATTTGTTTTTGTTCCTTTAATTATTTTGATAAGATAATGGCGGCATATACGAGTATGATAAGGATTACGATCAAGTAATGCTTGCAATTTTTCTCATGATGTTACCTTTGGGAACACAACGCATAAATCATATTTCCTCATTGGTAGTATATTGGAACGTACAAAAATTGGTTCAACCCCTTTGGACAGGAGCTTTTTGGCGCTCTTGTTCAAACAGAAAATCATATCTCCGAAAGTATTGGTTTCACAGAGTTGGGAATTATATCAATGGATTCCTATGATAGAACTGCATCATGAAAGAAATTGAATTTAAAAAAAAAGTGTCGTTTAGGAAAAATGCTTCAAAAATTATCTTTTGAAAAAAAGAGCGATCCACAATGCTTCAATGCTTTAAAAATTGTCATTAAATTTATTTATCAAGATTAAAGGAGCAATCTGCAATGATTCAACCTCGTGAAATTTTCGGTATTATGAACCTTAACTCAAGAAAAAATTATTCATACACAAATGTAGATCCATATTACAGTATTTTTTAGCAAGCAACATTATGAAACTACTCTATATAGGAACATGTCTCACTACCACTACTTAAGGAAGTGGAAGGTAATATTAACCTCAGTGGTGAACGAACAGTAATTTCTTTTGGTGATTCCATTATGTTCTTCTTTCCTATTGCCCCCATAAAGTACATCAAAACAGTCTTGTATATATTCACAAATTCAAGAATCGAATACTTGCTTTCCAATAGAAAATATACGAATTGACAATTTCTAATAGCTAGAAAAGATGACATTCATGAATAGTCGCACAGACAGATTCTGTATTCACATTCTGTAAATACATAGAACTCACGATGTAATATTGAAACGTTGAAACATCATATCTCCGAAGGTATTAGCTGGTTAGAGTTGAAAATGATAACAATTGATTCTTATGATGAAACTGCATCTTAGAAAGATTTGAATTCAAAATTGTATTGTAAAAACAATTTTTTTTTCGTTACTCCGTAACTATTAGACCTATTTTGCCCAGTAACTAACTTGACTGAGATATTTATCCTATAAACCTACCCTGAAAATTTCAACTGTCTAGCTCGTATCGTTCGAGATTTATCGTGTTAACGGCCGGTCCTACGGCCGGACAGAATCGATTCCGACCACGGATTGTTGATCAGTGAGTCGACCCAAATCGTTCAAGACCATTTTCAGCATAAAATTCGAATATTACAGACATTTGGGCAAATTAATAAGCACTCTGTTCCGAGGAACAAGAGCGCAAAAAAGTTTTCAGAATATCCCTGTGCCCACATAAGAGAAACCTGAAAGTCGCTGCATTAGATAGGTGTCGGAGATAAACCTTTTATCTGGTGAAAAAAATAGGTAACGGCTCTCTAGATAATTGCGTGGGTGATTCAATTGTTCACATCTAAACTCCTATACCAAACGAAACAGTTTACCTAGTAAATCACTGAATCTAATTTGTTCCATCTAAGTCCTCCATCGTTCCTGCTTCGATACTCCTATTTGTGTTTTCAATTACACCCGATATATTTATACCCCAATTTGTGCGTGGATCCAAGGATTTTAGGATGTTGTTTTGCCGGCGAAGGTGAGAACAATGGGGCACTTTGTCGTTCCGGTTCCTTCGACTAGTCAGGGTTCACACTTTAAGGGACCATTTCTACAATTCCTCTTTTCCGTTTCTTCTTGCATTCTGGATGTGAGATGCGCTGACCCAGTTATAAGAACATAGCCTCTTCTCAGATTTCAGAGGCCAGGAGATGACACTTCGACATTCGTGATTATTTTTAAGACATATTATATTGAAGTACAATTAATGTGTGCAGGGTTTCGAAATCTTATTAAAAACCATACATTGTGGGATTCGTTAGCTGCAGTATTGAAGTGAGTATTTTACATAGTTATTAACTTGAAGAAGTTACTTATATTTATGTGATCTGCAACCACATTATTACACTGTAGGGAAATAAATTCTTCCCGCTGATCCTTCTGCCTCTTCGCCGTTCCCGCCAGATGTCACCTCTGTCTGTCTGTTCTTCCCACTTGTGCGTGATGTATTATAAGTCAAATGCGCCTACGGCAGACTCTCACTAAACAAGCCATATCAATAAGCTCAGTGAGAGCTGGAACGAAACGCTGGGCAACCAAGAGGTCGTGGGTCCTCACAATGCGGCACGCATCGAAACCCACAATCCTCCCCACCAATGACAGGAAAACACAAACTGTTCTGCAAAAAGAGCCAATTACAAGCACTAAATATCGTTCGGATAGAATTGATCATTTCTTGAATTTGCTTTGGGCAACAGCAAATCGCACAATGATAATGTCGAAACGAAAATATTGAAATGCTACTTACGTGAAACTTTACTTATAATATAGTATGTATATCAAAAATTCGAATATTGAAATAAAATGGGTTCAAGCCCTGTGGACAGGAGCTTTCTGGCGCTCTAGTTCAAACAGAAAAATTATACCTCCGAAAGTATTGGTTTCTCAGAGTTGGGAATTGAATCAATGTATTCTTATGAAAGAATTGCATCATAAAGGAAATTAAATTCAAATAATAGTTTATTTATCAAGATTAAATGAGCAATCTGAGAATGAGAACTGCACAATGGAAGAAATCAAATTAAAATAGCTGAAATGAATTTGACTCTTTCTTATAGAACAGGATGAAATGTACGAGTATGAACACAGATCATATAATAATGCTTAGATAGAATAATTATAGCATTCTGTGAAAACATAGAAGTACGTACGATTCATTATTGAAATTTAGAAAAATCATATTTCCGAAAGTATTAGCTTGTTGGAGTTGAAAATTCTATCGATGGATTTTAATGGTGAAACTGCATCTTAAATAAAAATTACAGACATTTGGGCAAAATGATAAGCACTCAGTTCCGAGGAACTAGAGCGCCAAAAAGTGTAATTCCCTTTCCGGGATTAGAGCCCGCCTTCTCTCGTTCCGAAACCCAAAGCGTAGACCGACCGGCTATCGGGCTCCTCGTACGATCTTGTCAATCTCCGATATTAGAATAAAACGTCGGTACTTACCTGGGATATATATTCATAATTTTCACTTTTCGACATAAAATCGCCACATGGGGGTTTATTTGACGGTTTTTTACCCTTGTCTCTCTAAGTCGATTTTGACGTTCCTCGAACCAACTATTAGCAAGCAATTAGACAATGTCATGTCTCAGGAAAATAAGTTGACATTATGACAATTCATACATAGAATAATTATATAATTCTGTGAAAACGTAAAAATGCGATTTTTTATTGAAATTTTGAAAAATCATATCTCCGAAAGTATTAGCTTGTTAGAGTTAAAAATGATATCATTGGATTCTTATGATAAAACTGCTTATTGGAAAAAATTTAATTTGGAATTTGTTCTATAAAAAAAAAATTTTTTTTTGTTACTCCGAAACCATCTGTCCCATTTTGATCAATAACGAAGTTAGCCGAGATATTTATCTCCCAAACCTTCTCTGAAAATTTCAATTGTCTAGCTCATTCCGTTCGAGAGTTATCGTGCCTACGGCCGGCTAACCGGAGCGGACGGCCGGCCGGACAGAATGAATTTCGACCACGGATTCTTGATCAGTGAGTCGAACCAAATCGTTTAAGACCATTTTCATCGAAAAATTCGAAAATTACAGACATTTGTGCAAATTGATAAGCACTCAGTTCCGAGGAACTAGAGCGCCAAAAAGTGGGAAATCCCTGTGGACACAAGTTTTGGATCTCTTGTTCAATATTTTCTTATGATAGAACTGTATCAAGAAAGAAATTTAATTCAAAAATTGTCATAAAAAAAACAAAGAGTGCCAAAAATTATTGATCTGGAACTACCAGACCGATTCTACCCAAAAGCGAAATTAACCAAGATATTCATTCCTCAAATCTATTCAGAGAATTATATTATATCAATTGAAACTTAGTTAATATTTCAGTTTTGATTTTACTGGAGACGTTCTGGACCTAATTTGATTAACTTACCAAAGTATATATTTGCATCATCATATTATGCATTATCCAAGGTCCATATATTACCACCAAAAAAATATAATATCATATAATCCTCATAATTCAATCATACTTTGTTTTCTAGAACAGGAGGGCTATTTTATATCATGAATAAGGACCCAGCAATAAATTTAATATATCTCTAATAATAATTTTATTTTTTGTCGTTACTCCGAAATCATCTGGTCGATTTTGCCCAATAACGAACTCATACGCAGTGCGATTGGCTCAGTGGTAGAGTAATTGACTTGGGAGCGGAAGCCCCAAGTTCAATTCCGAGGCTAGGAAAGAAATTTTCTAGTCACGGTAATCGCCACCATTCGCTGTTGGGTCAAAAATTAACAGTGCTGTGCCTAAGGTGGCGTAAGGACACAGTAACAAAGCCTACACAGAACACAACTGGTTCTCCTAACTCAGGGCAAGCTCTTAGAGCTTATGAGGGGTCTCCTTGTGGAAGACCCAGGAGGATCAGTATAATAATAATAATAATAATAATAATACGAGATATTCATCTCCCAAACCTATTCTGAAAATTTCAACTATCTAGCTCCTTCCGTTCGAGAGTTATCGTGTCTACGGCCGGTAGGCCGGAGAGAATCAATTTTGATCAGGGATTCTTGAACAGAGATTCGTTTAAGACATTTTCATCTACATATTAGAAAATTACATACATTTGGGAAATTGATAAGCATTCTGTTCCCAGTAATAAGAACGCGATAAATGAAATTTCTGGACATCAGATTTTATATCATTCAATGAACGATATTTTGAAACCAGTGCGTTTAAGGAGAATTGATGAAGACTAATTCATATTCTAAAATTATTGAAGATTCTTATAATCAGTCTTCTTCTTTAAGCTAATTTCATCTAATTTCATGAATCCGCGAGGCTTATCTAGGAAACCAGAGGAAGTAGGAAAAAAATGATAAATGAAGAATATGTGCCATAATTATAGAAATCTTCACACCAAAATTAATTTAATTCTGAATAGCAATATGTAAAAATAGGAAACGGAAAAATTCAAAAAATTCAATTGATTAGAGGAATCTATGTTTAAATTTAATGTGCAACTTAAACTCCCACGCTGTGTGCATAATAAAAATGTAACTACATTAGTATTGTAGTTTTATTAACAAGCAATTATCTCTACAAGAAAAAACCTTCACTTGCCTTTCAGTTTCAACTCAATTAACCTATTATCAGGAAGTTGTTGAAAAATATAACTGAAGTCGACGCAATTGTTACGTAAAAACGGCGTGAGCGTTCCGTAAAATAACGACGTAAAATACACGTCATGAAGACAAAATCATATTGACGTCATATCGCGACCAGAAAACGTCAGATGAGGAAACCTAACCTAACCTAACCTAACCTAACCTATTATCAGGAAGTTGTTGAAAAATATTACTGAAGTCGACGCAATTGTTACGTAAAAACGGCGTGAGCATTCCGTAAAATAACGACGTATAATACACGTCATGAAGACAACATCATATTGACGTCATATCGCGACCAGAAAACGTCAGATGAGGAAACCTAACCTAACCTAACCTAACCTAACCTATTATCAGGAAGTTGTTGAAAAATATTACTGAAGTCGACGCAATTGTTACGTAAAAACGGCGTGAGCATTCCGTAAAATAACGACGTAAAATACACGTCATGAAGACAACATCATGTTGACGTCATATCGCGACCAGAAAACGTCAGATGGGGAAACCTAACCTAACCTAACCTAACCTAACCTTACCTAACCTAACCTAAACTAACCTATTATCAGGAAGTTGTTGAAAAATATTACTGAAGTCGACGCAATTGTTACGTAAAAACGGCGTGAGCATTCCGTAAAATAACGACGTAAAATACACGTCATGAAGACAACATCATATTGACGTCATATCGCGACCAGAAAACGTCAGATGAGGAAACCTAACCTAACCTAACCTAACCTAACCTAACCTAACCTAACCTAAACTAACCTATTATCAGGAAGTTGTTGAAAAATATTACTAAAGTCGACGCAATTGTTACGTAAAAACGGCGTGAGCATTCCGTAAAATAACGACGTAAAATACACGTCATGAAGACAACATCATGTTGACGTCATATCGCGACCAGAAAACGTCAGATGAGGAAACCTAACCTAACCTAACCTAACCTAACCTATTATCAGGAAGTTGTTGAAAAATATTACTGAAGTCGACGCAATTGTTACGTAAAAACGGCGTGAGCATTCCGTAAAATAACGACGTATAATACACGTCATGAAGACAACATCATATTGACGTCATATCGCGACCAGAAAACGTCAGATGAGGAAACCTAACCTAACCTAACCTAACCTAACCTAAACTAACCTATTATCAGGAAGTTGTTGAAAAATATTACTGAAGTCGACGCAATTGTTACGTAAAAACGGCGTGAGCATTCCGTAAAATAACGACGTAAAATACACGTCATGAAGACAACATCATGTTGACGTCATATCGCGACCAGAAAACGTCAGATGAGGAAATATCATCAAGATTCGATGACATCATCCTGCTACCTGGGACAGATTCGGAATATGAAACAAAACCCGCCATCAGCTCTTCAACTGAGGTAGCATCATTTCCAAGACCAGCCCTCACAGCATTATTTGGGAATTGAATCAATTACGGAAAGTAGCAGCCCACTCACCGTGTAAGCTCCTGCCGTAATCTCTTGATTCGTCGATAATGGAATATGCTCCGGAAACTTGGTCCCCGACTAGTTTGACGGGGGAGTTGGAGCGTTAAGTTCGGGACTGCAAAAAATCGTGTGTGGGAACACCTGTCTGATAAAACTGATCGCACCCATGTGCTGGAAATAAGCTTCGAGGAATGACTTCTAGGTCGCCTAACACCTACAGCATTCACCCAACTCACGAAAGTCCTGTCAACTTTGGTCTGAATTTATGGGTATTAGGTTAACGCTTTCACTAGGGAATTTTTTCGATCCTTAAACAGCGTTAGAAATACACGAGTGTGGAATTTCCCGATATTTTCAAATTGTCTTGTTTTTAGCGGTTGCATATGTTTATTCGTTATACAGGGTGTCCCGCAACTAGTCAGCCCTAGAGGAGGACCTATCTCGTGGATACAAAAACTGTTTTGAAGATACAGGGCGATTAAACTGTTTCTTCTGAGAATACCCTTGTCGATATCTTTTGATTGGGTTATTATTTTTCAATAAATTTTTTTACAGTTGTTCAATACTAGGAACTCACTAGAACGTGAGTTGGTTAAAAGAGTGGGAAGGCCATGTAGACAGGGGCTTTAACACTCTTCTTCAAACTTTGACAAATCATATCTCTGAAAGTGTTGGTTTCTCAGAGTTTGGGATGATATCAATGTATTCTTATGATAGAACTGCATCATAAAATGAATTAAATTAAAAAAAGTAGCATTCAATAAAATCAAGTGCGCCAATTTTGAATCTGAAACGACCAGATCGATTCTACCCAATAACGAACTTATCCGAGATATTCATTCCTCAAGATATTCTGAACCCAATTTGATTAACTTACCGAAGTATATATTTAGTTCTATCATCATATGGATTATCCAAGGGCATTATATATTATCACACAAAGATTATAATATCCTAAAATCCTCATAATTCTACGATAGCTGAGGTTATTTTATTTCATTGTTCATTTTGCATTCCATCATACTTTGTTTTCTAGAACAGGATGGGTATTTTATATCATGAGTAATGAACCAGAAATAAATATGACATGCCTCTCGTATAAGATGACATGTATGAACACAGAGCATGTAATATTTACATAACATAATTACAGCATTCTATGAAAACCTATAATAAAGACTTATTATTGAAATTTTGAAAATCATATCTCCAAAAATATTTGGTTCTTAGAGTTAAAATTACTACTCTGAAAATTTTAGAGCTAGCTCATTCCGTTATCGTGTTAACGGCCGGATGGCCGGACAGAATCGATTTCGACCACGGATTCTTGATCAGTGAGTCGAACCAAATCGTTTAAGACCATTTTCAGCCAAAAATTCGAAAATTACAGACATTTGGGCAAATTAATAAGCACTCTGTTCCGAGGAACAAGAGCGCCAATAATAACATAATCAGTAGTGTATTCTCAGCAGAAACAGATTAATCTCACTGTATCTCCAAAACAATCGCCTTCAAACCTGAATTATTTTCAGATTTCAAGTCCAAGAGATCTTTCACGTCTGTGAACTACGGCTGTCTATAGTTGCGGGACAACTTGTAGATGATGATTGACATTGGACGATTCTGATGGTAACCTCTTTGAACATTTTTGGACAGCATATTAGGACATTCTCTACCCGAGTTAAAAAAATTATACAAACAATGCGGTGTTAAAAAATTCAAGGAATGCACTGACGTGGGTTTTGGAGCTTTTGCGCGCATTTTACATTGCCTTTTCACGCGTCACACACTCTCACGAAAAACTTCATGAAGCTGAGTATTAATAATGGCAGCATTGAAATATAACAGAATTTAAAATTCAAAATAAAATAAGGCCAAACATACAAAGCCGATCAAGATGAAATCCGGTAATTTATGGTTAAATGGTGGCTTAAGGTTTGTGCGGAATTTCAGCGGAAACTGACAGATTGTATAAAATGTTTGATGAAAAATATTTGTTTTTTTTTCCAGTGATACGAATCTCTCGAAAGTCTGCATTAAATTTGGGGTCTATGTCTACAACTAATTACCAAGTTTCAATTTGATTGGATCTGTGTTTTTTGAGTTATAGGAAAAATAATTCAAAAATCAGATGGGTATACCTAAGTCCAAAACAGCTTTGCCGATTATTTCCATCAACGAAGTTAACCACCGCATTAGAATGCGGAACATACCCTGAAAATTGCAAGTCGCTATCTCTTTCCGCTTGGAAGTTATCGTTGCAACGGAAGGCTGGGTCTAAATAAATGTCAATGATAATAATTTATTCAAATTCAATAATTATCTCCGTTTGTTGTGCTTCAAATTCTACCTTGCCATAATTTCCAGAACTACAAGCTCGGTCAAATTTCAATATAAGACTAAGTTCTAGAATAATTACTGCAAGATTAATGTGTAATTTCATGAGGATGATATCACTAGACGCGAACAGAAGATTTCGTCATAAAAATCCAACACTTCCGAAACTTATCGTCAGAAATTTTGTATCCCGAAATGAGTTATGTATATATGTACAAGGGAGAAATGACCACAAATTAATTGAAAGATGTATTGAATAAAACAGTAAATATAAAGATTCATAAATTATGAAACCAAAAATACCAGAAACCAGAAAGATTATATAATTGAAAGAAACAAAAATATGCAGATTTGTGGCTGAGAAAAAATTTGTCTATCGTGTATTAGTTCGCGCTGATGCATCTGGGTCTCCATCATCTTAGCGAACCATTTTAATGTCTTCAAAATGCCATTGGCTTAGTTGTATCACTAGAAAACTTCTGAAATATCAATGAAAATAATTGAAAAAATTCTATACATATAAAAAAAACAATTCGTTTGGCATCGCTAAAATTTTGCGAGAGCCTTCAAAACTCTACTGTCAAGTTCCAAGTTTGAACACGATCGGATCTATATTGTTGGAGATCTGAGCGGCCTTGTGTGAGTTCAGTAGGTGGATGGGTGACCGTTTCCTTGATAAATTTCGAACGAAAGGAGATAGTGATTTGCAATTTTCAGAGTAGGTTGCGCATCCGAATGGGAGGGTTAAGTTCGATTCTGAGCATAATCGGTTGAACAGTTTTGGAATTACACCCACCTGGAATATTATTTCCTCGATAACTCAAAAAATGTAGACTCGATCGAATTGTAGCTTGCAAACTAGTTGTAGACTATCGTCATAAAGACGTGTGTGAAATTTTGTGAGAACAGTAAGTACCCCTAGAAAATATTTAAAAAATTACGAAAAAATAAATTGGTTCAAGCACTGACGTGAAGTCAGTAGCTTTTGCTCGCATATTCAATTGTCCAATCTCCTGTATTGGACACTCTGAATTGAATTTACCATGATAATACAGGAGAATGGACAATAGAATATACGCGCAGAAGCTCCTGACTTCACGTCAGTGCTTGAACCTTTTTTTTTCTATCAAAATTTTACAACCACTCCTCCGTTAGTGTATATATCATCCAAGCCTTTCTATTACTCCTCCAAAAAACTGATAAATAATTCACATTAATGTTCTTGAAAGCTCTTGTTTTTTCCTTGAGAAAACATAACTCCATGATGAAAAGACTGAATTTTGATTGCGGATATCAAGTTTTCTTATGCATGATATTCCACCCATACTAAAACTTATGATACAGATAGTTGGAACAAAATAATTAGAAGTGACGCGGGTTATAACTGTAGAAAATTATTAATTGAATGATGTGTTATAAGTTTATTTTATGTTCCATAGATGAGTGAAATCCTTTTTATGATTGGGCAAAATCAAAGCAGTATAAGAATACATTTATTGATCATATGGATAATAGACATTTCAAAAGTTTTATTCACTATTGGTGGTAACTAGGGGGAAAAAGTCATAGAATAATACAGATCATGAAAACCCTATTCAACTATTTCCCAAAAATGTTAAATAACCTGCAATTCGAGTTGTTTGAATTGCAGGTGAATTTGCTCAATTCACAAATGGGCTTATCCATGAACGATGGCCGTATTCATAATTGTTGTTATATTTTCATTAGAATTCATGACCTGAGGATTATCTCGAAAAAGGTACCAGAAGAGAATGCTGAATAATAATTTAATTTTCTAAAAAGATTGTTGTTTCCTATAATAACTTAAGATGCTATTTTTCACAATTTTATGAACTGGCGAATCTGCAACTATGAAACCATTGGAAGTAGGAATAAAACTGAGAATTGGAGAATATGTGCCATTGTTACAGAAAACTTCACAGCAAAATCAATTTCTTTCTGAATTGTCTGACATTTGGTAGATCTTCATTGATATGATTAAAAGTCAAAACTGACATAATGATCAATTTAAAGGATTTCTGAGTGTTCCCGGACATATAAAACAGAATATTTATGTTGATATGAAGAAAATACAATATTCTATTTGACTATTGTACGATCGTCAGCCTTCCATTTTATTATCATAAATGTCATATATTTCGTCATATTTTATGCAGAAAGCACGTTGTTTTGTTGGATCAGAAAAAACAAATCAACAAATATTATATCTTGCATAAAACCTCATAAAACGATTGACTAAAACGTGCCGAATATATGACATATTATGAATAATATAAAATTGCAGAATTCGTAGGTTTGACGAACGTACAAAAGTCAAATCTCCTAGGATATTGTATTTTTGTTCATAACATTAATATTCGATTTTATATGTGAGGGAATAATCAGAAATACTTTAAATTGAAAATTATGTCCCTCTTGACTTTGATTCATATCAATAAAGGCCCTACAAAATGTCAGACATTTTGGACGCGAAACTAGTAGTGGCAACATTGAATTGGAGAACTGGAATCATCTATTGGATCATTGGGATGTAATATCACATAAATTGAAAATATGTCAAATTAAGGTTAGTTGATTTATCACAGCCTACCACTTGACAACTGACTACTGAGCTTGCCAGGTGAATCCCAGAATTTAAGATTCGGTGGTTCTCAAAATAAGAGAGATAAACCAACATAATGCTTATATACCTATTCGAAATCAGGAGAGAAAGAGCTAGCCAAATATAAAAAATATATGAGTGTTTCATTAAAAAAAATTAAGTCACACTTAATATCTTGTCCATCCTTTATATACTGAAATTCGTGAAAAGGTCCTGAAAAAAATCAGTTGATTTCGTACAACTTTAATGCAAAACATTTTTTTGTCTCCATTCGTGACAAAGTTAAAGGGGTGGTCAAATTATAGTGAGAAACCCCGGTACAACTTAAAGTGTACCTTTTTGATATGATTTACCTTACATTCTTTCTCCCATATTCTTTTATCCTTTTCCATTTTAGACGGTGCTATATAATATAATAATTACTTTATTTCTGAGTGAATAAAACACCTTTGTTAATTGTGAGTATAACATTTTTCTCTAACGATTACATTGAACCTACAGATGACAAATCAAAAATTCAATAATTAATGGTATCACAAACTCAACTAGTATAGTTCAATCTCAACCTTGATTCTTTTCGCTACTTAGCGAGTATTACTGGAAGCAGGATATTTTGAATAATACCTGATTACATCCAGTAACCCTTTCATCGACCGAGCACACAAAGATACTGAAATTGGATGTGATGGGGCATGGGAAAATGGAAGATTAATTTCCTGATTATTTTCAGGCGACTCCATATGAAATTTTAATGAACCTCAAAGCTAATATGGCGTCAGCTACGAGTGATATAACTTTATCAATTTTGTCCACAGGTTCAGACCTAAAACGAATTTTAGTATTATCTTTTAATTATCTTGGGTATATTCATATACAGGGTGAGTCTTTAAGTTGTGCATTAATTTTAACCATAGATTCTTCCATCAACAAATACAAAACTTTTTTCATTTACCATTTTTCAAAAAAAGAAGAAAAAAGATACAGGCTGTTGAAATTTGAAAAAAAAAATAGTTTTTCTTTTGTAGCTTTGACATGGTTATTCAGAATTGGATGAATTTGGTAAGAAGTTTTCTATAACTATGGCACATAATCTCCAATTAACAGTTTTTGCCTACTTCAACTGGTTTCTTCGTTATAGACTCGCGAATTCCTGAAACTACGAGAAATTAGCATAATGGTGCAGATGAAGGTTATTTTGAGTAATTTTTCCACATCATTTCTCCTAAAACGAACAGTTTTCAAGATATTCGTCATTGAATATAAAATATGAAAAAAAATCACCGAAATTTACCTGCTTTTATCGATCCGAACCTGGAATACACAGATGATCTGCTCGAATAAAGGCATAGACTGATTATTGATTTCAAAGTTGACACTTGTGGAAATTCAATTCAATCTCGCTTGTTTCCAAATTGTTATAATTACCATCTTAAAATGGGATAAGTTAATTACAACTCATTCAAACATTTCGTAGTGTAGTTATCTTTTGGGAAATAGATGAATAGGCTTACCATGATATTATGTATTCATCTATGTATCCCCAATAGTGAATATGAAACTTTCAAATTATCTGTTATCTATGTCATCTAAACATTTATTTTCATACTGCATCGATTCTGCATCATTGTAAGGATTTCTCTAATATATGGAACATAATTTCATCAAATTAATTTTCAACAGATATAACTCACGTCACTACTATTTTATTCGAACTACATAGTTGAATCTTATTTGTTTGTAATATATTAGTATCAAGGGCGTAGCCAGGGGGGGGGGTTTTGGGGGTTCAAACCCCCCCCCGAAATGTTATTTTTCTCTTAAAAAAAAATTTTTTTGCTGCAGAAAGTGACCCTTATACCCCCAAAACCCCCCCCCCGAAATTAATTCCTATTTCAAAACCCCCCCCGAAATTAATTCCTGGCTACGCCCTTGATTAGTATGCATAAGGGAAATATCAATCATGAGTGTTATTCCACATATTCATCCCAATTATTCTTGAAGACAAATTCTTAATCTGGTTCTGGATATACGGATTTACGTAAATAAATAAATAAAGAACCACTGGAGTAATATTCTAAGGTTAAACCACAGAATATATAATATAACCAGCGATATATTATATGGCTAGCCTAATATTATTTCTGTGCCTGCTTCTTATACTGCGTCTATACGAGGTCGTCACTTGCATAAGGCCTATTTTGGTTCGCAGTAGGAACAGTTCCGAATCGGTTCTAAAGAGTGGTATAAACTGAGCGTGTGAAAGAGTTCCCCCAGGACGCCAATTACAATTACAATAAACGACTGTGTGACTACTTTGAACGGTTCTAGGACCGTCCCTATTGGCAACCAAAACAAGCCTATAGAGAACATAATTATAATCACAGAATCGCAGATCACACATTGTTTTTCTCGATTCTGTAAATTCTGTAGATTAGAGGTTATAATAAATGTTTATAAAAGTTGTATATTGATATTATATCTATATTCAATTAAAATATGTAAGGAATGTGAAAACAGGCGGAGAAGATAATGTGGATAATTGTATAGTGGTTACTCAATGAAAATCAAGTCGGAGTCAGTTTTAATATCCAGGAAGAGTTTTTTACGAAAATACAGCATAAAGATAATTTAAAACCATTTTAAAAGACTTCAGTGAGTAAATAAGATTTCTCAGACAATTTCGTTGAATTTCAAGCATCATATGATGAAGCTTTCATATAATTATGCGATATTGAATTGTTTCTGTGTTCAACACTTGCAGACAGTTCAGGGCTGGCTTTGCACATAATAAAAATTTTAAACGCTTTTAACTCTTCACCTGAGCCGAATCTGGAAAAATGGTAAATGAAAAAAGTGTTTTATTTGATGAGAGGAATATCTGGTTAAAATTAATGTACATCTTAAAGACTCACCCTGTATATATTTGTAACTTTATTAGTTGGGTATCTAGGTTAGAGTGAAATAATTTATTGAATAACGAATAACGTATCAACGAATCCGCCTTCTTCAGTATAATATAATCATCACAATGGGCATCTAGAAATTAAATATATCAATCACAATAAAATGGATTTCATGCAAACATCTCACTATGCGTTACCGTTGTTGTTTAGGTTTCGTCAAGTGGGTACTGTCATGTTTATGTCATAGTTTCAAACATCAGTGTGTTGTCGTATCTTCTCTTCTTTTTTAATTTGGTGGTATTTTCAGTAGTGACATATAAATACGGCTGAGGCTTTTTGTGCCTAACTTGTCATTGACTGTCTTTTCGAAATTTGTCTGTATATGGATCATTTCCAGTATTTCCCTTCGGTTTTGTTGGGGTTTGATTCCCAGGATTTTTGTTTGTTGTTGTTTGTTCTTCATAGTTTAACTCGTTGTTATTTGTTTTTTTTATGTTTATTGAGTGCTGTGATTGCTGTACACTTATGTGAGTTTAGTCTGTCCTGTAGTCTCTGTGAAGTCTGGCCTATTTACTGTCTGTCACAATTCCCGCATGGTACACGGTATACAACTTGTGATTTTTTGACTTCGGTGTTGTCGCCTTTAATTTACTGAAAATTCTACTTTTTTGATTTTGTGCTTTGTTAACAAGTTCTCTGTTGTACGGTTTCACTATGTTTTGTATTTTTTGTGACTGTCTCTGTGTAAATGGTATAGGTATTCGTTTTATGTCCGCCGTTGATTCTATTGTCTGTTGTGTGTTGTATAGTCTGTGTGTCTCTGTTTTATGAGTATATGTATCATATCCCCTGGGTATTGATTGAGGCTCAAAAGTTTCTTCACTTCCATTAGTGTTTTCTGTCGGAGTATTGGGGATGTTAGTTTTAATGCCCAGTCAATATATCCTGTGGCTTTACTTTTCTTTTGGGAATGGTGGTGGCTGGAGTTAAAGTCTAAAATTTGAATGGAGTTTTGATCTTTTCTGTACCATTGTGTCATTAATTCTCCATTTTCTCCCATCCGTGTCATATCTAGAAAGTTTAAGTGATTGTTTTTTTCTTCTTCGAGTGTAATCTGTATTGATTAATGGAGATTGTTAAATTGGGCTAGGATCTTATTTATTTTCGTTGGTGGTGTTATAATCAGGCAGACATCCACATAGCGTTTGTAGAAAGTGGTTTTATAATGTTGCATAACTTTTTCTTCTATTAATTCCATGACTAACTGGGCTATAGCGCTTGATATTGGGTAACCCATAGCAACTCCCTTGATTTGTTTGTAAGAGTTGGAAATAGCTGTTATTTGTTATAAATTGGATTCTTTCTATGAGCTTCTCTTTGGGTATTGTTGTCTGCTGTGATATTGTTCCTCAATCAATTTCAATTATTTGTCTTGTTAAATCAGTGGGAATCTTTGTATAAAGTGACTTCACATCCAGTGAATATAATCGGTGGTCGTCTTCTATTTTGATACTTCCTAACGATTCCTTCAAATGAAAAGAGTTTTTTATATAGAAGGGATTATTATTTGTTGCTGTTGACAGGACATTGGTCAGTTATATATAAATATATACTCTCCTGAAATATCTTTCGTTGATATAACGGATCTCTAACATCCATAGATTCTAGCTTGGGTGAGGTGGTAAAAATTAGTTCAATTTATTCAACTCATCGGAAGACCTAATAGTGTCAGAATAATCATGTCATATTATTCAATTAACAAACGCACTGAAGCTCCTAACACCACCTCAGTGCTACTAATTTAAAAGCATGATATAATTCTGATTTGAATAAATATTTGATGGTACATAATCGATAATGTTATTGAAATTGCGGGATTTCTTGTTCATTATTATATGTCAAATTAATGAACCCAGCACAGAAACATAATATAATATAATATGTTAATTGGGTTCAATTGGCTGAAATATTTTTATCTGGTAGTGGGATGGGTCGTTGGAAAATGCAACAGTTCTTTATTAGTCAAAATAAGACAACGTGAGCGTAAAAATGTATTGATTGGAACTCATTTACACGTCCAATGATAATCGTATTGATGATACGGGGCAAAGAAAAAAAAAATCGTTTTTCATAATTATTGTTCCTCATGCTCTGTTCCAGATGCAAGTTATATTTCGTGGAGACATCATAGTTAGAGTTTATTGAATGTGAGAAGAACGTATTTTGTTTCTCTGATTGAAATATGAATTCTTAACATTTTGAAATATACTGTTTATTTGTTTATTCACATGGACATGCCATTTAACAGAATTCAGCAACAACAAAAAATTTCAAATTGAAGAAATAAATTCACAAATCTACAGACATAGAACGAAATTACTATTGACGAATGGTTTATGTATTGATTGAAGAGAAGGAGGCAACTTTCTCATGAATTCAGTTGTTCAATATTGACTTCAATTTATTTAAAGGATGCGTGAAATTTTTTCAGATCATTGACCATGCTTTTATTGAAAATCTGCCTTGTTAATTTGGACGATATTTTACCCACAATATTTGGGAAATGTTGACTATCATGAGTCAGTGTGGTCGACTCTGTATGTTGAGTTTGTAACATATGCATATCTGTATTTTATGTATGGTAATATCATAAATGGGGTTGACTTTATAGATTTGAAGGAATTTGACGTAACTTTCCGACACCTTTAATTACATTATAGAATTCTTCAAAATAATTTATTTCACAATCTAAACAACACAAACCACTCAACAATATTGTACTCAACAGTATACAGGGTTGGGATGAAGTATGGAACCAAGTAAATAACTATTGAACGAAAATAACGCCATTTATGAATATTTGCAGGTAAGTGCAATGGAACAAAATGCATCTGATATACACTTTTTCGTTAATAATATACTTCCGGTTTAACCAGAAATGCCATCAACTTCTTTAATTTGAATGCGACACCCTGTATAACTTGTTATTTTGAATTCATACATACTGAGTTTAGTGTAAAAAAAATTTAAAAACGAGGAATATAGCACTTTAATCAACCTCCTTCGAGTTAACAAGATGGAGCACCTCCCCACTATGATAGACGGGTTTAGGGATTTTCAGGATGCGAATTTTACAAATCGATGGATTGGACGTAGAGGATTCATAGAGTGGCCTGCTCTTCTCCGAATCTTAGCCCGTTAGATTTTTTTCTTTGGAGTTATCTAAAATCACGTGTTTACATTAGACGACCAACAAACTTACAGGAATTGAGACAAAGAATTATTGATGAGTGTGAACTAATACGTGGAGAAGTCTTGGAAAGAGTGACTCAAGAATATTTTAATAGGATGGCATATTGTCAGCAAGTAAACGGCGAGCATTTGAACATTTGAAGTAATTTTGTTTCTCATTATTCTAAAATAATGAAATGTACACCTATTGTACAACTAACAATGAGTTATTCCTCGTTTTTACAAATTTTTTGACACTTAGCTCAGTATTTATGAATTCAAAATAACAAGCTCTTTCCAAATCTGCAAAAATATATAGGGTGTCCCATTTATATTAAAGAAGTTGATGGCATTTCCGGTTAAACCGGAAATATATTATTAACAAAACAATGTACATCAGATGCATTTTGTTCCATTGCACCTACCTGCAAATTTTTATAAATATCGTTTTTTTCGTTTAAAAGATATTTACTTGGTTCCATACTTTATCCCAACCCCGTATACAACCCCATTTATCGTAATAACTTGGAAAATGCATATCCTAGAAACGCGACATCCAAAGTTGACAAAACTTTGTTTCATAACAGTCCGCATAGTCAAAATAGTAGTTTATGAAATATTCAAAAAAACTAGCGAGTAATCATTCAAACTTTGACAAATTATATCTCCGAAAGTATATTTGTTTCTCAGTGTAGGGAATGATATCAGTGGATTCTTATGATAGAACTGCATCGTAAAAAATCAAATTCAAAACGTAGGTCTATGACTCATCTCAGATGTTGTTTTTACATACATCAAATTATAATGAGAGCATTCTATGAAATCATAACATTAGGATTAATTACCTACTGAAATTTTGAAAAGTCATATCAGTATCAATTTTTTACAGTTGAAAATGATGATGAATATTTCTTAAACAAATTTGAATTTGGAGTTTGTAATATGAAAAAAGTTTTTGTTTTGTTACTCCGAAACTACTAGGCCGATTTAGTCCAATAACGAACTCAACCGAGATATTTATCTTCCAAGCCTACTCTGAAAATTGTTGTTAACTGTTGTTAACTGACGGACGGACAAAATCAATTTTGATTCTTGATCAGTGAGTCGAACCAAAACGTTGGAGACTATTTTCAGCCAAAAATTCGAAAATTACAGACATTTGGTCAAATTGCTAAGCACTCTGTTCCGAGGAACAAGAGCGCCATAAACATTGTAGATGACTAGTTTACTATCATAAATAAGATTAGTTAATTGGAAATGTTTATTATTTCCAATGAATGCATCTTCATGTCATATTTCTACCAAAAAGAAGTTTTTTCTCTGTCAGTCCTACTCCGAAAAGACCATTTTACGAACACAGAAATTACATATACAAAACCATTTAAACTCGACCATTTTCCTAACGACCCTTCCCACTTTCTAATATACAATTCTACTGTACGTGTG
The DNA here is from genome assembly GCA_937662695.2 of Halyzia sedecimguttata. Classification (NCBI taxonomy): domain Eukaryota; kingdom Metazoa; phylum Arthropoda; class Insecta; order Coleoptera; family Coccinellidae; genus Halyzia; species Halyzia sedecimguttata. The sequence continues at coordinate 35,514,136 of OW569417.2, forward strand.
TATGTCGTTGAACTCCTCCTAGACGACGTTAACGATTTTGGTGAAATTTTTTGTGTGCTTTCGAGTGGATCCATGGATGGTCAATCAGGTTATAAAATCATTGAATGGTTTCTTTCTGGGTTTTCTCTCCCAAACTCTGAAAAATATCTATAAAATAAAAAAATAATTATTTTGTGATTTGCTTCTGCGTAAGAAACAGAATTAATTTGTTGATTGTTATTCTGAGATTCGAGAATTGTCACATTGACAGTATTTGAAAATCATAGCTAACATAGCTTTACTTTGTGTGGAAATTTCCAAGTTCCACCTCCTCCTTTTCGTTAAGCGTCTGAAGAAGGAGTCTGATATACCTAGACTCCGAAACGTAACGATATAGTTGTTTCTTCGTTGATGTTGTTTCGTTGTTATTTGTTAGGCAGCATTGTTCTATTGATTGCTTCGTACAAATATCTTATGTTTCTTACGCAGAAGCAAATGACAAAATAATTAATTTTTTATTTTATAGATACTTTTCAGAGTTTGGGAGAGAAAACCCAGAAAGAAACCATTCAATGTAAAACTATGTTAGCTATGATTTTCAAATACTGTCAATGTGACAATTCTCGAACCTCAGAATAACAATCAACAAAATAATTCCGAAGATTTTTTCGTTAAGCATCTGAAGAAGGAGTCTGATATAGACTCCGAAACGTTACGATATAGTTGTTTCTTCGTTGATGTTGTTTCGTTGTTATTTGTTAGGCAACATTGTTCGATTGATTGCTTCTGACAAATATCTTGTGTTTCTAACGCAGAAGCAAATCACAAAATAATTATTTTTTTTTTTATAGATATTCTTCAGAGTTTGGGAGAGAAAACCCAGAAAGAAACCATTAAATGATGAATATACCTCCCACAGTATCCTTTAATGATTACTTAGGTTATAAAATGTTTGTTTTCTTTTTTAGTACGAAATGGCGGATGCGTGACCCAGCTATTAGAACATCGACTCTTCTCAGATATCAGAGACCTGAAGATGTTACTTTGACATTTAACTTCGACATTTGGCTTTGACTATTAATATTGAGTTCAGTCAGTATTAGACTGTTTGGAGTAATAAAGGTTGAGACGTATTATATTAAAGTGTAATTAATATGTGAGGAGTTTTGTACATGTCATTAAAAACAATACCTTGTGGGATTCTTTAGCTGCAGTATTGAAGAGAGTATTTCACGTAGTTATTAACATAATTAAAGGGTTTAGCGCTTTTATGGAAAAGCTTACCGATAGTACATAATTAAAGAAATAGGATTAGCAAAGACCAAAGTTGAGAATAATCCACAAAGTGTAATTCCATCAACGTTGAATAGCAACATACCGCGGTTTCATCCTTATTAGGAATCGTCAGTGAAGCACAATTTGACGCCGATGAAAAATACACTTCGAAGAAGCCGTCTAATCAAAATACAGCAACCACTTTCCAGTACGAAGTAGACAGAAGCGACACCTGTCGTTCAACCAACCAAGCTCCCCGATGCGGACTACTCAAAACTTTAGATCCCCGCGTACATTCGTTTTTCCGAACGTGGCTAATTGCAAACTCTTTTATTACACCTATTTCTCCGCGCATTATGTACTAACCTGGACGTTTTCACTTCCTCGTGGTGTCCACATGAAACTCTAATCAGGGTTCTTGGAATTAGCTACGAATGTACGTAGGGATCTATAGTTTTGAGTAGTCCGCATCGGGGAGCTTGGTTGGTTGAACGCCAGATGTCGCATCTGTCTACTTCGTACTCGGAAGCGATTGCTGGATTTTGATAAGCCGGCTTCTTTGAAGTGAATTTAACATCGGCGTTGAATTGTGCTTCACTGACGATTCCTAATAAGGATGAAACCAAGGTATGTTGCTATTCAACGTTGATGGAATTACAGTTCGTGGATTATTCTCAACTTTCATCCTTGCTATTCCTATTTCTTATGTAGTTATTAAGTTGAAGAATTTACTTATATGTGATATTCAACCATAGTATTGTACTCACCTCCAATTACACAAAAAAATACAGGGTATTCTGCCAATTGTGCCAATATCAAGCACCAAATATCGTCCGACCACTAGAATTTATAAGCTTAGGATATCATAAAATGGTAAGAATCAGTTTTTGAATTTTCTTTGGACAACAGCAAATCGCAAATGTCTGTCCGGTCCACAAGTAATATAATAATATTTCGATCAATTTGACCGAGGGCTCATTTCCAATATGTTTTCGTGCGGTGTTAAAGCCAACAGAATTGAAGAAAAACATGATAATACAGGCAAAGATCTTGACCAAACTATTTAATGGACAAATAATTTCTTATTATCGAATTCTTTCCGATTCGGTAAACTTTTTTCTACGCATTCAACTTCGTCGTGCTGGTACAGATCAATATGTTGAGTTTTGTCCAATCAGGTATAAGAGAGATTTATCGGCATGTTTCTCGGCCAACTTTGCAAGACCTCAATTAACGAGATCCCTAATGAATTGTGGCCGATGAGTCTTCTATATCCCCCTTGCAACATGGAGTTGATATTTCCGAACGAATTCGATGTTGGAAAAATATCATTAGAGTAAGGATGTAATCGACCGAGGATTATAATTGCCAGAATGTGTACAGCCCCGAAAAATACAACTGACGGAGAATTTGTGGTGGTAGTGAATTTTTTCCTTCCAGGCGGGTATATCCGATATTTGCATTATCGCTTTTGAGCTCGAATGGTACCCAAGATCGGGCGCATGGTGTATGAATGGGTATTACATACTCAGAGAGCTCAGAAATATGCCGGTTTTGAATTTCCGATTTCCATTGGTTCGAGAGATATACTAATTTGAACTCTCGTATCTCGAGTATCTTTAAAAATTGGTTCAAGCACTGACGTGAAGTCAGGAGCTTTTGCGCGTATGTTCGATTGTCCATTCTCCTGTATCAGACATCCTTAATCGAATTTACCATGATAAATTATGTTGTCCATTCTCCTGTTTTGGACAAGTGTTGTTGAGTGTACAATACAGGAGAATGGACAACATAATTTACCATGGTAAATTCGATTAAGGATGTCCAATACAGGAGAATGGACAATCTAACATACGCACAAAAGCTCCTGACTTCACGTCAGTGCTTGAACCATTTTATTTTCGTAATTTTTTAAAATTTTCTAGTGGTACGGTTCTTACAAAATTTGTTTTTCGTCATTTTTTTCAAATTTTCTACGGGTACGGTTCTTGAAAAATTTTAAACACGTCCTTTTGTTGATTTTCTACTAATAGTTACCAAGCTTCAATTCGATCGAATCTTCATTTTTCGAGTTATCGAGGAAGAATTTTCGATATGGCATTCTACAACTAATAACCATGTTTCAATTCAATCGGTTTAGTATTTTTCGAGTTTATGCTTATAAACAAACTCCAATGTCGTGTTCAGATGCAAATTCTAACCTGAAAACTTCAAGCCGCTATCTCTTTCTGTTCTCAAGTTATCATGACAACAAAAATTTTTTTTTTAATAATTTTTCAATAATTTTCTAGCCATACGATTCGCACAATTTCACAAACGTGCTAAGGAGCGTATTCTACAACTACTCATCAAGTTTCAGTTCGATCGGATTCATATTGTTTGAAAACAAAATTATTACTCGGAAACCATTAGGCCGATTATGCCCATTAACGAACTTGTCCGTCGTATTGGGATGCGCCACCTACCCTGAAAATTTCAAGTCGCTAGCTCTTTCCGTTCTCAAGTTATCGTGGCAACGGCTGGACGGCCGGACGGCTGACCGGACAGAATCAAATTTGACCTCGAATTCTTCAATGGGGAGTCGAACCAAATCGTTTGAGACCATCTTCGTCAAAAAATTCGAAAGTTACAGACATTTGGGCAAAATCATAACGCGATGTTTCCCAGAACATACGCGCAAAAATGTAGATTCTGCCACGGGGTTGAATCTGAATGATATATTTTAAATAATTATCGAAATTTTCATGCAGAAAATTCTTAGATCTTCCGAAACAGATGATTTTTCCTAAACGTCAATTCATATTAAATGATATGAATCTTATTTTCGAATTTTCTAAGCTCGAAGCGGTAAAATGACTTTTTCATACATATTCGTACCTAACATACCTATTATTCGAATTCTACTGCTAGCAACTACACGTCAAGTTAGGCAATACGAGTACACGAAGACTATCAAATTTTGACGCATATCTACATAGTTTGACTCAAATAAAATTATATATATTTAACAATTAATTATTGAATATTGTGACGCGTTTCGTCGAATTTCTTCAGATTTCATAAGAATAAATTTTCAACAATGAATGATCCTTATATAGTACTCAAAAGAATTTAGGGAAAAAAATTTGAATTTTCAGTGATTTTTGACGGGCTGTATCTCAGTGAAATATAAACGTATCGCAGATTTTTCTCAGTCCATGGCAAAGTAAAAAAAAATGGGTTCAAGCCCTGTGGACAGGAGCTTTCTGGCGCTCTAGTTCAAACAGACAAATTATATCTGGTATTGGTTTCTCAGAGTTGGGAATTATATCAATGTATTCATATGATATCACTGCATCATAAAGGAAATTCAATTCAAATAATAGTTTATTAGATAAGTAATTATAAATTACCTTGTAATCGATCAAAAATTTCCTGATCTACGTTCACCAAACTACAGAATTATGCTTACAATATTTACGTAATATTTTCAAACATTTTCGGGTGAGGTCCCCGTTGCATCGCTAAAATACGAGTATTTCAACCCAATATTTTTGAAGTTACAATATTCCCTTCTGTCAAGTTGACATTATGAGAATTCATACATAGAATAATAATTATATCCATCTGTGAAATACGATTTACATTGAAATTTTAAAAAATCATATCTCCGAAAGTATTAGCTTGTTAGAGTTGAAAATGATATAAATGGATTCTTATGATAAAACTGCTTATTAAAAAATATTTGATTTGGAATTTGTTTCGTAAAAAAAAATTTTTTTTTGTTACTCCGAAACCATCTGTCCGATTTTGCCCAATAACGAACTTAGCCGAGATATTCATCCCCCAAACCTACTCTGAAAATTTCAACTCTCTAGCTCATTCCGTTCGAGAGTTATCGTGCTTACGGACGGCCGGCCGGCCGGACCGGCCGGACAGAATGAATTCCGACCACGGATTCTTGATCAGTGAGTCGAACCATATCATTTAAGACCATTTTCATCGAAATATTCCAAAATTACAGACATTTGGGCAAATTGATAAGCACTCAGTTCCGAGGAACTAGAGCGCCAATAACTACAGACTAGAATAAATTTCCAAGCAAGATAAAATATGTCAACATATTTGATAATAAAAATTAATGTTTTGTCATCCGTAATAGCCATTTAAAAAAATGGGTTCAAGCCCTGTGGACAGGAGCTTTCTGGCGCTCTAGTTCAAACAGACAAATTATATCTGGTATTGGTTTCTCAGAGTTGGGAATTATATCAATATATTCATATGATATCACTGCATCATAAAGGAAATTTTATTCAAATAATAGTTTATTAGATAAGTAATAATAAATTACCTTGTAATCGATCAAAAATTTCCTGATCTACGTTCACCAAACTACAGAATTATGCTTTCAATATTTACGTAATATTTTCAAACATTTTCGGGTGAGGTCCCCGTTGCATCGCTAAAATAAGAGTATTTCAACCCCAATATTTTTGAAGTTACAATATTCCCTTCTGTCAAGTTGACATTATGAGAATTCATACATAGAATAATAATTATATCAATCTGTGAAATACGATTTACATTGAAATTAAAAAAAATCATATCTCCGAAAGTATTAGCTTGTTAGAGTTGAAAATGATATGAGTGGATTCTTATGATACAATTGCTTATTAAAAAAAATTTGATTTGGAATTTGTTTCGTAAAAAAAAATTTTTTTTTTGTTACTCCGAAACCATCTGTCCGATTTTGTCCAATAACCAACTTAGCCGAGATATTCATCCCCCAAACCTACTCTGAAAATTTCAACTCTCTAGCTCATTCCGTTCGAGAGTTATCGTGCTTACGGACGGCCGGCCGGCCGGACCGGCCGGACAGAATGAATTCTGACCACGGATTCTTGATCAGTGAGTCGAAACAAATCGTTTAAGACCATTTTCATCGAAATATTCCAAAATTACAGACATTTGGGCAAATTGATAAGCACTCAGTTCCGAGGAACTAGAGCGCCAAAAAGTGAATAAAAGCTTTGTAAATTGTCATTCTTCTTCGTTAAAATGTGAACCGTACCTTCAACCCCCTTCGAAAGATAGGTACTAACCCTAATTTTTCAAATAGGAAGTATGGGCTTGTGATACACCGTTTAAAAGGGCTCGTTATTCTCTATTCAGAAATGTTGTCATTTTCATGTTTATTGCTAAAATAAAATTAGAAAAAAAAAATACTCACGTGATTTGCGAAAATTTATACAATGTCGAAAACTAAAATGTAATACAAAATGTAGCAATAATATTATGAATGTTAATGAAGAAGATGTTAAAAGTGTTCATCGCCTTGGCAACATCCTAAGCTAAAATAAAAATTTCTTCCAACATTATTCAACATCTCAGGAAAGATCTACCTAATGGGAAGCGTTATTCGATATTTTATGTCATTCAAAAAGAGTTTTAGTTTTGTACACAATGCACTTCACACATCTCCATAAGAAGAAATCTAATGGGTTAAGATCAGGGGATCGCGCCTTCCTATCCTCCTATCATGTCGTATTCCGTGGAACTTGAAGATTTCCTTGAACAGAATATAAATTTAACAAAGTTGGAACATCATTTTGAAGTAGTGCTAAATATTTTTCGCCATTCAAATTGCCTCAGTGAAACAGGGGCCTGTGATAATTTTATGGTTTCGAACATTTCCTGCCCAAAAATTAACCTTTTGAGGGAATTGCGTGTGATCCTCTCTCATCCAGTGAGGATTTTCGGTAGACCAGTAGTGGTAATTTTGACGATTAGCATGGCCGTTGAGAGATAAAGTGCTCTCATCTGAAAACAAACCTTGTACTAATTGGATAATATTGTTATCGAACATGTCCATCATTTGTTCACGAAAATAAGTTCTACGATCAAAATCGTCTTCCAAGAGTTCCTAAGTAGGTATAATTTTATAGGGATGCATTTTATTTCGTTTTAATATGTTTAGAATCGATGTATGACGATGACTGACGTTAAATATTATTATAGAGGTATCTCTGCTCGATATATGTTGATTTTCTTCAAATTGAAAGGTTTTTTTTTCTGGGTTTTCTCTCCCAAACTCTGAAAAATATCTATAAAATAAAAAAGTTTCAAAATTTAATACCAATGATATTATGGAAATGCTTGATGTTTGTTTGAATAGTACCTATTTCCAAATAGGAGATCTATTTATCGACAAAATTTTGGAATGGCAATGGGTTCGCCTTTATCACCTGTCATGAGTAATATATTCATGGAAAATTTTGAAGAAAAATTTGTGGATACATATTTGTTGAAACCAAAAGCTTGGTGGCGATATGTTGACGATATATTTGTAATTTGGCAACAGGGTAAAGAAGAGAAGGCAAATTTTTCGATTTCATAAATTCAAAGGGACCTACAATAAAATTCACTTTGGAAATAGAGAAAAATAATAAGCTTCCTTTTCTGGATGTTTCGATAATTAAGTATCTGAACCATTTCGAAACGAGTGTCTCCAGGAAGCAGACACATACAAATAGATATTTAAATTTCTATTCAAACCATCAGATTCGTGTAAAAAGAGGTGTTTATAACGACATACGACTGTTCCCAAGTCGCAGTGGTTAAATTCGGAGCTACTAGAACTCAGGGATCCGCGGTCTAGCTCCAGTGGAGATGGGAGTGGGTGTCTAAAAAGGGAACCTAGTAAATGGGCGTCAGGTAAATTTAAGTCTCCCAGATACCCCAGCGTAATGTAATAATTCCTAAATTCACCAAAAGAATATGCACGCTTAAAACAAACAATTTATTCCAGTAGCTTACAACCCAGGTCTTTAGCTTCAATAAAGTAAAACTACCGTGAAACCCTGAATGAGGGTGACGGAAATTGTACGTAGATATTTCTCTCTGATTCAAATACGCGTCGCTTGAGCTCAGGCGCATCCACGTTTCTTATCTATGATCTTGTATGATTTACGCAAATCTTTCCCCAATTTCCGCTTTACAACAACAATAATTTACACAATTGATGACAATATGTATCAGACAATGTATCAGACAGCCTAGAGAGTACACGTGTTTAATTTTGCTCGTCTGGATTATTTGTTTATTAGTGATTCGTGTAGTTGTTTGCATTGATTACTATCATTTAGTTGCATAAAACAGTTAGCTGAGTTATGTTGATGTTGTTTGAACAGTCCGAACCAAATTAAGTCCCTTATTTGAAGTTGATTCGTTGTCTTCGTAACTTCTAGAGTATTCTTCTATATTTCAACTGAACATCTTCTCGAACAAGATAATGAATCCGATTTGTCACAAATGTAAGAAATCTTGCGATGATGAGTCATCACCATGTTGTGATTCATGTGGTGCGATATTCCACAACAAGTGTCTATTACTGGGGGGCAGTGAACTCCGTGTAATGGATTTGAAGAAACAGAGGTCCTTGTTTTTTTTCTGCGATGATTGCAAGCAGGCCGTGAAGAGATTACCCTATATACTACGCTGTTGTGAGGAATTAAAAGATGATGTGAAATCACTCAAAGATAGAGTAAAGCAACTTGAAAATGATGCTAACACGAAGCACGAGGATATATTCGCAGAGCTAAATGATAGAGAGCAAAGGTCCACAAATATTATGATCTTTAATTTGAAGGAGAGTGATTCAATCGATGTAAATGCCCGCCGCAGGTTTGACCATGCTGCTGTCGCGGATCTTCTAAGTGATGTTGGAATAGAAGTAGGTAATAACGATTCTAAATTATTAGTGGGTACATTTCGTATCGGAAAAGCTACCACTGGAAGAGCTCATCCGCTGAAGGTAACTCTATCGAATCGTTCTACATGTAAGGAAGTATTGAAGAAAAAGGGAGCTCTCATGAAATCGCATAGGTTTTCTAACGTGCGTATTGACGGGGACTATACACAATCTCAGCGGGAATATTTGGCAGGTCTTAGGACCAATCTTGAGCAAAGAAGGGCAAATGGTGAAGATTTAACTATAAGATATGTACATGGAGCCCCTAAGATCGTTCCGGTTAAATCACAAAAAAACTAGGTGGGTCCCATTTGAATGTTTACTATCACAATGTTGGTGGTTTGCGTACTCGACTCGCTGATTTTAAAGTGGCTGTGGCATCGTCTGAGTATGACATTATTGTTGTTGTCGAGTCATCTCTTAGTGACTCATTTTATGATGGTGAAGTGGTTCCCTTGGGATATCAGGTGTATCGGAGGGATAGGTGTTCGGCGACTAGCTCTAAATCCAGAGGTGGTGGTGTATTGATCCTGGTGAGGGATTCGCTGAGTTCTAGACTCATTGAGAGTTTCTCAGATAATGTTGAACATTTGTTCGTGGGATTGAACTGGTCTGATAACTTTATTATACTCGGTGGCGCATACATTCCACCTAATTCGCCCGATACTACATACGAATCGCACTGTCAGGCCATCGAGGAGGTCCACTATACTTATCCTGATTCAAAGTTCCTGTTGTGTGGAGACTATAATATTCCAGGAGCCAGGTGGGTTGACCAGGAATTTGTGCTATGCGAACCTGGGGAAAGGGGGGACTGTCTTTCGGAGTGCTGTGATTTTGTGGAGCTCTCGCAGGTAAATCGCTTGCCTAATATCCGTGGTGTGTTCTTGGACTTGGTGTTTACATCGATTGTTGGAGTGTCGGTTGGCTACTCGGATGACTCTATTTTGGATAGTTCCGTGCACCATAACGGTTATGTAATTGCTGTGCCGGCTCTGGACGCTGCTGCAGCTGCCCTAGCGCGTGTCGAACCGTTCACGTATGATTTCAGGAGAGGTAACTATATCGGCCTTAACAACTATCTTAACTCAGTTGATTGGAGTTTCTGTAGTCAGTTCAGTATTAATGAAGCTGTGGGACATTTTTAATATATAGTTTATGAAGGTATTGACATGTTCATTCCGAGACAGCCCAAAAAACGAAGTTTTTATCCGAAATGGTTTGATGGGGATCTCATGAAATTGATAAAGAGAAAAAGGAAGGCGCATGCCGTTTATATGCGAACTTGTTCGCAGCATGATTATGAAATATTTCGCGATCTACGGGGTCAATGTAAGGAAAGAAGTAAACAGTGTTTTCAGGCGTACAATTTGCTGATTGAATCTCGTATTAAGTCTGATCCCCAGTATTTTTGGAGCCATATTCGGTCACTTAAGGGCACATCCTCACTTCCTGGCAGAGTGTCCTTTAACAATGAGATTAGTTCGAATGGTGCGGAGGTAGCGGAGTTATTTGCAAAATTTTTTAGTGAAGTGTTTGTATCTGAGGACATAGTTATCCCCCCATTTGTTATTCCGGAGGTCGTCGATGTGAGTGATATGTCGCTTTCTATATCTGATGTATATGGGGGTTTATCGGGGTTGAAGAGTTCATACTCAGTTGGGCCGGATGGCATTCCATCATTCTTGATGAAGGAATGTTCGTTCAGTCTGTCTGTACCATTGCGCGATTTATTTAATAATTCTTTAAACGTTGGTATTTTCCCATCTGCTTGGAGGGATGGTTTCATTTTGCCTATTTTTAAGACAGGGGATAAGCAGTTAGTGTCTAATTATCGGGGGATCTGTGTACCACCTGTGATGTCCAAATTGTTCGATAAGTTAGTGTGTACTTACGTTACATGGAAGTGTTCGGATGCTATAATAGGGGAGCAGCATGGTTTTGTCAAGTGTAGATCCACTGTCACTAATCTGTTAGTATTTCTAGATTGCGTCACTTCAGCGATGGAACGTGGTTACAGCGTAGACTGTATTTATACCGATTTTCGTAAGGCGTTTGATAGAGTGAACCACTCGTTGTTGCTGTATAAGCTTCACTTGATGGGTTGTAGAGGTGCCATGTATAGTTGGGTAGAGAGCTTTCTGCGAGGTCGACGTTATTCGGTGCGATATGGATGCTTCAATTCACCTTTCTTTTTCGCTCCCTCGGGGGTGCCTCAGGGCAGCCACTTGGGTCCCTTGTTGTTTTTGTTGTTTATTAACGATATTGGTGATGTGTTTCAAAATAGCCAATTTCTTTTATTTGCAGACGACCTCAAAATATTTAGGCCCGTTTCCAGGTCTGATGATGCTCTCCTGCTTCCGCAGGATTTAGATAGATTTTTCAATTGGTGTGAGCTAAATAGACTTTTATTGAATGTTGAGAAGTGCAGTGTGATGTCATACCATCGTGGTGTTACAAATAATATATTATATTACGTTGGCGATAGTCTTTTGCATAGGGCGAGCAAAGTCAAAGATCTAGGTGTGGAACTGGACTCTAAGTTGACATTTGGTGATCACATTTTCAAAGTTAAAAAAAAAATGTATGAAACTTTTAGGTTTTATTCAGCGTAATACTTCATTGTACAGCGTTGAAACGTTCAAGATAGTTTATTGCTCATTGGTTAGAAGTATTGCAGAATACGCATCGGTTGTATGGTCACCATCTTACGCCATATATGTGAATTGCCTGGAGAGAGTTCAAAATAAGTTCCTTCGAATATGCGCTTACAAACTTGGAGTTCCGCTAACGGAATTAAATTATGATCACATAAGATCAATACTTGGTATGACCTCTCTATCAGTTAGAAGGTCTCACCAGGACCTATTATTTACATATAAGTTGTTGAACGGTATGGTGGACTGTCCTCAGTTATTGTCTAAATTCAATTTTAACGCTCCGAGAATGTGTACTCGGAGCACGCACATCTTTTATCAGGACACCCCACGTACCAACTACAGAAAAAACTTCTATTTGCATCGTACCACCGGATTGTTCAATGACTTGACCCCTGAATTGGAAATTTTTGGGCTGTCTCTTCCTCGCTTTAAGGCCAAAGTTTTATCAATTGTTAATTGTTAGTATTAGGTCATAATATGTTCTATTTATTCTGCTCTTTAGGATGTTTGTATCTTTGTGTATTTTAAACATTGTTATTTTTGTCGTTTTTTTAATGCTTTTTATTATTGCTTTTGTGTTCAAATGGGATGTACCGTTGGTTTCATGTACAAAGTATTTACTTATGTGCACGAATATTAAATAAATAAATAAATAAATAAATAAATATATGTTCATGTTATATATATAGCAGGTATAAGATGTTTCGAGATATGTTTTCTATAACTTGCGTGCTATTCCTTATGCCTGAACTTAGTATTGCTTCGATGGTCTCGCAATACTGTTCTTCTTCCGTCTGTGCTCGCAGTCTGCAACCCTTGACTGAATGTCCCCAATCACAGCGCTACTTCCTGACCACCTTGTATATACTCGGGACCTGCAACACTGCGTTGGCTGTCTCACAGCGTTACTTATGGACCACCTTGTATATACTCGAATGCCTCAGTGCTACTCCTCCTGACGTAAAAATCCCTCTCTTCCTGACACAAAAAAAATCGTGCTGGCACAAAAACTCGTACTACCATAAAAACTCGGGCTGCCACAAAAACCCGTGCTGGCACAAAAACCCTGATGACAGAAAAGAAATCATCAGTGACTTTTCTCGGATAAGAAACAAATGAATTTTCCCAACACATAATAATTTCGTCTATCAGAATATTAATCAGACCAATTATTCGTTGTTATGCAATAGTTATAGAATTCGTACATACCCTGATGTTCGGGGTTGTCCTGCACACGTTTGCTTCGAAACCAAATCTGGCCGTGCCTCCACCAAATAATTCTTCAATCACACAGCGATATTCTGTCAAAGTAGCCAAGATCGTTCACGTGGTCAACTCTTAGATTTGCAGAAATGCCCTTAGATCCTCTTTCGAGACGAGTGCAAGTTACCTGTTATCTTTCCAAATCAAACCAATGTAACCCTCACTCCTATTCGATTTTCGAAACTATATCCAACTAAGACGAATTCAACAATTCTTACGAAGTTTCGAAAATACGCACGACCTATTGCTCCTCCGTAGAATCTCCACAAAATGGACGACCTCATGTCCCTGACTGGCGCAGACCCTCACAAATTTTCAGACTGTCACAATGCAACAATATTGCCAACTCCTTCGGCTCCCCGAATACGATCATTCCTTGTGCGTCGACTGGTACCACTGAGTCCCAACCTCAAATTTAGTGTCAACATAAACGACAACCTTATCGTAAACAAAACATAAACAAACCCCCGCCTGAGTCAAAAAGAAACGTTACATGTTATTAAAACACTTTATGATAGAGCAAACCTAATTTGTTCTACTCTTGAAATTCGAAATAATGAAATTGATTTAATCAAAAAAATTTCTTGAAGACAATGGATATCTGATGCAATTCATCACAACAACAAAATAATCAACAAGTACAACAGAATAATCAACAAGTACAACTGAATAATCAACAAGAACAGCAACCCAATATGTTGAATGTGATCCCTTATGTTCGTGGCCTTTCTATATCAATATTCTACATTGGATTAGATTATTTTATTAATATTTACTTGATAAAAAACATACCTAACTATTTACACACCATTTTGATTTTACTTCTGTTTTCATAAAATTTTATATCTAAATAATACTTATCTTTCTCTCAATCGACAAATTCGTAATTGGTTCCTTCTCTACTATGATTTCTTCACAGATTTGTTGTAAAGGTGTCTCAGCAAGAACTTGAATTTTAAAAATTAAAAAAATATATGTTTATTTAATATTTAATTTTTTCTACATATGTATGGAGGTAGTGATGACATTCACACATGAAACAAAATATCGGTTAAATGGCCACCGTTGCTCTGTTGGCAGGTATGCACTCTTTTGATGAAATTTTGCAGTACATTTTGCTGTAAGGGCTGCTGGATTTGACAAATCTAACGTGCAATTTCTTCTTTGAGTTCCTCAGTTCTCTCAGGATGGTTCGCATAGACCTTACCTTTCAAAAAACCCTAGAGGTAATAGTCCAAACAAGTAAAATCACAACTTCTTGGCGGCCAGTTTTGGTGTCCGAAACGAGAAAGTACTGGACCTGAAAACTTGATTTCTAAAAAAGTCATTATTTTCCTTGCGGTGTATCAGATATTTAGAGCCATCCTTTAGAAACAACATCTCAGTAATGTCTATTCCGTCTAATTCTTGGCAAAAAAAGTCTGTCAACATGCCCCGGTAACGATGACCGTCGACAGTCACGACGGCACCTTCATGATTTTGGAAAAAGCAAGGTCCAATTGTCCCTCCTACCCACATGGCACACCAAACTGTCACTTTTTGAGGATGTTACGGAAGTTCTTGAATTACATGTGGATTTGCATCTCCCCAGATACGAGAATTCTGTTTGTTGAAGAAGCCGCTGAGGTGAAAATGAACCTCGTCACTAAAGACGATTTTGTTGTGAAATTCATCGGCAGTTTGCAGTTGTGCTAAGATCCAGCTGGTAAAGTTTCTGCGCTGTCTATGATCGTTACGCTGCAACTGTTAAGTCAGCTGGATGTTGTAAGCATGAAGGTGTAAATCTTTTTTCAAAATCCGTTGAAGGGTGCTGCGATGTATGTTTAGTTCCTGGCTACGATGTGGAATGGAGGTGCTTGATCGTGTTGCCACACTGTCCCTCACAGCTGCGATGTTTTCCGCCGATCTTATCGTCCGATGACGGGTAAGGTCTCTGTCATCTTTCAATGAAAACGTCCGCTCAAATTTTTTAATCAAATTCTCAATAGTAGGCCGCGACGGTCGATTATGCACGCCGAAATGATCACGTAACTTGCAAATCGTCACAGTAAAATTTTCGCCATTTTTGGCGCTCTTGTTCCTGGGAACAGATTTTTTATCTTCTTCTTCTTCATGTGCCGTCTCCTAAACGGAGTTTGGCGACTAGTAGGGCAATCTTGACTTTTGATGCTGCTGCTCGAAATAATTCAGCAGATGTTTTGCCAGACCAGGTTCTCAAATTTTTCAACCAGGAGTCTCTTCTACGTCCAGGGCCCCTCTTGCTGTTGATTTTACCCTGTATTATCAGCTGCAGCAAGTCATATCTGTCTCCGCGCATGATGTGTCCGAAATTCTCAAATTTCCTTTTTTTGATGGTGTATAAAAGTTCCTTCTGAGTATTCATTCTGCGAAGTACCTCTTCATTCCGTATCCTGTCAGTCCAAGATATCCGAAGCATGCGGCGATATGTCCACATCTCGAAGGCGTTGATCTTCTTGGACAGTGTTTCTGTCAGCGTCCACGCTTCCATCCCATACAAAACCATCGGGAATACATAGCACCAGAGAATTCGCTTTCTGAGCTCAATGTTACTGCTCCTGTCGCAAAGAAATGATTTCATTTTTATGAAGACGCCTCTGGCTTGTTCGATGCGACATTTGATTTCCGTCTCTTGTCTCCAATCCTCAGTAATGATTGTACCCAGATATTTATACGACTGAACCCTCTGTATTTCTTCATTATTTATCTTTATTGATGTTTGCGTTGCTAGCCCCCGCTCAATCACCATGTATTTTGTCTTTTGGCGCTCTAGTTCCTCGGAACTGAGTGCTTATCAATTTGCCCAAATGTCTGTAATTTTCGAATTTTTCGATGAAAATGGTCTTAAACGATTTGGTTCGACTCACTGATCAAGAATCCGTGGTCGAAATTCATTCTGTCCGGCCGGCCGGTCCGGCCGGTCCGGCCGGCCGGTCCGGCCGGCCGTAGGCACGATAACTCTCGAACGGAATGAGCTAGAGAGTTGAAATTTTCAGAGTAGGTTTGGGGGATAAATATCTCGGCTAAGTTCGTTATTGGGCAAAATCGGACAAATGGTTTCGGAGTAACAAAAAAAAAATTTTTTTTTTACGGAACAAATTCCAAATTAAATTTTTTTTAATAAAAAGTTTTATCATGAGAATCCAATCATATCATTTTTAACTCTAACAAGCTAATACTTTCGGAGATATGATTTTTCAAAATTTCAATAATAAATCGTATTTCAACGTTGTCACAGAATAATATTATTCTATGTATGAATATGAATTGTCATAATGTCAAATGATGTTCAATTGAAGAATTGTGAGCGAAGTGAGAAAAATCTCAGATATGATTTTTCAAAATTTCAATAATAAATCGTATTTCAACGTTGTCACAGAATGATATTATTCTATGTATGAATATGAATTGTCATAATGTCAAATGATGTTCCTGAGAATTGTGAGCGAAGTGAGTTAAATCTCAGTTGTTTGCTCCGATATTAGTTTTTCTCAGAAAATTCTTACATTTCGGAACTGAACATGAAATAAGAGATCTGAGAGTAGTGAGACTGCTTTTCATCCATAGACATAGATATAACTCTCGAACGGAATGAGGTAGGTAGTTGAAATTTTCAGAGTAGTTTAGGGAGATGAATATCTCGGTTGAGTTCGTTATTGGGCAAAATTGACCAGATTTAATTTGATTTCTTCCATGGTGCTTTTCTCATTCTCATGATTGCTCATTTAATCTTGATAAATAAACTATTATTTGAATTGAATTTCCTTTAGGATGCAGTTCTATTATATGAATACATTGATATAATTCCCAACTCTGAGAAACCAATACTTTCGGAGATATAATTTGTCTGTTTGAACTAGAGCGCCAGAAAGCTCCTGTCCACAGGGCTTGAACCCATTTTTTATGTTCATTTCTAGGCCGTACATATTGCTACTATGATTGATGGCATCGAACAGAGTCTGAAGATCCTCAAGTGTTTCCGCCAGTATCAAGCTATCGTCCGCATATCGGATGTTGTTAATCAGGATTCCGTTTATGTTAATACCCACACTGATGTCCTCCAAAGCCTTTTTGAAAATTTGTTCGGAGTATATATTAAATAACAGTGGCGATAGAATGCACCCCTGCCTTACCCCTCGCTGGATCTCAACATCCTCCGTCTTTTGTGACTCCACCAGCACATTTGCTTTTTGGTTCCAATATAAATTTGTTACTAAATTGATATCTTCAAGGTCCAGGTTCAGATCAGTCATTATTTCGACCAACTTATTGTGACGTACTCTGTCGAAGGCTTTTTTGTAGTCAATGAACCCTATATATACGTCCTTGCTGACATCACGACATCGTTGCACCAACACGCTGACGCCAAACAGCGCTTCTTGTGTCCCCAGGCCGTTTCTGAAGCCAAATTGTGTGTTTGTCAGTGCCATTTCACATTTCCGATATATTCTACCATGTATTATTTTCAGGAAGATTTTCAACATGTGACTCATTAAACTGATCGTGCGGTAGTCTTCACAGCGTTTTGGGCGATTCACCTTTGGCAAGGTGACAAACGTCGACTTTAGCCATTCAGTAGGTATAATACCGGTTTTATATATCACATTGAACAATTCTACCAAAATGGTCACGTTGTCTTCATCAATGAGTTTTATCAGCTCTGTTGTAATCTGATTGGGTCCGATAGCTTTCCCATTTTTACTATTTTTGATCGCGTAGATAACCTCCGCTTTTGTTATTGGAGGCGCCGTCTGTCTATTATTATCATCATTGATATGGGGTTGCAGTCTCTGGTCTTGAAAGAGTTTTTCGATGTAGGATTTCCAATGTGCAAGGCGGTCTTCCAAGGAGCATAGAATTTTTCCATTCTCATCCCAGAGGCTGTTGATGGGCCTGTTTTTGTAACTTCCACACATTTCCTTGAATTTCTTGTGCATATTCAAACTATCGTATTTCCTGTCCAGTTCCTCTATTTCCAAACAATTTTTTGACAACCATTCTTCCTTAGCAGTCCTTATTTTTCTTCTAATTTCTCTGTTTATTTCCTTGTAGGCTGGTTTATTCCCATTCTTTGTTAGTCTCCTCTTCTCCATAAGTGCCAGTATTTCCTCCGTCATCCACCCCTTCTTCTTGGGTATATTGGTTGTTTTCACCTTCTTCCGACTTGGTACTATTGTGTCTTTAATATGTGACCAAGTCTCGTTGATGTTGTGCTCATGTGTACTAATGGCTAGTTTTTTAAGATTTTCATTAATTTCTTTGGCTAGGTCGTTTTTGATTTCTTCATTTTCAGGGTATCTCAGGTCACATTCCTTCTGTTTCTGTGTTCTTTGAATCCTCTTTAATCTTAGATTGATTTTTGCGATTAAAGGATTGTGATTGGAATTGACATCTACACCAGGGTATGATTTTACGTTCTTAACACAGTTCTTAAATCTTTCTTTCACAAGAATAAAATCTATCTGATTTCTGATTATATTCTGTTCATTATCCTTTGGGGATTGCCAAGTATAAAGTCTTCTTGGTGGGTGTTGAAAGAAAGTGTTCGTAACTATGAGCTTGTTTTCCTCACAAAACTGAATGAGTCGATCCCCTCTGCTGTTTCTTTGGCCCTGTCCAAAGTTTCCTACACAGTTTCCCTGTTTTCCCTTGCCTACTTTTGAGTTGAAATCTCCCATAACAACACAAATATCCTGTGACTTGGTACATTTAAGTAGCTGGGTGATTTGGTGATAAAATTCTTCCACTAACTGCTCTTCCTTGTTGGCAGTAGGGGCATACACCTGTATCAAAGTTATATCCATAGGACTCCCGGCAAGCTGCAGCATCATAGCTCGATCCGAAAGCGCGACCACACTCTTAACGCTGTGAGCTATGTTCTTCTTCACTATGAACGCCACCCCATTTCTGTGCTGAGGCTCATCATTACCGGAGTAGTAGACCACACTGTCTTCACGCACTATCTTACCCGTGCCCGGCCATCTCGACTCACTGATTCCCAATATGTCTACGTTCAACCTTTCCATCTCCTGGATAACATTTTATAGCTTTCCTGCTTCAAACATTGAAGTAACATTCCAAGTTGCAATATTTTTTGTCCACCCGGGGATTCTTAGCACCCTCTTCCCACTTAAGGGCTGCCGGGGACTGAGGGCCATAATATTGTTTACGCCTGCCATACTAGTTTTCTAGGGATGCATTTGAGCCTTTAATACGGTGGTTTCCCGTTGCCTTCCGTATCCTTATGCCGTTGACAGTTTATCTGTTCCTCCGCCTTCGAGACCGATTTCTCAATCCCAGGACAAAAGGGTGCCCTACCTCAACCGTTCATCCGATTGTTTATCAATTTGTCCTATTGTCTGTAATTTTCAAATTTTTGGCTGAAAATGGTCTTGAACGATTTGGTTTGACTCACTGATCAAGAATCCGTGGTCGAAATCGATTATGTCCGGCCGGCCGTTAACACGATAACTCTCGAACGGAATGAGCTAGACAGTTGAAAGGTTCGAGGGATAATTATCTTGGTTAAGTTCGTCATTGGGCAAAATCGGTCTAGTAGTTTCAGAGTAACGAAGAAAAAATTTTGTTTAACATTACAACTTTTGAATTCAAATTTTTTTAAGATGCAGTTTCATCATTGTTATCATTTTCAACTCTAACAAGCTAATACTTTCGGAGATATGATGTTTCAAAATTTCAATAAAATATCGTGAGTTCTATGTATTCACAGAATGTGAACACAGAATCTGGCTGTGTTCACTGTTCATAAATGTCATATTTTCTAGCTATTAGAGATTGTCAATTTGTAGTTCTAAAATATTTTCTCCTGGTAAACAATTATCCGATTCTTGAATTTGTGAATATATACAAGACTGTTTTGAAACTGAAAATAATATTGACTGATTACATATTGAATCATTTATGTATAAATATGGGGGATGATGTTTCAGAAGATTTAGAATTGGATATTCGAATTATGTAGTTTATGAAGACAACAAGAGAGAAAATAATGGAATAATAAAAACAAATTACTGTTCGTTGGCCACTGAGGTCAATATTGCCTTTTACTTTTTTAAGTAGTCGACATGTTCTTGTCTCTTCGAACAAGAGCGCCAAAAAGCTCCTGTCCACAGGGCTTGAAACAATTTTTATAATAGGTTTTCACTACTAACAAACGTTCTTCCAAGCTATAACGCACCATTTTCGTAAATGTCCATGTTTTCATTAGACAAACAACACTTAGGCTCAGACACCTTTATTATTAATGGCTGTTTTAAAATAATCCTTGGGGTCGGGTTTTCAGGAAGTAAAATCTCGATTTGTTCATTGTAGTTTTCACGTATATAATCAACTCACTGGTCCCTTCGCATATTTTCCCGATTTTTCTTTCTATGCCGCTTGTTTTTCTATCTCTGAACTACACAAACAAATGGGTCCAACCTGTTGACAATCAACAATTTCCTGAAAACAAAAACATGTTTTCAGATTGTTTTACGGACTGTATATTTCATCTACGGAAAACACAAGCAACTTAACATCGTGAAAATTAGGTGTATACGGGTCAGCAGCTTTGGGTTCAAACAAGATTATTGCTAAGCCCGAAAAAGTGCCACATTTTTTTGTTCCGCAGCATATCAGGAAATTGTATTAGAAACATATCTCTTCTAGGGACGTCAACATGTCTCGCAGTTATATTTATTTATATATTTGTGCTGAAACTCGTCTATGGGGTATTTCCTTTCAACTGTTGGAATTTAGTTGGATTTCGTTTTGCTTTCGCCGTCCGCAAGGGAATAAATTGGTGTCACGTCTTTTGGCCACGCTATACATTTCCATTTGCAGTTAAATTAATGCGATGTACCAGCGGAGAATTGCTAGTGCTTTGTCAACCAACTAACTACATATATCTTTTCAAAAATTGTGATTTTTGGTTTGAAGATGCCGTCAGACCGTTGTTATTCGGCCTACGTTGAAGAAATAACGAAATATACAGCTAGGTGTAAAAATCGAAATAAATTTAAAGTTAATTGAAAAATAATTTTGCCTCTTGTTCCTCGGAACAGAGTGCTTATCAATTTGCCCCAAATGTCTGTTATTTTCGAATTTTTGGATGAAAATTGTGTTAAACGATTTGGTTCGACTGACTACTAAAGAATCACCCGTGGTCAAAATCGATTCTGTCCGGCCGACCGGCCGTAGACACTCTCGACCGGAATGAGCCTGATAAAATTTTCAGAGTAGGTTTGGGAGATAAATATCTCTATTGATTTCGTTACTGGGCATAATCGGCCTGACTATTTCGGAGTAACGAAAGAAAATTTTTTTTTTACATTACAACTTTCAAATTTGATTTTTTGGCGCTCTTGTTGCTCGGAACACCTCCAGGCCATTTTTTCAAAGTTTTGATAAAATTGAAGGAACAAAATTTGTGCTCTCTAACACAAATAAATAAATAATTCCATCGGATTGAGTGAGAAACATAGCTCTGAAAATTATGTTGCCGGTAGTTCCAGAAATTTTAAAGCTTCAAAACGCTTGTTTTAAATCCTCGACAGGACCATTTTTGGCGCTCTTGTTCCTCGGAGCAGAGTGCTTATCAATTTGCCCAAATGTCTGTAATTTTCAAATTTTTTCAGATTTTCAGAGTGGATTCGAGGAAAAATTATATCATTCATCATAGAATTGAGGAACGAATGTCTCGGATGAGTTCGATGTAGGGTAGAATTGGTCTATTGGTTTTAGATGAATAATTTTTGACACTCTTGTTGAATTTAAATTCTTTTATGATGTTTGAATTTAATTTCTTTTATCATAAAAGTCCATTGATATAATTCCCAACTCTTACCAATACTTTCGAAGATAGGATTTGTCAAAGTTTGAACAAGAGTGCCAAAGCTCCCGTCGACAGGGCTTGAACCAATATTTTAAGATGCAGTTCTATCACGAGAATCCATTGATATTATTTTCAACTTTAACAAGCTTATACTTTGGGATGTATGATTTTTCAAATTTTTAATTATAAATTGTACTGTTTTCGCAGAATGCTGTAATTAGTCTATCTATGAATTCTTATATGAACTTTGTTCATACATGTCATCTTATCTACCTATAAGAGACATGTTAAATTTATTTCTATTTCGTTACTCATGATATAAAATACCCCTCGTGTTCTAGATAACAAAATATGATTGAATGCAAAATGACCCATGAAATAACCGCAGCTATCGAAGAATTATGAGGATTATAAGATATTATGATTTTTGAGTTACAATAATGCCCTTGGATAATCCATATGATGATGGAAATATATATTTTGGTAAGCTAATCAAATTGGATTCAGAATATCTCCAGTAAAAATGAAACTGTAATATTGGCTAAGTTTCAATTGATATAATATTGTTTTCAGACTATATATTTAAGGAATGAATATCTCGATTCGTTATTGGGTAGAATCAGTTTCGGATGAAGAATGTTTGACATGTTTTTTTAAATGACAGTTTTTGAATTTAATTTATTTTACGATGCAATTCTATCCTAAGAATCCATTGATATCATTCCCAACTCTGAGAAAGCAATACTTTCTGAGATATGATTTGTCAAAGTTCGAACAAGAGCGCCAAAGCTCCAAAGGGCTTACCCACTTCTTTATGAATCATATGGCGGAGAAATGTTTGTGACTCACTCTGGTATTATCACAGTTTCCGTTTAGAAGCAGATATAATTCAAAAATCGATGAAAAGCAGTTTCCAAAAAAAAAAATAATAAATATAGTAACTGCATTCAAGTGAAATGAAAGTGATTTCTAGAAAATAATAAATATAGTGTAAAACTAACTGCATTTAAATGAATTGCGGGCATGTTCTTCTGTCTATTCACTCCTTACATACCCTCATGAAATACTGCATGAAGGTTCATGCCGTCTTTTTCAACCGAGTACAAGATTTCAATTGATGTGATCTGTATTTTTCGGAATATTGGAATAATAAAATGGTACTTGTTTGGTGCAATTTCAGCAGAATCTGACAGGTAGTTTCTGAAATATATATATTTTGTTAACGAAATTTTTTAACTTTTTTTCTAGTGATACGGTTCCCACGGAATTCCGCAAAAATTTGCACATAAGCATTCTACAACTACAACTGATTACAAATTTTCATTTCAATTGGATCTAACCCATTGACGATTTTAAACTTCGCATTCGGATGCGCAACCTTCCCTGCATATTGCAAGTCTACATTCAATCTTCCCGTTCAAAAGTGATCGTGGCAACGGCGTTTGGGTAAAATGAAATTGAAATATTAATTCAATACATTTTCCATTATTGAATTATTTTCCTTCAATCCACTAATGATAATCCATTCATATTCCCCGGTATCCCCCTTAAATAGTTCACAGAATTGCGGCGATAAATCGCGTCATTAATTATCGCAGGATATATGGAAATAGCAGTGTATTGTCTAAATCTGTGCTTGTTAAATAGTAACCTTACCCAAAGAGAGATAACGTTAGTTTGTAAATGTGAACATTGAGGATCCCATTTCCTTATCTCCCCCAGTACCCTACTCTATTGAACTGTTTTCTAGAGCTAGTAGATCTTAACTTATTGATATTCATCTGGATTGTTCTGGAAAGCTGGAAGAAATGAGATAAAGGAACATATACAAGAGTATGTCATAATATTACGAGATATCATGAATGACTTGTATATTGTTGTAGGGTAACGTAAGTAAAGTTGCACTACGACCTTGAGGTCTATTGTGCCCCCCCGTCAGAGCTGTCGATGTCATCGCCATCTACAGCTCGCCTTCCAGTTCCGGAGTTCTGATGAACTCCAGTATCTGGGATGGCTTCAAGGATATTCAGGAAGGAGGCTTCAAGGAGGCTAAGTCTGCGCTACTGCAGATTTATTGCCCAAAGCATTCCTTGCGTTGCTATGGATGACTTACATACAGGGTGTTTCGCGAATGATTGTGCAGGCTTTCAGTGCAGATGCGGGACATTTTGGTGTGTCTAAATCAGTGTTGTAAATATGTCCTAACTATATTATTTAAGAGATACAGGATGTTTTATGTATTTTATTAAAAACATTCAATCAGCATTACTCTTGAACGCCTGCATGGATCTTCATGAAAATTTCAGGGAATGAATGTAGGCCTATGCCTATTATCCACTCATGATGACTCATTGATAGCGCAGGTCCGGACTGTGAAAATTATTCTCTTTATTCCACTTCTTGTAAAACAGCCTGTACATAAAATTTTAGAGAAGTTAATTTTTTTCAGTATTTACAATAAATACTCTTTCAAACAAGCCTACTGGCATTTTATGAACCATTGAATATTCGTTGTTTTCAATTTATAATAAACACGGACCTGTAAATCTCCGAATAATGCGATAATTCATATTGAATCAATTGAAATTCTCAGTAATATCACTTAATTATAGTGCTGCATCTTATTCCATCCAACACATACATGTAGGAATGATAGAAATATGTAGGTACTCATTTTCGAATTATTTATCTTTGAAAGTTCTTTTTTCGAATAATTGAAACACACATATGTCAGCACAATTGAAGATTTCATGCCAAACAACCGAAAACACGAATTAAGTACGGATAGAAGTGTGAAGGTATAGTAGCGTTTGTTTTGGTTGCTTGGACCGATATTTCCCAACTGAGACTTGAAATAACGTTGAACATTCAATTGGACTATTATAAAATGGACGCTACAGATCGATTCAAACTACATGTGAGGAAATAAATTATCGACCAGATAGGCTATAGGCTAATGGAAACAGCAGCACATTCAATACAAGAGCTAGCAAGTGTCAAAAAGAAATAGGGGAATTTTCGAGAACAAATCGCATTCTCATTCCTTTAATTCCCTGTTATAATGAGTTCACTCCAACAATATTTTGTTTTTATGAAATTCGAATTTACTATGGTAAATTCGAATTGAGTGTCCAATACAGGATAATGGACAACATAATTTACCATGGTAAATTCGATTAAGGGTGTCCAATACAGAAAAATGGACAATAGAACATACGCGCAAAAGCTTCTGACTTCACGTCAGTGCTTGAACCAATTTTTTTTTTCGTGATTATTTTAAAATTTTCTAGGGGTACGATTCTTAAAATTTTTTTTTCGTAATTTTTTTCAAATTTTCTAATGGTACGGTTCTTGCAAAATTTTAAACACGTCTTTATGTTGATTTTCTACTACTAGTTACAAAGCGCCATTTCGATCGAATATTTTTTTTTGAGTTATTAAGGAAATAATATTCCAGGTGGGTATATGGGTAGTTCTCACGAAATGTTCCACTTTGGTGTTCATGACAGTTTTCTGCTACATAAAACTGGTTTAATCGTTTAATTCTCTATATTATATCCTTTTGAAATGTAACAATCACCATAAAGAATAAAAAATTGCAATATTTCAAAAGTTTTAATTTTCAACGCTAGTTTTCTTCCCAGAAAAATTGAAAACCTCACCTCCGTGACTGTTCCTCTTATTTATCGCATTGTCCTAAACTTAAAATTATAGCATTAATGGAATTCTGGCACAGCGTATTTCTAGTTCATTATCCACAAATAACTAAGTAATGTTGACATGATAAAATCTCAATAAAAAAATTATCGGTGTTCGAATTATACTTATATTAGTCGATGTTCCTGCATTATCTATCACCTCCGTGAAGCGACATTGTAATTTGACTCTTTAATCGCAAGATGACGGTATCGTCATCGTGGACCGCCTGGAATATCGGTTGATGCGCAGGTAATACTGACCACTTGAGATTTGAACTTCAAAGTGTAACTTATTGGTTAAATTCTTACCCAAGTGATAAAGACGTGTATGGGAAATTTGGGATTCTCACCTCCGTGAAGATGAATTGTAAGGTAGGAGATTATTTTATTCAATTATTTGTTATCTGAATATACTTAATTACGAAAGTTATTTAATGAGTTAAAATATTGTTTTGAAGCCTTTTTCTTTAAATGAGATATTCTATAAAAAAGTAAAATTTCTCACCTCCGTGAATCTCACCTCCGTGAATATAGTAATTCACGGAGGTGAGGTAGTCTTCACGGATGTGATAATAATATTCTGTTCCTCCTTTCAGGACATGAATTCTAACATCATTAAAAAAAAATAAGAAAAAAGTAACTGCATCTCATGAAGAACAGAAGAAAAAACAACGAAAATCTATGAGAAGACTTCATGAAGCCCGAAAAAATGATCCTGAATTATACGAAGAAGAAAAACGTAAAGAACGAGGGCTATTATAAAAGAAAAAAGGAAGGAAAAATTAAAAATATTTTGGATATGTCCGAAAGAGAAAAATTGGTTCAAGCACTGACGTGAAGTCAGGAGCTTTTGCGCGTATGTTCTATTGTCCATCCTCCTGTATTGGACACTCTCTTAATCGAATTTACCATGGTGAATTCTATTGTCTGTTCTCCTGTTTGAGACACTCTTATTCGAATGTACCATGGTGAATTCGATTAAGGCTGTCCAATACAGGAGAATAGACAATAGAATTCACCATGGTAAATTCGATTAAAAGTGTCCAATACAGGAGAATGGACAATAGAACATACGCGCAAAAGCTCCTGACTTCACGTCAGTGCTTGTACCAATTTGTTTATATTAAGGATATATGAATTTTTTTTTTTCATTTAAAATTTAACATTATTTCATTTCCGTGAATTTTGTCTCACATCCGTGAATGCCGGTTTCATGAAAATCTCATTATTTCACAAAATACCAACGAAAGTGTGTAACCTTAGGCATAAAATTTATAAGAATTAATTTCTGGTTTAGGATATCTAAAAATAAATTCGATTATTGTTAATTTATTTTTTCTTAAACTAAAATGCGAAAGGGGAACATTTGGTGGGAATTACCCAGATAACTCGGAAACCGTTAGACCGATTATGCCCAAAAACGAACTCAACTCTCCCTTTCGGAACCAACCCTGAAAATTGCAAGTCCCTATCTCCTTTCGTTCGAAAGTTATCGAGGCAACGGTCACCCATCTACTGAACTCACACAAGAATGCTCGAATCTCCAACAATATTTAACCGATCGTATTAAAACTTGAAACTTGGCAGTAGAGTTAGGTTATGTAGGCTCTTGCAAAATTTCAGCAATTTCGAACGAATAGTTACTGATATATAGAATTTTTTTTTTTATTTTCTATGATTTATTAAAAATTTTGTTCAAATGCTATCCTCACCAAATTTTGCAAACATTTCCGCGTTGGCATTCTACAACTAATAACCATGTTTGAATTCAATCGGTTCAGTATTTTTCGAGTTAATGAGGTACAAAAACCACCAAATTTCAGAAAATTTCAGATGGCTATAACTCTAAAACCGTTAAGCCGATTATGCTTATAATCAAACTGAAATGTCGCGTTCTGGTGCACATCCTAACCTGAAAATTTCAAGCCGCTATCTCATTCCGTTCTCAAGTTATCGTGACAACAAAAATATTTTTTAATGATTTTTTTAAAATTTTCTAGCCATACGATTCGCACAAAATTTCACAAACGTGCTTAGGTTCATATTCTACAACTACCCACCAAGTTTCAATTTGATCGGATTTATATTGGTTGAAAACAAAATTATTACTCGGAAACCACTGGGCCGATTATGCCCATTAACGAACTTGTCCGTCGTATTGGGATGCGCAACCTACCCTGAAAATTTCAAGTCGCTAGCTCTTTTCGTTCTCAAGTTATCGTGGCAACGGCCGGACGGACAGAATCAAATTTGACCTCGAATTCTTCATTGGGGAGTCGAACTTAATCGTTTGAGATCATTTTCGTCAAAAAATTCGAAAGTTACAGACATTTGGGCAAAACTATAACGCGATGTTCCCCAGAACATACGCGCAAAAAAGAGAGTTTTCGAAGATAAATAATTCGAGAATGAGAATTTCTATTATTTGAACCATATTTTTGAAAATTTTTTTGATTTTGGGTAATCTGAAGTCAAAACTCTGAATTTGTATATTGGGTGAAATAAGATGCACCACATTCCTGAAGTCATGATACTGAGAAATTCAATGTATTCAATATGTCTTAACGCATTATACGGGGGCACACAAGTTCTTGTTTATTATGAATTGAAAATTCCAGATATTCAATGGTTCATCAAATATTGATGCGAAGTCGGCCATTATTGCCAATAAGCTGGTTTGAAGAAGTATTCATTGTAGATTCTGAGAAAAAATTCACTTCTTCGAAAATTTAATGTATAGGGTGTTTTACAAGATGTGGAATAAGGAAAATAATTTTCTCAGTCTGTACCTGAGCCACAAGTCGTTATAAACTAATATTATGCGTACTCATTCCCTGAAATTTTCATGAAGATCCATGCTGGCGTTCAAGAGTTATGCCGATTGAAAATTTTTGATAAAATACATAAAACATCCTGTAACTCTCAAACGAATATAGTTAGGACATATTTCGAAAACTGATTTAGACTCACCATCTGCATCTGCGCTGAAAGCTTTTACAATCATTCGTGAAACACCCTGTATATGTGCACGTCAGTACACTTTTAAGATGTCAAAACATGTATTCGATTTAGTATGTCTAAAACTGTGGTGTATACTGATTCGATTTAGTTTTGTCATTTTCCTGAACAGGGTAAATCTCTTTATTTCCTGTAGGTTTAATTGGATTGGATTTATATATTTCGAGTTATTGAGGAAGAAATAACAAAATTTAAGGTGGGCATAACTCCGAAACCGTTCTGCCGTTTATGCCCAACAACGAGCCCAACTGTCCTATTTGGATCCGCAACCTACCGTGACAATTGGTATGGGCTATCTATTTCTGTTCGAAAGTTATTGTGGCAACGGTTACCCATCCTTCTACTGAACTCACCAAAGGCTGCTCCGATCTCCAACAATATAGATCTTATCATGTTCAAATGTGAAACTTGGCTGTAAAGTTAGGCTTTGAAGGCACGGGCAAAATTTCAGCGTTATCGGAGGGGTAGTTTCGGATATATACAGATTTTTTTTCACTGATTTTTTTAAAATTTTCTACTGAACGAAATTCCGAAAAATTTGCGCTTCCACATTCTACAACTGGTTAGTATGTTCGAATTGGGTCGCATTCGTATATATTTTGAGTTATTGAGGAAAACCAAGAGAATTCCAGATCGGTATCTCCATAACTTTACGGCCGATTATGCCTATTAACGAACTTAATTGCCACATTCAGATGCGTAACCTACCCTGAAATGCAGTTTTCTATCTCTTTCTGTTATCCTATGTTATCAAGAGATACATAATATTTTTTAATAATTTATTTTTTAATTTTATAGTCATACGATCCTGACGAAATTTCACATACGTCCTTATGTCGGTATACTATAAGTTAGTCGAGCCGATTATGCCCATTAACGAACTTAACCATTCCATCCATTTGGCTGTGCAACCAACCAACCCTGAATATTTCAAGTAGGTATCTCATTCCCATCGAAAGTTATCGTGTATAACGACATACGACTGTTCCCAAGTCGCAGTGGTTAAGTTCGGAGCTACTAGAACTCAGGGATCCGCGTTCTAGCTCCAGTGGAGATGG
Source organism: Halyzia sedecimguttata (assembly GCA_937662695.2). Classification (NCBI taxonomy): domain Eukaryota; kingdom Metazoa; phylum Arthropoda; class Insecta; order Coleoptera; family Coccinellidae; genus Halyzia; species Halyzia sedecimguttata. The sequence goes on from OW569417.2 coordinate 35,543,667, forward strand.
GAGTGGATTCCTAAAAAGGGAACCTAGTAAATGGGCGCCAGGTAAATTTAAGTCTCCCAGATACCCCCGCGTAATGTACTAATTCCTAAATTCACCAAAAGAATATTCACGCTAATAACAAACAATTTATTCCAGTAGCATACAACCCAGGTCTTTAGATTCAATAAAGTAAAACTACTGTGAAACCCTGAATAAGGGTGGCGGAAATTGTACGTAGATAATATTATTATTTGATTCAAATACGCGTCGCTTGAGCTCAGGCGCATCCACGTTTCTTATCTATGATCATATATGATTACCACAAATCTTTCCCCAATTTCCGCTTTACAATAACAATAATTTATCTAATTGATGATAATAAGTTCACGATATATATAGCAGGTATAAGATATGTTTCCTATAACTTGCGTGCTGATTATCCTTATTCCTGAACGTAGTATTACGTCGATGGTCTCGCAATACTGTCCTCTTTCTCTCGGTGCTCGTAGTCTGCAGCCCTCGATTGAATGTCCCACAGCGTTGCTTACTGGCCACCTTGTATATACACTCGTGATCTGCAACCCTACGTTGGCTGTCTCACAGCGTTACTTATGGACCACCTTGTATATACTCGAATGCCTCAGTGCTACTCTTCCTGACATAAAAATCCTTCTCTTCCTGCCATAAAAAATCGTGCTATTCCTCTCGACATAAAAATCGTGCTGGCATAAAAATTCGGGCTGCCCCAAAAACTCGTGCTGCCACAAAAAACCATGATGACAGAAAAGAAACCATCAGTGACTTCTCTCGGATAAGAAACAAATGAATTTTCCCAACACATTATAATTTCGGTTATCAGAATATTAATCAGACCATTTATTCGTTGTTATGCAATAGTTATAGAATTCGTACATACCCTGATGTTCGGGGTTGTCCTGCACACGTTTGCTTCGAAACTAAATCTGGCCGTGCCTCCACCATATAATCCTTCAAGCACACAGCGATGTTCTGGATATAGAAAGATAATTACGACCTGAATTGTTTCCACTAGAAATGACGAGAATAGAATATCTAACACATACCTGTCAAAGTCGCCAAGATCGTTCACGTGTTCAACTCTTAGATTTGCAGAAAGGTCGTTAGATCCTCTTTCGAGACGAGTGCAAGGTACCTGTTATCTTCCCAAATCAAACCAATGTAACCCTCACTCCTAATTCGATTTTCGAAACTATATCCAACTAAGAAGAAATCACCAATTCTTATTAAGTTCCGAAAATACGCCTAACCAACTGCTCCTCCTTCGAATGTTGACAAAATGGACGACCTCATGTCCCTGACTGGCGCAGACCCTCACAAACTTTCAGACTGTCACTATGAAATAATATTGCCAACTTATTCGGCTCTCGAATGCGATATTTCTTGTGCGTCGATTGGTACCACTGAGATCCAACCTCAAATTCGATGTCAACATAAACGATAACCTTATCGTAAACAAAACATAAACAAACCCTCGCCTGAGTTAAAAATAAAACGTTACAAAATCCCCCCTCACTTGAAGAAATTTACCTAGTAAATTTCACTTAGGGATTAAAATACATATGATAAAAAAAAATGAATTGACAAGACAACTCATAAATGAAGGTGGATAGATGTCGAAATGTTTCCACCAATCGGAGCCCACTACAATCAAGTATCCCTGAAGGAGGAAGTAATCCACTCATACCCAATCATTGCTACGTCCTCAATCACAACAAGCATACCCTTCTCATCCAATCATTACCCAGAATCATACATCATCCAATGCCCTATCATACATCACAGTCGTCCCGGAAATCCTCTTCTACTCTCATTACTCCATCCATCCAGCAATTACCCTCAATCTTCATGCATTCTCCGACCATGTACTTCATATGTCCACGACGAAATTCTACTGTCAATTCTAATTGGTCCCATATAAACAAGGGTAAGTTCTCCAACATGGCGCATAATTCCATACAATTCACACAATAATAATAAAACCGTTGAGCACGAGACAACTACTACAATTCACAGTCCTGCTCAAATAAATTTCCCAACTCGACTCCGACAGACCATCGCTAGAGATAAAAAAAATTGGTATAAAAATAATTTTCAATAAATTAGGACGAGGCAAGACAGATATAGGCCAAGAAGCAAAATGACTAGAAATACTAAAGCACAATAAAGCAAGTTCCCTAAAAAAATTGGGTCAAATATAAAGAACAATACTATAAATACAACCGAATCAGACCTACGTTACATCGGGTCGGGCCCCACGTTATCTAGCCCCACGTTGGATATGGCCCCACGTTGGGCGCCAATTTATAACGACATACGACTGTTCCCAAGTCGCAGTGGTTAAGTTCGGAGCTACTAGAACTCAGGGATCCGCGTTCTAGCTCCAGTGGAGATGGGAGTGGATTCCTAAAAAGGGAACCTAGTAAATGGGCGCCAGGTAAATTTAAGTCTCCCAGATACCCCCGCGTAATGTACTAATTCCAAAATTCGCCTAAAGAATATTCACGCTAATAACAAACAATTTATTCCAGTAGCATACAACCCAGGTCTTTAGATTCAATAAAGTAAAACTACTGTGAAACCCTGAATAAGGGTGGCGGAAATTGTACGTAGATAATATTATTATTTGATTCAAATACGCGTCGCTTGAGCTCAGGCGCATCCACGTTTCTTATTTATGATCATATATGATTACCACAAATCTTTCCCCAATTTCCGCTTTACAATAACAATAATTTATCTAATTGATGATAATAAGTTCACGATATATATAGCAGGTATAAGATATGTTTCCTATAACTTGCGTGCTGATTATCCTTATTCCTGAACGTAGTATTACGTCGATGGTCTCGCAATACTGTCCTCTTTCTCTCGGTGCTCGTAGTCTGCAGCCCTCGATTGAATGTCCCACAGCGTTGCTTACTGGCCACCTTGTATATACACTCGTGATCTGCAACCCTACGTTGGCTGTCTCACAGCGTTACTTATGGACCACCTTGTATATACTCGAATGCCTCAGTGCTACTCTTCCTGACATAAAAATCCTTCTCTTCCTGCCATAAAAAATCGTGCTATTCCTCTCGACATAAAAATCGTGCTGGCATAAAAATTCGGGCTGCCCCAAAAACTCGTGCTGCCACAAAAAACCATGATGACAGAAAAGAAACCATCAGTGACTTCTCTCGGATAAGAAACAAATGAATTTTCCCAACACATTATAATTTCGGTTATCAGAATATTAATCAGACCATTTATTCGTTGTTATGCAATAGTTATAGAATTCGTACATACCCTGATGTTCGGGGTTGTCCTGCACACGTTTGCTTCGAAACTAAATCTGGCCGTGCCTCCACCATATAATCCTTCAAGCACACAGCGATGTTCTGGATATAGAAAGATAATTACGACCTGAATTGTTTCCACTAGAAATGACGAGAATAGAATATCTAACACATACCTGTCAAAGTCGCCAAGATCGTTCACGTGTTCAACTCTTAGATTTGCAGAAAGGTCGTTAGATCCTCTTTCGAGACGAGTGCAAGGTACCTGTTATCTTCCCAAATCAAACCAATGTAACCTAATCCTAATTAGATTTTCGAAACTATATCCAACTAAGAAGAAATCACCAATTCTTATTAAGTTCCGAAAATACGCCTAACCAACTGCTCCTCCTTCGAATGTTGACAAAATGGACGACCTCATGTCCCTGACTGGCGCAGACCCTCACAAACTTTCAGACTGTCACTATGAAATAATATTGCCAACTTATTCGGCTCTCGAATGCGATATTTCTTGTGCGTCGATTGGTACCACTGAGATCCAACCTCAAATTCGATGTCAACATAAACGATAACCTTATCGTAAACAAAACATAAACAAACCCTCGCCTGAGTTAAAAATAAAACGTTACACGTGGTAATGGCCAGCTGGCCATCCAGCTAGCTAGACGGAATCGAATTTGACCTCGAATTCTTCATTAGTGAGTGGAACATAAAAAAAAATGGTTCAAGCCCTGTGGACAGGAGCCTTGGCGCTCTTGTTTAAACTTTGACAAATCATATCTCGGAAGGTATTGCTTTCTCAGAGTAGGGAATGATATCAATGGACTCTTATGGTAGAACTGCATCATAAAGTAAATTCAATACAAACAATAGTTCATCTATCAAGATTAAATGAGCAATCTTCAATGCTTGAATGCTTCAAAAATGATCATTTGAAATAATAAGGAAAGTATCATCGAAATGTCTAGAGCAAGGCTGAGCATTCCTGATATTTGAGTGGGTAAAGGCTGACGAACAAATTATTTTAATAGTTCAAAATATATTAATAAAATACAATCAACTTTTCATAATTTAATAGTTCATACCACTAACACATTCATTCTGTATTATGCACCTTAACTCAAGAAAAAATATTTGATACACGAATGTAGGTACATATTTCAGCAAAGTTTTGCTAGCAACATAATGAAAATGCTGTATATAGGAACATGTCTCAATACTTAAGGAAGTAAAAGGTAATATTAACCTCAGTGGTCAACGAACAGTAATTTGTTTTGATCATCCCATCATGTTCTTCTTTCATATTGCTTTCATAAACTACATCATTAAAATTATCCAATTCTTAATCTTCAAACATCATCCAAAATTTATATCTTGTATATATTCACAAATTCAAGAATCGGATACTTGTTTTCCAGCAGAAAATATTTTCAAACTATGAATTGACATGTCTCTAATAGCTAGATAAGATGACATTTATGAACAGTGAACACAGACAGATTCTGTGTTCACATTCAATGAGTACATAGAACTACGATGTATAAATGAAATCTTGAAAAATCATATCTCCGAAAGTATTAGCTTGATGGAGTTAAGAATGATATTAACTAATGATAAAACTGCATCTTAAAAGAAAATTACTCCGTAACCATCAGGCCGATTTTGCCCAGTAATGAACTTAACCGAGATATTTATCCCTCAAACCTATTCTGGAAATTTCAACTGTCTAGCTCATTTCGTTCAAGAGTTATCGTGTTAACGGCCAGACAGAATCGATTTTGACCATCAATTATTGATCAGTGAGTCGAACCAAATCGTTCAAGACCATCTTCACCCAAAAATTCGAAAATTGCAGACATTAGGGCAAATTGATAAGCACTCTGTTCCGAGGAACAAGAGCACCAAAAATCGAAAATTACAGAAATCTGGGCGAAATTATAGTTCCCGTGATTGGTATTAAATATCGTTATAAAATCGTATTTTTAACAAATTGCCCCTCCCTTACAAAAATGACATGACCACAGACACGATATTTCTAATTATATCAATTCAAACTACATCATGAAATTCGTTTGATTTGAGGATCCCGGAAGCGCGCCAAAATGGCATTTGGACTCCAAACCTACCCTGCAAATTTCAGCTCTCTAACTCATTTCCTTCGAGAGTTAACGTGCCTACGGACGGCTTGTCGAACACAATTAAGTTTTACCCCAAATTCTTCATCAGTGAGTTGAAACTAAACGTATGATACCATTTTCAAAAACGGGGTTTTTGGACACTGGAATTCCCTATCACCTAGTGTTTTGAACGCCCCTTCTCAGTTTCAAGAATCGTTAATAGAGTATTTGACTTTCGTTTGATTTAACTGCAGAATTACTTGTTTTTCTTTCTTTCTCTCAGAATATTTTTTTTTACTTACCTCATTTTCTTTGTTTAATTTTCTATAATACCTTTACGTATTCCACTTCGTACAACGACTGCTTGTATGTTTTGAAATGTACTTTCTATGTTTGTATTTATCTTAATAATAATAATAAAATTGTTAAGTAGTATTGATTTTGGAAATTCCGTTGATAACAACTTTGACAAAACTACTCTCCTGAAGCCAGGTTCTCAGATCTACGTCGTTTGCAACACGAAATGACAGCATTTTGAACCAATCAGAACTATAAAACAAAACTTTCCCTAACCCCTACCTATTCACTTCCAGTTGTCAAAATCTGTGGCGAAAGGCCTCCTTTGAAGTTGAAATTTCTCAACTTCACGATGATCAAGTAAACTAATCTGGGTAGTGGGGATTGTCGCAAATGACATAGCGTAGCTCTGAGAACCAGGCTTAATAGTTAACCCATAAATGTTTTCAAATTACACTTTGGCGGCAAAATGTGCTGTCATGTGATATGAAATACAAAAAAGTTAATTAAAACAGACCTCATGACAAAATTGTTGGAAATACTGAAAATCCAATTAAAATTTGCATTTTAGAATTGGTTCGGACTTTTATCCATACATAAATCTGTGACATTTTGATAACTCCCCTTTGCTTTGATAAACAAATTAATGAAATATGTTTCTAGTAAGAAAAGACAAATTGAATTTTATATTTCCTCATTAATAAAAATATCCCCACATGATCTGTGATAATTCGTGTTGTCAGGAAGATTCATGTCGTGGTAACAGATTACACTCGCTTCGAAAGCACTTCTAGGAATTAGAGATTAGGGAGATTAGCCGCTTTAGTAACTGATGCATTAAGGCTGATTTGCATTTCAAATTATAATTCTGTGGAGAACATACAATAAATGTCATTATGATGAGACAACTTATCCAATTCTCATTTGGTATTTTTGGATGAATCCTGAATTTATTTTGCAGATATGAATTTTAAGAATGCAAACATATCAGATGAAGGGCTGCAGAAAGCATGCATAATAGTTTATTGTGCGATCAAAGCATCATGTATATTCTTCTACAATGTATTTGCTCATGTTCCAAGATACTCTGAGTACTATTCTAGTTATACATATACCCTCAGTCATAAACCGATTAGTGAGAACAATGAGCTGTTAATAGAGGTTAGATAATTATTTAGTAAAACATCTTTTATCTTATACATTTCGATACCTTCAAGTGTTCTTGGGTATAATGTATTGGAATATTTCAACAATTTGACGGAATGTTCTGATATTGAGTAGCGGGTTCTAAAAACGTGATTTGCAACAGCCGATTTTTTATGGATGTTGTTGTTCCGTATGTGTTCCGTATGGTTTTTGAACCGAAAGAAATTGGCGCGGTTATCAATTAGTTAAGAAAATCAGCAACAAACATAAAGATAAAAATCTCCTCATTGACATAACGAAAGAAATATTAAAGAAAAAAGGTTTCCAAGCTTTCACGTTCGATCCGAAAACAAACAAAAACTCCAGAATATTTTTAAAAGAGATAATATTATACTGGCTCCCACAAAAATTATACAATTTTTAGGAATTACATTCGATAAAACTCCGGACATGTTAAAATCGGCTATATATGGGATTAAATGTTTAAATTGCAACAAGTGGTACGTCGGGCAATCAACCAGGAACATTCTGATATGGTATGAAGAGCATACGAGACATTTTATGAATAACAGCATCGATAAATCCGCTATTGAATGCTTCCTTTCTGGGCTTTCTCTTACGAACTCTGAAAAATATCTATAAAAAAAATATTATTTCGTGGATTGCTGCACAAAATATTTGTCAGAAACAATGTAAAGAATAATGTTGTCAAACAAACAATAACGAAACAACTTCAACTATTATTTCGTAACGTTTCGGAGACTAGATGAGACTCCTTCGTCAGATACCAAGCGAAAATATCCAGAATTATTTTTTGCTAATAGTTATCCTGAACTGCTGTTGCAAATCACGTTTTAACGACTGGCCACTCAATTTCCGAAAATTCCGTCAAATTTGCACAAAATTCCGATAATTTGTTCCAGTGTACAGTACCAGGAAAAATTATTTCCAAAACATATGTCAGACAACAAAATTAGTACAGCACAAGAGTTTAGTTACTAGTGTTGTGTTGGAAAGTACCAATTCTCTCTTTCTTCTATTATGTAAGGGTTGTAAATAATCATGATTGTATATTTATCAAATATTTTTAGGTGTGAGTACCTACCGTAAAAATAATTTTTATACCTTTTCCTTGTATCAACACTAGTGATAGTCAAAGGCAGCCATACGGCAGAAGTGTATTCAATATGGAGTCTTACAGGTGCATTATAAAGAAGAGCCTGAGATCTTTCATTTATTTATTCATTTATTTAGTAAACATTGGCATGCAAACAAGCATATGCCCAACAAAAGTTTCCACAAAATGAAAATCATTTCCAAACAGTTAAGAATTTCCTATCAATCAAAAAAAAATCAGAATACAAACAATGCCTAAGAGGCTACCTCAAAAATAAGAATGAATACATAAAAAATTCAACCAAAATATCACCAAATTATCGTTTCAAAGATCTAATGAGGAGATTCCGATTGAGTTCTTGTTGTTCTTTTTGGCGCTCTTGTTCCCCAGAACAGAGCTGTCCGGAATTTCGTGAATATTGTATTCTCAAATTACTTGAGACGTAAGTTTTTGGCGCTCTTGTTCCTCGGAACAGAGTGCTTATCAATTTGCCCAAATGTCTGTAATTTTCGAATTTTTGGCTGAAAATGGTCTTAAACGATTTGGTTCGACTCACTGTTCAGGAATACGTGGTCGAAATCGATTCTGTCCGGCAGTGCAGCCGGCCGTTAACACTATAACTCTCGAACGGAAGGAGCTAGGCAGTTGAAATTTTCAGAGTATATTTGAGGGATAAATATCTCGGTTAAGTCCATTTTTGGGCAATATCGGTCTTATAGTTTCGGAGTAACGAAAAATATGTTCTTTTACATTAAAACTTTTGAGTTCAAATTTTTTTTAAGATGCAGTTTCATCATAGGAATCCATTGTTATCATTTTCAACTCTAACAAGCTAACACTTTCGGAGATATGATGTTTCAAAGTTTCAATAGTACATCGTAAGTTCTATGTATTCACAGAATGTAAACACAGAATCTGTCTGTGTTCACTATTCATAAATGTCATCTTTTCTAGCTATTAGAGATTGTCATTTCGTAGTTTGAAAATATTTTTTCTTGGAAAGCAAGTATTCGATTCTTGAATTTGTGAATATATACAAGACTATTTTGATGTGTTTTATGGAGGCAATAGGAAAGAAGAATGCAATATCGGTCTTATAGTTTCGGAGTAACGAAAAATATGTTCTTTTACATTAAAACTGTTGACTTCAAATTTTTTTTAAGATTCAGTTTCATCATAGGAATCCATTGTTATCATTTTCAACTCTAACAAGCTAACACTTTCGGAGATATGATGTTTCAAAGTTTCAATAGTACATCGTAAGTTCTATGTATTCACAGAATGTGAACACAGAATCTGTCTGTGTTCACTATTCATAAATGTCATCTTTTCTAGCTATTAGAGATTGTCATTTCATAGTTTGAAAATATTTTTTCTTGGAAAGCAAGTATTCGATTCTTGAATTTGTGAATATATACAAGACTATTTTGATGTATTTTATGGAGGCAATAGGAAAGAAGAATGGAATTTTCAAAAGAAATTACTGTTCGTTGACCACTGTGGTTAATATTAACTTTTACTTCCATAAGTAGTGAGACATGTTCCTATATAGAGTATTTTCATAATGTTGCTAGCAAAAAAATACTGGAATATGGATCTACAGTTGTGTATCAATCATTTTTGGCGCTCTAGTTCCTCGGAACTGAGTGCTTATCAATTTGCCCAAATGTATATAATTTTCGAATTTTTCGATGAAAATGGTCTTAAACGATTTGGTTTGACTCACTGATAATGAATCCGTGGTCGAAATTCATTCTGTCCGGCTGGCCGGCCGTCCGGCCGGCCGGCCGTAGGCACGATAACTCTCGAACGGAATGAGCTAGACAGTTGAAATTTTCAGAGTAGGTTTGGGGGATAAATATCTCGGCCAAGTTCGTTATTGGGCAAAATCGGACAGATGGTTTCAGAGTAACAAAAACAAATTTTTTTTTACAGAACAAATTCCAAATTAAATTTTTTTCAATAAGCAGTTTTACAATAAGAATCCATTCATATCATTTTTAACTCTAACAAACTAATACTTTAGGAGATATGATTTTTCGAAATTTCAATGATAGAATTATTCTGTGGCTATTCTATGAATTGTTATAATGTCAACTTTGACGTTGTCTCATTGTCATTCAAATTCAAATTGAGAGTCAAATTCATTTCAGCTATTTCAATTTGATTTCTTCCATGGTGCAGTTCTCATCTCAGATCGCTCATTTAAACTTGATAAATAAACTATTATTTGAATTGAATTTCCTTTATGATGCAGTTCTATCATAAGAATACATTTATATAATTCTCAACTCTGAGAAACCAATACTTTCGGAGATATAATTTGTCTGTTTGAACTGGAGCGCCAGAAAGCTCCTGTCCACAGGGCTTGAACCCATTTTTTTCTTGAGTTACGGTTCATAATACAGAAAAGAATGTGTTAGTGGTATGAACTATTAAATTTCCAATTATGAAAAGAGGATAGTATTTTATTAACATATTTTGAACTATTTAAATAATTTTTTCGTAATCCACTACCTACTCAAATATCAGGGATAAGTGGACAATCTGCTATGATTGTCTCCACCTTGCTCTAGACATTTCGATCATACTTTCATTAGGTATTTCGAGTTGTGAAAACTATGCACCGAGTCTAAGTTGCAACAACCTATTCCACGAGGTTGAATCATTGCAGATTGCTAATTTAATCTTTATAAATAAATTTAATGACAATTTTTGAAGCATTAAAGCATTGTAGATTACTCTTTTTTTAACGGATAATTTTTGAAGCATTTTTTTAAGCGACACTTTTTTAAAATTTAATTTCTTACATGATGCATTTCTATCATAGGAATCCATTGATATAATTCCTTACTCTGAGAAACCAATACTTTCGGAGATATAATTTGTCTGTTTGAACAAGAGCGCCAAAATGCTCCTGTCCACAGGACTTGAACCAACTTTTATTATACTATATAATGAGTCATGAAATATATCTATATTGTAACAAATATTGCATGTTGTCATCATTCTACAAACTGGGGAATGTTGTGCTGAATTAGTATTCCTGAAAGAGGTATAAAGCGTGTCAAAAGAGCGTAGACTGATATTTGGAACCCTGAAACGAAGAAATTGGAGAAGTTGTGATGCTGAAAACTCGCTCCTGAAAATTTTATAGATGAATAATACGTCTGTCAGACGTCGACGATGGAATAAACTCATCATGCCAAATTTACGTTTCGCTGCCATGTATTCATCAGTGAGTCTTGGCTATGTCCTGGCGGTGTCTGTCACACCAGGAATAGACAACTTATTTATTGACGTAAACAGTAAGTTTTTCAGTATATATCTCGGTTGTATCTACCGTCCTAGACCTTCCATCTTTGACGATGTTGCTTTTGACCACCTTCGAGTTATGTTATCCTAAAAAGAAATATACTTTATTCCTTGGAGACTTCAACTGCCCTGACATAAGATGGCCTATTTCACCAACTAATCTTCCATCTGTAGCTACTGGTTCTTACAAGCTCGCTACATCCATCTTGAACTCTAATCTGCATCAAGTCATTGAAATCGCTACAGAAGCGGCAACAATACATCACTTCTGGATTTGATTTTAGTCAATGATACAAATATTCTCGCACCGGTGCAGTTTTTACCACTGTTTGGACGCTCGGACCATTTAGTTTTGTCATCCTGAGTACAGTTCTTTTCCAGTACGAAACCTAATAAAACAACGGCACAAATAACCAGAATTAATTTTGACAAACTTAATACTTCTCTGAGCTGTGTGGGATGGGATGGGCTGCTGATAGGGCTGAGCGTTGAGGACATGTGGATTAAATTCCTCGAGGTGATCACGTCTAATGTGTTGGATTGTTCCTACACTAAAACCGTATAACCCTGCAAACCATGGATAAACTCCGAAGTGCTCAAGATGATTCATAATAAGAGAGCGTTGTGGCAGAGATTCCTGAGATTTAGGGATGAAAGAAACTATAGAATTCATCGTAGTTATTCAAACTCCATCTCATCCATGATAGCCAAGTTAAGAAAGGAATACATCGAGAACTTATCGAAACAAAATAATAGGAAGAAATTCTTTAAGTTTGTGCGCTCGACTGTAAATACTAGAGTGGTGGTGCCTCGTGTACGGAACCCTAGTAGGCAATTGTGCTCAACAAATGAAGAATCGGCAGAGACTTTGGCTGACACATTCTCTTCATCCTTTTCTGCGGAGCCTGGTGGATCCGTACCAAGACTTATCATCCCATGAATTATGCCTCTACACCTGGCCCCGATGGACTCTCCTCGAACATACTGAGGATTTGTGCGGGAAGTTTGTCCCGGCCCCATACGACGATATTCCCTGAGTCCCTGCATTCCAATGTTTTACCAAGGGGTTGGCTTGTTTCCACCGAGACCTCGATTTTCAGTTGGATAAACTCATGCCTGATAATTACCGACCAATCAGCCTTACTTCGGTCGCTTCGAAGGTTTGCGAGAGGATTATTGCCCAGCAGATACTGAATTTTGCAAGAGAAAATGAACTACTTGCACCGAATCAGCACGGCTTTGTTCCTAGGCGTTCTGCTATAACAAACCTCCTACAATGTCTGAATGACTGGTACTTGGCATATGCTGCTGGTAAACCTATAGACGTAGTGTATTTGGATTTTTCAAAAGCATTCGACAGGGTCCCACACAAGCGACTACTCTATAAGCTGGAGCACCTTGATATTAGGGGCAACCTGTTGATGTGGATTTCTTCATTCCTTAAGAACCAGAGTTACAGTATGAGGAAAGGCGATTCTTCTTCCACCTCCAGACCAGTGGCAAGTGGAGTGCCGCAGGACACCGTTCTTGGCCCCACTGTAATTCATATTGTATATTTCTGACTCATGCCACCATCTCTCCGTCTTCTTTTTTTGCGGATGATGTTAAAATCTACAACTATCCACTGTCCAATACAATTACACTGAAACATGATTTGGATAGTGTACCCCATTGGTGTACCAATTGGCTTCTCCCACTGAACATTGAAAAATGTACGGTTCTCCATATTGGTAGGAACAACCCCAAGAAAAATTTACCTTTTGTATGGAACCAGAATTGTGAGTACAGAGTCCGAGGTTGACTTGGGGGTAGAAATAACCCATGACTTAACATGGTCGAATCATATCCATAGCATATATTCGAAGGCGTCTCGCTTGACATATCTGTTCCAACGATCTTTCAGGGGTTGTGACCCCAGTACATGTTCACTTTTATACAAGACTTATGTCCGACCCATCATGGAATACGCTGGGCCCGTCTGGAGACCAACTCTCATGGATGATACTGTATTTACAATACAGCGTCATGTTACAAGAATTCCATACGGTCGTGTATGTCCTAGTTACGAAAGTCGCATGGAAATATTTCAGCTTACACCATTCGTGGACCGAAGGATGAGAGGTGACGCAATAATGACTTTTCGAATGTTGAAAAATATCCTTGGCATAATATGTCTCACCCAGCTGAGCAACAATCGGATCCTGCGTGGACACTAATTGAAGTTGTACAGGGAAAATTTTAAAACTACTCAGAAACAGCATCATTTCAGTAACAGAGTGTTCGACACTTGGAATAGGTTACCGGAGACTGTAATAAGATCCAACACAGTCAACGGATTCAATAATTCTTTTGATGTGTGGTTTAATTCTGAACGTTAGTGCTAGTGAAGGTGACTTATTCATAATTAGTTCATTTTTACCTCTTTCTCTTGTTGGAATTTTGTTCTTTTCTTTTTTTTTTTGTTTACATTCGTCAATACGTGCAACATATTTGGTTTTTATTTGTATGAGTCCCATAAGTTTATGCTTTGACTCTTATCATGGAATTAATAATAATAATAATAACGCCTCAGGGGCTTTGGGATGTGTCTCAGAGTATGGGCTTAGCAAACCCGAGGTACCCTAGCTAAACCTGACAGTAGGAATAAAATGCAAAACCGCGCAGGGGCACTACTTAGTAGCATACGGGTGTGATAAGCCCGCGGACCCCGCTCACTCTCAACCGATGATGAATTACAATATACGGAGCCTCGGAGAACAGCTGCTGCCTGGGGATCACCAGGGCACGTCTGTGGTTGGTGCTGGACGTGACAGCATGTGAACCACCAACGGCAGGATGCTGAGGAGGCGGGCTCCTGTCATACAAGAAATTACAGCTTCCGAAGGCACATCGAGGAGGAGACAGAACAAGTTTTCGGTCACATAGGGACTCAGCACTCGCAAGAGCACCCCGTAGTCGGACCCAGTAACAGGAATAATGCCGACGATCACCTAAAGGAGGACTGTTCGCTAGAAGATGTCGTGGCTGCAGTGAGAGCTGCTACTTGACGTATGTGCCAACTAGGAAGACCAACAATAAAAGAGGACAAACTTAAGTCAAGATTGATTAAGCTAGTCAAGATGATAAGAACCGTTAGGCAGCAAGCATCTTGGTATCAATGTCTCATAGATGTTATGAAAGGACATCTGAAGCCAAGCAAGAAAATAGAGGTCATGATGGGTGCATCGTACGATGAGTCTGGCCACCATAAACCTATTCAAGCAGAAAGCTATCGATAAAATAAGATCACTCGCGGTGACAAGGAAGAAGCTGATCAAGATGCAAAAGTGGATAGAAGATAACAACACCTTCACCACCGAACCTTCAAAGATATTTCGATCCGAACAAGTAGAGGCAAAATTCCCACCACCACCGAATGGAGTCGAAGATTTCTGGAAGGATTTGAACGAGTGACAAGCGAACACCAGGGATACTCCGGCACTTCACAGATTCCAGATATTATTTAATGAAAGTCTGCAACAAACCGAAGAGCTGACTGAAATAACAACTGAAGAGATTAGACATGCTTTGAAGTACAAGAATGATTTCACGGCACCCGGACTGGACGGCGTTCAGAACTACTGGTGGAAGAACTTTCCAGCTACCCACCAACACCTAGCTAGATTATTCAGTGAGATAGTAATTCACCGTGAGCCAATTCCTTCATGGTTGGTAGAGGGCAGAACTGTACCGAAATCAGGTGATCTAGGACAGGCAAACAACTACCGCCCAATCATGTGTCTGAATACGTTGTATAAAATTCTCACATGTGATCTTCAACATCAGATTCTGGAGTCCATTGGACCAGTGTGGAATCAAATCCACGAACAAAGAGGAGCAAGGAAAGGAGTACAGGGGTGCAAGGACAACCTCCTTATAGACAAAAGCGTTGGTCAAGATGCGAAACACTACAAACGCGACCACATTTATCATGATTAGATTACGCGAAAGCATTTGACACATCGGCGCACAGCTTGACAATACGGCTGCTAGAGATGCTCAAAATCCACCCTAACATCGTCCATGCGATGGGAAATATCATGGCGTTATAGAAAACTAAGTTCGCCGTTCGATCCGAAGGTTGGACCGCTTATACTGGATGGGTGAGATACAGGCGAGGCGTATTTCAAGGAGACTCGCTAAGCCAGTAATTGTTCTGCATAACACTTCTACCATTAACAACAGAGTTGAGGGCAAGCAGAATAGGGTACAAGGCTGGGCCACCAGGCAGAAGAGAACACATGATCTCACATCTCCTCTACATGGACGACTTAAAACTGTATGCTTCTTCTAAGGCAGCACTACAACAACTACTGAATATCGTTGCCAAATACACCTCAGCAATAGGAATGTCATTCGAGTTGGATAACTGTGCTGTTTTTCATCTAAGGAGAGGAAGAACTGAGGAAACCGGAGAAGACATCGATCTACAAGGAAGAATAAGCATTCGACACCTCGAAGAGGAAGAAACATACAAATTCCTTGGGATGAAACAACGAGGTGCAATGGAGACAACCCAAATCAAGAATGCCTTAACAGCTAGCTACAAAAAGAAGATACGATATATATGAAAATCACAGCTGTCCGGTATCTGCTATGAACACCTTGGAAGTACCGATAATCACCTACTCATTCGGGATAGTTAACTGGACAGTGAATGAAATTTTGGAGATAGACATAACCACTCGTAAAGTGATGAACATGAATCGTAGCCTGCATCCCAACTGCTCGATTCAAAGGATATACCTTCCACGAACGCAGGGAGGCAGAGGTTTGCAAAGTTTGGAATACCGAGACCACAAACGTTGGAAATGGTAAGGATATTGAGAAGCGGAGACAAGGATATTGAGAAGCGAAGACCCGCTTCTGAAAATGGCGGGTCAGCATGAATTCAGGAATCAAGGAGCTTTCCTAGTTAGGGCTGGTTAGAGAGCTTTGGAGAAGCTCTGTATAGCTGGCATATCCATCGATCATGAGCTAGCAGGAACACCTATCTCACCAACAGACCAAAGAAGAGTTGGCAGAGAGATAAGGCAGGCACAACTGAAGAAACTACTCGAAGATCACATGAGTAAACACCTGCACTCCATATACTTCTGGAGTTTGAAAGATCAGGGCCTGTCGGAAGAATTATCCTTCGCCGCGCCGCTGGACTCAAGTCAGAAACGGAGGGATTTGTTATAGCTTGTCAAGATGGGGTTATAAATACAAGATGGTATAAAAAGAACATCATGAAAGTGGACACCCCCACAACGTGCAGAGCATGCCACAGCCAGCAAGAAACTATTATGTACATTCTGTCTGCTTGCAGAGTCCATGCTCCATCAGGATATGTGTAAAGACACAATGCGGCACTCCGAATTATCTACTTCCATCTGAGAGAGTTTTACGGTATAGACAAGGAACCAGTGCTATCATATGTGCCTCTGGAGATAGAAACAGTTGTTGAAAATGACAGAGCTCGCATCTATTGGAAGTATGCGATTCCAACAACTCGGCAGATCCATGCCATAAAGCCAGACATACTTCTGCTGGACAAAGAACCCAAGGAATTGTTTGTCGTCGAATTTTCCTCCTCCGCAGAAAATAATGTGGTGATGAAAGAAGAACAGAAGAGGGAGAAATACAAGGATTTAATATTCGAACTGGGGATCCTGTATCCAAGGCATAAGGTTAGGATGGTCGTACTAATCATAGGATGCCTAGGCCTAGAGCGAACTACGTGACTGAATTGAAGATTATTCCGGCCTGCAAATCGCTGGCCGAGGATTTAGCGCACAGAATGCAGAAAGCGGTGTCGGATCACTTCGAGTCATCAGGTCCCATCAACTATAAAGGCTGCTTGCAGCTCATCTCCTTTGTTAAGAGACGCTGTAAGGACAGGACGAAGAACTACTCCAAGGAACGTGCGAGAGGTTTTTTAGTGAGTAACCAATCAACAACTGAAGTCTCACGCTCCTGAGAGAAGCGGACCCTCTAAGGGCGGGCCTATAAAAGGTTTTTCCTCTCGAGTGGATAATAAAAAAAAATAATAATAATGTATTCGTGATTCGTAAAAGGGAAATTATTTCTAAATTCCATATGTCTTAAAAACCTATTCTGAACACTTTCCAAGCGCTGCTCATAACATTTATATCGTGGGTTCCACACAAATGACGCGAAATTCAACCTACTATGAACGAAAGAATATTATGTAGATATAGAAGTGTTTTATTTTTGGTAAATTGAGCACAGTTTGAAACAACAAATCCCAGCATCTTATTGGAGTTATTTATTATTTTATCAATATGTTGGTCGTACAGGTGTTTTGAGTCCAAAGTCATGCCCAAATCTGAGACACTGCCGACGGATCTGATAAATTCATCACCCACTGAATAATCGAACTCAATAACATGGGCATTTCTTGTAAAGGATACCTCACAGCACTTTTGCAAGTTGAGAAATAGGGAGTTATTTCTGCAATATTCTTGAAACCTTTTAAAATCTTGATCCTAAACCTAGCGATCTCTATATGTTTCCACTGCCTTGAAAAACTTTAAATCATCTGCGTACAAGAGAAATCTTGAATGTTGAAAAGAATTCTTGATGTTATTCAAATAAATGATAAAAAGCAGTGGACCCAAATGAGAGCACTTTGGGATACCCGATGTGTTTTCAAACACTCTGGTGGTACGATGCTCACGAAATTATGCAAGAATTGTCTCGTTGGTATTCTACAACTAATCACAATGTTTGAATTAGATCGGTTTTGAATTTTTTGAGTTATATAGGAAATAACCAAATTTCAGGTGGGTATAACTCCAAAACCGTTCGGCTGATTATGCTTATAAACAAATGTCGCATTTAGATGAACAACCTAACCTCGAATATCCAAGTCACTATCTCTTTTCATTCTCAGGTTATCGTGACATGAATAATATTTTTTAATAATTTTTTTAAAATTTTCTAGCCATACGATTCGCACAAAATTTCACAAACGTCCTTAGGTTTGTATTCTATAACTACTCACCAAGCTTCAATTCGATCAGATTAGTAATGGTTAAAAACAAAATTATTACTAGAAAACCGTTGGGCCGATTATGCCCATTAACGAACTTGTCCGTCCTATTGGGATGCGTCATCTACCCTGAACATTTCAAGTCGCTATCTCTTTCCGTTCTCAAGTTATCGATTAAAGAGGCCGAACGGCCGGACAGAATCAAATTTGACCTCGAATTCTTCATCGGTGAGTTGAACCTAGTCGTTTGAGACCATTCTCGGCAGAGAATTTGGGCAAAATGATAACGCGATGTTCCCCGGAACATACGCGCATTGAACCTTAACTAAGAATTACAATGAAATGTCATTTTCATGCTCATTTGAGTGTAAAAACTGTTGTCCTCAATCAAATTCAAACTTCATAACGAGAAGCTGCTAAGTTATTATTTTTCTTATTTTTTTGAACTGTGCCTAAGATATTCTACGATTAAAAATCATAAAATGTCCAGCATCATTATAGGAATCATAGGGCTTTTCAGAATCTTGATATGAAAAAAAGAAAATATATCATTCAGGTTTTTCTCTCTCCTGTTAACTATGTAGAAATGGACTTGGCATGTCATTAAATTAAATTAAATTAGCATTAACAATGCAAATAAAGCTTATATTGATTATATAAGATTATAAGAATCTTCAATAATTTCAGAAAATTAAATTATTCCTCATCATTTCTCCTAAAACCCATCGATTTTGAGATATTCAACATAGGATGTTATAAAAACTGATAAAAATATGACACTTTGCCTTATTTTTCCTTGAATCAAGATATATATGTATATATATATTTATCTACGTTAGCCCACTTCCTTTCTCTCCCCAAGATACAGCAAATTAATTCTCAACTGAGGGAGTAAGGGCTGGTTTCTAAGGATAATTCAATCTGGTTTATCTTCGGTTTATCTCCTGAAATTTATGGAATTGGACAGATAAACTGAGGATAAACGACATGAAATTGTCCTCAGAAACTGGCACTAACTTTCTTAAACAATTTCCTTTGAATTCTAAGCATCAGATCATTATACGCTTTTCTGTTTATCTACAATAAAGCTATCAATAATAGATTTCCACGTTGAATGGGTAAACGAAGTATAGGAGTGTATTAGTACATTGTGAAATCTATACGCTTATATTTCTTTACCCGAGTCGAATTTGGAAAAATGGTAAATGAAAAAATTGATTAATGCACTGACGTGAAGTCAGCAGCTTTCGCACGCATGTTCTGTTGTCTACACAACTCTAATGGACAATAAAAGATACGCGTAAAAGCTCCTGACTTCACTTCAGTGCTTAAACTAATTTTTTAGCTTTTATAATATATGAATACATTAAATACCATTTTCATGACATTCTTCAGTAACGAGAGAATCTATGTTCACAGAATTTTTAATTCTGTCATATGTATTATATTGACATTGACATATTGACAAGAAATTCCAGGTTACTATATTCACGAAATTCCGCGAAAATTAGTTGGTCGGCCTACTACAAGTAATCACCGAGTTTAAATTGGATCAGATTTGTATATTTTGAGTTATAGGGCAAATAACAACAAAATTTCAGAGAAGTATAACCATAAGTATAAAAGTAACTCCAAAACCGTTTGGCGGATTATGCCTATTAGCGAAGTTACAGGTCGCATTCGGATGCGCAACCTACCCTGAATATTGCAAGTCGCTATCTCTTAATAATGAGTATACCTCCCACAGTATCCTTTAATGATTACTTTTTCGCTATCCCTTTCCGTTTTCAAGTTGAGATTCATAATATTTTTCGTCATTTTTTTAAAATTTTCTATGGTATGGTCCTCACAAAATTTCAGACACGCCTTTATGTCGATATTCCTCACCTAGATACCAAGTACCAATTCGATCGGGTCTGCATTTTTTGAGTTATCGGGAAAATAATACTTCAGATGGGTATAACTCCAGGACCGTTTGGCCGATTATGCCCAACAACGAACTCAACCTACCCTGAAAATTTCAAGTCCCTATCTCTTTTCGTTCGAAAGTTATCGAGGCAAGGGTCACCTATCCATCTACTGAACTCACCCAAGCATACTCAGGTCTCCAACAATATGGATCCGATCGTGTTCAAGCTTGGAACTAGGCAGTAGAGTTAGGTTTTCAGCGATGTCGGACGAATAATTACTGATATATAACATTTCTTTCAATGAGTTTTCGAATATTTTCTAGTGATACAATCCTCACGAAATTTTGCAAGAATTTTTGTGCGGCATTTTACAACTAATAACCATATTTGAATTGGATCGGATTCGTATTTTTCGACTTATTGATGAAATAACAACCAAATTTCAGATGGATATAACTACAAAACCACTTAACCAATTAGGCCTATTAACAAACTCAAACTCAAAAGTCACTATCCGAGTCACTATCGCTTTCCGTTCCCAGGTTATCGGCTCGGATCTCCAAAAATATAGACCCGATCGTGTTCAAACTTGGAGCTTGGCAGTAGAGTTACGTTGTGAAGGCTCTCCCGAAATTTCAGGAATGTCCGACAAATAGTTTCTCATATGCAGAATTTTTTTCAATGATTTTTTAAGAGTTTTTCAGTAATAAGAAATTTTGCAAGGCTCAATTTTGACCTGCAATTCTTCATCAGTGAGTCGAACCTAATCGTTTGAGACCATTTTTGGCAAAAAATACGAACATTATAGACATTTGTGTAAAGTGATAACGCCCCAAAAAGTGTTCTATTTGATGAGAGGAATCTGAGGTTAGAAATTAGTGTAATATTCAAGGGGTTAGATGTAGTCAGCTTTTTCAAAAAATCTTTATTTTGCATTTTCTTAAAGTATAATATCTCAGAAATATTATCTCATTTGAAGTAAATCAGGCAAATACTTCGATTTATTCGATAATTAGCAATGGGCTTTCGGGCGCTCTGAGCGAGAGCAGATAGCTAGCAGCTAGCCTGTTAAGGACAACACTCGAGAAGGTAGAATGCTATGTAGGCCAACATCAAATAGATATTCGGGAAGCTGCAACAACGGCTGAATAACTATTATAGGGCCCAGGAATAGATAACTCGATAATTAATTAATAGATTAAATGAGTGTAAAACTTCAAATGCGTTTTTCACAAACTATGTGTTTTGAACTAGTGACCACTGTAGCTCGAAAACCGCTCAGTAGATTTCAAAGAAATTTATGCAGCTTTTCGAAAACATGAAAAACTAGTGCCTGATCGAAGGACTTTTTTTCGACATTTTATAATCAATTAACTGAAACTGAAACTACCCGAAAATCTGGAAAAAATTTTCCTGAGGCTGCCAATTTGTTTATTTAAAAATTGGTTCAAGCCCTGTCGACAGGAGCTTTCTGGCGCTCGTGTTCAAACAGACAAATTATATCTCCGAAAGTATTGGTTTCTCAGAGATGGGAATTATATCAATGTATTCTTATGATAGAACTGCATCATAAAGGAAATTCAATTCAAATAATAGTTTATTTATAAAGATTAAATGAGCAATCTGAGAATGAGAACTGCACCATGGAAGAAATCAAATTAAAATAGCTGAAATGAATTTGACTCTCTCTTATAGAACACGATAACATGTACGAGTATGAACACAGATCATATAATAAAGCATAGATAGAATAATTATAGCATTCTGTGAAAACATAGAAGTACGATTCATTATAGACCACATTAGTTAGGTTAGGCGGGAAATTTGAATTACGATCCATCCGTGGATCCGAGCACTGAATTCCCCATGCATTTAGTATGGACCTAAAATTTATGGGAATTTCTCGCCTGTTTTTAGATACTTTGGCTAATTTCTTAAGGTTTATTTTGGTTGAAATAGATTCTGTGAACCTTTATCATCCATCTAGAATCAAGTTTTCATAACAAAATTGTATATTTCCAAAATAATTAATAAATATAAAAGTGTTCACCAAATTCGATTGACATATGTCTTATTTCACTCGAAATCAGTCAAAAATAATAACATAACCCTAAATCGGCCTTGTAATGACGCACAACAGAAGTCATCTACGACATACGGAAATCTTTCGAACTAGAATGGTTTCAATTTTGATTTAAGAATAAATAGAAGTAGATTTTAATGTGGAAATAACATGAAAACATGCACTAATGATGAAGGTACCCAATACTTGTTGTCTCTGTACTAACAGTCTCTTTTAAATAGGGTGGTTTCATCTCAAAGTTGAAATTCCTTATTAAAAAATTTGAATATGGATCTCCCGCCAAGCGAATGATTCTAACCTAACTAATGTGGTCTATTGAAATTTCGAAAAATCATATCTCCGAAAGTATTAGCTTATTGGAGTTGAAAATGATATCAATGGATTAAATAAAAATTGAATATGAAATTTGTTACTTAAAGAAAAATTTGTTTTTCCTCACTCCGAAACCATCTGGCCTATTATGCCCAATAACGAACTTAATTGAGATATTCATCTCCCTAACCGACTCTGAATATTTCAACTGCCTAGCTCATTCCGTTCGAGAGTTATTGTAGAATTTTTTTTTTTTTTAATTTTCAAATTTTTTTTTACAATTTGCGGTAATCTGATCAATACAAACTTCACATGCGTATGAAGGTCATGATTCTACAATTTGATGCTAAATTTCAGATAGATCGAGTGATCGGTTTCGGAAATATTCATAAAAAATGTTTTTACTAAAAACGGCCATAACTCCCCCATAAACGATCTCGTCCGAGATATGTACGCTCCAAACCCACCTTGCAAATTTCAATCCTCTAACTCCTTTCGTTCGAGAGTCATCGTGCCTACGGCCGGCCGGCCAGACCGGCCGGACAGAATCGATTTCGACCTCGGATTCTTGATCAGTGAGTCGAACCAAATCGTGTGAGACCATTTTCAGCCAAAAATTCGAAAATTACAGACATTTGGGCAAATTGATAAGCACCCTGTTCCAAGGAACAAGAGCACCAAAGAACAAAAGAATGCTTCGATTAGACACGAGATTATCTATACATAAAACTAATTTTATTTGTCCGATTAATTTCGATGAATCTCGAAGGAAGTGATGGTTACCGCAAGGAGCTTCGGTTGGAACTGGAACAACACAAACAGCCATTACTTTTGAAATTATTAATTTTTTTTTAAATTTCTGTCAAATCAAGTCGAAACCTTATTCAATGATGCTATGTTTTTTCTTTTATAAATAAAATGATTTACTGGCAAAAAAAATTATTTAAAATTTTCATTTTTTCATGCCTCTGGCTATACCTAACCCGTTAAGGACTCACCCTGTATACGCAAAACCTCTTCTACCAACAACATTACCAATTTGCATGTTCAAACCCAAATTGAATGCGCAAGCCAATTATAGATTTTTTTCCGGACCGAAGTGAGGCTCCAAATAAGAATATTCTGAAAGAGCTTTCTGCGGAAAACTGGATAGCGCTCTACTTTCACGTCTTGCTATCTATTTAAGGATTACGATCGTCATCTGCGAGACCCTATGGATCGTTGACAGCAAAGATGAATAAAGACGGTCAGGTTCATTTACCCGTAAATAGAGAATAATAATATGCAGGCTATATGTCTAATATGGTTGCTGCTGGGGGTGACAAGAGATAAGGAAAATTTTTCTCAATGCAATTTTCCGGTTTCGCGAATTCATATGTCATATCGTCAAGAAATGTTTTATTGTTACCACGAATGATGGAGAGGCAGTAATAGGCAATGATGAATATATACATACTGGCGATATATGAGATGTAATAAAAATGCGTTAAATTCGCCGAAAGCATTATTATTTCCTTTATGAAATGTACTGAAGGAGCAATTCACTTGTCTGCATCACTCATTGTTGACATAAACAAAAACAGAATATATTCCCTTGATATTTTGATATGACATATCTCAAAAATTCAGTAGTGTAAGGTATTACAAATTAGTGATATAATTCGATCATTAAAGGAATTAGTGTGATATAGCTTCTGAAGTCACGTGAGTGCTACAAAAAATTTTTTTTTGAGCGCTTGTTTTTACAGTCACAAAACTAAGTATGATGATATAAATACTTTTCTGTGATCATATTGAATATCCGAGGGCATAGAGGGTAATTACATAGAAGTACGATGTATTATCGAAATTTTGAAGAATCATATCTCCGAAAGTATTCGCTTGTCAGAGTTGGAAATGATATCAGTAAATTCTTATGATGACACTGCATATTAAAAAAAAATCGAATTCGAATTCTGTAATGTAATAAGAAAATTTTTTTTATTACCTACTACGAAACCATCCGGCTCAACCGAGATTTTGTCGCCCAAACCACCTCTGGAAATTCCAACTGTCTAGCTCATTCTGTTCGAGAGTTATCATGTTGATGGCAGGCCGGTAGGCCGGACGACCGGACAGAATCGTTTTATTCTTGATCATTTAGTCGAACCAAATCGTTTTGAGACCATTTTCAGCTAAACATTCGAAAATTACAGCCATTTGGGCAAATTGATAAGCACTCTGTTCCGAGGAACAGATTATTGACGAACCAATCCGGTACATTTGGAGGTGCAACCTACCCTGAAACTTACAAGTCGCTATCTTTTTCTCTTCGAAAGTTATCTTGGCTGGCAAGAATCGACCTCAAGTTCTTCATCAGTGAGTTGAACCTGATCGTTTGAGAAAATTTTCGTCAAAAAATTCGAAAATTACTGACATTTTGGCAAATTGATAGCATGCTGTTTCCTAGAAAATGCTCGCAAAATATGTGTTATACTGATTTCATGTATTAAACAAATCTGAACGAAATTTTGTGTAACAACAATTTTATCACTCTTACCGCATCAAAAAGCTCTTAAAAACTTCATAACTATTTGCTTACTTCGACGTCTTCTTTTGACATAAATTTGGTCAAAATACAATGTTCACCATTGATGACAATAGTTTTATATTCATAGTCTTCTGGTAGGCTATCTATATCAAGCATTTTAAAATATATGTTTTTACTTTTTAGGCTAGAATCAACTGTTAGAAATTGAAAGCGATACTAATTCACGCAATGCAATACCGGCGTGCCTCACTCCATGGAAAATTCGATACATCGAAAGTTCACTGCATTGAAAGTTCACTGCATCGAAGGTTCACTCCATCGAAAATTTCGCCCACTTACTCCTGATTCGCCGAACGTGAAATCTCCGATATCGACCGTCTTCCTTCGTTGTTTGGCTGAAAGAGAGATAAGTTGTTTCATAGAGTGTACATCAACAAAGCGGAATCTGTCTAACCCAGGGGTCGGCGCTTCTTTGAATAAGAAGCTGCGGCTCTTAGTTCCATACGCAAATATTATTTATTCTTATGAATAAAAATATTAGTTTTCATATCAAAACATATTATTTATGAAAGTACTATTTATTGGTGGCAAGAATAATTTTTCTGGTCCTTTAAAAACTTTTGAAATTTTGTAAATTGTCATTTTTTACTCTTCTGACCCAAACGGTTGCCGACCCCTGGTCCAGCCTAAAATTTGATATAATTGAAGGATGAATGTGTTCGACAACTTTCAATTAGTGAACGATTATAAAAAATCTTTGTACCTATGCGTTACGAGTTCTGCAACGTGCAGAAATTTGTCAAGAAGAAAACATCCTCCAGTGGTATTGCTAATGTTAATGGACTATGGCATTTTTGCTGAATTGGAATTCTGCACGGTATATAACACGGTATAACATTGGAAAAAGAGGAACATCTTATTTAAAATATCTACTGTACAGCGATTGGATTTTTATTCAACTCACTGCATTTCCTCTTAACACCAGAGGCGGTAAATACAGTATGTCTATCTTCCAGAGGAAAATTACTACAGGACTTGGAACTGAAGAAAACTATTCCATTGATTCACACAATTTGACCCATTATAGCAATTATATAATGTAAGAATCAATGTTACTCGAGTATCAAATCCTGATTAGAAATAAAATTGAAATCGAAATATGAAATTTGTCAAGAAGAAAACAGCATCGAGATAAAATGAAGGGTTCGGTGCAAAAACCGGTCAACTCCAATTTTATTCGAATTTTAGTTATATTATATGTATTATAGAACAAATGAAACCAACATTATTAATTTAAGAATTCAAATATGCTTTTCATTGTGCACGTTAGGAATGTTCTCCTTTCCAAAGTGGAAACACTGATCAGAAATTGAGAGCTTTTAAGTTAATTCATATGAATGTACTTATACCTTTTTCCTTAATTTCAAGCATCCTGCCATCGTTCTCGAAATATATTTCTAACTCAGTATTGAAAGGTTATATCTGTATATAAATTTCTTTATTACGAATGGAAAGTAATACAGAAACCAATTAAACATAAATAAAGTTTGACAGTGGAACAAATTATCTTACTCTTTTAATTGAAGAACATTTCAACTTGCTTCCATTGATTTACTAAAATGATATTCATTTGTCGTCAGATTAAAAGTGTTGCATAATACAGCATATTATTTTTTTTTAACATTATTATATATTTATATCTTCTTGACAAATTTATGCACGATACAAAAATCAACTTATAACGCATAAGTAGGTGCAAAGATTTTCCTTCATGGTTCACTAATTGAAAATTTTTTAAAGAGGCAGAAAAAATATTCTTGCCAACAATAAATAGTACTTATAACATAAGTAAAGTTTTTTGAAGAAAAAACTATTCTATTAATTCCTAAGAATGAATAATATTTGTGTATGGAACTAAAGAGCTCCAGCGTCACATCCAAAGAGCCGCATGTGGCCGACCCCTGGGTTAGACAGATCAGATAACTCTCTCTTGTCGTACACTCGACGGAAAAAACAGTCACTTCTCTTCTGCACATGCGCAATCTACTCGAGGCTGAAAGTCCTGTAAAAATCACACACCTTACAAAAAATTTCGATTCTACAACACTAGTGGTTCAGGAGATATCGCATCTTCAATCCACGCATGCGCAGACCCTCACCAAGGGATTCTATGGAGGAATAGCATCCGCCACCCCAAAACCCCAATCCTCTCTGATGAAAACACCAGCAGTTAAATCCCTGATGGTCTGCTCATGCGCTTAACGAAAAATGCCCCTAAGGGGTAACATCAATTTGAAAATTAGCCCCATAGCCACGGTGTGGACACTTCAACTCGAAAACAACGCTACATCCCCCAAACTGACTTGTCCTTGCACTGAATTGCCATGAATATTCTTTTAAAACCTCACAATATCGGCTCAGCACTGCCAACATAACCCATACAACCCAAAAACAGTCCCTTCTCATCTGCGCATGCGCAATCTACTCGCGGCTAAAAGTCCTCTCAAAATCACACACCTTACAAAAATCTTCGATTCTCCAACACTAGTGGTGCAGGAGATATCGCATATTTAATCCACGCATGCGCAGACCCTCACCAGGAGATTCTATGGAGGAATAGCATCCGCCACCCCAAAACCCCAATCCTGTCTGACGAAAACACCACCAGTTGAATCCCTGATGGTCTGCTCATGAGCATAACGAAAAAACCCGTAAGGGGTAACATCTATTTAAAAATTAGCCCCAGAGCCACGGTGTGGACACTCCAACTCGAAAACAACGCTACATCCCCCAAACTGACTTGTCCTTGCACTGAATTGCCATGAATATTCTTTTAAAACGTCACAATATCGGCTCAGCACTCCCAACATAACCCATACAACCCAAAAACAGTCACTTCTCTTCTGCGCATGCGCAATCTACTCGCGGCTTAAAGTCCTCTCAACATCACACACCTTACAAAAAAATCCGAATCTTCAACACTAGTGGTTTTGGAGATATCGCATCTTCAATCCACGCATGCGCAGACCCTCATCAGGGGTCTGGATTCTATGGAGGAATAGCATCTGCCACTCCAATCCTCTCTGACGAAAACTACAGCAGTTAAATGACTTCTCATCTGCGCATGCGTATAACGAAAAATGTGCGGAAAGGGCAGCATGAACTTCAACTAAAATACATCTCATCCAGCCAAACTACGGACGAAGACGATCGATATAGGAGATTTCACGTTCAGCGAATCAGGAGTAAGTTGGCGTCATTTTCGATGGAGTGAACCTACGATGCAGTGAACTTTCGATGCAGTGAACTTTGGATGCAATAATTCTTCGATGGAGTGAACCCTACTCTGCAATACGGGCAACAAAGCGGCAACCGAAACCTTACCGAGTAGCTTAAGCGTCGGGTGTTTACGAATACGCTCCCGGGACACCTATATAAAACGCAAAATGAAGATATTTTACGAACGAATAACGCCGTGGCATGAGCTGATACTAAAATCAATGATTCCTCAGAAGGTTATTGTCTGAAACAGACAGTAAGAAAATCCATCATCCCAAGCCCCAATTAACGTAAAATTCAGGTGTCAGGAAATTTGCTCCGCGTGAAACAATTCTAGAAACGAATAATAATGTCAGCATACTGGCAGATGATCTACCATCTCGTGATTAGCGAGATTGAGTAGCTGCCTCAGGAAAAAGCTCATTAATTAATATATGCCGGGGAAAGCATCAAATAAAAGAAGAATGGAACTCCCAATATACGACGAAAATTACAAAAGGGTTGATGCTGAAGTTTCCCAAGGTGGTAACAGTCCATTTAGCTGTTGAAGTATCTGATGGATGAAATATCTGCAGTCCATCTGGCTAATTATGCCGAAGAAGTATCGTTTTAACTTTTCTCTTAGAGAAATGGATCACATGGGAAATGTCATCTCCATCATGGAAAATTCTTGAATCTCCTCGTTCCATTTCGATATGATACTTTGATTTTCAGCTTTTTATGAATTCAAAGAGAATATGAAAATTCTTAGATATTCGTTCGCCTCGTTGAGAATTATTTTCACGAATTTATATTGAGAGGCTTCATGAAGAAAACTTTACTACATAATTATGCTTTTCCTTTTTTTCACTGTACGAATTAAGGTTTTTTTATGGAATGAAATTAATAAGTATAATTAATAAGTCAATAGTGATTTCTGTTTTTTTGGCGCTCTTGTTCCTCGAAACACAGTGCTTATCTATTTGCCCAAATGTCTGTAATTTTCGAATTTTTGGATGAAAATGGTATTAAGCGATTTGATTCGACTCACTTATCAAGAATCGACAGAATCGATTCTGTCCGGCCGGTCCAGCCGTAGACACGATAACTCTCGAACGGAATGAGCTAGACAGTTGAAATTTTCAGAGTAGGTCTGGGAGATGAATATGTCGGCTGAGTTCGTTATTGGGCAAATCAGCCTGCAGGTTTCGGAGTAACGAAAACCTTTGTCTTTACATAACGAAATTCAAATTCCATTTTTCAAAAGGTGGACTTTCATCATAAGAATCCATTTATATCATTCTCAACTCTAACGAACTAATACTTTCAGATATTTGATTTTCCAAAATTCCAATAATAATTCGTAATTCTATGATTTCACAGAATGCTGTATCAAAAATTTACGTCCATATCCATGAATGCCATCCGTGTTCGTACCTTTTATCCTTAGACTATAGAAGAGAGAGGACGGATAACATATTTCCTGACATTGAAACCAAATGTCCACCACATGACCACAGAACCTGGCTCCTTTTAACTGCTGGGGCCTTTATAGCCGTAAGCTGCACATCCTACCATTATGTGTAACACAGATTTATAACAAAACCGTCCGTAAACGCTCAGATGAACACAAGAAACACGCATCCACCACATCGCTTGGTGTCCACCAAACTCTCATAGTTTTGGTTTCAGATCGATAGCGTTGCGTAGTACGTCATGCGGTATCTCATTTCTTCCATAATCGAAGATTTCTTCATTGTCATCTCGTCTGCAGATAAGAGATATTATGTCAAACAAAGTATGATTGAAAAAAATGACCAACGGAATAACCTCAGCTATCGTAGATAGCTCTTGTTTAATCCATATGATGATGAAAATCCATATAATATATGATGATGATGATGATGGTAATATTGGTGAGTTAAAGAAATTGGGTTCAGATTCTCCAGTAAAAAGAAAACTAGAATATTGGCTAAGTTTCAATTGATATAATATAATTTTTATTCGTTATTTTCATTATTATTACATTTTGTTCATTTTAATCCATTGATATCATTCCTCACTCTGAGAAACCAATACTTTCAGAGATATGATTTGTCAAAGTTTGAACAGAGCGTCACAGCACCTGTCCTGTCCGGAGGGCTGCCCCACTTTTATTTTCTTAAATAATGAATATGTGAAAACCTCATGAAAAAGAGTCTGAAAAACACTGACTTGAGGTCTGACTGCTTTGTCGTATTTGTTCGAATTCATACCCAGGGAATTCACCCATCCAGGTACTAAACTCGTTTGAAACTGCGTGGCTTCCAGGAAAAATATATAATATTTTCGCAAATTTCGGAACAATAGGTATAGATTTCATTGAATATTAACCTAGATCTTGGCGACAAAAAAAGGTTTTAAAGCATCTCGCAAAATTTCAGCGATAGCTGACAGATACGTACTGAGATACAGATTTTTTTTATAGTTTTTGAAAATTTTCAATTCATTTGATCATACCAAAACAATGCACAAGTCTGCGTGTCGGTATTTTATTAAGGAATACTATCATTATTAGTGCAAAATACTCCCAATGGACGCATCATAAATTCATTAATAACCTTATTGCCGAAGTCTCTAATGGATGGAAATATTTCATGTGTCTTTACCACCACCTTTTTCTATTTCCGGAGATCTTTTAAACTCAATCCTAAAGAAATTCCATCATATTTATTTTCAACATAATATATCTCAAGAGGTAATTATAATAATATGATGAAAAATATATACCTATTATTATATTTTATAATTATTACTCAATAGGAAATTATAATAATAGATAATATTTTTATAATAATCCCTTGAATTACTTCCGTTACAAACATAAGATTTTCCCCAAACATCATTACGCTCTGTTAACCTCTCAACAATATAGATGATTTCCTATTTTTCTCTTCTCGGTTAGCAAAGTGAAGTGTTTCTACTCTCATGTCTAAATTCCAAATGTTTCTTCAATTTATTATGAGTTCCACTATTGAACTTATTTCCATTGCATATGGGAGTCTAAGTCCAAGAACAGGGTCTTCAGAAATGATTGTAACATCGTAGTTGGTTCTGCAACCCTCTCATTTTGCCGCTTTATATGCATGCTGCACAAAATTGCAATTCCAGCCACATAATTCATAATATACTCATAACCTCACCTTCTCATTTGTTTACATTGGCAATTATGAAAGATTAGCTGCAAAATGATTGTCACTGGGAGATTCCTTTTCCTCCCGTCCCATTTTGGACCAAAAATTTCTAAAATACAAAATAAATTGATTAAATAGTTGATATAGTTCGCATTAACACACGCAATTCCCTCAAAAGGTTAATGTTGGACAGAAAATGTTTGAAACCATATCATAGGCCCCTTTTTCATTGGGGGCAATCCTAATGGCGATAATTATTTAGCACTACATACTTCACAATGATGTCGCTCCAACTTTGGTAAATTTATATCCTGATCAATGTAATCCTAAAGTTTCACGGAATACGATATGGTTTCAACAGGATGGGGCACCACCACATTACCAACGCATTGTCCGGCAGTACTTCGACGCAATATTTGCAAATCGGTGGATAGGAAGGCGAGGAACGATTGAATGGCCAGCACGATCCCATGATCTTAACCCATTAGATTTCTTTGTATGGGGATATGTGAAGAGCATTGTGTATAAAACCAAATCCCTTGATATAAATGACCTAAAAGATCGAATAGCGCTTGCGATTAGATTGATCACTCCTGAAGTGTTGAATAAGTTTGTAAGGAATTTTTATTTGAGGTTAGTATGGTGCCGAGGCGTTCGCGGTAAACACTTTAAACATCTACTTCATTAACACCAATAATTTTTTCTACATTTTTTATTATATTTTAGTTTTTGATATTGTATCAAATTTCGCAAATTCCTTGATTTTATTTTTTTCTAATTTGATTTTTGCAATCAACATGAAAGTAATAACATTTCTGAATAGATAATGATGCGGCCTTTCGAACGATGTATCACAAGCCCATACTTCCTATTTGAAAAATTAGGGGTTGTACTTGGCTTTCACAGGGGCTTGAAGGTAGGGTTCACATTTTAACGAAGAAGATTGACAATTTAAAATTTAAATTTGAAGTGTTTTGGGATTTTCCATGAATACGTACAGTACCCAATATAATGAATTTATTTCATTTGGCTTTTCCACACTGTATGTACTTTCAATGTGCTATCGATTTGAAAATAACAAACGACCCAAAATATATTTTATCGACGATTTGTTCATCCTTGTAATTTTATATTAGCGATTTTTGGTGAAATGATTCAGTAAGATGAATTCTACTACCTTTAGAAAAATGACCCTGAAAACTTCCTGTGTATCTATTTAAAATGATTCATTTTGGGAAACAATTATCTGCAATCGATTGGAATCTTATTCCAAACACATATTTTTTTACGGCTGGATTATAGCATACAGAGGGAACATATGCCAAACTCAATATAATCATTATTCGTTCGTTTACATGACTGGAAATATAATCGAATCATTCCCCTCTTTTGTTACCCATTACGCCTAACCAAATCGCAGGTATTGAACGAGCTATCGAAATTACCACACATAATAAAATTTCAAGAAGGGCAGGATGTTGAAAAAAAGCATAATTCAATTTTATCACTTCAATAAACGTAATCTCTTCGTTATACTTTCGAAACGGTTATGTGCGTTGAATATTCAGCAGAATGCATTTTGGTTTATTATTTTTATCATAGCCGTTGTTTACGTGGCCCTAAAGAGAGATTCCCTGACACCCTTCGGTTGTGATTCCGAAAGATGGATGTAATGTATTCAACGATGGGCTCGCAGGGGCAGGAAGGAAATTGATGGCGGTTTAGGGGAGCTAATTTTTGGTAAGATGAGGCTTTGGAAATATGGAACGGTGCAAATTTTTCACAGAGAATTGCAATTTTTTCGATAAAATTCACCAAACTAAAAATAAGATTGCAGGACCATATATATATATACAGGGTGAGTTTTTGACCACTGCATTAATTTTAACCAAAGATTCCTCTCATCAAATGAAATACTTTTTTCATTTACCATTTTTCCAGATTCGGCTCAGGTAAAAAGTTACAAGCGTTTAAAGATTTCACAATGTGCTAATACACTCCCGCATATAAATTATCTATGACATTGTTGGCGGACGAGAATAAGGCATGGTAACGTGGTTTACAGCTTGATTCGGGATTCCAACACTCAGGGACGGATCCATAAAAGTAGTGAAATTTCTGGAGTTTTCCATTTTAAAACATTCAATGAAGAATATCTCAAAAACGGTGCGTTTAAGGAGAAATGATGAAGAATAATATAATGTTCTAAAACGATGGAATATTCTTGAAATGACTCAAGAAAAACTTTATATGCTTTCTTTATGCTAATTTCGTTTAGTTTTATGAATCCACGTGTCCATAACTAGAAAACCAGTAGAAGTAGAAAATAACTAATAGTTGGAAAATATCTATCATAGTTATAGGAAACTTTACGCCAACATTCATTTTATTCGAAAAAAGGATGATAAAGCTCCAAAATAAAAACTATTTTTTTTCAAAATTTCAACAGCCTGTATCTTTTAACCTGAGCCGAATTTGGAAAAATGTTAAATGAAAAAAGTGTTTCATTTGATGAGAGGAATCTTTGGTTGAAATTAATGCAGTGGTCAAAGACTCACCCTGTATATATCAGGAGTCATTCTGAAAAATTGAGTAAATGAAATTGCCAGTTTTATTTATGAAACAAATCTAATGTAATAAGTCCAGAGAGAACTCAAACAGAATGCTTGTGTAGGAATTCCTAAATAGTGTTACTTAGGAATAACTATCTGTATATTAGTTGGAAATCCCGTTCTAAATCTTCCATAATTACAGAATGACTCGTAAATTATGCTTCACTTCCTTATACTATTCGTTTTCCAACAAAAAAACCATGCCTATGAACTTAGCGAATCCAAATTTCAAATTGTTTACGTGCGTACATCAACCAAACTGTTCAGAAATACACTTTCATTTTCGTTTGACATTAATGACGTTCATCTTTCAAACTGGATCAAACGACAGCTACCGCAAACAGTAACCAGTAAGTGGAACTAAATTTTGGCTTATGAGCTCCGAACCAGAAATACATTGACATGTCTCTTGTAGGAAAATGAGATGACATGTGTGAACACAGATCATATAATAATTCATAGATAGAAGAATTAGAGCATTCTGTGAAAACATAGAAGTACGATGTATTATTGAAATTTTGAAAAATCATATCTCCGAAATTATTACCTTGTTGGAGTTCAAAATGATATGAATGGATTTTTATGGTAAAACTGCATATTAAAAAAGATTGAATTTGAAATTTGTAATGTAAAAAAAAAATTTTTCTCGTTATTTCAAGACCATCCAGCTGATTTTGCCCAATAAATAAATAAGCTGAGATATTTATATCCCAAACCTACTCTGAGAATTTCAAATATCTAGCTCATTCCGTTCGAGAGTTATCGTGTTTACGGCCGGACAGAATTGATTTTCACAACGATTTCTTGATTGGTGAGTGGAACCAAATCGTTTGAGAGAATTTGCATCCAAAAATTCGAAAATTATAGACATTTGGGCAAATTGATAAGCACTCTGTTCCGAGGAACAAGAGCGCCAAAAAAAGACTAAATTAATTTTCCATGGCTTAGGCACAAAACGGATGTCAGACTATGAACTTTTGATCGATTGCATTAACAAATGTAGCATAAGTCTTATGATGTTTAAAATATTTCATTACTTAGTAAAGGACCAATTTCATTTTCGGTAATTATTTTATGAATGAGGGTTGATTCATATGTTTTAAATGTAGGTGTTCGGTGGAATATTGCTATAGATATTTTTGCCTTAAATGTTTGATCGTAAGTATTTATATTATCTCAACTTTTGAGTTGTGGGGATCAACTTCATGCTTGTTGTCAGTAACTTGAAGAGGGCTCAAACTAGAGCCAAAAGCTAGGTAAGTTAATCAATCAATAAAGCGTATACAGTATCAGGAACCCTTTGAACTTACAACCCGATAACCAATCCCGATGTTGGTGTCTACCATGTTCGATACTTATTCCTCTATTCACCAAATCCGCTGTATTAATATTCAAAATTCACTATTATATTACTAGCAACCTTCTGCGTGCTTGTACATGGTGCTATCATTTTTTACAAATTAATAATACGATTATAGCGAATTTCATCATTGCTTAATCTCACAAAACTCCTTGAATATTCCCATCATATAAATAAATACAATGCAATCGTAATAAATCTAACCGCATTAATTAAGCTGTATAACTCATGTTGAACTAATTAGAACGAAGATGCGCTTGATCCACAATCAACTGATACCTCTGTCAAATTTAATAAGCGAATTAACGGAAATCATATTTCACAAAGAATATCGATGGTCTCAAAAACCCAAAGTTTCAGATAAGAAAAACCGTCGATAAGTCAATCGAGAAGAATAATCTGACAACCTCGCATTTACTCTAATATAACCGATGCAGGCTCAGAAATGTAATAATTATTCTGTTATATTCGAAGTTCCGTCGGTTTATGTTCAGTTCTGTTATCCGCTACATTTGAACATTGGTGTTCTCGAAGAGTTGGAGCTGCCAAAAATTGTATACGAAAACTAATGGAGTTTATCTCACCAATGATACCGATCATTACGTGACCTAATTTATAGAAAGTCTTTGAATACGTCCAAAAAAATCACAATATAAGAACAAAATTCCATGTGAATTTGCACAATTTATCAGTTGACTAGCTGAGGGATACGCAGGAAGAATTCTAGATCTCGAACATGTCACGAACATGGGTGCGTTCGTGAGGAATACTGTCTTTTTTGTTGCCATCGATTCTGATGAAGTGGAAAATGATGGAGTTGAACTACACCTAAAAGGAGTTCTGGGAATAGAAGCTTTCAATAGAATCGAAGAACCTGCTTATTTTCAGACGGTCTAAATTAATTTCCAACAAAATATGAAAATTGAAGAATGATTCCACAAGAAATGAAAATAATGAGGCATTATCAACAATCTTTCGAGAGAGTGTAACGCTGACCCCCTTTAGATGTCTATCCGACTTGCTGAGAGGTCAACGATACACTTATGCTTCCTGGGATATAGGACGCAAATTGATAAAACTAGTTTTTAAAGGTTTAATGAAAAAAAAATCCTTTGATCACAAAGAAATCACCAAGGTTAGATTTACTCTTTGTTAGGTCTAGCTTCCATAATACCCTTAAGCTCCGTTAAGGAACTACGTTCCGAAATTTTTACAACTTTGTGTGTTGTGCTGTTAAAATATTGATATCTGTGTTTGGGACATTAAAACGGACACGTGCGAGTGCACGTGATTTAATTCTTTATTCGGTGATTAATTTTAACATTCACCTAGAATTGAATGATTGTAATGAATCTGACGGAATTATGTAGGTATTAAATTCTATGGGTTCATGTTAATGGGCATCATGTAACCTATGTAAGGAGGAGTTATAGTCACGTACTACATGTACCGACAGTTTATAGACTTAAAGGGACACCTTACATGATGAACTGATCTCGGTGTTTACTGAACGTGTCTGATGGACTATACTTGTGCGGGATTTGTTCGGAGCAAACATACATGTATATCAACCATATAATTTGTCGCTTTGTGGATTAACGCTTAGGGCATGTGAATTAAATTTGGGTGTAGGTATTGGGAGAACAATATTCAATAAATGAAGCCAAGGAATTATTCATTATAAGTCGGTAATGTGGCATTATATCACCGTAAAATAAAGCTTGTTGATATGATGACGAGCATAGGTTCCGTATCAACACGCAAATAAAAAATCAGGAGTATACAGACTATGATCACATGTACCACAAATTTTTAAATTACTTTTTTTTCGAAATTATTCCATAATGATTTTTTCGAATCATAAATTGTTTAAATCACAGTGGGAAATTTTTTTGTTATCCCTACTGGAATTGTCACTGTATTGAGGTACGTATGATCATCTGAATGCAATACGCAATTCTCATTCCAATTCCTATAAATGTATTTTTAATTTTTTTTGCGTTCTATTTTGGAAATAATATCCTGAGTAAATCTTCGGATTCGTGCACTGCCAATGTACATACTCTGGCATATTTCTATGGAGCTTTTATCCGGATCCAATGAAAAAAAAGGTTGAAAACACAAGTGAGCAAAATTTTGTTTGTGTTTCTCCTGAAATTTATTTTGCGGTTTCTCGAATCATTATATTCCAAAATGAAGGAAAAGTACCAATATTCCATATAAATTTCTGCTTTTGTGATAGTTATGTTAATGAAATATTTTTTTGAATAACTTAGAAAAAATATTGAATAGTTTTGGTATGTTTAAAAATACCGCCATAACATAAATAGGTCATAACTTTTACCGGTGTTTATATAAGTCCTTAACAATTGACTCTTTTGTTGAGGTTTGATATACGAAATTTTATTTAATCGCATGTGAAAAGCTTGTAATGGCTTATGAAACAATTCGTGAAAAAGCAAGATAAAATATTTGTTGTATGTATATTTTTCATCAGCTTATTTCCAAAGTTGTCAGAAGCAAAAGAGGAATTTTTTTTTGGACAAAAATTTTACACTTTTGAACTATGGGTTGCAGAATGCCTCTGAAAGTAATAATGCTGCATGCTCATTCAAATTCATTTGAAACCAACATGGCGGTGTACTCAGAAGAACAAGGAGAATGTTTTCATCGAGATATCATGTACTTCGAACAACATATCAGGGCCAATACGACAAAAATATGATGGAAGATGGTACTT
Organism: Halyzia sedecimguttata; assembly: GCA_937662695.2. Taxonomy (NCBI): domain Eukaryota; kingdom Metazoa; phylum Arthropoda; class Insecta; order Coleoptera; family Coccinellidae; genus Halyzia; species Halyzia sedecimguttata. The sequence continues at coordinate 35,581,969 of OW569417.2, forward strand.
ATGAACATGAAAGAAAAAACTAGTTTCAAACTTTTTTATACCATTTTGTAATTTGATATAATAAAAAAAGATGAAAATCATATAAAGATAAATATATTTGTTTCGATTTATCGACAAATAAAATTTTAAATATTTCTAAAATACTGTTCAAACGTTCTCCTGAAAACAAAAACGGAAAATATACAGGATGTTGAAAAACAACTGTGAAAGATTTCAGGTGGTGATCTCATGGTCAAAAATAGAACTAGTTTATTATAAAAAAAATTTAAAATTCACACCGCTAGCTCAGTGAATAATTCAATTTTCAGTTTTGAGTTTTTATCTACCGAACCAAAATCGTCACCCACATAGATTTTGAAAAGTTGTGATATACCACAAATGGTACGAGTAACACTATTTTTTATACCGCCTACGATATCTGCATGAGGTTGAAACAACCAACTCCTTCCATAAATTTGAAAACGAAAAATATTTTCCGAAGGAAAATTCAATTTCAGAATTTTTTCATTTCCCCCATGCATTTACTTCGTAGCTTTATTGATTTCAGAGGAAATAATTGAAACGTAAAATTACTTTTTCCACGGTTGATACCAGGACACCTGGTATCCGAATAATTTATGGAAGGGGTTGTTCGGTAGAGGAAAGGAAAAATGGTGGTATTTGTACCACGTATGGTACGTTACAACATTTCAAAATCTTTTTGTCTGAGTATTTTGATTCGGTAGATAATAATTCAAAACTGAAAAATCAATTCATCCTTTCAAGGGTTAAAACTCTTAGGGGTGTCAATTCGAAAAAGTTTTATGTAAGAAACTAGTTCAATTTTTGGCCAAGAAATCATCTCCTGAAATCTCTCACAGTTGTGTTTTAGCACCCTGTATATCTGTTTTGTCTAACTGCTGATCGATCTATTTATATGTCAACATTCATGTTGCCCCGAGAAATTAGAGATTGCATTGTAAATAGGAATTAATACAGCTATAATAATTATTTGAAAACCTTAAAGGATGAAGTTGATGTCGGTTGTGTAGTATCCTACATGATAAAATACTCGTATACAGGGTGATTCACGAAGACCGTTCGTTAGAATATTTCAAAGAAAGACTGAGATAAACACTTGAAATTTTATAGTTAAGCTTTGTTAGGAGGAATGAATTCTTGGAAAAGTTTTCAGATTCGTTCGACTTCCGGCTTCACCGGAAATGATACCAACTTCCCGTTTTCATTGCTAATCAGATTCCCCATTGAATTATATTTTGTTTAAATGTGTCATACATATTATTCTCCGAAAATTCATGTGAAATCTGAAAAAACGCTTCAAATCTTCTCAAATAGGGCTTCATTTCAATGTTGATAACTTGTAGATTTTTGCAAGAAATTTCCGAATTTTCTAGCTTATATCAGAAGACATACCAATGCCTTCTCTTCGTTGATTAAAAATTAAATTGAACATACAGGGTGTTTCTATTTAAATTCTAATTTTTTTCAAATGAGAACCCATTTTTTGGCGCTCTTTTTCCTCGGAACGGAGTGCTTATCAATTTGCCCAAATGTCTGTAATTTTCGTTTTTTTTTATGAAAATGGTCTTGAACGATTTGGTTCAACTCACTGATCAAGAATCCGTGGTCAAAATGAATTCTGTCCGGCCGATCCGGCCGGCCCTCCGTTAACACGATAACTCTCGAACGGAATGAGCTAGGCAGTTGAAATTTTCAGAGTAGGTTAAGGGAATAAATATCTCGGTTGAGTTCGTTATTGGAGAGAATCGGTCTGATGGTTTCGGAGCAACGAAAAAAAAATTTTTTTTTTCATCACAAATTTTAAAATAATTTTTTTTTAAGATGCAGTTTTATCATAAGAATCCATCGATATCATTTTCAAGTCTAACGAGCAGAAACGTTCGGAGATATGATGTTTCAAAATTTCATTAATACATCGTAGTTCTATGCATTCACAGAATGTAAAAAAAGAATCTGTCTGTGTTCACTGTTCCTAAATGTCATAAATGTCTGTTGGAAAACAAGTAGGTATACGATTCTTGACTTTGTGAATATATACAAAACTGTTTTGAAACCAAAAATCATTAAGACTGATTACATATTGAATAATTGATGTATAAATATTGGGGATGATGTTTCAGAAGAATTAGAATTGGATCATTTTAACGATGTAGTTTATGAAGGCAAAAGGAAAGGAGAACGTAATGGAATCATGAAAATAAATTACTGTTCGTTGACCACTGAGGTTAATATTACCTTTTACTTCCTTAAGTTTTGAGACATGTTACAGTATTTTCAGAATGTTGCTAGCAAAAAATGCTGAAATATGGATCGAAATTTGTGTATCAAACATTTTTTCTTGAGTTAAGGTCCATAATACAGAAAATAATGTGTAAGTCGTATGAACTATTAAATTTTAAATTATGATAAGAGGATAGTATTTTATTAATTTATTTTGAACTATTAAAATAATTTGTTCGTCTGCCTCTACCTACCCAAATATCAGGAATAAATGGACAATCTGCTATGATTGTCTCCAGCCTTGCTCTAGACATATCGATGATATTTTCCTTAGGTATTTCCAGTTGTGAAAACTATGCACCGAGTGTAAGTTGCAACAACCCATTCCACGAGGTTGAATCATTGCAGATTGCTCATTTAATCTTGATAAATAAATTTAATGAACATTTTTGAAGCATTGGAGCTTTGCAGATTGCTCTTTTTTTTAATGATAATTTTTGAAGCATTTTTTTGTAAATGACCCTTTTGTTGAATTTCCTTCATGATGCAGTTCTATCATAAGAATCCATTGATATAATTCCCAACTCTGAGAAACCAATACTTTCGGAGATATAATTTGTCTGTTTGAACAAGAGCGCCAGAAAGCTCCTGTCCACAGGGCTTATTTATTGGTCAGCTGGAATCTACGTTAAAAAATATTGTATTTTTATAATACATACTATTGCTCTAAAACGCTTGTTTCCCGCGATATTCGGTAAGTAAAGCAGTATTATGTATTCTAAAAAACACACTATTTTTGAACGTAGTCCAATAAAGAAATGGGTTCTCATTTGAGAAGATGAGTTTTGAGGTTTATGTCATGACCGACTTTGACTTTGAAATAGAAACACCCTGTATGTTCAATTAAATTTTAATTAATGAAGGAGGAGCATTGGAATATTTTCTGATAGAAGCTAGAAAATTAATAGATATTTACATGCAGGAATTTACAAGTTATTAACATTTGAATGAAGCCCCATTTGAGAAAATTTAAAGGGTTTTTTCATATATCACACGAATTTTCTGAGAATAATATGTAAATGATACATTGAAACAATGTAGAATTTAGTGGGTAATCTGATTATCAATGAAAAAACTGGATATTCGTCTTCGTGAATCACCCTGTATATGTATATGTATATGTATATTATTGTATATGTATATGTAATTGTGATCATATGATGCTTAACGCGACCAAATTATTTATATTTATATTTTTTTATTTATATAATTATATTGTGGTATTATAAAGTCCATCCTCGACAACAAAATGTGGAAAAATTATGAAAATCAGTGGATTACTTTGGGATCAAATTTACATATTTGTTGGTTGTCCAAGAAATATTTCAATTCACAAGAAGCTTCTAGTCACTTAATCACTTCATTTTTTAGTTTGCAAACTTTCTTTATGTGAATGTCTACCAAAAGTAAAAGAATCATATCAATAATTACTTTGGAGTAATTCAAACACTTGCAATATTCTCGACAGACCTTGTTTGTAGATATCCTGACAAATAAATTAAATATTTTACAACAATTCAGAACTCCTTGCCCAGTATTCATGAGGATTGTCTCCTTAAAACCATATAAACCATGTTGTAAATCGATTTATTTCCAGATCAAACTTAAAAAATGGGTTCAAGCCCTGTGGACAGGAGCTTTCTGGCGCTCTAGTTCAAACAGACAAATTATATCTCCGAAAGTATTGGTTTCTCAGAGTTGGGAATTATATCAATGTATTCATATGATGGAACTGCATCATAAAGGAAATTCAATTCAAATAATAGTTTATTTATCAAGATTAAATGAGCAATCATGAAAATGAGAACTGCACCATGGAAGAAATCAAATTAAATCTGGCCAATTTTGCCCAATAACGAACTTAACCGAGATATTCACCTCCCTAACCTAATCTGAAAATTTCAACTACCTACCTCATTCCGTTCGAGAGTTATATCTATGTCTATGGATGAACAGCAGTCTCACTACTCTCAGATCTCTCACTTCATGTTCCGTTCCGAAATGTAAGAGTTTTCTGAGAAAAACTAATTTCGGAGCAAACAACTGAGATTTTTCTCACTTCGCTCACAATTCTTCGATTGATTAGATTATGTCATGTCTCAGGAAAATAAGTTGACATTATGACAATTCACACATAGAATAATTATATCATTCTGTGACAACGTTGATATACGATTTATTATTGAAATTCTGAAAAATCATATCTCCGAAAGTATTATAATGTTAGAGTTAAAAATGATATCATTGGATTCTTACGGTAAAACTGCTTATTGAAAAAAATTTAATTTGGAATTTGCTTCGTAAAAAAATTTTTTTTTTGTTACTCCGAAACTATCTGTCCGATTTTGCCCAATAACGAACTTAGCAAGATATTTGTCTCCCAAACCTACTCTGAAAATTTCAACTGTCTAGCTCATTCCGTTCGAGAGTTATCGTGCCAACGGCCGGCCGGACAGAATGAATTTCGACCACGGATTCTTGATCAGTGAGTCGAACCAAATCGTTTAAGACCATTTTCATCGAAAAATTCGAAAATTACAGACATTTGGGCAAATTGATAAGCACTCAGTTCCGAGGAACTAGAGCGCCAAAAAGATATTTTTATGGGGTTGTGGGTCCGATAGAGCTGAAAATGAAGTGTAAGGATATTCTAGTTGTCAAAAGTTCTTCCTCTTAGAAAACTATAACTTTTTCCTGAAACATCTCCTTCGATTTCCCAGGATATATATATCATGAAATACTTGATTAATATATGTACGTCTGTCATGAAGAAAATTGTAGGATATATTCTTCTTTCTTAAATTCGAAATAATATATCGTTTGAACTGAATAGAGAGAAGTATCAGAATAAATTGAAATATTCTACTGGTATCTTTCATGCCAGTGAAACTATATGTGTCTGAAAGAATTCCAGCCCAAACTGGAGCATTTTCACTGTATGTTGGGGTGAAAGAGAGGGCAGTAAGTTAGTTTTCACAGGTCAATTGATTTTGAAGTCCCTGAAAAACCAACAGAAGAGTAGAAAGGTCGCTTCAGGTTTCCGCTCGAAATAAAATGTATATAATACACATCTACATCAGACCCAAACCTAAATAAATATAACAATCTCACAATAAAAATATTTTTGTCTCGGTTAGATTGACGTGATATCTCCTCTAGAACCCCTTTGATATTCTAGAAAAATTGTATTCTAGTACATGTGAAGGTGAATAAAGAAATGAGTATAATGCGAAGAAGTAAATTTAAGTGGAAAAGTTTGAAGAGTAATTTCGCAGAAGGTGCGGAGAAAAATCATTCTGCAGGTACTTGCCGACACGTGTTTCTGCTAATTGGCTTCTCCAAGGCAAAGCAACCAAGAAACCACGGAAAATATGAAAGGAAAACTGAAAACATGTGACAACACAACAAGAGCGAGCAACAAATTTGTGCCTTCAGCTCCAGGACCTCCAATTCGGAGGTTGCATCGCACAGGCCGCTAATGCTTCCTCCGTGCCCGTGCTATAATTTGCCTCCAAATTGGAGGTCCTAGAGATATATTTTCCAGAAACCGAGGAATCACAGAGTATTATGATATTTCACGACGGTCTTCGTTTATTTTATTTTCCATCTAGAAATTAAACTCTTTGAAATTTTTGTGAACTGGGGAAAAAATCAATAGATTTTTGGATTCCAATTTTCATCGAGAGACGGTTTTCGAATTTTCATTAATAATATCAAAAGTGATTGAATTTTCGCGATAAGTCAGTTGACTTATTTCTTAACGAAACTGAGTTGCTTGAAAACACCACCGTCCGAAGGACAAGAGGTGTTTTCTCTAAGCAACTCAGTTGAGTTAAGAAATAAAAGACAGACTTATGAGATAAATTCAGCCACGAGTGATATTTTATTAAACTATTTCTCGAACAAAATGACTCATGTTGACGTCTGTAATTTATATTTATCATTTGTCAAACAGTCCGTATCCATGGTTGAGTAGTTGAAAACACTAAAGTTGTAAGACCGATCATAATTCAAAGAGAGTGGGAGTTTTCGCGATAACACGAGCTGTCTTTGGCCTGTGGTTGGTCAGATTTTAATATGAGTGAAATACTCAATTTATTATAACGTATCCTCAATAACTATAAATGGGTGTAAAAAATCAGGGGAATATATCGATAATTACACGAACGAACATGCTCAAGTTCCTGACACGACGTCAGTGCTTACATACATATTTGCTTTCTTCAGAACAGGGTGACCAAATGTCTGCAATGTTCGAATGTTTCCCGAAAATTGACTCAAATGATTAGGTTCGGCTCACAGATGAAGAATTCGTTGTCAAATTTGACTCTGACCTTTAGCCGTTGCCACGATAACTTTTGAACGCAAAGTGGTCCTGAAATTTTCAGGGTAGAGATTTAAATCGTCCAAATTCGAGGGACAAGTAGACACGATAACTGTCGAACTGAATGAGGTAGACACATCAAATATTCGTTTAGAAGATAAATATGTCGCTCAAGTTCGATATTGGGCAAAATCAGTGGTTTCGGAGTAACAAAAAAAATTTTTTTTTTATATTAAAAATTTCAAATTCAATTATTTTTCAGGTGCCGTTTCATCATAAGAATCCACTGATATCATTCTCAACTATAACAAACAAATAATTTCGGAGCTATGATTTTTCAAAATTTCAATATCAAATTATCAAATCGTAAATCTAATTTCACAGAATACGGTAACCGAAAATTAATGTCCGTATTTATGAATTTTGTGATCTGTGTTCATACATGTCATCATTGTGATATCATCTAAAGGTAAGAGACGTGTATTGTCAAACAAAGTTTGATGATCGAATTATACTCCATTCACTTTTATAAACCCTCCCGGTTGGCCATGATTTAGGTCTATCACGTTTTTGTAACTAAAACACAGGCATGTTGGCACTGCTGAAATATCGTCAAAGTCAAAACAATTCGCCGAGACGTTGCCAATTTCTACTCTCAACATAATAATAACCTAATCTTCAATCTTAGACAAGATATTATCACAGACCATTATCTTCAAATAATAAATAACTCCTCGCTTTGAAATTGAAAATGCCGAAAGTAGTTTTGAAGAAGCAGAAGTGCTATACAGAACCGAAATCTGTAATAGGAAAACTTCATTCTGACATGTTGAACTCTCGAATGAAATTACTCAGTTTCCTATCATTATATTTTATTGAGGTATAAGAATGACTCGGGTTTCGTAGTACTACTACATTTTGAAACTGGTGTATTTCAAGTTGTGCAACAAGGTATTTATAGTAGGGGAGCCCACGTAGCTAATTCGGGATTTACTCGAGCGTCATAGAGAGCTATTGGGTTGTCAAGCTTAGCTGATAAGAAGAAAAAAATGTTATATAATATATACCCGTTCATCGGTGGGGTGAGCGGATATAAATTTTCAAAAATGTAAAAAAAACCGTTACGTGTACATACTCGAGCGCGTCAGATATTGATAGCATCTGTGTCCTACGTATTTTAAAAAATGTATAGATGTTAATCTGATCGTTTCCATGATGGAGGTGATCATACGTAGATAAGGGTTGAAAATGAAAAAAATTTTTTTTTTATCGAACTCGTTAGATTTTCTAAGGGGGTGTTAAGTGAACCTTGAAAGATGCTCTTGTATAATAATCTGACGATTGGGATGTAACGCAAACTCGTGGTCATTATTAGAATATGCAAAAAAAATCGCCATTTAGAAATACTCAAGCGCGTCAGATTAAGATATTCATGGTTCATCAATATGGCCTAGACGTGCTGTCTCCTAATCTGAAGATTGTCTGGAGGGATTCGCTAAATCTGACAATAAATTTTTTTTTTTTTTTATTTTTTTAAATCATTGCACTTAATTAATCGAAAAGCGTGCAAATGAAAAAGCTTATGTTGTTTTGAGGAGGATATTCAAAAATAATAATTATACAAAATTTAATTTTTAAGGGTATTTCTTTTTAATCATCTTCATCAGTAGAATCCTCTTCCGGAGTGGGACGGAGTGAGAGAGCAATAGATAGAGAAAGAGTGAGAGGAGAATAGAAACACGGAGAGGGGAATATAGGCATGGCATAGCTGCACGCATTCAACTTTACCAATTAATTTTTAATACTTCGGCTTGTGAAGATCGTCAGATTATATATTTTTCGTAATTCTTGCATTATTCCCTTCAAAATAAGAAAAAATTTTACCACGCTCGAGAATGTCAAGATGTCGTTTTTTTTTACAACTTTGTAACCCTCCCCCTTCTTTACGTCACTCTCAAATTGTCAGATTAATGGAATATACACTTTTTTGCATGTAACTAACTCGCCCTACCTTAATCTGACGCGCTCGAGAATTTCCGATCAACTTTTTTTTACTAATCTGATGCTTTATCCTTGACGGGCGGCCATATATATATGGCTCATATTTGGTGGAAAAACTTAACCAGGTACAAGGTATCCCCCCATATATTAATCTGCCGCGCTTCAGTAAATCCCAAAATCCCCGCTTGGGCTCCCCTACTATTAAATGTCTTCTTGAGAAAAGTGGGGAATTGCATAGGTACTTCTGTTCGTTTAGAAGTGTTCCTGCCGGGTTATTCAGGTACTTTTATTCTTTCTTCAAATGAACTATCACAAAGTAACGGACTACTGTATCCATTATTTTGAATATTACAACCAGTTTATATACGTGAATTATTTCTAGTAGCAACAGAGGAAAAATTTTCTTCTACAGTCGCCAGGACTGTGGAATTATTTAATTCACATAATATCTTCTCAAATTCATTATTTTTCCGAAGTAAATTCACATTGTGAAAATACGTAATTACTACGACTTCTTTATAGAGAGGACAACGTTACGTAGTTATCTGACAGTAAAATGACTATAACCTAACCGGGAGACTTTATAAAAGTGAATGGAGTATTCTTACCTTGGTAAGATAATCAAATTGGGTTCAAAATATCTCCAGTAAAAGCAAAACTAGAATATTGGCTTAGTTTCAATTGATATAATATAATTATTTTCATAGTAGATTGGAGGAATGAATATCTCGGATAAGTTCGTTATTGGGTAGAAGGACCAGGTGCTTTCGTAGTAACGAATGGATGAATAATTGTTGGTAATCTTGTTGAATTTATTTTCTTTTATGGTGTTTTAATTTAATTTGTTTTATGATGCAATTCTATCATAAGAATCCATTGATATCATTCCCAACTCTGAGAAACCAATACCTTCGGCGATGTGATTTTTTTAATTATACCTTTCTTCCAACGCGATAGGTGATTTATTCAGGGTTAACAGGATCAATGCTGGATGTTACTCGATTATTTCGAAATAGCTTTGAAATCGAATCACAGAAATCTAAGGATTCAGAAATTGAATATAAAATCCCTCTGTAATCCGCATATCAATGGCTCCTCCTCAACTATCGAAGATAGGGTATATAGATATCTTGGTACAAAAATCACTTATTTTCATCGGAAAATACTCCATAATATTCATTCGGATATTTCGGGAGATTAGAACAATAGTTGTTACATTCTGATGCAGAAATAAACCTTACTGCAGAATATGCAGAGTATTTCTCACAAAATCACATGAAGTTTCAAGGTCATTATTTATTTCGGAAAATAGATCTATCTAATTATTCGGAGAAACTAGTTAATTCATTGCAGCTATTAAGATTCAAACGAATAATTTACAAGAAAGATTCTTCCTATAAAGCCTGCGGTTTGCAAACAAACTTAGGTAAATAACGTGAATAATATTTCTGAAGTTCTCGCTCGAGACGGGAAGAAATTCCGAGCAGAAGTCGAACCAAGATGAAAGGGAAAACTGAATAAAATATGAAGAATGTCGAGTGGTTTGTAGGTGGAGAAGATATTTCAATGAGCACTCGGCGACAATTTTGGGGTCCATTTATTCCATTTTTACCTTTTTCATACATTGTGGCTATTATAGCATTCTTGAGTGATAGCTCCTTTGTACCAAATAATATTTCCTTGTGGAATTATTACAGCTATATGCTTCTTCGAAGGAAAGTTGTTTCGTTTTATCACCTTCCTTTCTGTACATAACTAAGGTTAATAAACCTACAATATTTCCGGTAATTGTCTAGATTATCCCATAACCGTCTAATCGTTATGAAAATTTACTCACTTGATAATTTTGAGTCGTAGATAACGAATCTGAAATTGAAAATCCGTGCTCTCCTCTAGATCGAAAAAAAAACTGTTTTATCGGTGAATATTTATCATAAATGAGGTCTTATTGTTGTTCTGATCATTAATGCATAAATGCGAAAATTATTTGTTTATGTTACATCAACTCCGCCATGTTGAATTACCAAATAACATTGATAACAGGGAAGCGCGCTCAGCTCGCCACGTTGTCACGTTGACTATTTTATCTTTTTTCAGAAATATTTATAGCCGATAAAATAAATGAGTTTTTTCTTGCGCTACCATTTGGCATAAATTTTTGTGAATTTGGAATTATTTTATAAAATGGTTAAGTTAGATAAGGTTAGGTTAAGTAAGGTTCGGTTAAGTATATATAAAATCTTGCTGCAATTCCTTAAGCAAATTCGAAAATCAAATAAGGTTAATTCAGAGAAAATTTCACTATAAAAACACCAATAATATCTCTTGTGCAGCTAGTTATGTACGGTTAGATCGAATTCTAAAATAGAATGAAAGGTTTTGAAGGGAAAATACGCGTCTAAAATTCTGAGATGTCAAAACAAGTGCTATATTGTTATAATAATTATATAAATCTAATACTATGACTTGCACCTAATTTATAAGAACTAATATATCGATGTCCCTCAGTGGAAAATCATAACATTGCGTTAGGTAAAAAACTCCGTTGAAAATTTACCGTAAGAGTAGTATTTTGAAATATCATTGCAAAGTACCGGAATTTGCATTATTTCTCTTACTCCTTACCTAGACATATTCAGTTGGGGAGAGATGGAGCGAAATTTCCGATAACCAAAATCATAGCCGTTCGAATGCGCAACGATGAACGAAGTGAGGCCGGCAACATTGCAAATCGGGTTCGCAAAGTGACGTTCCATATCAAAACATTAGGAATGACTGAAGATAGGAGCAATATTGAATTTGAAGAATTTTGGACTATTTCATAATTTTTCAAATGATTCACTATCGAAAAATGGTGAGGACTACAATAAGATCTTATTTATGATGAATATTCACCGATAAAACATTTTGAAACAATGTAATTACGAGATGAAGCATTGTGATTTTGGACACTTTTGGATTAAAAAAAAATTAGAGGAGGGCACGGATTTTTAACCTTAGATTCGTTGTCTACAACCCAAAATTAGCAAGTGAGTAAATTTTTATGATAATTAGACAGTTATGGGATGTTCTAGACAATTACCATATCTCCGTCTAACTCGTAAGGTTTCATGAATAGGGTGCTACCCTTTCTCTGAAAGTTCAAGGGATATGGCCTCAGGGCTGGGAAGTTGAGGTTTCAGCGAAAGGAAAGCCTGAAATACTCTGAAGAAGGCTGAGGATAATAAAAGGTGGGAATATCAAGGGAATCAAACTAAACTACCACATTATCACACTATCACCTACATATAGTCACACGTACACAGATATAGTATTAGGTAGTATGTATGCTATAGAACTCGGCCCCGACACAAATTGTAAAATCATTCAAATGCCAAATATAATCATTAATGTTCGTTGTAAACATTTACCAACAATTAGAGATATTTCCTTTGAAACTTTTCACGTAAAGTTCTCAGTAACTGAATGATAGTACGTGGCTAACGTTTAGTAGTTGCTCAGGCACAGTCATTTCTTACAACTTTAATTGATCCGATTGTTCACCAATACAGGTAGTTTCTTCTTCAAGGTTCTAGCGGGAGTAATCTTTGTCTACACTTAGGCCTAGTGGATACCAAATACTCGTCCAAAATTCAGTTAAAGGGCTCTCAACTGGTAATATGTTGGTTAGGATGGAAACTACAAATCTCCATGAAAACTGCCTACTCTCGTAGAGTAAGACCTTTATACGTCCTCCACAGGGGGTAAGTTCGAACAACAATGTTGAGTTAATCCTTCAAGATCCAATATTCCAAGTGGTGGAAATCCGTCGAAAAATAACATCGTTTACAAGAACACCGCACGAAAAGAGACAGTGGGGGGTCTTTCAGTCAAAGTTCCAATCCGCTTTAAAGTGAGTGAGAATATTAAGAACACAAGTCAACCTACACTTCGACTCGATAGTATTTAAAAAAAATGGGTTCAAGCCCTGTGGACAGGAGCTTTCTGGCGCTCTAGTTCAAACAGACAAATTATATCTCCGAATGTACTGGTTTCTCAGAGTTCGGAATTATATTAATGTATTCTTATGATAGAACTGCATCACAAAGGAAATTCAATTCAAATAATAGTTTATTTATTAAGATTAAATGAGCAATCTGAGAATGAGAACTGCACCATGGAAGAAACCAAATTAAAATAGCTGAAATGAATTTGACTCTCTCTTATAGAACAGGATGAAATGTACGAGTATGAACACAGATCATATAATAAAGCTTAGATAGAATATTTATAGCATTCTGTGAAAACATAGAAGTACGATTCATTATTGAAATTTAGAACTTCATCTTAGCAGAAATTGAATTCAAACATCATAGAAGAATTTAAATTCAACAAGAGTGCCAAAAATTATCAATGCAAAACCAATAGACCAATTCTACCCAACAACGAACTCATCCGAGATATTCATTCCTCAATTCTATGATGAACGATAATATATATCTTTCCTCAAATCTACTCCAATACACCAATATTCCAGTTTTGTTTTTAGTGGAGATATTCTGAACTCAATAATATTAACTTACCATTACCATTCCCATTATCATATGGATTGACCATCGGCATGAAAATATCAACCAACAAAAAGTATGATATTGAATTAGAATTCTCATATTTATAGGATTGCTGGAATGAATGACAATGAGACAACGTCATGTCTCAGGAAAATAATATGACATTATAACAATTCATAGAATACCCACAGAATAATTCTATCATTGTGTGAAAACGTAGAAATACGATTTACATTGAAATTTTGAAAAATCATATCTCCGAAAGTATTAGCTTGTTAGAGTTAAAAATAATAAGAATGGATTCTTATGGTAAAACTGCTTATTGAAAAAAATTTAATTTGGAATGTGATTTGTAACAAAAAAATTTTTTTTTTGTTGCTCCGAAACCATCAGTCCGATTTTGCCCAATAACGAACTTAGCCGAGATATTTATCCCCCAAACCTACTCTGAAAACTTCAACTGTCTAGCTCATTCCGTTCGAGAGTTATCGTGCCTACGGCCGGAAGGCCGGACCGGCCGGACAGAATGAATTTCGACCACGGATTCTTGATCAGTGAGTTGAACCAAATCGTTCAAGACCATTTTCATCGAAAAATTCGAAAATTACAGACATTTGGGCAAATTGATAAGCACTCAGTTCCGAGGAACTAGAGCGCCAAAAAAATCCGTTATGTGATATGTAAAATTGTGGAGGTATCAAACCTAGACTTCTCCAACGCCTCAAAGAATGACAATGACAATAGACGTCCTAAAAGAACCATACAACATGAATAACCAAAATGGAAGAATACATAGATACGAAGAAAAAATTGGTTCAAGCACTGACTATTCACCTCTATTGGACACTCTTTATAGAATGTAGCATCCACATATACCGTTTTCTCAGCTTTTATGATATATGAATTCATTTAATACCATTTTAATGACATAACTCAGTAACGAGGGATTCTATGAGCACATTATTTTCTGATTCTTGGGTTGGCACTCTAGAAGTAATCACCGAGTTTTAATTTGGTTAGATTTGTATATTTTGTGTTATAGAGGAAATAGCAACAAAAATTTAGATGAATATAACTCCAAAACCATTCGGCCAATTAACGAAGAATATGTAGATATTAATTCTACTAGTAAAAACATGGGATCTAATTTTTCATCAACTGAATACGCCGTATGTTTTTATTTATTCATTTCTGCCATTTCTCAGTGATTTAGCTGGGCACTTTAGCATCGATACAATAATATACCGCTTTTTCAGCTTTTATAATATATGATAATATCTCATACCATCTGACAAACTTCAGTAGAGAATCGTCTAGGATCACAGGATATCCAATTCTGACATATTATTGTATATTCTATTGGAATTGAAATTCCGCGAAAATTAGTGGGTCGGCATTTACAAGTAGTTAATCACCGAGAAATAACAACAAAATTTCACGTGCGTATAACTCAAAAAAAAAATTAGACTGATTATGCGAATTAACGTACTTAAATATCACATTCGGATGTGCAACTTACCCTGAAGATCTTTCCGTTCTCGAGTTATCGTGAGATACTTAATATTTTTTCGTTTTTCAAAATTTTCAAGCGATACGGTCCTCTCGAAATTTCACGCAAGTCTTTATGTCGATATTCTAGAACTAGCTATCTAGCTTCAATTCGATCGGATCTGTATTTTTTTAGTTATCGAGAAAATAATATTCCAGATGGATATAACTCTGAAAAAGCAAGTCTTTTCGGTCGAAAGTTATGGAGGCCACTTCCTCCCATCCAGCTACTGAACTCACCCAAGGCTGCTCCAATCTCCAACAATAGGAATCTGATCATCTTCAAATTTAGAACTTGGTAGTAGAGTCAGGTTTAGAAGGCTCTCGCAAAATTTCAGTGATTTTGGAAGAATAGTTTCTGCTAAATAGAATTTTTTTCAATAATTTTTTAAAATTTACTAGTGATAAGATCCTCACGAAATTCTCAAGAATTTGCGCCTTGGCATCCTGCAACTAATTACCTACCATGTTTGAATTGGATCGGTTTCGTATTTTTCGAGTTATTGAGGAAATAACAACCCAATTTCAGATGGGTATTATTCCAAAACCATTTGGTATGTTATGCCTATTAACAATCTTAAATGTCGCATTTAGATGCACAACCTAATTACATTAAAAATTGTAAGTCACTATCTCTTTCCGTTCTCAGATTATCGTGACATAAATACTAATTTTTAATAATTTCTTAAAAATGTTCTAGTGATACGATTCCTTCAGAATTTCACAAACGTCTTTATTTTTTGTTTGTATTCTCACCACGTTCCAATTCGATCAGATTTGTATTGATTGAAAACAAAATTATTACTTAGAAAACATTGGGCCCATTCTGCCCATTAACGAACTTGTCTGCCGTATTGGGACACGCCACATACCGTAAAAATGATAGTTGCAACGGACAGAATAAAATTTGACATCAAATTATTCATCAGGGAGTCGAACCAAATCGTTTGAGACCATTTTCGGCAAAAAAATCGTAACAGGCATTAGGTCAAAATGATAACGTGACGTTCCCAAAACAATGCACCTAAGTTTTCCGAGATAATCGGAATTTTTGTTTAAAAAAAAAATTTTTTTTTTGTTACTCCGAAACCATCTGTCCGATTTTGCCCAATAACGAACTTAGCCGAGATATTCATCCCCCAAACCTACTCTGAAAATTTCAACTCTCTAGCTCATTCCGTTCGAGAGTTATCGTGCTTACGGCCGGCCGGACAGAATGAATTCCGACCACGGATTCTTGATCAGTGAGTTGATCCAAATCGTTTAAGACCATTTTCATCGAAATATTCCAAAATTTCAGACATTTGGGCAAATTGATAAGCACTCAGTTCCGAGGAACTAGAGCGCCAAAAATGGAGATTTCCGCTCAAACCGGAAGTCAGAGTTGCCCGAGTTCTATATATCATTCTGAATCATTGTTGATGCACCAACTTTTTGTGAAAAATAAACTCCGGAAATATTAATAGAAAAGAAAAGTCACTATTAGTGCGGAGTTGCTGGAAAGCACTTTATATTTTTAGATGGGAAACATTTTTTTTTTTAGTGATACTATCCTCACGTGATTTGAGCATGGGAATTCTACAACTAATTACCAAGTGTTAAATTCGAGCAGATCTGTAATTTTTGAGTTTTTGAGGAAACAATATTTTAGATGGTTATAACCATTTTGCTGGTTATGCCCATTAACGAACTTGACCGTAGCATTCTCCGTAGCTCTTTCCATTCGAAAATTTCTTGGCAGTGAGTCGAACCTAATATTTTGAGATTATTTTAGAACATGCGCCCTATACCTAAAGTTTTTCGTTGAACGATCACAGATCACTACATAATTTCCTGCAGACCACATGAATCAATGTTGCCATCCCTTGAAATATTGATACGTGGATGTCCAAATGTATTATTTCAAATAATTGAAATCAAAAGCTTCTTTAGTACTCCCTTCCACAAAATTCAAGATCACCAAAAATAAACCATAATGAACATAGAATATTCGAGTAGATTTCAATATCGAGAATTCTCTTAGCGCTTCTAGGTTTTTTAGTATTTTTTTATTTGTCAAAATCCGCTCGCCGAACGAATGTCACGTTTTCATATCTACAAATAGATTATGAGTTGATTGAATTCGCTTTGTGATGGCAAAGCTTCCTCTGTTCCATTTTCAAGTTTTTAATTCAACATACAAATCCTCCGATCGAAAGAGCGGTTCAAATTTTTCCTTTCAATCCCCGAGGTTTTTGAATACTCTGTCAAACTGTCTCTCCCTCATTTCTTTTTGAATTATGAAATGAATGAACCTAATTTCCATGCCAAGCGCGTATATCACTTTTGGGGGCAACTCATATTCTTTTATGCTGAAATGAAACAGGAATGAAGTAATTCATAAGTATTTGCAAATGCTGCATTTTGAATGGGGACAAAAAGATGCCACCATATATAAATGAGGAAGACAGTTCTCTTTTAACACCCCCGCAATGCTCCTTGTTAAATTTAACGAGGGTCTCGGAAATTCGGTTTATACTTGAAACTCAATATTCATAAGACTGAATTATTTGTCCCTTGAAAATAATATCTGAATCTTACTGATTTTGATTAATTATTCAGAAATTCATAGATTATAATAAATGTAGAGACATTTATAACGCTTTGAGGTTTCAATCACCAATTTGGAATAACTGTTGGATTCAAGAGTAATAATGAATTCTGACTTCATTCCTGCCCTCCTTTCAGGGTTATGTCAATGAGAAGTTTGATTGGTACAAAGTTATTTTTTATCGGAATAATATACCGTTTTTGGCGCGCTGCGCACGTGAATAGAGTGTCTAATCAATTCCTTCAAATGTCAACTTGATTCTGTCCGGCCGTCAGCATGGTTACGCTCGAACCGTATCCAGGTACTATTGCGCCTGTGGAAATATATTAGGCAGCGCCCCCCCATTTGCGTATATTTATTTTCATCCATTATATTATCTTATAGTACTTTTTTCATAATTTTAGTTATTTATTTTTGTGACCGTTTTAAATTAATTCACAATATTATGGATATTTACTCATTTATTGAAATACACAAATGAAATGTACAAAAATTAAACAAATTCTGAAAAAACAAAACGAAATATTTATATCTAAAAAGATATATATTTTTCAACTAAAAATTTATTAATACTGTAAACTGGGCATACAAATACTATTCATCAATTCTTTCAAACACGAACTTCTATTTTCGATTTTCAGTGTACAACCAACCTGCGCAAAGTATTACGTGTTTTCTGTCTGAAAGCTGTATGCTTCAAAGATATGAGCCTATGCTTAATGTTATGCGAACGTTGGTGGGATAGTAGCAAAATTGTATGTTTTATTTTTGAGACGAATATTTTTTGGTAATAAAATTATAAAATTATAAAATTAGTGATTGCATGAATAATTCAATACTCAATGTCAATTAACCCATGGTATTAGTTTTCCCTTTTATTTAAGTTGGTCTATCTGAAAAGTCTTTGATTTCAACAACTCTTTGAATAGAACAACTCAAATAAAACAAAAACTAAAATCGCGGTTTGATTTTTGTTGGAGAATACAATCTGATTTTTTCCGCCAATAAATTAGTCCGAAAACAATTATAAAATTTCAACTTTCAACTCACTTCCGCAAAACCCTAATCTTAATACTTTAATACAATAATTACTAAGTTCAATAAATGCATTGATTTGCTCTTTCTCTCTGTGACATCCCTTAATTTGCTCTGTACACTCTACTTTGTGTTCTTTTATTGGTGATTGAGTAAAGACGAGAATATCTTTTTACCTCTTTACCACGTGACTAACAATCTAGTTTTCAGAGACTCAGAGACACTCCATACAATGATATATTTATCGAACTTAGCAATAAAATTTAGTATTCAATTTAATCATTTCAAACCTTACCTAAATAATGAACATAGTAAAAAAAATGGGTTCAAGCCCTGTGGACAGGAGCTTTCTGGCGCTCTAGTTCAAACAGACAAATTGTATCTCTGAAAGTATTGGTTTCTCAGAGTTGGGAATTATTTCAATGTATTCTTATGATAGAACTGCATCATAAAGGAAATTCAATTCAAATAATAGTTTATTTATCAAGATTAAATGAGCAATCTGAGAATAAGAACTGCACCGTGGAAGAAATCAAATTAAAATAGCTGAAATGAATTTCGCTCTCTCTCATAGAACAGGATGAAATGTACGAGTATGAACACAGATCATATAATAGAGCTTATATAGAATAATTATAGCATTCTGTGAAAACATAGAAGTACGATTCATTATTGAAATTCAGAAAAATCATATCTCCGAAAGTATTAGCTTGTTGGAGTTGAAAATGAAATCGATGGATTTTAATGGTGAAACTGCATCTTAAATAAGAAATGGGTTCAAGCCCTGTGGACAGGAGCTTTCTGGCGCTCTAGTTCAAACAGACAAATTATATCTCTGAAAGTATTGGTTTCTCAGAGTTGGGAATTATATCAATGTATTCGTATGATAGAACTGCATCATAAAGGAAGTTCAATTCAAATGATAGTTTATTTATCAAGATTAAATGAGCAATCATGAGAATGAGAACTGCACCATGGAAGAAATCAAATTAAATCTGGCCAATTTTGCCCTATAACGAACTTAACCGAGATATTCATCTCCCTAACCTACTCTGAAAATTTCAACTACCTAGCTCATTCCGTTCGAGAGTTATATCTATGTCTATGGATGAAAAGCAGTCTCACTACTGTCAGATCTCTTACTTCATGTTCCGTTCCGAAATGTAAGACTTTTCTGAGAAAAACTAATTTCGGAGCAAACAACTGAGATTTTTCTCACTTCGCTGAAACATTCATCGATTGATTAGATAATGACATGTCTCAGGAAAATAAGTTGACATTATGACAATTCATACATAGAATAATTATATCATTGTGTGACAACGTTGAAATACGATTTATAATTGAAATTTTGAAAAATCATATCTCCAAAAGTATTAGCTTGTTACAGTTAAAGGTGATATCATTGGATTCTTATGGTAAAACTGCTTATTGAGTAAAATTCAATTTTGAGTTTGTTTTGTAAAAAAAAATTTTTTTTTTGTTACTCCGAAATCATCTGTCCGATTTTGCCCAATAACGAACTTTGCCGAGATATTTATCTCCCAAACCTACTCTGAAAATTTCAACTGTCTAGCTCATTCCGTTCGAGAGTTATCGTGCCTACGGCCGGCCGGACAGAATTATTTTCGACCACGGATTCTTGATCAGTGAGTCGAACCAAATCGTTTAAGACCATTTTCATCGAAAAATTCGAAAATTGCAGACATTTGGGCAAATTGATAAGCACTCAGTTCCGAGGAACTAGAGCGCCAAAAATTGAATTTGAAATTTGTTGCTTAAAAAAAATTTTTTTTTTCGTTACTCTGAAACCATCTGGCCTATTTTGCCCAATAACAAACTTAACCGAGATATTCATCTCCCTAACCTACTCTTAAATTGTCAACTGCCTGGCTCATTCCGTTTGAGAGTTGTAGAAAAAAATTTTGAAAATTTTGAATTTTTTTTTTGACACTTTGCGATAACCTGATCAATACAAAACTTCACATGCATATAAAGGTCATGATTCTACAATTCGATGGTAAATTTCAGATAGATCGAGTGAATGGTTTTGGAAATATTCATAAAAATGTGTTTTACTAAAATCGGCCATAACTCCGAAACCACTTGATGGATTTCGCCCATTAACGAACTTTTCCGAGATATTTACGCTCCAAACCCACCTCCCAAATTTCAATCCTTTAACTCCTTTCGTTCGAGAGTTATTGTTCCTACGGTCGGCCGGCCGGACCGGCCGAACAGAATCGATTTCGACCTCAGATTCTTGATCAGTGAGTCCAACCAAATCGTTTGGGACCATTTTCGTCCAAAAATTCGAAAATTACAGACATTTGGGCAAATTGATCACCACTCAGTTCCGAGGAACTAGAACGCCAAAAACTAAGTGAGGAAGACTGAAATGAAGAAATTACGTCAATTCATCTCACTCTGCGCTGTGTTGTGGTCTTTCGAATTATTTTGCTTGGTGCTTCAAATTTTTTGTTTATATTTTTTTGGCGCCCCTGCGGACCTTGTGCCCGTGGCCAGTGCCACCTTTGCAACGCCCTAGATACGGCTCTGAATTCTCAGAGACAAAATATAAATACCCTCATGCTTTCGAATATACGAGGGGTTGAAGTCTCGAAACGTTTACAGGATTATCAACTTAAGTTTCCCAAGTTCGTCCCACCTTTCGGTTAATTAATCAGCTCGATTTCATTGATAATAATTAAGTATGTAAATGAGGGAGGACCTGGGCTCCGGTAGGGTCTAGTACTCCTTATTTACATACTAAAAAGGGGCATACCTAATCCTTGAGCAGCCGCATCAAAATTAAAGGAGAGGTTTGAAACTGAGGACGATGTTTACCCTATCCTGGTCGTGAAGGTTGAGAAGATGAGGATATGATGTCTGTAGAATAGCTAAGAATACATATTGAACCTCTCCAAATATTCACTCCTCGTCCGTTCATTTGTGATTGTGCCCTCATATTAAAATCAAGTTTTTACGCGCTCTCACCAGCTCGTTATCTTTTGGCCGTATTTTCGAATCACAAGGCGATAATGGTCTCAAAGGATTCTATTTGACTTGCTGGTTACGAATCCGTAGTCATTTTACAACTAATTAACTAGTTCAAATGCGATCGGATATGTATTTTTTGAATTATTGAGGAAACAATATTTCAGCTTGGTATAACTTTAAACTCTAGGGCTTCACGCGAAAGCGACATATTTCTCGTCTCGTCTCGGAAAAGCGTATGAAGTTTTATATACGACTCGACTTCAACACCCACAGAAAACAATTGAATATAAAGAGTTTCCACCATAATTACCGATATATTTTGTCTGTATTATACATCGATCACTCAATAGACCACATTAGTTAGGTTAGAATCGTTCGCTTGGCGGGAGATCCATATTCAAATGTTTTAACAAGGAATTTCAACTTTGAAATGAAACCACCCTATTTAATAGAGAATGTTAGTACAGAGACAACAAGTATTGGGTACATTCATCATTAGTGCATGTTTTTATGTTTTTTCCACATTAAAATCTACCTCTATTTATTCTTAAATCAAAATTGAAACCAGTGTAGTTCGAAAGATTTCCGTATGTCGTAGATGACTTCTGTTGTGCGTCATTACAAGGCCAATTTAGGGTTATGTTATTATTTTTGACTGATTTCGAGTGAGCTAAGACATACGTCAATCGAATTTGGTGAACACTTTTATATTTATCAATTATTTTGGAAATATACAATTTTGTTACGAAAACTTGATTCTAGATGGTTGAGAAAGGTTCACAGAATCTATTTCAACCGAAATAAACCTAACCTAACCTAACCTAATCTAACCTAACCTAACCTAACTAATGTGGTCTATAAATACACGATTTTTTAGAATATTATCAATTTGTTATGAACTTGCGATAATTGAGATTATTTTTCAAGAAAAATTAGAATTCAAAACCATAAAAACGGATACCAGTATGGATTCAATACTTAACGGACAACTTTTATTGCCCCTATATCCCAATGCTTTGAAAATTTCGTCTCTATCAGAACATCTGGAGAAATTTATTCTCTTGTGCTCCTTGTAGTAAAGATGTGAACAATTATTGTATACATCTGTGGAACTACGTATAATAAAAATGGTAAATAAATGAAGCTATTCAATGTTTCGAAAAGTGTTATGAGGAATACGCCAAGAACACTCTCAATGATCTACCCACTGGGAAGGTATTGTTTGAAAACTATACCAAATTGTTGAATTCTATTTAAAAATGTATCGACATGGATAGCCTATTTAAAACATCAACAAAACTTTCGAAATATTGGAAAGCTGAGTTTGAAGAATATTTGCTGTTAGAAGGAGCAAATAGGAATCAAAATATTTTACGTTAGTCATCGAGTAATTTAAAGGTTGAAATTATCAGTGTTTAAAATTGAAAATATTATGTACATGTACAAATATTTTTGTATGAGAGCTTGAAAAATATAGCTTTACAAAATTATTCATTATTTTATACCATTTCGTTCATATATTATAATATTTATAATCGTTATTCAGAATTAAGCGAGACGAGACGAGACAACTGATAACGAGACGAGAACGAGACTTAAACGAGACCTAATTTTTTGGGAATTGACGAGACCGAGACCGCCTATTCTCGTCTGGTGTGAAGCCCTATATATCTCCGAAACCGTTTGCCGATTATACATGTTAATGAACTTAAGCGTCGTAACGGATGCGCAACCTAACCTCTAAATTTGAAGTCGCTATCTCTTTCCATGCGAAAGTTACAGTGGCAACGGACGGCTGGACAGAGTCGGTTTTGACCTCGTCGAATTCTTCACTGAATCAGTGAAACGAAGCTAATCGTATGATACTATATTTGGCAAAAATATCGAAAATTACAGATATTTAGGCAAAATGGACACTGTTATCTAGAACATGCGCAACAAAAAAGGATGGCTCATTCTCGAGCCCTCCTTTTGAGAAACAATAGAAACTGAAGATCACGCATATTGATATCTCGTTTCATTTCCAAGTTATTACCGAAAATGGAAAATTTGACATCAGTTTTGGCACTCTTGTTCCTCGGAACAGAGCTCTCATCAGTTTTCCCAAAAACCTGTACTTTTAGAATTTTCGGCTGAAAATCGTCTCATTCGTTTTGGTTCGACCAAAACGCCCAGCCGTTAAAACGATAACTCTCGAACAGAATAAGATAGACAGTTGAAATCAGCCTGGTGGTTCAGGAGTAGGTAACCAAAAACTTTTTTTTACATTGAAAATTTCAAATTAATTTTTATTAAGATGCAGTTTCATCATAGGACTCTAACAAACTAATATATTCGGAGATATGATTTTTCAAAATTTCAATAATTATTCGTAATTTTATGATTTCATAGAATGCTCTAATTTAATTTGCTGATGAATGTAAATTCAACATATCAGTTGAGACAATAACCTGCGTCTTTAATTTAATATTAAATATTAATGATGCTGTACTATCATAAGAATCAGTTGATATCATTCCCAACTCTGAGAAACCAATAGTTTCGGAGTTGTCAAAGTTTGAACAAGAGCTCCAAAGCTCCTGTCCACAGCGCTTTCCCTCATTTTGAATTAATACATTGCGTGGATGAAGTAGGGAAATGCATAACTCTGTTACTGAATGTTTTCAAGCAGAACGCTCGGACAAATCAATTTTAGTCTTTAGTTGACCACCTTTATGGCATAAGAATTTTAACTATAACGTAATTAACTTTGACAGAGTGGAGTTATGATTTTCTTTTAAGTGATAACCACAAATGTTTTTTGTTCCTTCATTAGACGGTATAACTTTCCTAAATGAGTAAATTGGTAGATACATTTTTTTGTTGTTTTCTTTAAAACATTTTTATCTACAGCAGAATTTCGTATACCTTGATTAAGGTGAGTTATGCCGTCTAATAAAGTTGCAAAAATAATAAAATACTTCATAATTCTTATGCCAAAAGGTGTCTGAACCTATAAAATCGACCTGTCGGTAGGTGACTCGTGAACCCTTCTCAAATTCTACTCCTTTTGCGGAATTTCCCATTTTAGTTTAAATTTTCGATTCTCCAATACTCTCTGTGTAAATATCATTCCACTTCTTCGTAACGATAGAATCATTTTTTTAGAGATATTTGAAGTTTAACCTAAGGCTGCACAATTATTTTGATTATTATTTTGTATCAATTATGCCGGTGTTTCGGCACAATTATTTTGATTATTATTTTGTATTAATTATGTCGGTGTATTTGGATCATAAGATTGTATATATTCAGCAAATGAAACTTCCAGTATAGTTTTTAAATTTCTAAACAGAACACCCTCACCGTCAGTAAGGAGTGATCCAGATTGAATATTTATATTCTGAGCCTAAGATACAGATAATCAATATTCCAATTATTTATGAAACACCCTGTATATACAATTCTTCCCAAAAGTTTCACACCAAGAAGGACTTTTCTTTCTTTTTTAATTTTTATTAATTGTTGGTGCATAAAAAAATTCAAAAATTGATATAAAACTCGACCAACTGAGACGGTTTGGGCGGAAATCGCAATTTCAAAACTAAAATATCAATTATCTCGGAAAATTCAAACTTCTTTAGGAAGCGCTCTGAGTAAACTTGTTTGAAATAACAATTTAGATCGAGGTGCAAAAATTCAGGTTGGAACACCATCAAAAATATTCTTTATTTTTTTGCTATCTTTCAAAAATTGAATTATTATCGGTTTTTTTCGGTGACTAGACGACATTACTTACTAGTGAATTTTGTTTGAACTTAGATTTTAAACATTTGTTCAAGTTTTCTCTCATAAGTCGACTCATTCTGGTGCAAAGTTGCTCCTACTCGTATTTTCGCCATTAAAATCATTCAACTTCACATCTGAAAACCCAAGAATGCAAATCTTGTTGTGAATATCCAATCTATAGCTGGATTTTGTATTGAAATAGAATCTTGTCAAGAATATCTATCATTCGCTCAATTTCACTATGATCACAGATTTGTGAAAATTAGAACGAATGTCGTAAATCAAGTTCAAACAAAATTTTCCATGCTTTTCATGGTGACACTAATATTGTCTATTCACCAAAAAAAAAATTGTCTGGTAATTATTCATTTTCAAGAGAGTTATGAGCGAAAAAAAGAAAAATATTTTTCATGGTTTTCTGACCAAAATGCACATTGATCTGAAGTAAAATTTCAAACAAGTTCACTTAGAGCGCTTCATACAAAAGGTTCCAATTTTCTGAGATAGTCGACGTTGTTTAAAATTGAGCATCCCCCCAATTTCAAGCTCCATTTCCATATTAGTACTTGTACAAGTAAACAAGCCTGCTCACTATCTTTCCCGCGCTCTATAGTATTTTAGAATTTAGCTCCTTCAACTGTTTAATCTCGAACAAGTAGGTATGCATTTTCAAGAAACCTGCGCTGAGGTGAATTTTAATTTGACCTTCGGTCAACTACGAATGGACTCGTGATTTTGATTCTTTACGAATAACTTCATTGACTTCTCTCTAGCGTTTATATTTTTAATTTGATTTTCTCTACAGCTCATTAGTTCATCTCGTAATTTTGTTAATCTAGTGCAATCAGTGTCCAGAAAACACAGGTAATTTACAGCTCCCAAAATTAATTCAAATGTTCTCAAAATTCGCAATACGTGAATTGTAATTCAGAAGTGCACGTATTCCGAGTGAAATGCTGATGGCTGAAATCGGTCTTTTATTCATCCACATGTGTATGAATTAATTCTAATATTTCATAATGATTTCTCTTAATTGGATTTTGGGCATACACCATGATTTTCTATATCACGATGGAATTATTGATCTTCTCAAAATATATCAACTCGTATTGAATAGCATCAGCTGTAAAATTAAATAAACTCTTTTATTGTCTAGATATAATAGTCAATGGTTTGTTCGATATGAAATATCACAAATCGTGCTCTTTTCATAAGTTTTTATATGAATTTTAGCTAGTTTGTTTTCACGACCGGTTGCACTGGACCTTCGCTATTTGAGTTTTTCTCATATGTTCGATCATCTCATTACCTTTACTTGGATTCTATTGATCATTTCGATAATTGTCTCCGTATTTCCTCTGTGCTCAATTGTTTAATTTTACTAGAATGTAATTCTGAAAATAAGTGTTAACGTTCATATTCAGTTTCATCTCTTATCAATTTAACACTTGTATAAAATGGCGACGTACACTCAACAGATTCAACCTTTTGTATGTAATTGCTTTTCTGAAATTCAGTCATCAATTTAATTTCGAGTTCAACTCTCATTTTCAGTTTCATGAAAGATGATTGTTGATGCACCGTGCTATCTACTCTCCATACATACATGCATATATTTTCTTTTCTTAAGTACTCTCAAGCAATTGAATTTCCAATTAGATCATCATTGTAAACCTCCTGTTTTTATGGTGGAATCATCCTTCTCCTATTTTAATAATTGTTTTTTTGGTGATTACCTCCTCTCCATTTGAACTTATGTTTATTATATGTGAATAAATTGGTTTTAACTATTTTTCCAACTCAATCCTCTGAAACAGTCCACTGCTTGAAAATAATGATAAAATCTAACCACCCTGATTTTAAACAGACATTTTTGTTCAAAAATGGCGATTTCTGCCGGAAAGTCCCAGTTAATTTAGTTTTATATCATTTTCGAGGCCCCCACTTTTTGTTTTTGAAGGATTCATAGACAAGTCCGAATACCACAGATAAACCATAGATTGTTACTAGAGGAATGTATAGTACCTAGTAGGTATTAATATGAACTAGAAAAACGTAAATATTCATAATTTTGCTCATAATATATTAATGAAGGAAATATAAATTTTCTCCAATTTTTATCTGTCAAACAATGACGAGGTCATATACTACAATTTCAGACATCTTAGCGGATATCCATAATTATGACATTACATTGAAATGTAATGTAACTGTCAAATGAACTTGTAAATTTCTAATCTTCATAAACTTCTTAGAATATCCCAACTCTGCAAGCCCGACTCAGTCCGGATTTTCTTGGACTGATCTTGAAACTATATGTTCAAATTGAATTTTGGTATCGAATATTCCGAGATAATTTAACATTGCAAAATGGCGAATGCGCCATTCAAACAATATGAAAGAGAAATAAGTGTCGCGTAGCTCTATGATTCTCAGTTATCTTGGCATTTATCTATTCTTCATAGCTATGAATGCTTTAATTCGAAGTTATCATTCCTGCTACCAGAAATTTGGGCGCCGAGTTGAATTTGCCCGATAAAATATAGCCAACTTAACATATTTCCATTATAATATTTCTTCCCGAAGAATTCGAGAATTCCGCCCACTACACTCTGCTCCTCCTAAATTTGTCGACTGAATTAACTCCGCTATTTCTTATGGATTTTTGGAATTTCATTCTATAATTTGATGTATCTACCCAATCATAATTTTTAGCAGATCCCAACCTTGAATGCATAATATATTACGGGCATTAATATCTGTCAGACTCCTTTATTACCATGAAGTCGGCATTTTCTAATAACTTCTGCTCGACCCATCCACTCTTCCAACTGAATTTCAGGAAATACATATTCTCTGAATATTTTGTTGAAACAAACGAGGATGAGATAAAAACTCAAACTATGTTCTGAAACATGTCCTTCGTTATTTCCACTTCTTCAAATTGAAAATTTCTGATAATTCTAAAAATATCAGGCGTAAAATTGTACATACATTGTAAATGGTCAAATGGAATCAGGGCAAATTCCTAAATCAATCCGGCTCAAAGGACCAATTGATTGATTGAATTAATTCAATGCAATTCCATTTCTGAATTATAGATAAACATGAGAAAAATTGAGAGGATATTGTTGAGGATACAGAACGTTAAAATATATCTTATATTGATATAGCAGAATTCCATTTCTGTTGAAAAATACAACCATCAAATATCTGCTCCTTCTATCATTGATTAACGTTGATAGTTGACTCTTAGATGAAGTAACAAATAATTCAACACACAGAAGGGATTTCGTAATTTTATAGCAGCACTTTATGGCCTCATATTTATTGCCGTACCCCAGAGTTCTACCCTAGAGCATCTTTTCAACATGTCAACCAAGCTGACAGAGAAACAATTTCCTTCTTAGTGATGGTTTGACCCGATTCAAGAAGTTCATATCACAGCACTTTTGGGAATTTGGGGAATAAGTTTTGGATATATTTCCGTCGGAAACTGTTGGGGTATTAAAGTTGTGAAAACACGAAAAAAATTAAACTGAGCTTCAGGTAGATTCTGTCATGTAAAATTTCAATTGGATATCAAACTAGAACTTTGAAAAGAACTGACAAGATATGAAATGCATCATTGAATGGTTTCTTTCTGGGTTTTCTCTATCTGTTTCTTATGCAGAAGCAAATCACAAAATAATAATTTGTTTATTTTATAGATATTTTTCAGAGTTTGGGAGAGAAAACCCAGAAAGAAACCATTCAATGATGAATATACCTCCCACAGTATCCTTTAATGATTACTTAAATGAAATGCAATTTGAATGTACTACCTACTGAAATAATATAATACGACTAACTTAGCTATATTTCTTTTCAGTGCAGAATGAGCGTTTAGAACACACAGATTACCAGAAAGGTGAGTTTCTCAATTTCACTTAGTCCACGAGGGACATTGCAATCTATTTAAAAAACTCATATACTGACTATAAATGTCAGTATATCAGATACAATTAATTTCAATGCACTTTGTGCTGCGGGTGATCAAACTTGGAAAATTACATTTTCCAACCGAAATATCAACTAGAGCTTCACACGAGACCGATATTCTTCTCGTCTCATCTCGGAAAAGCGAGATGAGACGTTTTCAAAAATATTAAGGGTGATACCGAGACCACAAATAGAGCAACTACTTTTGGTCCCATTAATTTTTTTCGTGTTTTTATTCGAAAAGGTCTACAGAGAAAACACTATATTTCACAAAATATCTAATCTGGTGGCAGTTTTGTCAAAGAGCGTATAATAAATATAGCTTTGAAAATTATTCATTATTATCTATCATTTAGTTTATATATTATAATATTTATTATCGTTATTTAGAATCAAACAACAGAAAACAAATTAGTTCAATGATACCTACGTCATTAAGCATGATTGTTTATGCATACATTAACAATGGCTTGAAAGTGAATGACTTGTAGTGTCCTCTAGCTTTCTGTATTCGGGGACAATGGTCAACTGGTTCGACAAGGTGTGTTACTAATCAGAAATGCACAAGAACAATCAAACTTTACATCAATAATTCGCCAATTAAACAATCAGTTGAGCATGTCAAATACTTAGTACTTAAAATAACAGAAAATCTGAAGGGAGACCTGCATATCCAAAGAAACTGTGGATAACCTAGGAGGCCTTAATGGGTATTCCATTATACTGGAACTGATGCATTGTACAGGGGCTCACAGCATGTCAACCATTACAAATTATTAAACAATATAACTAACTGTTCTCAGGTTATCGTCCATTTAGTCGAATGAAATGAAAGAATATATTGGAATTCTTGGACTAATTTCCTTTATTGTTCTTCAATACAATGCCGACGTTTCGAAACGACTTGTTTCTTTTTCAAGGCTAGTATTCTGAACAATATCGTCGATATAATTGTAAGGTTGGGTTCATATTCAAAGAGATCTGATTTTGATCTTGTTTCAGAAAGACTAACAATCTTCTGAAAAAATAAAAAACACTTACGTGAAGTCTCTTTAGCGAGCTTTTTCACGTTGACCATTTTGAATTGAATGATCAAGTTCAGTGGATAGAGTGAACCGCATATCTAGTGGTAGATGGTAGTGGCCGCCATTCACTCTTAAATCAAATATTTACAGTCCTGTACCTAAGCTGGCATAAGTATGAAGTAACAAAGCCTACATAGAACAAAACTGGCTGACTTTATTCGCGGAAGCTCATATAGGAGGGTCAGTAGGTATAATCATAATCATGTTATTAGCAAGCGCACCAAATCAGATTGACTTCACGTCAGTGCTTTTTCAGCCTTTTCACTACTTTCGTAGTGAAGGTAATTCGCATAGGTGCGCTTACTGTTGAAATGATTACGATTATACTGATCCTAGTAGGTCTTCCCCACGGAGAGCCGCCAGAAGCTGTTGAGAGCTTGTGCGAATTAGGTCAGTCAGTTGAGTCAGTTGTATCCTGTGTAGGCTTTGTTACTATATCCTTAGGCCAGCTTAGACACAGAACTGTAAATATCTATTTATTATTCATTGAGAACATAACGAAAATGAGTATTGGACTGAAAATTGTAGTAATCGTAATATGTAGTTGTAGTAAATTATCTGTATAACATTGAATTTACCAAATGAGTTTCACGCTTTTATGGAAAAGCTTACCACTAACACATAAATATGATTAGGATCCATATAGTGTAATTCCATCAACGCTGAATAGCAACATACCACCGTTTCATCCTTATTAGGAATTGTCAGTGAAGCACAACTCAACGCTGATGGAAAATATACATCGAAGAAGCCGGCTAATCAAAATACAGCAATGACTTCCAAGTACGAAGTAGACAGAAGCGACACCTGGCGTACAAACAACCAAGCTTCCCGTTGCGGACCAGTCAAAACTATAGATCCCTGCGTACATTCGTTTTTCCAAACGTGGCTAATTGCAAGAGCTATGTATATAGAGCTTCATGCAGACACAACGAGGAGGTGAATTCGGATTCTGATAGACCGGCTTCTTCGAAGTGTATTTTCCATCAGCGTTGAGTTGTGCATCACTGACGAGTCCTAATAAGGATGAAACCACGGTATGTTGCTATTCAGCGTTGAACGAATTACACTTTGCGGATTACTCTCAACTTTGGTCCTTGCTAGTCCTATTCATATTTATGTACTACCTAGTGGTAAGCTTTTCCAAAAGACAGTGAAACTCTTTAGGAATTTTTATTTCTGTGCAAATTGCTTGTTATCCTGGGCGAATTCACCTCCTCGTGGTGTCCGCATGAAGCTCTATACAGAGCTTTTGCAATTAGATACTTTTGGAAAAACGAATGTACGCAGGGATCTATAGTTTTTAGTGGTCCGCAACGGGGAGCTTGGTTGGTTAAACGCCAGGTGTCGCTTCTGTGTACTTTGTACTCGGAAGTGATTGCTGGATTTTGATGAACCGGCTCCTTCGAAGTGTATTTTCCATCAGCATTGAGTTGTGCATCACTGACGATACCTAATGAGGACGAAACCGTGGTATGTTGCTATTCAGCGTTGATAGAATCACACTCTGTGGATTACTCTCAACTTTGGTCCTTGCTGGTAGTCCTATTCATATTTATTGTATTTACTTTCTGAAATTGGTCGTACTATTTCCGTAGCTGCTTTGATTTCTTCCGAAATTGGTTTTACTATTCCCGAAATTGGTTTTATTTTTTCCGAATTTGGCTTCCCTCTTTCCGAAATTCGTTTACTTTTTGCGCAATTGAACTTGAAATCGTATACCGGGTGTTACATGACACCATCTGACGACATCTTTTAAACTGATATAAATAATATAGATTTCGAAGTTTGAAAGATAAACCTAGATATTCTGAGTACTGCCCTGAGAATTATAAAATTACATGAGCCGTTTTAAGGATGACCTGCATTCACCACTAGGCTATGGCCAACCAATCATACAACACCCTGTAGACTGGACTGGACTATATTATTGTTTTACATTTATTTCCGTTACATACCTTCTAGAACGAATCTTGACAGAACTGTATAACTATGTGGAAATGTGGATATTTTATTGGTCGTAATTACTTATAAACTACAACTGAACGAGTTCAGTGATACAATACCAAGTTGTATAGATATAAGTGTCTTCTTCGTTCAGCATTGATGTCACCAAGATTATCTTTAGGCTGGCCTTAAACATCCGGAATATCTGTCTGAATTCCCACTCTTAATTCATATTATTAATCCAAAAATGTGGGAAAGCCATGTAAACCGAAGCTTTGGAGCTCTTTGTCAAACCTTGACAAATCATATCTCCGAAAGTATCGGATTCTCAGAGTTGGGAATGATACCAATGGATTCTTATGATAGAACTGCATCATAAATATAATTGCAGAGATATAGGAAGAAATATTGTTTGTGGCCATACCACACTGAATATGCTAGATACCGTTAGAACACCGAAGCCAAGCAGCGTCGGGCTCGGTTAGTACTTGGGTGGGTAACCGCTCGGACACATCGCGTGCTTTAATATTTTTTCAATTTGGCTTCTGTGCGTCGATTTTCAAGAATTTTCGTCATTAGGTATATTCAAAATGTAGGTCTATGACTCATACATCAGCAATTTATAATTAGAGTATTCTATGAAATCATAGAATTAAGGATAATTATTGAAATTTAGATATATCTCCGAAAGTATTAGTTTGTTACAGTTGAGAATGATGTCAATAGATTTTTATGGCGAAACTGCATCTTAAGAAAAAATTGGTTCAAGCACTGACGTGAAGTCAGGAGCTTTTGCGCGTATGTTCTATTGTCCATACTCCTGTAATGAACACTATTCTTAATCGAATTTACCATGATGAATTCTATTGTCTATTCTCCTGTATTGGACACTCTTCTCAATCGAATTCACCATGATGAATTCTATTGTCCATTCTCCTGTATTGGAGACTCTTCTTAATCGAATTTGTCATGATGAATTCTATTGTCCAGAATGGACAATAGAATCACTAGAAATGAAAAAATATATATTGAAAAATATTATTTATCTCACGATAACTTGAGGAAGGAAAGAGAGATAGTGACTTGCAATTTTTGGGGTACGCTGAAATTTTGCGAGAGCCGAAACCAAACTTTACAGCCAAATTCCAAATTTGAACATGGTCGGATCCATAGTGTTGGAGATTCGAGCAGCCTTAGGTGAGTTCAGTAGCTGGACGGGTGACCGTTGCAACGATAACTTGAGAACCGAAAGAGATAGCGACTGGCAATTTTCAGGGTAGGGTGCACATCCGCAGTAGGTGAATAAAATGAACAAACTAATTCAGTTATGACTTCCAATTCTATCGATTTGGTCATATGATATTGATCCTGAATTTCGTTCCGATTGATTTATTTTGAGGAGTAATAATTGGGAAAATAAAGTATTTATCAACGTACTGACACAAAATGCTGAATATAAGAAGTATATCATTGTCGTAAAATGTTTTAACCTTATTTCTCCACGATCAGTAATTCGATTAATTTCAGGAGACCAATAGTTATATTGAAATTTTCATTTTTAAAATTGTGTAAATTTCACTTATCCAATCAAATTTTTTACCTTTTGAGGATATTTGCGATATAATGTTGGGTGGAAAGCTGTATGCATTATACAAAATTTCAGAGAGTACTGAAAGCTTCATTCAAGCTCATTTTCTAGTTAGGATCCTTATCATACCAAATGTATGAGGAGTAACTTTTCAAAACGCATTATGTCCAATTTGGGCGAAATTGAGTTTGAAGCGGATTCGGAAATGATTTCTATTGCTCTATAGCCCTATGTAAACAAAATCTTCCAAATGGCATTATGTCCCTCTGTAATTCAAATCCAAAGTATGTAAGCCGCATCGCAGTGAATTATGTTTACGTTTGCATTTTTAAAACAGATAAAATATAACCAAAAACATTTTTATCGATTTGCTCATATTAATTAGGTTACAGGCCAACACTTACTGTACAGACTGTTTTCTCTGAATGTATAAAAAATTGCAACAAACAGCATTATTTTCAATTTCAACCACATCAAAACGCATTATATACAATGAGATGAATCAAAACGCATTAGGTCCAAACGTTTTTTACATTTTCTGTGTATATCTGATCAATATTGATTTAAATGAGATTAGTTATTACCTTTAGATGTAAATTTCTATCAAACAAACACGACGTACTCAAATTATAAGCCAGGGTGGAAGGAAAAATCGTTTTTCGTTGATTCCTATTTTGCACTTAATGCGTTATGAAAAGTTACTCCTCAGGTATACGATAAAAACAGTTGTATTAGTTTCTCATCGGTAATAATTGTTTTCTGAAGGTAATTACAAACGTTAATGAACGTTTGAGAGGATCGCCAATATGGTTTTTCAGCGTATAACATCATTCCGTAAACTATTATTAAATGTCTAGAACAATTCTAAAAATAAACCGGATTTATTTTGGAATCACGGGAAAAGTCTATGCTACTAAAACAATGAATTAATGTTATTTCTTCATTAAATTCCATTTGGTATAGTATTTTCTCGAATAATATGTATTTATTTGGAATCTTGCAGCGAAAAATTGGTGATACTCTCCTAAATTTCAAAAATCAAATACCAAAATGCTGCAAACTTTAAATATGGGTTTATTTTTCCTTCGATAAATATTCCGATTCTCAATTTAGGTATATTTGATATTCAAAATCGGTGGAGGAATAAGGTATAAGGTGATCTGAAGAATTTGAGCTTGCCATTCCCTTTTTGAGGTAAATTACAGGGTGTTACATTTAAAACATGTAACTTTGGTATATATCTTTGTTTTAGAACACCCTGTATACAGGATGTCCAACAAGTCGACGTCAAGCCGGAAGCGGGTGATATTACAAGTAATAATAATTATCGGAAAAATGTTAAAAAAAAATTAGGTGATGTAATTTCAAAATTATAGGCATTTAAAGAAAATTGACAAAATCTATACTTTGTCATGGTTATTCAATTCCTATTTCTACAAATCTTAATTTTTTGCCAATTTTATTTTTGTTATGTCATCCTGAATAATGCGTCTGTATATCATTGCCCGAAACTTCAAGACTTTTGCCCCCGTTTGGAGCAAAATGTTACTTTTTGTCCCACTAAATATTCAAAGCTCATATTTAGTCCAATTTCAACTGCCTGTACTGAAAAAAAATGTACTATGCTAGTTCTGCAAGTAACTGTAAAATTATTCTAGTGCACTAAAGTTGGTTACTTTGAGTTCTTTATTTGAAACAGATGAAGAGGGTAAAAAATAGCCCTCGGTATCCACAAGTACTGCACACAGGATATTGAAAAAAAACAGGTTACACCTTCATCACATTGAGGGCCAGTTTCTCAAGGTTGCAGGTAACACGAGTGTTACACCTTCATGAATATAGCTATATACATGCGTAATTCGTAACCTTGAGTTAACTCGCAATTGAGAAACCCGCCCTCAGAGGGTACAAACTCTACAACCCCGAATTTAGCTCCCAAGAGTTGGATTTTATCAAATGATGATTCGAAGAGGTCCGATTAGGTTTACTCAAGACCTATCGAAAATTTATGAGCTACGGCGAAGAATAATGAAAGCTGTTCATCATGTGTTTCTTTTTGGTTATTCTTTTTGGGCGCATGTTCTAGGGGAACATCGTCCTATCATTTCGTCCAAATGTCTGTAATTTTCGAATTTCGAGCTGAAAATTGGCTAATAGACTAATTCGGACTCGCTGATCACGAATCCGGTGTCAGAATTTTGGGTGCCGTATGGCCGGCCGGCCGGCCGGCCGGCCGTACTTCCGGCCGTAGGCACGATAACAGGAGCACCGAAGGTCCTATCGACTTCAAACTTTCAGGGTAGGCTTCTGATCAAAATGCGACGGTTAAGTTCGTTAACGGGCAAAATCGGCCGGACGGTTTAGGAGTTATAGACATTTAAAATTTTGAGGTTATTTCCCTGATATTTCAGGAACTAAAGAAGATGTTGAATCGAAACTTGGTAGTCAGTTCGAGGATATAAACGCGCAACTTTTGGCAAAATTCTGTTATGATCGAAATGTTGGTAATTTTTAAAAAAATATTTCTTTTAATTTTTTCGAAAAAAAAATTTTTTTTTCGTGAACTATTCATCAGATTGCAACAAAAACTTGTACTAACGTCAATTGTAGTATTTTGCAACATTGTGCAAAATTTTGGCTCTATACGATTTCAATTTCTGGAGATATAAGACAAAATGTGTCAAATTTCCTGGGTCTCTCTCAGTATTTTCATCGATTATTCTATGAACTCCACCGAAAACAAATTCAAAGACATAAACATAAAGAATCAAGTCATAGTTTAGACGTCGAAAGAAGGACGATGTTGATCGACTTGAAAAGGTACCTATTTCAAGAAATGCAATAATGAAATGCTTAATTTATGGATATAATATTATCTAAGTATTGTTGGGATCGGGCAGTCTCCAATACAGGAGAATGGACAATAGAATTCATCATGGTGAATTCGATTGAGAAGAGTGTCCAATACAGGAGAATAGACAATAGAATTCATCATGGTAAATTCGATTAAGAATAGTGTTCATTACAGGAGTATGGACAATAGAACATACGCGCAAAAGCTCCTGACTTCACGTCAGTGCTTGAACCAATTTTTTTTTCGATTAAGAGGGTCCAATCAGGAGAACGGACAATAGAATTCATCATGGTAAATTCGATTAAGAAGAGCAAAAGCTCCTGATTCACGTCAGTGTTTGAACCAATTTTTTTTTTTCGATTAAGAGTGTCCAATACAGGAGAATAGACAATAGAATTCACCATGGTAAATTCGATTAAAAGTGTCCCATACAGGAAAATGGACAACAGAACATACGCGCAAAAGCTCCTGACTTCACGTCAGTGCTTGAACCAATTTTTTATTTATAATATCATTTAAATTAATATTGTAGGACGTTACTTTAAAAGTTCTAAGCTATACTGACTTACAGCTAAAATATTATAAAGAAAAGAAGCAATTGGATAGTCTAACTATCATTTTAATAAAATGATGCATTTTTATTGTTCAAATAAAGATATTTTGTTAACTTACAAGAATTTCTTCATTCAATGGTATTTCAAAGATCTAATTACAGTTTAAAAAATATAAAATAAGTGTCCAATACAGGAGAATGGACAACATAATTTACCATGGTAAATTCGATTAAGGGTGTCCAATACAGAAGAATGGAAAATAGAACATACGCGCAAAAGCTATCTATCATTTTCTTCAAGTTTCACGCCCCAAAAAGGCCTAAATCGTCAGTTTCGCTTTCGAAAATTTCCGACCCCGTCTCTCG
The DNA here is from genome assembly GCA_937662695.2 of Halyzia sedecimguttata. Classification (NCBI taxonomy): domain Eukaryota; kingdom Metazoa; phylum Arthropoda; class Insecta; order Coleoptera; family Coccinellidae; genus Halyzia; species Halyzia sedecimguttata. The sequence goes on from OW569417.2 coordinate 35,619,460, forward strand.
AATTAATTCTGACGTTTCTCGGATTGACTTTTTGAATGGAAAATCGTCGGACTCAAAACCTCCGAAACTTGTATCGAATTAGTATATTTAGGCTCAACCTAGAAGAACGAAATTTGGGAAAAACACAAATCGATTCGTCTTCTTCGACTCGACGGCAAAAGTCCGGGTCGAGCGATCGTTTCTTCGGAGCCTTACGCTACACCAAATCGGTACTACTGAACTCGCACAAGAATGCTCGAATCTCCAACAATATTTAACCGATCATATTAAAACTTGAAACTTGGCAGTAGAGTTAGGTTATGAAGGCTCTTGCAAAATTTCATGAATTTCAAACGAATAGTTACTGATATATAGAATTTTTTTTTTTTATATTTAATGATTTATTAAAAATTTTCTACAAATGCTATCCTCACCAAATTTTGCAAACATTTTCGCGTTGCCATTCTAAAACTAATAACAATGTTTGAATTCCATCGGTTCAGTATTTTTCGAGTTAATGAGGAACAAAAAACCACCAAATTTCAGAAAATTTCAGATTGCTATAACTCTATAACCGTTTGGTCGATTAAGCTCATAAACAAACTGAAATGTCGCGTTCTGGTGCACATCCTAACCTGAAAATTTCAAGCCGCTATCTCATTCCGTTCGCAAGTTATCGTGACAACAAAAATATTTTTTAATAATTTTTTTAAAATTTTCTAGCCATACGATTCGCACAAAATTTCACAAACGTGCTTAGGGTCATATTCTACAACTACCCACCAAGTTTCAATTGGATCGGATTCATATTGGTTGAAAACAAAATTATTACTCGGAAACCACTAGGCCGATTATGCCCATTAACGAACTTGTCCGTCGTATTGGGATGCGCCACCTACCCTGAAAATTTCAAGTCGCTAGCTCTTTTCGTTCTCAAGTTATCGTGGCAACGGCCGGCAGGCCGGCCGGACGGCCGGCCGGACGGCCGGCCGGACAGAATCAAATTTGACCTCGAATTCTTCATTGGGGAGTCGAACTTAATCGTTTGAGACCATTTTTTTCAAAAAATTCGAAAGTTACAGACATTTGGGCAAAACTATAACGCGATGTTCCCCAGAACATACGCGCAAAAATAATATAAAATTTGTAATGTAAAAAATTTGTTTTCTTTACTCCGAAACCACTTGACCGATTTTGCCAAATAACTAACTTAGACGAGATATTTATCTCCCAAATCTACACTGAAAATTTCAACTGTCTAGCTCATTCCGTTCGAGAGTTATCGTGTTATCGGCCAGCCGGACAGAATCGATTTTGATCACGGATTCTTGATTAATGAGTTGCACCAAAACGTTTAAAACTATTTTCAGCCTAAAATTCGAAAATTACAGACATTCTGTTCCGAGGAACAAGAGCGCCAAAAACACGCAATTGTATAGTAACTAATAATTTTCCTGATTTTTTTAGAGTATTCATTTTCAGATTCTGCGAGCTTACACAATTCAAATTATGATTCAAGAGTATCAATTCAGAGAAACATTCCGGCTGTATATGGCCAACCTTATACATTCCATAATATGTCTCGACTCAGTTGTAATACACGTCCTCCGAATCTTGTTTTGTAATATTCAGTTACAGATAGCAATAACTTATGGAATGTTCTCTCACAAAATCAGGAAGCACGCATAATCAGGATAGTTGGATCTTGCGGAAGACATATTGTGTCTGTAACAAATAGCATATTCCCATAATCCTCGGCTTCATATTTGGTGGTTTCAGATAATCCATCTTACTCTAGATAGCATCTTGTCTAGAAGGACTGCGTTATAGGAGCGATAAATCAAGAGTGGAAAGGATAGATATCGACAGGTGATTGGAAAATCATGCAAATTGATGAGATATCTCAATCGTGCAGTTGATGAGTTGATAGTTCAATTTTTCATGCCAGACGGAAATCGGAAACTCTCTTCGAATTTGATGATTAATTGGTTTTAAAAGTGATAGTTCTAGTAAATTGCCATAGTTTGAAGTACGTTATATGGAGAACTACACATGATATTTTCATGAAATTAATTTTTTCAAATGGCATGCTCGATAAGTTATCACCTTCCTGAAATTTATAAATGACATAAATACTTCCGGAATTCCTTGTGACTTTTATTTGAATTGAGAAAATAATTGAACCACGCGACGTCAATCTGGGAATCTCATTGTCTGGAATATAGGAGACAATCGGAAATGAATTCGGAAAAGAATGAAATTTATTCCAATAATTTAAAACAACAGTCTGTCTGCGAATGGGGGGCGGGACAATCGGGCAATGTTTGAAAGAACTTACCAATGAATAGGTGTAGATCTAATAGTTTCAGTGATGATCCTCATAGGTTGATTCATCTGTACGCATGAATACTGTTGAGGTGCTACGTTTACGAGAATCCTTGAAACACTTGACGGGAGCTAATACATTATTTTATTTCGAGGAGACCTGTTTGGGTTACAAACGGTAACTTAACCAAATTGTTACTGATCACCCTTCTTGGGTGATCCTCGCTTCATAATACCTGCCCAATGGGTTCATGGACCTGCGCCTGTTAAGGTTACTTCCCGACTGGGGGAATGTTATTCTCCCTTTTTCGGATACCGGGAATTTTTCTATCACCAGAGAAATTTGATGGGATACCGGGAATCTATTTCCACAAATGTGCACATATCTTTTCTCTGAGCCATGGGATAACATGGCTCAGTTCGGTTCGACCCAAGTACTACGTCACCACACTGTAAACGGACTCACTGAAATAGCTAGTTTTTCAGGATTTCTGAATATGCAGATAGATTAATTCATTAAATAATAAAAGAAGTTGGCTCTTCCTAGAGTTTTTTATTTGTATGACCGGTTGCGCTCTTACAATACTAGAGCATCCTCAGACCAGGAGCATTACAAAAAATTACAAACAAACATAAGTCTACATATCTCTCCAAAAGTGAGCTTTCTCAGTTGAACTCTCTCAACTGAGATTCGTCAAATCAATACATATGAATGAAACAGATGAAAATCCTATCATTTAAATTTCTCTATTCTCCATCTCAGAATGATGACAAACAGAATGTCAAATCAACGACATGGGATATGTATTAGAAGGTTATTGCAGACCACCAAATATATTTGCATTCATCTTACAGCAAACACTTCACCAAACCATTATCAAAAAAATCTATTTGGCAGTTCGACATAAGTTTACTGTTATATTCTGTATGTCTTAAAATTTTAAGTCTTTCTAACCCATCAGTAATCCATTTACTAACATTATTGTATGTAAAATATCCACATTTTCTCCCATTCGGAAATCATGTTTAGTTTCATACGAATGATTTCCAAAATGGGAGTCGCTGTAATTGTTTTTCAGTCTCAATATACTGAAGCGTTATTTTATACTTTTCTTAAACGTCCTTGTGGTTTTTCCTATCTAGTTGCCTCACATGTGTTATAAGTCAATTTGTAAACTCCATTCTTTTCTAGTTTTTTTAGTTTTTTCTTTGTTATTCACTAACAAGTTGCTGATGCTATTTGTCGGTTTGAAAGTTATTGTTGTGGTGGATTCTCCTTCTAATATTTTCTTCATTCTAGATGAAATTACGCCAATATATGATATTATTATTATTATTATTATTAACAGAAGGATAGAGTCGAGGCCTTAGCCTATTGTAACTCAATTAACAATTAATAAAGAAACAAGTGCTTACAAAATGCGATGAATTTTTTATTTTCTTGATGATCTTCCTCTATTATGAAATTGTTCATTATAACTTTCTTCTGCAGTTTCTTGTTCAACATTTTGTCAACTACTCTTCTTCAAAACCATTAATACTCGATTTCTGTTGGCTGATCTCCAATTCTTTGTTGTATTTTTCTTCATTTATGGATATATTCAATAATCTTTCAAGTAAGCTGTGGAATGTAGCATTTTTGTGTGTATAACATTGATGAGATTGTGATGAAATTGAAACTCCAGTTTGGGTGAGTTCTCTTTACATCTCATATGCCTACTACATAGGAAAAACCACAAGGACGTTTAAGAAAAGACTAAAAGAACACTTGAGAATTTTGAGACTGGGAAACAATCACAGCGACTCATCATTTGGGGAACATTTGTATGAAACTCAGCATGATTTCCGAATGGAAGAAAATGTGGAAATTTTACACACTAATGTTAGTAAATAGATTATTGATAGGTTAAAAAGGCTTGAAATTCTAAGACATCAAAAATATAACCGTAATCTTAAGTTAAACTCTCAAATAGATTTTGTTGATAGGGGTTTGATGAAGTGTTTGTTGTAAGAAGAATGCAAATATATTTGGTGGTCTGCAATAACCTTCTAATACATATCCCATGTCGTTGATTTGATATTCTGTTTGTCATTCTGAGATAGAGGTGAATAGAGAATGTTAGGATTTTCAGCTGTTTCATTCATATGTACCTATTGATTTGACGAATCTCAGTTGAGAGATGAGGTGGAGATTTTATCAACAATATTTTTAAATTTCACTTTTGTAGAAATGTTTAGCCTTTTTTGTTTGTAATTTTTTGTAGGGCGCCTGATCCGATGATGCTCGAGCATTGTAAAAGCGAAATCGTTCACACAAATAAAAACTCTAGGAAGAGCCGACTTCTTTTAATAATTCATATACAAAACTTCCTATTTTGGACAATTTATTGAGATTAATTTCTTTACTTTGGAAATCAGAATGACAAAATGCAAGGACAATGTCATCAGCCTATATGAATTTCTCAGATGAAGTAGCTGCGATCTCCTCAATCTTCAATATTGGTGTAGATGTTACTTCCATTTCTTGTGCTATGTGAATGAACGTCACTGTTGAATCTCCAACGTCTATCGTTCACATAGATAATGCACTCCAACACAAAAAGTCCTGGCAGAATCAATCAATGACAATCTGGCAATCGTCTCTATTTTTCAAGAATAGTCCATTCTTCATACCTGGGTGTAAACATGTGTATTCCACGGGGAAAAATAAAATACACCAGGCAACTCTCAAAATTGTCAGAGATTAATCAGGCGTCTGAAGTCTATAAAGAAACCACAGCATAGTCTGGCATATACTTCTGCTACTCCAGGAATTTGACTGTTTGACCACATTGGCCACGAAGAAGTTGGAAGTATATTCAGGAAACGAAACCGTTTATTCAACCCTGCGAAGCTGCCCCATACCAGAATATATGATCCTGGTAGTTTTCAATAAGAGAGAAATACTCCGTTCTGATAATATCTTGTGGCACTATTGATAACATATTCTGCAGTACAAATATATTCCTGGATAATTTTGTTGGAAGGTTAACTATCGTGCTCATCACTTCTTGTAGTGTTTGTGCACATCTCTTGATTTCATATATGAACGAAAATAATCATACAACTTTATACACATGAATTCAGAGTTAATTTTACATAAAGAAAGATAGAGAGATAAGGTATCAGTAGATATATAATGGCATTACCGTCAAGAATCCATTTGCCCCCATGAGCATCCAAACAATACCATATGGGATTGATTTTGTAACACCTTAGTAATATTCTTATACCAGGTTGAAATACTTTTGTTATTAAAGAGTGCCATTTAGACACTGATTTATGTAAAGATATTGAACATGACAATAACCTAAGCAAGATATATACTGGCATTCGAACCACTTCTATTTTCCTTGCTTTATATGGAAAATGTACCAACTAAATATTTTTTAGGGAGGAACGTTTAGAAAGTTCCAAAAATTTACCAGCTTCTCAAATGCTTGATAAAAATTACCCACATAATGACTTAGCACAAAGGTTAGGGGTATCACAAGGTACATCAACTGATATCATAATAACAAAGATGATTCTGCATGGAATTCTACACAAACAATTATATTCAGACATATATGCAAAATTCTGTAAGGATCGTATATCAAGGATATTTTGAGAAGATTATTAAAAATTGGTTCAAGCTCTTAAACGTGAAGTCAGGAGCTTTTGCGCGTATGTTCTATTGTCCATTCTCCTGTGAGAATGGATACTGGTACATATGCGCAAAAGCTCCTGACTTCACGTCAGTACCTAAACCAATTTTTTTTTCGTAATTTTTTTGAAATTTTCTAGGGGTAGATATGGTTTTTACAAAATTTACACACGTCCATATATCGCTATTCTACAACAAGTACTATTGGGCTGCGCCACCTTCCTGAAAATTTCAAGTTGCTACCTCTTTTCATTCTCAAGTTATCGTGACAACGCCCAGCCGAACAGAATCAAATTTGACCACGAATTCTTCATCAGGGAGTAGAACCCAATCGTTTGAGGCCTTCGAAAATTACAGACATTTGGGCAAAATGATAAGGCTATGTTCCCCAGAACATACGCGCAAAAAAAATCCGTATCTCAGAAATCGAAATCACTAACATTTTGCAAGTTTCTTCGAAACCATATTGTGCAGCCCTGTTCTAGATTTAAACTAGATCGGAATTTTATTCTTGGAAATATTGAGAACATAATTTTTTTTCCTGGAGCTAAGCAGACTTGAGCGAGTTCAGTACCTGGATGGGTACCACTCTGGCTATAAATTTCAACAAGCGTACCAAAGCTCCTGGCCTCAGTATTTTCCAACTAGTCCACTATTTATGTAGCTTCAAGGGGTAAAGTTTCTCAGCAGAAATTTCACCCACGTCCGGGAATAATATATATCAACTGAACAATAGATTTAACTTTCGAGAGAGTCTTGGGGAGACATATAAGTTCGCCACCGACAAACTTCGAACTCTGAAATTCTAGAGCTCTCATAGTGATATTTTCAACTTGATGGTCAGTAGTTCTTCCGCGGATTACATTCCTGATATTTCAATCTCTTGAGAAATAACTTTTGGTTTATTATTATTTCTTGGAATAAACCTCACGGATGAGAGGTAAATTCCAACACAACCTGAAATGTATAACGTCCGATTTGTGATAGATGCTGGTATTCTGAGGAAATGAGAATAATTACTTCATGAAACTCAAGATGGAAATTGTTTTCCATTCTGCTTTAGCTCGTGGTTCCAACTGATTAATTTCAAGGGATGAGGAAGCCCAACATTTATATAAGAAGCATAGCAATCCAGAGACGAATATTAATCTTATCAGGTGAAACCCGCATGATAATACTCATAGGAAGCTCCCAAATGAATTAACTGAACCAGAATGAAGTTTCGAAACTTTTTTGGCGCTTTGGTTCTCTTGAACAGAGTGTCTACGAATTTATCCAGATGAAAGAGTTTTATAATTCTTGACCGAGTTTCGACTCACTGATGAAGAATCTGAGGTTAGATTTCTTTCAGTCCAGCCGTAGGCACGATTACCCCGAACGAAATGAAGTAGGGTGTTGAAATTAGCAGGGTAGGTGTGGAGTTGAAATGTACAGGTTGAGTTCGTTAATGGGCAGAATCCACTCAGTGATTTCGGAGTGATAGCCGTTAGAAATATTGTTCTACCAATAACTAGAAAAATACTGATTCGATCAATTTACATCTTGGTAAATTGCAAAATATCAACAAGAAGAATTCGAGGATCATATCACGAGGATCGTATCACTAGAACAATTTGAAAAAATTATTGAAAACATTCTGTATCTTAGAAAGTATCCGTTGAATATTGGTAAACTTTTGCGAAGGCCTTCAAAATATAATTTTACAGACGAGTTCTAGATTTAAACTACATCGGGTCTTTATTGGTTCAGATTTTGGGGAAATATAGAAAATTCATAATAAATATTTTCAGTCGATCAGCAGAATGTTTATTGAATTTGGACTTTTTGCGCGTATGTTCTGGGGAACATCGCGTTATAGTTTTGCCCACATGTCTGTAACTTTCGAATTTTTTGACGAAAATGGTCTCAAACGATTAAGTTTGACTCACCAATGAAGAATTCGAGGTCAAATTTGATTCTGTCCGTCCGGCCGTCCGGCCGTACGGCCGTCCGTCCGGCCGTTGCCACGATAACTTGAGAACGAAAAGAGCTGGCGACTTGAAATTTTCAGGGTAGGTGGCGCATCCCAATTCGACGGACAAGTTCGTTAATGGGCATAATCGGCCCAGTGGTTTCCGAGTAATAATCTTGTTTTCAACCAATATAAATCCGATCGAATTGAAACTTGGTGGGTAGTTGTAGAATATGAACCTTAGCACGTTTGAGAAATTTTGTGCGAATCGTATGGCTAGAAAATTTAAAAAAAATTCTTAAAAAATATTTTTGTTGTCACGATAACTTGAGAACGGAATGAGATAGCGGCTTGATATTTTCAGGTTGGGATGTACACCAGAACGCGACATTTCAGTTTGTTTATGAGCATAATCGGCCAAACGGTTTTAGAGTTATAGCCATCTGAAATTTACTGAAATTTGGTGGTTTTTTGTTCCTCATTAACTCGAAAAATACTGAACCGATTGAATTGAAACATGGTTATTAGTTGTAGAATGCCACCGCGAAAATGTTTGCCAAATTTGGTGAGGATAGCATTTGTATAAAATTTTTAATAAATCATTGAAAATAAAAAAAAAATTCTATATATCAGTAACTATTCGTTTGAAATTTTGCAAGAGCTTTCATAACCTAACTCTACTGCCAAGTTTCAAGTTTTAATACGGTCGGTTAAATATTGTTGGAGATTCGAGCATTCTTGTGTGAGTTCAGTAGATGGGTGACCGTTGCCTCGATAACTTTCGAACGAAAGGAGATAGGGACTTGCAATTTTCAGGGTAGGTTCAGTGTGCTGCGTATCCGAAAGGGAGAGTTGAGTTCGTTTTTGGGCATAATCGGTCTTACGGTTTCCGAGTTATACCCACCTGGAATATTATTTCCTTAATAACTCAAAAAATAAATATTCGATCGAAATGGTGCTTGGTAACTAGTAGTAGAAAATCAACACAAAGACGTGTTTAAAATTTCGTAGGAACCGTACCCCTAGAAAATTTGAAAAAAATGACGAAAAAAAAAATTTAAGAACCGTACCCCTAGAAAATTTCAAAAAATCACGAAAAAAAAAATTGGTTCAAGCACTGACGTGAAGTCAGAAGCTTTTGCGCGTATGTTCTATTGTCCATTCTTCTGTATTGGACTCCCTTAATCGAATTTACCATGGTAAATTATGTTGTCCATTCTCCTGTATTGGGGATTTAATTCGAATTTACCATAGTAAATTCGAATTAAGTGTCCAATACAGGAGAATGGACAACATATTTTACCATTTACCATTTAAATTCGATTAAGGCTGGTTTTCCTGTCACGCTGACGGTCGGCGCTGATGGGTCAATATGTATGTAGCTATAGGTAGCGTTTTCGAGTCACGCAGCGCTGACGGCCGTCAGCGCTGAGCTATATACGCGCACGTACGCGCCGGCGCGTCGGCGCCGCTGACTAGCTGGCGCCGACAAGCCTCCACATTCAGTGAGCCAGAGACAATAGCATCCTTCTATTTCTTTTTGTGATCAGCGCGATACTAAAAGGATCCGAGCTGACCGATCAGCGCTGACCGTCAGCGCCGACCGTCAGCGTGACAGGAAAACCAGCCTGAGGGTGTCCAATACAGAAGAATGGACAATAGAACATACGCGCAAAAGCTTCTGACTTCACGTCAGTGCTTGAACCAATTTTTTTTTTCTTTCGATCGACGGAAATGCTTAGAGAAACGTTATTTCCGTCGACAAGACTGTCGTAGTTTCATGAAAGATGTGGAAATATTAATAATTATTATGACTATTCCCCTCAAAAAATCCCCACATCACCCAACATATTGACGCATATGATACAAAAAACTCAGCAATGAACCAATATTTTTCAATATCGATGCATGAAAATATCCGAGCATTTGCACGTGTGCTTTAAGTGAATATTTTTGTGACTATTCAAACCATCGAAAAAATTTCGATCGTCAAAAAGATTTTATTTTTGGCGCTCTTTTTCCTCGGAACAGAGTGCTTATCAATTTGCCCAAATGTCTGTAATTTTCGAATTTTTGGCTGAAAATGGTCTCAAACGATTTGGTTCGACTCACTGATCAAGAATCCGTGGACGAAATCGATTCTGGACGGCCGTTAACACGATAACTCTCGAACGAAAGAAGTTAGAGAATTGAAATTTGCAGAGTAGCTTTGGAAAGTAAATATCTCCGACGAGATCGTAAACGGGCAAAATCGGAGTTTCGGTGTTATGACCGTTTTCAGTAAAAACATTTTTATGAAGATTTCCGAAACCGATCACTCGATGTATCTGAAATTTAGCAACAAATTGTAGATAATGACCTTTATACGTTATATATATACAGTTAAGTTCTTTGTTGGGCATAATCGGCTAAGCGATTTCGAAGTTAAACAGATTTTGAATTTTGTTGTGACTTTCTAAATAACTCAAAATTTGCTAAACCGATTCAATTAAAACTTGGCAATTATTTTGAGAATGCCGATGCGCTAATTTTCGCGAAATTTCGTGAATGTCGTATCACCATTATAAAATGTGTATACCTATCAGAATCCGCTGAAATTCCGCACATATTTTCGACGCACCATTTTGTAATAGAGTATCGAATTTCAGCTGTATCGACTTTGTATAAGGCGTGTATAGACAATGGAACACGCTCCTGACTTCAAGTCAGAGCTTTTTAAGAAATTTTAATTAAGCGTATTGCGTAATCAGTCTTACGTGCAGAATTAACCTGCAGATCGATCTGACACTGATCCTCTTTTGTAGAACGTGATTTCATTAGTTGGATTCAACGAGCCAAATTCATTGTGGTTTAAAGTCTAGAAGGAACCTCACTGATAGATGATCCGAAATTAGACTGCCAATTCATTATTCACGGAACGTCGGTAGGTAGAACGGAATTCTCATTCAAATAACACACAAAGCGTTTGGGTAACATGTAAAGCACTGTATTTAGAGTATTTCTTCTGACATCCTCCGATTGTCTGTTTCTAATGGGCGTTAACGGACAGGAGGATACCACCAGCAAACCGATAATTGGAGTGAATTTCCAATACAGGGGTCACGGTGGATCGGTTGATTTATGATTACTAACTCCTGTAGGATTTATCGTGTACAGAGATCATTAGACAACAATTAATGAAAGCACAAGAGTAGGGCTTAACGCGAGAGCGAGATTTTTCTCGTCTCGTCTCGTTCTCGTCTCGTAAAAGCGTTATGAGGAATACGCCAAGAACACCCTCAATGATCTACCCAGATATTCTTTGAAAACTATACCAAATTCTTCAATTCTATTAAAAAATGGATCGACATCGATAGCCTATTTAAAACATCAACAATACTTTCGAAATATTGGAAAGCTGAGTTTGAGGAATATTTGCTGTTAGAAAGAGCAAATAGTAATCAAAATATTTTACAGTGGTGCAGAGTGATGAAAAAGTTCTTCCTACACTTTCCAAGATAGCCGATGATTTATTAATGGCGACATCCGTACCTGTTAAAAGATTATTTTCCACAGCAGGTATGATCATGGCAAAAACACGTACATCATTGAAAAATGATTTGATGCAAGCGTGATTATGTTGAAAATTGAAATTATCAGTGTTTAAAATTAAAAATAATGTACATGTACAAATATTTTTGTATAAGAGAGTAATAAATATAGCTGTACAAAATTATTCATTATTGTATATCATTTCGTTCATATATTATAATATTTATTATCGTTATTCAGAATCAAGCGAGACGAGACGAGACAACTGATAACGAGACTTAAACGAGACTTAATTTTATGGGAATTGGCGAGAGCGAGACGAGATTTCTTATACTCTCGCCTACTCTCTTCTCGTGTGAAGCCCTATACAAGAGCTTCAGAGCCCTAATTCATAAAACAGTGAGAATATTTTACTGATTTGTAACACAGTTCAAATCTCTGGAAATCTGAGATTTGTCACACCGTGGCAACGAAATCTCATATAAGATTCGAAATCTCTTCGAAATTTCATTAAAAATTCTGTATGATACTATTACCGTAGAGCGGTGTGACGTTGCACTACTTTTCATAGTTTTGTTGTTGCAACTTTTTATTTTTACGTAAAATGAGTCCTTTGTAAACTATGTATAATTTGGTGGATTTTTTGGCACTGATCTGTCAAATTTGTTCAGCCTAAATACGAACCATGTTAGAGGTCATACTTAGTCGTAAGCTTGCTCGTGAGAGGTTCCACACGAGAAGTCGAGAACATTTTTTGCCTAATCGGGTTTTTGGCTATTGGAATAGATTGTCACCTGATGTTGTTGGAGCTCCGTCAGTGAACACCTTCAAAAACCGGCTGGACACTTGGAGAGCTAGTGCGTTGCTGTGACGTGTTTGTGTCTGTGCTTTGAGTTTACAAGTAGTACTGTATCATTAAGGTTTTTTTTTGTAGTTTTCAAAGAGTTTATAGTTTTACTTTACTCTGTAATCTTTATAATAATAATAATAATAATAATAATAATAATAATTTCCACATTTAAGCTATCTAGGTACTGCTTTTGTTAGAAACATAAGAAAAGGTGCGCAACACTTTTTTTTTCAATTTTTAAAAATTTGGCAAAGTCACCCCGCACATCGGTGCGAGTTTGCCAATGCCTTTAGAATCCGTTTGTTGGCAATTTTATGAAGTGTTTGCCACAAAAAAATTTGTTTAAAAATGTATTATAGACAAGGTTGCTATCAAAGGCGAATAAAACAACAAATTACAGGAAATTTAATCTTTTTGGCGCTCTAGTTCCTCGGAACTGAGTGCTTATCAATTTGCCCAAATGTCTGTAATTTTCGAATATTTCGATGAAAATGGTCTTAAACGATTTGGTTCGACTCACTGATCAAGAATCCGTGGTCGAAATTCATTCTGTCCGGCCGGTCCGGCCGGCCGTAGGCACGATAACTCTCGAACAGAATGAGCTAGAGAGTTGAAATTTTCAGAATAGGTTTGGCAGATAAATATCTCGGCTAAGTTCGTTATTGGGCAAAAACGGACAGATGGTTTCGGAGTAACAAAAAAAAATTTTTTTTTTTGTGAAACAAAGTCCAAATTAAATTTTTTGTAATAAGAAGTTTTATCATAAGAATCCATTCATATCATTTTTAACTCTAACAAGCTAATACTTTCGGAGATATGATTCTTCAAAATTTCAATGTAAATCGTATTTCACACATTGATATAATTATTCTATGTATGAATTGTCATAATGTCAACTTGACAGAAGGGAATATTGTAACAAAAATATTGGGGTAGAAATACACGTATTTTAGCGATGCAACGGGGACCTCACCCGAAAATGTTTGAAAATATTACGTAAATATTGAAAGCATAATTCTGTAGTTCGAGAGAGGAGAAAATTTGGTGAACGTAGATCAGGAAAATTTTAATCGATTACAAGGTATTTTATTTATTACTCATCTTCTTTCATATTATTACTCATCTTCTTTCATACATGTTTTATGGAATACCTACTATTTGTAGGTAATTTAAACCTGTTTTGGGCAATTGTCATACGAAACTTGTTTTTTTGGCGCTCTAGTTCCTCGGAACAGAGTGCTTATCAATTTGCCCAAGTGTCTGTAATTTTGGAATTTTTGGCTGAAAATGGTCTCAAACGATTTGGTTCGACTCACTGATCAAGAATCCGAGTGCCAAATCGATTCTGTCCTGCCGGCCGACCGGCCGTAGGCACGATAACTCTCGAACGAAAGGAGTTAGCGGATTGAAAATTGCAAGGTGGTTTTGGAGCGTAAATATCTCGGACAAGTTCGTTCGATCTATCTGAAATTTAGCATCAAATTGTAGAATCATGACCTTTAACGCATGTGAAGTTTTGTATTGACCAGATTACCGCAAAGTGTAAAAAAAAATTTTGAAAATTTAAAAAAAGTTTTTCTACAATTACTCTTGAAAGGAATGAGCTAGGTAGTTGAAATTTTCAGAGTAGGTTAGGGAGATGAATATCTCGGTTAAGTTCGCTATTGGGCAAAATTGGCCAGATTTAATTCGATTTCTTCCATGGTGCAGTTCTCATTCTCATGATTGCTCATTTAATCTTGATAAATAAACTATTATTTGAATTGAATTTCCTTTATGATGCAGCTCTATCATATGTATACATTGATATAATTCCCAACACAGAGAAACCAATACTTTCGTAGATATAATTTGTCTGTTTGAACTAGAGCGCCAGAAAGCTCCTGTCCACAGGGCTTGAACCCATTTTTTTTTATAAAACAAAAAATTCGTCTCCTTGTAAATACGGGGTATCACATTGAAAATTTGGAAGTTGTAAGATGATTGGCCTTTTTTGGAACACCATGTATACTCCTCAATATCTTAATAATAATAATAATAAATAACTTTATTCGACCAATCATTAAACAGATTACACAGTCTATATAACAAGCTACAGGTAAGAACAAAGTGGTTCTCAAACAAATTAAGTGTTCCATAAAAAGTGCAACTAAATAGTACCATGGAAGGAAACCCTTGTGTATGGTAAGTATATTGATCTCAAATATAAACACAATCGCGTACATATTAACAGAAGCAGACTAGTTGAAAAATAATGACAGATCTCACAAATATTACATATTCTGGTGAACGCAGATCGACAAAACAATAATAAAAGCTTCATGAATTACATACAAGAAAGTGCCCCAGGAGGAACACGGGTGTATAGGAGAACATTCACTTGATAGGAGCATTTTTCAGATCAATTAGATCAGCCTCAGCTTGCCGTGGTTGTAGGGATATCCAACTTTTAATTGATTCCTTGAAGGAACTATAGCTGTTTGACTCTCTTATTTCAACTGGCAAGATGTTATAGGTTCGTGGTGCTAAGTATGTAAAACACCTCTGTCCGATTGTCTTCGACATTCTTGGTATGAAGTGCCCCTTAAGGGCATATCGTGTCCGAAATTTGTGTTCGATTATTATTTTTTCACGTTTATATCTATGGAACAACAAGAAGCTCTGACAGAATAGTTGTCTAGAGTCGAGAACTCCAGCCTCTCTGAATAACTCATCAGAGGGGTGGGTAATTTTTCTGTTATAAATTATCTTCAGGATTCTCTTCTGCAAGATTTCTAATTTCATCAGGTGGACAGCACCAACACCACCCCACACAAGAATACCATATGACAGCAGTGACTGCACCAACGAAAAGTAAAGTATTCTGAGATCGGCCAGATTGCAAAATCCCCTCATATGCCTAAATAAGCCTAGATGACGTCTCAATTTAGTGCAAAGATGTTCAATTTGACGATCCCATCGCAGATGGGAGTCTATAACTACTCCGAGGTACCTGGTATTTTGTTTTCTTGTAATATGAACTGTCTCATTGTCCAGGTGGATAGAAAGTCCCGCAAATTCAGGAAGTGTGGACACGTTATTAGTGAAGGGCAAATAACAAGTTTTCTCGAAGTTGACAGTAAGTAGCCTTTCTCGGAAAAAGTCCAAAATCAACTGGAAGTCTTTTTCAGCCTTTATCCTGAGGGAATCCCAGGAGGGCGCGGTGTAAAGTACTGCTGTGTCATCTGCAAACGAAACCACATCTCCACAGGTTGGCAAATCGAACAGTTGATTGATGGACAGGCAGAATAACAATGGACCGAGAACCGTTCCCTGCGGAACACCGTATCCCACAATTCTCTCAGAGCTCCATTTGCCGTCTAGCACCATGACCTGCCTTCGGTTCTCTAAATAATTTTCCATCAATTTGTATGATTTCCCTCTGAAACCCACATTTTCCAATGTTAACAGCAGATCACGGTGCGAGACGGTATCAAATGCCTTCGACAGATCAACGAAGATGCACAAGGCTGGAACACCCTCATCCAGTGCGTCGTAAATTTTTGCTATCAATCTAGCCATCGCATCCTCCGTTGACTTATTTTTCTGGAATCCATACTGTCTATTGGACAGAATCTCATATTTTTCCAAAAATTTGATTATTCGCGCCTTCAAAACTTTTTCAAAAATGTTTCCTATGACAGAATTTACTGAGATTGGCCTATAGTTTGTTAGAAGTCCCCTGTCTCCAGCCTTGAATACTGGGGTAACCTTGGCAACTTTAAGAATTTCTGGGAAAATCCCTTTCTCCATACATTTATTAAAGATAAAAGATAATGGTTCAGATATAATGTTACTTACATTCTTCAACAATTCCGTCTTCAAGTCATCCAAGCCCGCCGATCTACCGATTTTGAGATGATCTATGACAGATTTAACTTCTTCCGCTGATGTATCCACGAGACCAAATGAATTAGCCAATCTTCTGGTTCGTGTCACAGGATGGGTAGGTTGCTGTATCTTGTGAACCAGCTCCGAACCTATTCTGGAAAAATACTCGCCGAAACAGTCCACAATTCCTTGACGATTTGCGATAGCTTTGTCTTCTCCTGGTTTCAGACACTCAACTCTTTCCCTTCTTTTATTCTCTCCTCCCAGCTCCCTAACACACTTCCACAATTGTTTAGTATTCCCACGTTCTTCCCTTACTTTTGCGCTCATGTAACAGTTTTTTGTGACCTTTATCAGATGATTTAATTTATTTCTGTATTTTTTGTAGTATTCCTTGAGCTCTAAATTATCTTGATGTCCTTGAACTAGCTTGTGTAAAAGATTTTTCCTATGTATCGATCTAACAAGCCCGTTGGTAACCCACGGCTTTCTCTTTGCGTTCTTACTTGGTATTTTCACTTCTCTTCTACATTTTCTGACATTCCTGGTTAAAACTTCTATCAACATATTCATCAGCTTATTACAGTCTTCTTCTGCATACATTTCCTGCCAGTTCTCCCCACTCAGACCGTTCCACAAAGCTGAAAAATCAGTCACTGCCCGATATTTGACTCTCCCAGGGGAGCCCTCCGGTACACCATCTATAGCAACATTCAACATGATTGGTTGATGGTCTGTTATATTGTGTCTCCACACAACAGGGAGAAGATCATCCAAGGGGATTGTACTCTTAATAAAAAGATGGTCCAGGCATGACTTTGTCTGTCCTTGTACCCTAGTGTAAGTGTTTACTGATGATATATATCCATGCTCGTACATAATGTTGAGGTATTCCTGAACCAGCCTATTTCCCCTCTGCAGTAGGTCCACATTGATGTCGCCGACAAATAATGACAGGCTATGGTTACCTGTGCGATTCACAAAAAAATCTTCCAGTCCCTCCAGAAAATTCGTCACTAGTTCGCTCGGAGGTCGATATAGGGCAAATATTTGTATCGAGAGTGTAGCAGTAATGTGGATAACTAATTCTATTATCCGTATGTTGAACGCTTCAATAATGTTAGATGTCCACTTGTAGTTATTCCTAATATATATTATCGTACCATCGTTTTTATTGATCTTTGCTTCATTATAAAATGCACTGTACCCGTTCAGTTGGTAGGCGTTCACATTGTCAACTTCGAAGGTCTCGGTAAGTATTATAACATCGAATTTTGACTCAAACTGAGATAGCGTAATCGCAAGTTCTTCGAAATTTTTAGATATGCTCCTTATATTATTATCCTTATCTTATTATCTAGAAAATATGCAGACTATGGTTCCTAACGACACTCACAAAAAAAATAAATATGGTAATGGGAAGCGGGAAAACGACGATCTGTATGTAGTGTTCAACCCAGTTATCGAAAATGTTGTGTGTTCGTGACATTCTTTTGATAACATCTTTGTAATCGCTTGAGCCCCAAGTGTCGACAATATACTAAATGAAAGGTGAAAGCTCGCAGTTTTGCAATCTAATTCCTTATTAGTACGTTACCATGGAAAAAAATTATTGATATCAAAAAGTACCCCCACCCCCTTCCATTTGTTTAAGTGGGGGTTACAAAAACTTATATGACTAGAGTTTCAAAGTACTCGAGCTGCTTACTCAAACCCTCAAATTTCACTGCTATATCTGAAGTGGTCTCTAAAATATTTGTGAAATAATGGAACTCACCCCTGGCTTAAACCATCCCTAACTGCCATCAGAAGACCAGGAGGACAGTTTAACAACAGGAAGTGTGAGAACCTAATGGTTCCTTATCATCTCCTTTTCCGTGTGTAGCGGCCTCGCACCCTGTATATTGCTTCGGATAGATATTTCTAAATGATGAAAATTAGTTTCCTATAAAATAGTCGGGCTATTTGTGTACTAAGGACGAAAAACTATCTACTATGGTCAAGTCTGCAAATCGCTATCCGAGGTGGTGCCAGGATAACAAAGAGGCGAGAAAATGGACAGTTTTTCGCTGAGGTGCATATTACATTCTTTCGTCGACCTCCACATATTTTTATGAATTTCAGGCCTCTTAAATAATGTCACAATAGCAAATGACACATACGCTTAGGTTTGTATTGAACCGTATCCATAGTGACCACAGCACAGAAACTTAGTTTTGTATTGAACCGTATCATGCCGTATTCATAGTGACCACAGCGGACGAGAGTGTAATTTTACGGAAGAGAAAGTACTTGCTCGTACGCAAAGTACTCGCCTTCAATAATAGTCAATTTTACGTAATATGTCACTTTTCATAGACGTCGACGAAAAATTTATTTGGAAAACTGTTACACTCATTTGAACTGTTTATTTCCCAATGAAAATAAATGCTCAGGAAATTTTTAGCATTCCATTATACGATATTGTCTTTTTCATCAACCTCTACAAAAAATAGCACTTTACATACTAATTTCCTACTGAAAAATCGACTATTTTTGAAGGTAAGTACTTTTCGGCCGCCAAATAAATTTTTCGTCCGCTGTAGTGACTATAGATACGGCATGATACGATTCAATACAAACATAAGAGCCAGTGAGAATAGCCGTCAATTTCTGTTGTGAAATTATCATCTGTCCGAAATTCATAAAAGTATGTGGAAGTTGACGAATACAAGTACTCATAGAACGCTACCACCTACGAACCATGTTTGAATTGGATTGGTTTCTTATTTTTGAGTTATTGATGAAATAACATCCATATTTCAGATGGGTATAACTCCAAAACCGTTTGGCCGATTATGCTTATTAATAAACTCAAATGTGGCATTCAGATGCACAACCTAACCTAAAAATTCTCTATCACTATCTCTTTCCGTTCTCAGACTATTAGTTAATTTTCTTTTCATTTTCAAGTGATACGATTCTCACCAAATTTCACAAACATCTTTAAATTTGTATCCTACAATTATTCACCAAGTTTAAATTCGATCGGATTCGTATTGGCTGATTAGGCCCATTAACGAACTTGTCCGTAGTATTGGGATGCGCCATTCATATTGAAAAATTCAAGTCGCTATCTCTTTCTGTTCTCAAGTTATCGTGACAACGGACATAATCAAATTTGACCTCGAATTCTCAGGGAGTCGAACCCAATCGTTTGAGACCATTTTCGGCAAACAATTTGAAAATTACAGACGTTTGGGCAAAATGATAACGCGATGTTCCCCAGAACATGCGCGCAAAAATGATTAATTTTTTTCTGTAAAGTGGTATATGTTCTTCTTAAAATGCCGTACACTTCTAGTGCGTTGGCGATTATCTCATTATAATAAGGGTCCTTGCTTCCGCAGCGCGACAAAGCTCGCCCGTATTATTAATGCCTGTCCAATTCTTGATGTTTCTCAGCCAGGACATCTGCTTACGTCCTACTCCTCTCTTCCCTTCAATTTTTCCTTGGACAATTATCTGTGGTATTTTGTACTTCTCTCCTCGTAGTACGTGGCCAAGGTATCCAATTTTCCGCTTCTTGATGATGTTGAAAAGTTCTCTTTCGCGTCCCGCCCTTCTAAGAACGTCTTCATTACGAACTCGATCCACCCACTATATACGGAGCATCCTTCTTAGGCACCACATTTCAAAAGCCTCAAGCTTGTTTATCGACCGGATCTTAAGAGTCCATGTTTCCATTCCATATAACAGGATGGACCAGACGTAACACTGCATCATTCTGCATCTTAATTTGAGGGACAATGCCTGGTTGCAAAGAAAGGGTCATAGGTTGTTGAAAGCTTGCCTCGCTTGTTGTATGCGACAGCAAATTTCCTGTTCGGGATCCCATTGCTCGTTTATGTTGGTTCCAAGGTATTTAAAGTTTTGCACTCGTTCAATGGGTTGGTCTTCAAAGTTTAATATAGCATTTTGAGTAGGGTAAAGTGGTATATAAGGTTCGTTTAATACAAATGATCTTGGCTTGTTCGTTTTGATATCGGGTATTTGGACGAAAAGCCTATATCCAAAATCTTCAATATAATTCAGATTCAGTTTATACAGGGTGAGTCTTTGACCACTGCATTAATTTTAACCAAAGATTCCTCTCATCAAATGAAACACTTTTTTCATTCAACATTTTTCCAAATTCAGCTCAGGTAAAAAGATACAGGCTGTTGAAATTTCGAAACAAAATCAGTTTTTATTTTGTAGCTTTGACATCCTTTTTTTGAATAAAATGAATGTTGGCGTAAAGTTCCCTATAACTATGATACATATTTTCCAAATATTAGTTATTTTCTACTTCTACTGGTTTTCTAGTTATGGACTCGTGGATTCATAAAACTAAACGAAATTAGCATAAAGAAAGCATATAAAGTTTTTCTTGAGTCATTTCAAGAATATTCCATCGTTTTAGAACATTAAATTATTCTTCATCATTTCTCCTTAAACGCACCGTTTTCGAGATATTCTTCATTGAATGTTTTAAAATGGAAAACTCCAGAAATTTCACTACTTTTATGGATCCGTCCCTGAGCGTTGGAATCCCGAATCAAGCTGTAAACCACGTTACCATGCCTTATTCTCGTCCGCCAACAATGTCATAGATAATATATATGCGGGAATGTATTAGCACATTGT
Source organism: Halyzia sedecimguttata (assembly GCA_937662695.2). NCBI lineage: Eukaryota > Metazoa > Arthropoda > Insecta > Coleoptera > Coccinellidae > Halyzia > Halyzia sedecimguttata. Next base: position 35,640,319 of record OW569417.2, read on the forward strand.
GAAATCTTTAAACGCTTCTAACTTTTTACCTGAGCCGAATCTGGAAAAATGGTAAACGAAAAAAGTGTTTCATTTGATGAGAGGAATCTTTGGTTAAAATTAATGCAGTGGTCAAAGACTCACCCTGTATAATTCATCATGGCAATAGCACATATTGAGGCACCCTATGAAGTAAACCCTACATAAATATTTAGGTAACTTCAAAATTCTTAGATGCTAAAGGTACTCTATTCATTAATATTCATTTGATCGGGTGATTGCGTAATAAATGCCTTGATTTGTTCATCAGTCAAAATTAATTTAATTTAATTTTGTTGGTCTATATTTATCTTTATGGGTTTCTGAAAAGCACGTAATTTAGGATATTCTGAAATATTAACATCTTCTTTTGTACCGAGTATAGCTGTCAGCATTCAGTAATTTGACAATAATGTATAGATCGTAGACAAATGGGAGAATTATAAGTCATCACATTTTCAGATCGGGGGGTCTTCCATTTATTTTGGCAATAATCCATGAAAGGTTTGTACGCGTATTAATATTTTTCCTTGGATATATTCGGCAACAAATTCAATATGAAATTTTCAGCAGCATTTGCCAACTACTGTTTTGGCCCGCACGTCTGAAAATCTCTTGGAAAATCTTCATCACTGTCCATTTTAATCGTTTTTGGAAGATATGGAAATAGTAACCGAAATAAATAATGATTATCTGACCTTTCTCACCATGATGAACTAATCGATTGCCAATTCAACGATTTCATAGTCAATGAGGTTTTAATCGCAATGAGGTTTTAATCGTAAATCGTTATTCATTAAAAAAAATCTTTAATTTATGATGATATTGATTGCGATTTCAGAAAAAAATAGTATGTGTATCTAGTAGTAAAAGCACATTCCGGAATTCCATCATTTGTTGGCTGAGGTGTTAAGCTGACATTGTCGTCCAGGAAATTATCGCTTTTACCACTACACACACAATATACAATTTGATCACTATCAAATTTTGAATTTCTGATTCGTATATACATTTCTAACTATATTGGATATGTTAAACACGAGACATGCGATTTATAATTTGAGTAATATTAAATTATCCTAAACTATCATTTGACAATGCTCCAATAGTTCCAATATTCAAGATTTCTTTGACAACTCAAAATTCTTATTGTTGTAAGCAATTTTTCTGCTGAAATGCCTTTTCTGTGTTTTATCTGATCTGATTCTGAATCAAGCAATTAATGCGTCAAAAATTCGACAAATTAAAATGGGTTCAAGCCCTGTGGACAGGAGCTTTCTGGCGCTCTAGTTCAAACAGACAAATTATATCTCCAAAAGTATTGGTTTCTCAGAGTTGGGAACTATATCAATGAATTCATATGATAGAACTGCATCATAAAGGAAGTTCAATTCAAATGATAGTTTATTTATCAAATGAGCAATCATGAGAATGAGAACTGCACCATGGAAGAAATCAAATTAAATCTGGCCAATTTTGCCCTATAACGAAATTAACCGAGATATTCATCTCCCTAACCTACTCTGAAAATTTCAACTACCTAGCTCATTCCGTTCGAGAGTTATATCTATGTCTATGGATGAAAAGCAGTCTCACTACTCTCAGATCTCTTACTTCATGTTCCGTTCCGAAATGTAAGACTTTTCTGAGAGAAACTAATTTCGGAGCAAACAACTGAGATTTTTCTCACTTCGCTCACAATTCTTGGATTGATTAGATAATGACATGTCTCAGGAAAATAAGTTGACATTATGACAATTCATACATAGAATAATTATATCATTGTGTGACAACGTTGAAATACGATTTATTATTGAAATTTTGAAAAATCATATCTCCGAAAGTATTAGCTTGTTAGAGCTAAAAATGATATCATTGGATTCTTATGGTAAAACTGCTTATTGAAAAAAAATTAATTTCGAATTTGTTTTGTTAATAAAAATTTTTTTTTTTGTTATCCGAAATCATCTGCCCGATTATGCCCAATAACGAACTTAGCCGAGATATTTATCTCCCAAACCTACTCTGAAAATTTCAACTGTCTAGCTCATTCCGTTCGAGAGTTATCGTGCCTACGGCCGGCTGGCCGGCCGGACTGGCCGGACAGAATGATTTTCGACCACGGATTCTTGATCAGTGAGTCGAACCAAATCGTTTAAGACCATTTTCATCGAAAAATTCGAAAATTACAGACATTTGGGCAAATTGATAAGCACTCAGTTCCGAGGAACTAGAGCGCCAAAAATAGGAATCGCTAAATATTTTTGAAGTCCGATCAGAAATATATATATCGCTAACTGATCAAGTGAATTTGATGAATATGGGGTAATTAAGGTAATTGAACAGTACAGCAGTCTTTCAAAATGGTTACAAACATAAGTTCATCTTCATCAGTAATATACAATGGAGAGAATAGTTACTTAGATCAGAGATACAAAAGATACTTTCTTGTATTATAACCACAGTATATTTGAAAACTAGAGTAATTATGGAAATTGAACCACGCATACAAATAGATCGATGTTTGATTGCAAAATATTAGTTACTCTGCGATATAATTCAACAAAAGGTTCTCAAATGACGATAGAAGGATATGTTAATATCACAGAACCATCCGTATGTAAAAAAAGTCAATGGAGCATCAGTTCATATCGCATCCTGAAATTACTTATGACGTAAGTATAATATTGGATATTTAATGAAGTTCAATCCCGATAGAACACATTTGAGTATGTCAGAATTGAATATTCTGTGATCTTATACGATTCTCTTATTACTCAAGTCTGTCATTCAAACGGTACGAAATGTATTCATATCTTATAAAAGCTGAGAAAACGGTATATTTCGATGGTAAATGCGATTAATTGTCCAATAGAGGTGAATAGACAACAAAGCATGCGGGCATAAACTCCTGACTTCACGTGAGAGTTTGAACTAATTTTAGTTCCATAAATGAGTTGTGTATAACCCGGATTTTGTTGATCGGCTTGTTGAATTAGACAGAGCAAATGCCGGGTGATTGAGGAAGTATCTTCGTGAAACCCTCCGCTGATATCTGAGAAATAATTGAATCAATAATATTTTCACAGAGATTTTGTCGAATATTACTACTTCTCACTTTATTCAATCAATATTGAATATTTGCCAGAGATGAAAGATTTAATTTAAGTGATTTTGCACAGTTTGAATGGTACAGCGTTCAACCGGAACGAGTAAACCTGACAGAGCGAACAATGAGGTCCATTTTATTCGACGCGAAAATTTTTATTCAACAGAAGATTCATGGAAAGAGAGCAGGAGCAAATTCTTCATTTTGTTCCGTAATATTTGCCTGTCAATTGCAGACTTTCAATTAAGTAGTTGAATTTCTCCATCGACCGAATGAATGAGGACAAAAAGGGACGACTTCTGTCTCGAAATATGCGCAGCTAGGGATGGTCTTTTTAGTGGCGCATAGTTGACGAGCAGGTCCAGCTAATTTAACCCTTTCTCGGATATGAAGTAGTAATGGATGGGCCTCTCGAATGGTTTTACAAGTCCCCGGTTGCTCTTCGTGCTGGCACTCATCTTGTGAATTCCATATTTCCGTTTACACTTGATCCGAGACAATGGTGTTCATTTCAACATGAGCAAGTTCAGAATTTATCGACAATGAAGAAACTATTGAAAGGTTTTTTTCTGGGTTTTCTCACCCAAACTCTGAAAAATATCTATAAAATAAAAATTAATTATTTTGTGACTTGCTTCTGCGTAAGAAACACAATATATTTGTCAGAAGCAATCAATTGAACAATGTTGCCTAACAAACAACAACGAAACAACGTCAACGAAGAAACAACTATATGTTGAATATGTTTAAACAGCTCCTGCTTTGTGTTGCAGTTTCTTTGTCAGTCAGTATAATCATCGTCTTCAGGCAACTCACTTCAACAGAGAGTTTCCAGATATGTGTTTATATGAAGTTTTTGTTCTGTTTTATGATATTTCATGACGATTTTACAACGCAGTCATTTTTATTCTCTTAATTTCGGGTCATCCTGTTTTCAAGCTTATATCAAATCATCTGACATGATGAATATGAAATATCTTGGCAATTTACAAAAGAGAACGCAATGGATACCTCTTATTTCAGTCGGAAGATCCTCCTAAGCTCCCCGAAGTCTTCGTAATCCTCCAGTACCCTGACTGCGTATCTGATATCTTTCTTGTATATAAAATTGACAAATCAAGTGGAAATCATTTTGATCTTATATTTTCTACACCGAAATTTATTAATCATTCTTGGCGCCATAATTCATTCTCAATATCTGGCAGCTGCCAGCGAAGTTATGAGGGTCTTTTATTTCTTGATCGGCTGTCCCAAAACAAAAACAATCTCATTACGGAAGTATAAGTTATATTGTCGGAAATATTTGATGATAGGTTTCCAAGCGCTTGTCGATAAAATTTCAGACTTATTTGTTATCGACCTTTTCATTAGGTTACGTAAGGGAACAAGAATGAAAATGCGGGAAAATTTCACATAGAGGTAATATATTATTTCATACTCGAAATTAGAAATGACGATATAAATGTCGAGTTGGTGAATAAAGTCACCAAGGAACCTATAAGGCTTGATATTTTAGTGAAAATCCAATTTGAATGAGATGAAAACAAGATTTGTAGGCATTTCTTACTTAATATTTTGTGTTTTATATTTTTGGCGCTCTAGTTCCTCGGAACTGAGTGCTTATCAATTTGCCCAAATGTCTGTAATTTTCGAATTTTTCGATGAAAATGGTCTTAAACGATTTGGTTCGACTCACTGATCAAGAATCCGTGGTCGAAATTCATTCTGTCCGGCAGTTCCGGCCGTCCGGCCGTAGGCACGATAACTTTCGAACGGAATGAGCTAGACAGTTGAAATTTTTAGAGAAGGTTTGGGAGATATATATCTCGGCTAAGTTCGTTATTGGGCAAAATCGGACAGATGGTTTCGGGGTAACAAAAAAAAAATTGTTTACAAAACAAATCCCAAATTAAATTTTTTTCAATAAGCAGTTTCACCATAAGAATCCAATGATATCATTTTGAACTCTAACAAGCTAATTTCGAAGATATGATTTTTCAGAATTTCAATAATAAATCGTATTTCAACGTTGTCACAGAATGATATAATTATTCTATGTATGAATTGTCATAATGTCAACTTATTTTCCTGAGACATGACATTATCTAATCAATCGAAGAATTGTGAGCGAAGTGAGAAAAATCTCAGTTGTTTGCTCCGAAATTAGTTTTTCTCAGAAAAGTCTTACATTTCGGAACGGAACATGAAGTAAGAGATCTGAGAGATAGTTAGACTGCTTTTCATCCATAGACATAGATATAACTCCCGAACGGAATGAGGTAGGTAGTTGAAATTTTCAGAGTAGGTTAGGGAGATGAATATCTTGATTGAGTTCGTTATTGGGCAAAATTGGCCCGATTTAATTTGATATCTTCCATGGTGCAGTTCTCATTCTCATGATTGCTCATTTAATCTTGATAAATAAACTATTATTTGAATTGAATTTCCTTTATGATGCAGTTCTATCATATTAATACATTGATATAATTCCCAACTCAGAGAATCCAATACTTTCGGAGATATAATTTGTCTGTTTGAACTAGAAAGCTCCTGTCCACAGGGCTTTTTTATTATCGGAATCGATTATTATATCTATAAGAATTATGAGAAGTTCAACCGCCGTCAAAAATTTCAATATTTACCGAGAAAACGATCATTCAAATTTGGTTGCACATAATAGCTGTTCAAACGATCGAAACTTGGCGCCCTTCCGTGACGTCACCATTCATATCTACTCTCTCTCTCTCTCTCTCTCTCTCTCTCTCTCTCTCTCTCTCTCTCTCTCTCTCTCTCTCTCTCTCTCTCTCTCTCTCTCTCTCTCTCTCTCTCTCTCTCTCTCTCTCTCTCTTTCTTCTCCGTGTCCGTTTCTCTCTTTGTTTCGCTGTAAAAAGCAGATGGTCTAGCCGAGGGTAGATTTTGATTACGTCAGCCGTCATAGCAACGATTGTACCTATCAGAAGCGTTTCACCTCATTTGAATTTGCTTCCTGATAGGTATTCCGATTTTCAATACCGAAATATTCAAATTTTATAAATTTTGAAAGTGGATGAGGGCATACATGATTATCTGATATTGAAGTAGGTTCGGAAAAACATAAACATATGGTATTTCGTGTTATACGCAAGATACCTCTTTGCAATATCCTGTGGGATGGAGAAGCTACAATAGGGGTATCAAAGATACGAACGTTTTGTTTCATTATCCATTTTGATAACTGTGATATTAAAGAAGTCATATACTTTAAAGAAAATGTTCAATGCCTAAGAAACCCTCGCGGATATGTGGTAGTATGCATGGAAGGGGATTTTTAATGACGATCATACAGAACTATCTTTGGCCTACTTGACCTGACAGCCACCAACCTCTTCGAGGAGCACTACATGAATAATTCGATACAATTCCTCAACCTTCCATTACTAACCTTATCTATTCGATGCCACGTCGATTGAAGGAAGTAATTCCTGGCAAGAAGAGGTCTCACCCCACCTGTTTTGGGCGCATTCCAATTTGTTATCTAACATTTTTATGTTTCATCCTTTTCTCAGCTTTTATAATATATGAATACATTTCATACCCTTTCAATGACAGACTTCAGTAGAGAATCGTCTATGATCACAGAATTTTCAAGTCGAACATATGTATTCTGTTGGAATCGAAATACGAAAAAACCTTCGTATCAAGAAACTCCTGGATACGATATTCACTAAATTCCGTGAAAATTAGTTGGTCGGCATTCTACAAGTAATCACCGAGTTTTAATTGGATTTTTTGTGTTTTTTGAGCTATAGAAGAAGGAAATAACAAAAAAATTTAAGTGAGTATAACTCCGAAACAATATGGCGACTTATGCCAATTGATGAACTTAAATGTCGCAACCTACCCGTAAAATTGCAAGGTGCTACATCTTTGCGTTATCAAGTTATCGTGAGATACATAATAGTTTTTCGCAATTGCTTTAAGATTTTCAAGTGGTACGGTTCTCACAAAATTTCATACATGTCTTTATGTCAATATTCTACAACTAGTTGCCAATCTTCAATTCGATCAGGTGTGTATTTTTTTTAATTATTGATGAAATAATATTCCAAATGTGTATAACTCCGAAAGCGTTGGGTCGATTGTGCCCAAAAACGAACTTAACTCTCCGATTCGGATGCGCAACCTACCTTGAAAATTGTAAGTCCCTATCTCTTCACGTTCAAAAGTTATCGAGGCAATGGTTACCCATACAGCTACTGAACTCACACAAGGCTGCACGGATCTCCTTCAATATAAATCTGATTGTGTTTAAACATGGAACTTGGCAGTAGAGTTAGGTTTTGAAGGCGATATGACGAACCAATTTTCAGATGATGACTAACGAATAGAGTCTGATATATAGAATTCTTTTCAATGATTTTTTTAAAATTGTGATGATACAATCTTCTTCTTGAAGATTGTATCATCACAATTTTAAAAAAATCATTGAAAAGATTTGCGATAGTTTTTGCGTCGGCATTTCACAACTAATGACCAGGTTTGAATTGAATTGGTTTCGAATTTTTCGAGTTATTGAGGAAATATCAATCAAATTTCAGATGGTTATACATAATTCCAAAACCGCTTTGCCCATTATGCCTATTGATGAACTCAAATATCGCATTCAGATGCACAACCGAACCTAAGATTTGTTAGTCGCAATCTTTTTCTGTTCTCGGGTTATCCTGACAAAAAAATATTTTTTAAAAATTTACTTGGGATACGATTCTCACAAAATTTCACGAATGTTTTTAGGCTTGTATACTGCAACTACTCAGGAAGTTTCCATTCGATTGGATTTGTATTGGTCGAAAACAAAATTATTACTCGGAAACCATTAGGCTGATTATGCCCATTAACTTGTCCGTCGTATTAGGACGCGCCACATACCCTGAAAATTGCACTATCTCTTTCCGTTCTCAAGTTATTGTGGCAACGAAAGGCCGGCCGGCTGGATAGAATCGAATTTGTCCTGGAATTACTCATCTGAGAGTCGAACACAATCGTTTGAGACCATTTTCGGCAAGAAATTCGAAAATCACATACACTTGGTTAAAATGATAACGCGATTTTCCCCAGAACGTGTGCGCAAAAATCCATCCTTTTCAATAATACAGATAACAACGTCAGTAAAAATCTGAAATGTTCATGGGGCATTGGCTTACATTTTGAGATCGGTCGACACTACTATTGTAGCTGCTGAAACCTTAATGGTGTTGCACATTTCGGGTGCATTTATGCACCCTACATTGAGGCATATGAGGAAATATTCCGCAATTATTTGACACCCCTGTTGTAGTTGTTGCATCCAGGTAAAAAATTCAGGTTAAAGCATATTCACATTCATGCACCCTGTATATTTTCAAACTCAACTTTAAATCAAAATTTCAACCACAGTATTTTTACAGAAAAATTCACCTACAGATCAAATTCTGATACATTTGTCTCTCTTCAAAGTATTCATTTCTATACAATATTTCATTAATAACTTCTGATTATTTTCAAAGAAGAACCGGAGCTATAGCAAACGGCAAGTGTTGCATTTTTCAGTTGGATTCTGGAATTAAATTGAAATAGCGATCTATAAATATTTTCAAATTTCCATTTGAACATCGCCGGATATTTTGCTTGGGTTGGTATTTTTCAGCTGTTAAATTCCTAAAGTTTGTCATTAGTTGATATATAGAACCAAAATATTTTCAGGATAGGTATATAGGATATTCAACAAATCTTGATTCAACCTACGGAATCGCAGCGTCGTTTACTTTTACGTGGAAAGAATTCTTTATTTTCCTTTTAGTGCATCAAATTTTCAGGTAGTGTTCATGTGAGTATTAACTCTGTATACTGATGAGTATCTTTCCATAAAAGTATGTTCCATTTTATATTACGTTGCGTTATAAAAAACGTGACATTGAACGTCTTAGTTTTATTACGCCACTGCATTCTGTAGCAACCAAAAATGATCCAGAAATATTTTTTAAGTACAATTCTCGTCGCAAATGTGAAATTACTCGTAGCTGGCACATTCATACAGAACGTGCGACCATATGTAAAGAGTATATAAACATTGACGGCCGTAAAGGCCAAGTCACGTGATTTCCATTCTTGCGGAATTTTATTCACGTGCTGAGAATTTTACAAGGGTAGGATTATGTCACGTCGAACTGTGATATATTATTCTCTACGGAAGTAATCATAATTTGTTCACGGTGATATTATAGGTACATCACTCGAATGTTTTACGTTTCGTTCTCTTCAAGCCTGGAAAAATTGTGTTTGCACCAGATTCGGCAGACTATGTGGCGACAGTTATGAAAGATTTATTGGTAGACATATAGGAAAGAAACAATATAAAGATACATAGCGCACCCGTCGTAGAATAAGGAGACAATTCAAAAAAGGTCCATTCTGTGTTAGTAATAGTATTGAACTCAGTAAGTAACCCTTTTCGTACGTGCAATATCGGAATATCGCTAGTTGGCATCTCCACCAAATAAAAAGCGCTGTTTCTTTATTCTATGGGTAGGGACAGCTCAATTGACTATTAGGTGCTAGAGTTATAATTTTCAAATGGATTGCTGTAGGAATTACGAATGTTCAGCGTGTTTAATTGAATAAGTATAAAAAAGTATAGAACAAAAACTTCAAATACGATTTCCCAACAAAATCAATTTTTTAATTGTACCCTTAGAGCCGACGCACACGGGTCGACCGGCATATATTTGACGCGATCAGAATCGCATCGGCAATTTTAGCGATCTGTCATTCAGGGCTTTGCTTTATCGTTCAGTGTTTTATTCACAGAATAGCATGCCGGAAGTTCATTGAAGCGCGAAACTTTTACATTCCACATAACCTCACTTCCTTACTTGGTTAGTTACGACCACAGAATACAACATAAGAAGTGCTGCCTTCCTTGTACACTGTGCACAAAAGTAGTGACATTTATGCCATAAATTAGAGAGATTAAAAATAAGTGGGTACATTCCATTATGGTTCTAAGGGGTGTCCTCTTGTTGAAGTATATGTCATTTTAGGATATAATTACAATGATGTTGTGTGATTCCCTCAATTTTTAATTCTCGGATTGTTTATCATTCTGTTCTCAAAATTTAAAATGATTCGAAAGGAAAAATACTTCAAAATGAAACAAATCTTTATAAACAATAATTTCTTTATCAACATGATTTTAACAATTTCATGTGTATTAAATATACCAGTATAGAATAAAACAAGTAAATGATGTTGGTCTCCCACTTTTTTTAAGGTAATTTGTAAATAATCATAATTTACGTAGCGTTTTTTTTTAAACAAATACATACAATTATATATAATCCAATGAAACATACAAAATTTTTGACCAACCACAGGTGTTAGATTTTTTTAATTTGGTTTGAGTTATTTCAAGTTCTTGGGGGAATAACTACCAAACTCCCGAACAATTATCCACATTTTTCCACGCCTTTCATTAGCATCCCTCTTCGAATATCCCTGGTGCCCCCGGGATGCTTCTCTACGATGCCCAACGAATATTAAATTGAAGAGGCCTAGAAATTGAAATTAATTTAAATTGTAGAAGAATTTATGGGTATTTTACAGATTATATATCAGTACCTAATAACTTATAAAGTACTCGTATGTATCTGGAAGGTAGAAGGAAAAAGGTAATTGAGGTTGATGTAAGCGAGAATCTTCATTGAATTCCTTTTTTTCAATAATTTGTCTATAACCAATTTTTTTCCCTAGACTCTTCAGGTGTCTACTTATAATTCAATATAGAAGGAATGGGCCATTTATACAAAAAATAATGTTCCAAATCAATATAAATAAAAATAAACACAAACTTACCTCCATGACGTCAGCGACGCGCGATATGTCGGTATATACTTCCTGCACTCCGATCGCGTGAATCGTTCTTTCCAAATCGTACGCTCCAAATCGCAACGAGTATGACGTCTAGTTTTAAAATATGAATTCGTTTGTTATATGCAAGATGCATAAAATAACATTCTATGCATCTATGTTATATGCAAGATGCATAGAATGTTATTATAAGCATCTATGATATATGCATAGACATGATATACTATACTGGTTATAAATGCAAAAATTCGAGCGGAGATACCGCCCTTGATCATTCTTTTCTAGCCAGGAAGATCATAGAATAGAGTAGTGGATATGGTAGATCGCAGATAACATAACTGAATTCAATTTTGGCATCGCAAATTGTTGGTGAGTGATAGAGCTTTCCTATTCCTCATTTTGCATTGATTTCGTTCTTGTATTCTATATTATTGTATGTTGGAAGTAAGGTTATGTGGAAGTAAATATTATGCGGTTCGATGAATTTCTGGCTTGAATGAATTTTATTCTGTGATCATAAGACTGAACGATAAAGCAAAGCCCTGAATGACAGGTCGCTGAAATTGCCGATGCGATTCTGATCGCGTCAAATATATGCCGGTCGACCCGTGTGCGTCGGCTCTTATTCTCGACGGGTGCGATATTAATTCGAATTGGTCTTTACTTGATGCAGATCCATTCAAAATGATATTAAACGCGGATATTACAATTTCCATATATTTTATAGTAATATGAATTGTTTGGCAAGCAAAGTAGCATCACAAGTATGTTGCATTGTGAATAACTAATTTTGTGTCTTGAACATTTTTCTTTATATAGGTATACTTCTCCACAAAAGTTAAGGCAGTTCAGTAATTTTGAGACTGTTTCAAAAGTTTCCAATTTTTTTCCACAAATTTTATAAATATGAGAAATCTAAATCTTTACTCACTTATCTAACACATTATGTTGCACATTTCCTCATAAGTTTGACAGTTTGAGGTGAGAAGTTATTTTTCAGTATTGGTAGTACAAAATTAGCTCAGTAAAGAGTATGGCCTCTTCGAACATAAACCTAGAGCCTTTGCATGCTTTCGATCAGAGTGTACGAGGTTTGTAAGTATATGTGGAGGTGGTTGATGATGATTCAAATCTCATTGTAGCTGATCCCAAGCGTGTTCAATGCGATTGAGGTCTGGTGACCGAGGGAGCAGTGCCGAATGTGGAACACCAGAGATCACCGAAGCTTCATAGAAAATTCTCGTTCGATTGGGTGGTGCATTATCGTAAAAAAAATGGTCCAATAGCAACATGTAACAAAGGAATAAGATTGTCTATGACTCGTTCTATGTATATCTGCGCATTCATGGTAGCATCAAGCACCAACAAATCTGTACGTCCATTGAAACAAATGCCCCTTCAAACAGTAACTACCACTTCTGAATGAATGAACATCCTGAACCCATCTTTGATTTCTCAAAGGCACCCACAGGATGGGCCCATACTAGAACACGCTGACTATCCGAAAACCGTCCATATCTAAACTCATCTGTGAACAAAACAGACCCCTATTGATCGCTCCATTTCACTTGACCATTGGCCCATTCCAATCAAAGTCTCATAGGATATTGACCTAGTGAAATCCTTCTTAAAAGTAGTCCAGAATGTAGATTAACGTCTCAAAGTCTTCGACAAACTATTTCAATCGTAACCAAAACACCAGTAGCGTTCAAAAGGCGCTTTTGCATAATTTGACAAGTACTCAAAGGCTCTTTACGGGTAGACACATTCAGAAGCCTATCTTGTGCAGTGGTGTTAGATGTTGGGCGTCCACTTCTCAGCATTTCGGTCACGTTCCCAGTTTCTCGATATCGATGGACAAGCCGAGAAACTACGCTTTCACAACTTGAAAGAAATTCGCAACATCTCTCTGATTACGTTCCGCCTCGATTATACCAATAAGCCTTATAGGCTTCATCCACACTAAGTGTACGTATAGGCATTTCTTCAAAACAAATTTTCAGATTTTGAATCAAAGTTGATTCAAATTGATTGTAAGAATGTAAAACAATAACTGATCCTAAATTCTCAGAAAGCAAACGACAAGAACTTGCCTGAAACTGAAAAAGTTATCAAACTAGGAGCAAAAAACCATTTATATATAAGACAGTAAACATTTCATTTCTCATAAATAAAAATTTGGTAGACTAGAATCGGCAACTTTTGGAACGGACACAAAATCTCTGAACTTCTTTAACTTTTGTCCAGCAGTATATATTATTAGATTAGGTATAGATACAATTATTCAACTGAGGACTGAAGGGATTTCCAAGGGCTCAGTGGTGAGGTATTTAGCTCTATGTATTTATTGAGTTGTATTCCAATTTTATTGAATCTATTTATTTCCAGCAACTCTAACAGGTGGACAAAATAACTTTTACTTTCTATGTGTAAAATTTTATCCTGGAAAGTTCTTCGTGTTTCTCCTATGTAAACTTTTTGTTAATCACCTCGTCTTATCTCTTAAACTCCAGATTTATCAACTTTATGTATAATATCTATATTGTTTTTAATAAATTTACTGAGACCTATTAAACCTGTTGTTTCGTTCCTAACATCTCTAATATATGCAGAAAAGATTCACAATGTAAACTACATATGGGATGATACTTCTGTGCGAATAAATTGTAATATCACAATAAAACATGTGAAAATTAGAATAACAATGTGTTATCATAAAAATATATGTACCCGACAGTATTTTGTCTTTCAAAAGTTGCATGAGCGGCGTGAATTTTCTTCACTCCAGGTTTATTTCAATTTACTATATTCGAAAACTGACGAAGTATCAGCATGAAAGAGGATAATCTATTAAAAGGTACAGAAAAATATTGAAAATTTGTCAACAATATTCATTATGTAATCCTTGAATTTTCCCAATTTCCACACATTTTTCGCTCAAGCCCTTAGCTTTCACCCTCACAGTATATCGATCCGGCTTGGAGGAGCAGCTGTTGGTAATTCATAAATTGTATTGAATAAATTGATAGGCTTATTCTCATTAATCGAATATTGTTGAGAATAAAAAAGTTCGCAGGAAAAATGCAAGATTGTATTTGTTTCAAGTATTTGACAAACTACAATTCTCCTCAAAATTCAGCATGAACAGTATTTTATTACTTGAAACTTGTACGCTGACATCTACTGTTGACTCTTTCAAGTCACTGAAGTATACTATATAACTTCTAAAAATTCGGAACTTCACCCAGTCGTTATAAAACTGGAAAAGGGTCAAACATTCTATAACAAGTATAAAGTAAAAGTTCAACATCAAGCAGTCGAAAAGTTAGACCGTCAAATTCGGTCCGTTCCTTCGGGACTCGAATGAGACTCCCTTCTGTTTAGTCTTATATCTGAGAAACCCTCTGAATTCGTAGTAATCATACAACACTCATTTTCTTCGTAAATATTTCAGAGGATAAAACGTGAGATTTATTTAATTGAGTTTTCATTTCAGGTTCGATCATGATACTTAGGTGAACATATACATTGAATAAATGATTCCCTACTGACTGATATAATCTTAGAATCATCCTTAGAAAGCACTGACGTGAAGTAAGGAGATTTTGCGCCCATGTTATTTCCTTTCTTCACGCCTCACACATGATCCATCAAGCCGTCTTTTTTCAAACTAGTACTAGATCTGTATTCGATCGGATATGTACTTTTTAATATATTGCGAAATTAGAATTCTGCTCTGAGGTTTGTGTGGAATTTCAGCGGAATCTGGCTACATATTTCCTGAACTATACCATTTTTAATTGAAAGGTTATTTTCTGGGTCTTCTCTCCGAAACTCTGAAAAATATCTATAAAATAAAAATCAATTATTTTGTGTTGCCTTACAATAAAAACGAACAACATCAACCTTTCAATAATGAGTGTACCTCCCACAGTACCCTTTAATGATTACTTAAAACAAAGGTATGGGCCTTTTTCAATCATCCTTTTCAGAAGTTAGCTATGATTTTTAAATACTGTCAATGTGACAATTCTTGAATTTCACAAAATAACCATCAACAAAATGATTCTAACGATTTTCATAAAGCGTCTGAAGAAGGAGTCTGATATAGACTCCGAAACGTTACGATATAGTTGTTTCTTCGTTGATGTTGTTCGTTGTTATTTGTAAGGCAACATTAGTCACAAAATAATTGATTTTTATTTTATAGATATTTTTCAGAGTTTGGGAGAGAAAACCCAGAAAATAACCTTTCAATAATGAGTGTACCTCCCACAGTATCCTTTAATGATTACTTAAAACAAAGGTATGGGCCTTTTTCAATCATCCTTTTCAGAAGTTAGCTATGATTTTTAAATACTGTCAATGTGACAATTCTTGAATTTCACAAAATAACCATCAACAAAATGATTCTAACGATTTTCATAAAGCTTCTGAAGAAGGAGTCTGATATAGACTCCGAAACGTTACGATATACATAGTTGTTTCTTCGTTGATGTTGTTCGTTGTTATTTGTAAGGCAACATTAGTCACAAAATAATTGATTTTTATTTTATAGATATTTTTCAGAGTTTGGAAGAGAAAACCCAGAAAATAACCTTTCAATAATGAGTGTACCTCCCACAGTATCCTTTAATGATTACTTATACCATTTTTGCAGAAACAAATTTTTAAATTTTTTTTAGTGATCCTCACGATTCTCATGAAATTCCACTAAAATGAGTGCGTAGACATTCTACTAGCAATTGTCAATTTTCAATTGGATTTGAATTTATTTCTATTCAATTTCTGCGCATGAGCCATTTATTTTTATCGTGTAGTTGGTTAGTCAGTAATTGATGAGCATTTGGATTAGTTTGCATTGTTTTGAATCGTTAAAAGCAATACAGCCATTTCATTCATGTTTTATATTAGTTGGATTATTTTTCCCGTGAAGTACCACCTCATTTTAACAGTATGATTTTAGTTATTGAGGAAGTAACAACAAAATTTCAGATTAATGAACTTAACTGTCGCATTCAAATACACAACTTGCCCTGAAATTGAAAGTACCTCTCCGTTCAAACGTTATTGTGGTAATGGTTTCCCATCCAGATACCGAGCTCACCCAATGCTGCTCGGTTTCCAATATTTCTCCAATGACTCCAACAATATAGATCCGAACGTTTTCAAATTTGGCTATAGAAATAGCCTTTTAAGGCTCTCGCAAAACGATATCGAACGAATAGTTTCTGAGATACAGAAACAAATTTTTACTATTTTCTAGTGATACGGTCCTCGTGAAATTCCACGGAAATCTTTGTGTCGGCATTCTACAACTAGTTACAAAGTTTCAATTCGATCGGATCTGTATTGTTCAAAAACAATACTTCATCCCCGAAACCGTTTTGTCGATTATTCCGTTAATGAACTCAACAGTCGTATTCGTATGCTCAACCTAACCTGAAAATTTCAAGTCGCTATCTTGTTCCGTTCGAAAGTTATTGTGGTAACGGCCGGCTGGATAGCATCGAATTCGACCTCGAATTCTTGAGATTAATAACTAGTTTTCTGGAGGAAAACATCAGCAGGCATTATAGCAATAAGTTCTTAATTTTCAACAGGTAAAATACCCAATTACAGAAAATAGTTACACCAAGCTACGTAAATAATAATAAACCAAGCCATATCACTAGATGTTCAAATGAAGAAGAAGATATTGAAATAATAATATTAAATCGACAACCTCGATCGCGAAAAAAAAACAAGAAATCAAAAACTGTATCGGAATATAAAATACCTATGTACATTGCATATTCAACCCAATAAAATCTAATCCAACTTAATTTAACCTCAGAATATAGCTGTTAACAATAGCTGCTAGTCCCAGACCGACTTCAACCAATAGTCTTAGGTCTCTACGTTAGAGATGCGAGTGAAAATAATCGAACCATTCTATTATTGAAACCTCCTGAGATATCTCGAGATACTCTCAAAAATATGAGCGAATTCATTCGAATGATTTTCCATCGTCTATCATGTGGCACGGAGATGAGATAACTCGAGTTACATCGGCTGTGTTTTGAATATTTTGATATTTCGAATTTCGATTGGTTGCATTTCAGATTTAGGGCGGTTCATTCAACGATCGATAGAATTTATGGTTGACTTTTGGTACGTATTGTTGTCATCCTCGAATTTATTCGTGGGAATTTTAGGTTCATACTTTAATTCTTTATTTCGAACAGCTGTATATAAATATAGTATCGAACTCGGCATAATCTCTCAGCAGTGAAACACAATTAAGTGATAAACTGTGTATACTGAGTACTGTTAAAGTGAGCCGAAGCAAACCTATTGGAGATCAGGGATAACGGAAGCAGCTGACGCGATAAGGACTGAGCTGAGCACCGAGAAATTGATATATCGAGTAATCATTCGAATATTGAAACCACTCGAGAGTATATATTTATTATTGAAATCATCGACTAGACAAACATACCCAAAAATTTGATAACATGTTGACAAATAATTGCTGATAAAAATTTGAATGGGTGATGTAGAATACACAAAGGGAAAAAGAATAGGGGTTTGACTCCCTGATGAAGATTTCGAGGTCAAATTTGATTCTGTCCGGCCGGCTGGCCACGATAACTTGAGAACGGAATGAGATAGCGACTT
Source organism: Halyzia sedecimguttata (assembly GCA_937662695.2). Classification (NCBI taxonomy): domain Eukaryota; kingdom Metazoa; phylum Arthropoda; class Insecta; order Coleoptera; family Coccinellidae; genus Halyzia; species Halyzia sedecimguttata. The sequence continues at coordinate 35,657,990 of OW569417.2, forward strand.
GAAATTTTCAGGGTAAGTGGCGCATCCCAATAGGACGACAAAGTTTGTTAATGGGCATAATCGGCCCAATGGTTTCTGAGTAATAAATTTGTCTACAGCCAATACTAATCCGATCGAAATAAAACTTGGTGAGTCGTTGTAGAATATAAACCTAAGGACGTTTGTGGAATTTTGTGAACCTCGTATAGGTAGAAAATTTTTAAAAAATCATTAAAAAATATAATTTACGTCACGATAAGCTAAGAACCGAAAGAGATAGCGACTTGAAATTTCCAGGTTAGGTTGAGAATCTAGATGCGCTATTTGAGTTTGTCTAATGCCATAATCAGCCAAACGGTGTTGGAGTTATACCCATCTGAAATTTGGTTATTAATTTCTCAATAACTCAAAAAACACAAAACCGATCCAATTCAAAGATGGTTATTAGTTGTAGAACGGCAACGCCAAAATTCTTACAAAATTTAAAAAAATCATACAAAATTATTGAAAAAAAATCTATATATCAGAAACTATTCGTCCGATATCGCTTAAATTTTGCGATAGCTTCCAGAACCTAACTCTACTACTACTTTCAAGCTTGAACATGATCGGATCTATATTGTTGGAAATCCGAGCAGCCTTGTGTGTGTTCAGTCGCTGGATGGGTATTCGTTGCCTCGACAACTCTCGAACGAAAGGAGATAGGGACTTGCAATTTTCAGGATAGGTTGCACATCTGAATGGGATACTTAAGTTCGCTGTTGGACATAATCGGCCCAACGGTTTCGGAGTTATACCCATCTGGAATATTATTTCCTCGATAACTCAAAAAATATAGACTCGACCGATTTGAAGCTCGGTAACTAGTTGTAGAATATCAACATGAAGACGTGTGTAAAATTTTAAATCACTAGAAAATTTTTAAAAAACTACGAAAACATATTATGTATCTCAAGATTCCTTGAGAACGGAAAGAAATAGCAACTTACAGTTTTCAGGGTAGATCTCTTCTTTCACGGCGATTCTTCCTATATGTAAATTATAACTGCATGTAACAAAATAAAAAAAAAAGCACTGACGTGAAGTCAGTACTCTTTGGCGCGCGTGTTCACGGTGGCTAATTTGAATTGAATGATGAGTACTTCAAGCTCAGTGGATAGAGCGAGCCGAAGATCTTTTCAAAGGATAGTGGACACCATTCACTGTCGGTTCAAAAATTAACAGTGCTGTATCTAAGCTGCCATCAGGATAGAGTAACAAAGTTGGAAAAGAACACAAGTGACTCTCCTTAGTCGCACAAGCTCCTAGAAGATTTGGGAGGGTCAGTATAATCCTAATCATGTTTATAGCACGCGCGCCAAAGCAGATTGACTTTTTACACTTTTTCTTTCATTGTTAAGTCAATCTGCTTTTGCGCGCGTGCTATAAACATGATTAGGATTATACTGACCCTCCCAAATCTTCTAGGAGCTTGTGCGACTAAGGAGAGTCACTTGTGTTCTTTTCCAACTTTGTTACTCTATCCTGATGGCAGCTTAGATACAGCACTGTTAATTTTTGAACCGACAGTGAATGGTGTCCACTATCCTTTGAGTAGATCTTCGGCTCGCTCTATCCACTGAGCTTGAAGTACTCATCATTCAATTCAAATTAGCCACCGTGAACACGCGCGCCAAAGAGTACTGACTTCACGTCAGTGCTTTTTTTTTTTCAAGTTCCTTTAACAAATTTAGCTATCAATACAGTTTGGCTGTTAGCTTTACCGTAGAACGGAAAAAAATGCGGTAATGGGTCCTCCGTTAGGGACGCAATTGCATCTTCTCCAAATCCGAACGTATTTTAATATAGATCTACTGAATATAGTTATTTATAAATTAGCCCCAGGGCCACGGTACGGACACTTTAACTCGGAAACAACGCTACATTCCCCAAACTGACTTGTCCTTGCACTGAATTGCTATGAATATTCTTTTAAAACCTCATAATATCGACTCAGCACTCCCAACATAACCCATCCAACCCAAAAACAGTCACTTCTCTTCTGCGCATGCGCAATCTACTCGCGGCTAAAAGTCCTCTCAAAGTAACACACCTTACAAAAAACTCCGATTCTCCAACACTGGTGGTTCAGGAGAAATCACATCTTTAATCCACGCATGCGCAGACCCTCAACAGGGGATTCTATAGAGGAATAGCATCCGCCACCCTAAAACCCTTAACCTCTCTGACGAAAACACCACCAGTTAAATCACTGATGGTCTGCTCATGCGCATAACGAAAAATGCCTGTAAGGGTAACATCAATTTCAAAATTAGCACCAGGGCCACGGTACGGACACTTTAACTCGGAAACAACGCTACATCCCCCAAACTGACTTGTCCTTGCATTGAATTGCTATAAATATTCTTTTAAAACCTCATAATATCGACTCAGCACTCCCAACATAACCCATCCAACCCAAAAACAGTCACTTCTCTTCTGCGCATGCGCAATCTACTGGCGGCTAAAAGTCCTCTCAAAATAACACACCTTACAAAAAACTCCGATTCTCCAACACTGGTGGTTCGGAAGATATCGCATCTTTAATCTACGCATGCGCAGACCCTCATCAGGGATCTGAATTCTATGGAGGAATAGCATCCGCCACTCCAAAACCCCAATCCTCTCTGACGAAAACTACAGCAGTTAAAGGACTTCTCATCTGCGCATGCGCAATACGGAAAATGCCCGGAAAGGGCAGCATAAACCTCAAAAACATATGTTTCGGCATTAAAAGCAAAGTATTCCGCAAAATAGTAGTATTTTTTTTATTTTTTTCATGTCACGTGATCTTCACGAAATTTTGCAAAAGTGTTTGCTTTGGACTTTTGCATCTAACTACTGAGTTTCAATTTAATCAGATCAGTATTTTTCGAGTTATCGTGAAAACAAAATTTTCAAATTTTCAAAATTTTTTTTTGCCACTTTAGGGCCGTCCGTTCAACACAAAACTTCGCAGGCATATAAAGGTCATGATTCTACAATCTGATGCCAAATTTCTAAAAGATCGAGTGATCGGTTCCGGAAATATTCATAAAAAACGTTTTTACTAAAAACGGCCTTAACTCCGAAACCGCTCGGTCGATTTCGCCCGTTAACGAACTTGTCCGAGATATTTACGCTACGAAACTTCCCTGCAAATTTCAACGCCCTAAGTCGTTCCGTTCGAGAGTTATCGTGCTAACGGCCGGACCGGCCGGACCGGACGGACAGAATTGAATTTGACCTCGAATTCTTCATCAGGGAGTCGAACCCAATCGTTTGAGACCATTTTCGAAAAAAAATTCGAAAAATACAGACATTGTGACGAAATGATAGCACGCTGTTCCTTGCGGAACACGCGCGCAAAAATTGGTTCAAGCACTGACGTGAAGTCAGAAGCTTTTGCGCGTATGTTCTCTAGTCCATTCTCCTTCATTGGACACTCTTAATCGAATTTACCATGGTGAATTCTATTGTCTTTTTGCCTGTATTGGACACTCCGAATTTACCATGGTAAATTGTATTAAGAGTGTCCAATGCAGGAGAACAGACAATAGAATTCACCATGGTAAATTCGAATAAGAGTGTCCAATACTGGAGAATTGACAATAGAACATACGCGCAAAAGCTCCTGACTTCACGAGAAAAAAAACGCTTCAAGGACTGACGTGAAGTCAGGAGCTTTTACGCGTATGTTCTATTGTCCATTCTCCTGTATTGGACACACTTAATCGAATTTACCAAGATGAATTCTATTGTCTGTTCTCCTGAATTGGACACTCATTTACCATAGTAAATTCGGATTATCCAATACAGGAGAACAGACAATAGAATTCACCATGGTAAATTCGATTAAGAGTGTCCAATGAAGGAGAATGGACAAGAGAACATACGCGCAAAAGCTTCTGACTTCACGTCAGTGCTTGAACCATTTTTTTTTTGTTACATGCAGTTATAATTTACATATAGGAAGAATCGCCGTGAAAGAAGGGTGGGTGAATAGAGATTCAATGGAAATATCTACGAATTGAAGATATTAAAGCCGTTACAATAATTAGGAAATAATAGTTGATATTCTAGGGCAGCAACGCTTGGCTATTCAGCTCAGAAAGCATTCGAACGAACCAGTTTGAATTCCAGATATTATTTTGTCTCATAAAACTCAATTTGCTTAACAGCGTTTACCATACCCACTTACAGTTGAATTGTATTTTGAAACAAAGCCAATATAGACCATAATGGGGATGAAACCAGCTGTTATATGTGAAGCCATCGTTGTGTTCGCAACTTATTGGGTATGCCAACCATGTACACGATACAGTACTCTAGGTTTGGGGATTAATTCTATCTTTTGGTAATGCGAGTTTGGAACAATTCGCATTATCCATCTACTCTCATAATTATTATTTTAAAAATTGGTTCAAGCACTGACGTGAAGTCATAAACTTTTGCGCGTATGTTCTCTTGTCCATTCTCCTTTATTGGACACTCTTAATCGAATTTACCATGGTGAATTCTATTGTCTCCTGTATCTCCTGTATCGGACACTCCGAATTTACCATGGTAAATTCAATTAAAAGTGTCCAATACAGGAGAACAGACAATAGAATTCACCAAGGTAAATTCGATTAAGAGTGTCAAATAAAGAAGAATGGACGAGAGAACATACGCGCAAAAGCTTCTGACTTCACGTCAGTGCTTGAACCAATTTTCTTTCAATGATTTTTTAAAAATTTTCTAGTGCTACGATCCTCACGAAATTCTGCAAGAATTTTCGCGTTGGTATCCTACAACTAATAACCATATTTGAATAGGATCGGATTTGTATTTTTTGAGTTATTGAGGAAATAACAACCAAATTTCAGATTGATATAACTCCAAAACCATATGGCTGATTATGCTAGTTAATGAACTCATTGTCGTATTCAGATGCGTAATCTACCCTGAAAACTGCAAGTCGCAATTTATTTCCGTTCTCAAGGAATCATGAGATACATGTAATTTTTTAAGAATTTTTTAATGGTACGGTCCTTACAAAATTTTACACACGTCTTCATGTCGATATTCTACAACTAGTTAACAAGCTTCAATTCGTTCAAGTCTATATTTTTTGAGTTATCGAGGAAATAATATTCCAGATGGGTATAACTCCGAAACCGTTGGACCGATTATGGCCACTCTCCAATTCTCCCATTCTCCCTATCCTGAAAATTGCAAGTCCCTATCTCCTTTCGTTCGAGAGTTGTCGAGGCAACGCTCACCCATCCAGCTACTGAACATCACAAGGCTGCTCGGATCTCCAACAATATAGATCCGATCATGTTCAAACTTAGAACTTGGTAGTAGAGTTACGTTCTGATGAATTTCAGCGATATCGAACGAATAGTTTCTGTTCTGAATGATTTTGTAAAAAAAAATTAGTTATATTATGTTCACAAAATTTTGCAAGAATTTTCGCGTTGCCATTCTACAACTAATAACCATATTTGAATTGGTTCGGATGTGTATGTTTTGAATTATTGAGGAAATAAGGATAAAATTCAGGTTGATATAACTCCAAAACCATTTGGCCCATTATGCTAGTTAACGAACTTAAATGTTGTATTCAGATGCGCAATCTACCCTGAAAACTGCAAGTCGCTATTTCTTTCCGTTCTCAAGGAATTATGAGATACATAATATTTTTTCGTAATTTTTAAAAAAATTTTAAGAGGAACGATCCTCACAAAATTTTGCACATGCCTTCATGTATATATTCTACAACTAGTTACCAAGCTTCAATTTGATCGAGTCTATATTTTTTGAGTTATCGAGGAAATAATATTCCAGATGGGTATAACTCAGAAATCGTTGGGCCGATTATGGCCAACAGCTAACTTAACTCTCCCATTCAGATGTGCAACGGATCCTGAAAATTGCAAGTCTCTATCTCCTTTCGTTCGAGAGTTATCGAGGCATCGATCACCCATCCAGCTAGTGAACTCACACAAGGCTGCTCGGATCTTCAACAATATAGATCCGATCGTGTTCAAACTTACGATATTCTCAAAATTTCACAAACATCCTGAAGTTTATATTCCACAACTACTCACTAAGTTTCAATTAGATCGGATTAGTATTGGTTTTAGACAAAATTATTACTCGGAAACCATTGGACCGATTATGCCCATTAACGAACTTGTCCGTCGTATTGGGACACGCCACCTACCGTGAAAATTTCACGTCGCTATCTCTTTCCGTTGTCAAGTTATCGTGGCAACGGATGGTCGGCCGGACAGAATCAAATCTGACCTCGAATTCTTGATCAGGGAGTCGAACCCAATCGTTTGAGACCATTTTCGGCGAAAAATTCGAAAATTACAGACATTTGGGCAAAATGATAACGCCATGTTCCCCAGAACATACGTGAAAAAATGTGAGTGCAATTAATTATTCGACAGACAAAATAGAATTCGAAAAATCCAAATGAAATAATTCAGGCAGTTCAAAAATGGAATGTCAAGAGGTTTATCAGTTTTTGTCGAACAAAAAAGTGGGAAAGCCCTGTAGCAGGTGCTTTGGCGCTCTTGTTCAAACTTTGACAAATCATATCTCCCAAAGGATTGATTTCTCAGAATTGGATATCAATGATATCAGTGGATTCTTATGATACAATTGCATCATGAAACAAATTAATTTAAAAAACGAACTTATCCGAGATGTACCTTCCTTAAATCTACTATGAAAATTATATTTTATCAATTGAAACTTAGCCAACATCCTAGTTTTGTTTCTACTGGAGATATTCTGAACCCCAGTTGATTAACTTGCCAAAGTATATATTTCCATCGTCATATGGATTATCATCATCATATGGATTATCCAAGAGCTATCTACTATAGCTGTGGTTATTCCGTTTGTCATTTTCAATTCAATCATACTTAGTTTGACATATCTCTTATCTCTAGATGAAAATGATGAAATGTATGAACACAGATGAATAGATCATAGATACAGACGTTAATTAACGATACACCATTTTGTGAAATCATAGAGTTACGATTTAGCATTGAAATTTTGGAAAATCATATCTCCGGAAGTTTTAATTTGTTGATGATATCAATAGATTCTTATGATGAAACTGCATCTTAAAAAAAAATTTATTCGAAATTTGAAAAATAATTTTTGTTTTCTTTACTCCGAAACCACAAGAATGAACGTCGCTGAACATCGCTCCAGGTTTCTTCGTCGCAGAGGGTCGGAGTTCGTAAGGATTTCCATAGGTGCCACTGGTGGGATTCTTTCCCTACCAGTTCGCAACTGATGGAATTAAGTTTCCCAGAACTCCTTCGGTTGTCATTGAGTGTTGGCTAAGTCAACACTGAGCGATGAGGTGATGCAGACCGGCCACGCGAAATATTTGTTGATGCTTAAAATCAATAAATATTTCACCTGGTGTCTTTTTTTTAACTATAGACTATTTCTTATGATTCAATAATGAATGTATCTTCCGAAGTATTCTTTAGTGATTATTAAGAGCACTGTTTATTTTTGACCCAACAGTAAACTTATATATTACAATGCCACCACAGACACAGTCCTGTTTATTTTCAAGCCAACAGTGAATGTATGTATTTGGGTCGAAACTAATCGTTTGAGACCATTTTCGGCCACAAAGAGGAGTTTTTTTTGGACCTTTATTTTTAGAGTCCGATTTATGATTTTGGAAATATTGGGAAAATTATTATTTGTTTCTATAGCTAAGCAGCCTTGGGCAAGTTCAGTATTTGGATGGGTGACTGCTCTGGCTATAAATCTGAACAGCGCGTGAAAGCCCCTGCCCACAGAGCTTTCCCACTTTTAGGCGGTCTTGTTCCTCGGAACAGAGTGCTTATCAATTTGCCCAAATGTCTGTAATATTCGAAGTTTTGGCGGAAAATGGTCTCGAACGATTTGGATCGACTCACTGATCAAGAATCCATGGTCAAAATCGATTCTGTCCGGCCATCCGTCCGCGCTAACACGATAACTCTCGAACGGAATGAGCTAGACAAATGAAATTTTCAGAGTAGGTTTAGGAGATAAATATCTCTGTTAAGTTCGTCCTTGGGCAAAATCAATCAGGTGGTTTCGGAGTAACAAGGAAAAAATTTTTTTTTTCATTACAAATTTTGAATTCAATTTTTTTAAGATGCAGTTTCACCATAAAAATCCAATGATAGTGTTTTCAACTCTAACAAGCTAATAGTTACGCAGATATGATTTTTCAAAATTTCAATAATACTTCGTACTTCTGTTTTCACAGAATTCTCTAATTATTTTATGTATGAATTATCCTATGATCTGAGTCTAAAATGTCATCTTGGACTTGCGTCCAACTTTTACGTATGATTTGGACGCAAGTCCAATATACTGTTTAAAACGGAACTTACCAATATGAAGTTTGCCACATTAAAGAGAACTACTCATATTCTGTTACGTTTTATGCGCCATTTCTGAGTGTGTTTTTTAGCGGGTGTTGGTTGCTTTCTAGTATTTCGAAATGAAATATACAAAAGCTGTTTTGAGCATGTGAGTTATTGATTTTTCTTGCCTTCTATGTGGTCGTCTCCAGTTTCATTTTAAAATATTCATTCGTAAACAATAAATATTTGTTTTAATTCGTAATTTCTGAACTACTTGGGAAACGTATGAATATAAGGTAACTTTGAATCGTTCAATGATACCCGCAATTTGAATTTGGTACATGGGAAAACTTTGAGTATTCATTTTAAGGTGGAGAATTCCACGAAAATCGGAAAAAGCGACAACCGGTGTCAGAAAATATGGTACAAAAAGTGGGAAAGCCCTGTGGACAGGAGCTTTGGCGCTATTGTTCAAAGTTTGAAGAATCATATCTCCGAAAGTATTGGTTTCTCAGAGTTGGGAATGATATCAATGGATTCTTATGATAAAACTGCATCATAAATGTCTGTAATTTTAAAATTTTTTTTGAGAATGATCTTGAACGATTTGATTCGACTCACTGATCAAGAATCCGTGGTCAAAAGCGATTCTATCTGGCAGGCCTGTCCGGCCAGCCGGCCCACCGTTAACACGGTAACTCTCGAACGGATTGAGCTAGGCAGTTGAAATTTTCAGAGTAGGTTTAGGAGATGAATATCTCAGTTGAGTTCGTTATTGGGTAGAATGGGCATGATGGTTTCGGAGAAACGAAAAAAAAAACTTTTTTCTACATTACAAATTTCAAATTCAATTTTTCGAAGATGCAGTTTCATGATAAGAATCCATTGTTATCATGTTCAATTCTAACAAACTAATACTTTCGGGGATATGATTTTTCAAAATTTCAATAATACATCGTAGTTTATAGTATTCACAGAATGTGAACACATAATCTGTCTGTATTCACTGTTCATAAATGTCATCTTATCTAGCTATTAGAGACTTGTCAATCCGTAATATGAAAATATTTTGTGTTGGAAAACAAGTATCCGATTCTGAATTTGCGAATATATAACGGGTCCGCCAAATAACGTTTTTTTTTTTAAATGCAATAAAAAAAAGCTACTGAATATTTTCTCAAATTTCTTTATTTATTTGAAATACAATCCTTTCGGTTAATAATGGAAAATAATTTCATTCAAATGGCTGCCTCGGCTGGCCATGCAGTAGCCTACACGATCGGTCCAATTTTTAAGCACATTATCGATTGCGCAGCTGTATTTCATCAATGGCTTCACGAATATTGTCCTTTAAAGCGTCAATTTTCTCTGGCTTGTTGGCGTAACACTTATCTTTGACGGCAGCCCACAAATAATAGTCCAACGGTGTCGAATCGCAGCTCCGAGGAGGCCAAACGACATCAGCTCTGCGGCTGATAATGCGATCTTCAAAAACAGGGCAGCTCCTAAACCAATTGGACTTTGTATGGCGTCATACCGAGGTCTTTATGCAAAATTCGTCTCAATGATGTTTCCGAAATGTTCAATTCTTGAGAACGACGGTGAATTGATGTTGATGGCGCTTCACGCACACTTTCTGCCACAGCAGCAATATTCTCAGGTGTACGCACTGTTTTTGGCTTTTCACGCTTTGGTTTATCGATGAGGATGCCTGTTTCTTTCACTTTTTTCACAAGATAACGAACATCCGGAGCTGACGGTGCTTATCTTCTTCCAAAATCCGTACGCAATTTTAGCACACATTCTGCAACATTACCATGATTTTCAAAGTGATTTCGCAATATTTCCCAGCGTTGTTCAAGCGTATACATAACCACATTCTTTCAGCGGAAGGATAAAACTAATTATCTGTCAAATCAGACATGAGCTAAGTGTTACCATTCACGAAATAAGCACTAGTCGAAAAAAAAAAACGTTAGATGGCTGACCCTTTACAAGACCGAAAATCATTATGGTATATTGAATAATTTATGGATATATACCTTTTGCTTCCTTCAGTTGTGAGATATGCTCCTATATAGGTACAGTATTTTCATAATGCTGCTAGCGAAAAAATGCTGAAATATGGCTCTACATTTGTGTATCAAACATTTTTTTTGAGTTAAGGTCCATAATACCGAAAAGAATGTGTGTAAGTGGTATGAACTGTTGAATTTTAAATTATGAAAAGAGGATAGTATTTTATAAATATATTTTGAACTATTATAATAATTTGTTCGTCAGCCTCTACCTACTCAAATATCAAGAATAAATGGACATCTGCTATGATAGTCTCCAGCCTTGCTCTAGACATTTCGATGATATTTTCCTTAGGTATTTCGAGTTGTGAAAACTATGCACCGAGTGTAAGTTGCAACAACCCATTCCACGAGGTTGAATCATAGCAGATTGCTCATTTAATCTTGATAAATAAATTTAATGACAATTTTTGAAGCATTAAAGCATTGAAGCATTGCAGATTGCTCTTTTTTTCAAATGATAATTTTTGAACCATTTTTTTGTAAACGACACTTTTTTTTAAATTTCTTTCATGATGCAGTTCTATCATAAGAATTCATTGATATAATTCTCAACTCTGAGAAACTAATACTTTTGGAGATATAATTTGTCTATTTGAACAAGAGCGCCAAAAAGCTCCTGTCCACAGGGCTTGAACCAATTTTTTATTAATAGACACATTTTGGAGCTCTTGTTTTAATTCAGTTTCTTTTAAGATGCCTTTTTATTTTAAGAATCTATTGATCATTCCCAACTCTGAGACACCAACACTTTCGGAAATATGATTTGTCAAAGTTTCAACACGAGCGCCAAAGCTCCTGTCCACAGGGCTTTCCCACTTTTTATATAATTTATGTATTGTGATACCGTTTCGGTTCATGTAGTCTGAGTATTTTTGCTGTAAGTAAAGTTATTTGAATTAAAAAGATTTGTTGTTGTTGTTATATCAATAGAGATCCGATCGACTTCAAATCTAGATCTTGGCTGTCGAAACAAAACGTTTGAGATGGGCAAAAATTAGTAAATTAAAGTAATTTGGGGAAATTCACACGAAAAAGGTATTTCGTGTATTCACGAAATGATCTAGAAAGGGGACATTTTTGACTCATAGAATTCCTTTGAATTTGCTATTATTAGTTATTGTTGACATTATCAGCTGATATTGTTGACGTTATGGACCTATGATAAAAATTAAATGTGGAAATCTTCAAATGGTCAATGGACAACTTGAAATTTTGTTTTCCTAATATAATGGATCTCTACTAACCCTAAATTTCTGTAGTGTACGGTGTTACATGTCAGTGAAATAGTATTTTGAAGGTTTGAAGAGTTTAAGAACAAACTGAAAGGAGAAGACGTTTATTCAATACATACAAGATGAAAAGTGGGAAAACACTACAAGAGTCTTAATTCTTACCAAGGTGAGACCAGAATTCGTTACCGATGCCGAGAAACGACCAGCACTCACGGAATATGAAAGGTTACATGTGAAAGACGGGGAGATGAAGCAGGCAATAAACACCATGAGAAACAACAGATCTGGTGGACCGGGAAGTATCGTTGATGAATTAATGAAGTACGGAACAGAAAAACTTAGAAGAATGATATGACATATGATGGAAAAGGCAATGAACGGTGAAAAAATTCCTAAAGAGTGGCAAGAAGCTCATTTAACATCTATTTTCAAGATGGGTAATAGAAAAGACTGCGAAAACTATAGAGGGATAAGGTTCATTAGAACACTGGGAAGACCATATGGTAGGGTCCTGAGGAATAAAATAGAGAAATGTATAGCAGGCAAAATAGGGGAAGAACAAGTTGGCTTCACTGCAGGAGGATCAAGTCTGGACCAAATTTATTCTATTCAACAAAAAATCGAAAAGAAAAAAATAAAAACGTACACTTAACTCCCATCGATCTGTGGAAGGCATACGACACGGTTCCTAGAAAAGAACTCTATAAGGCAATGGCACGGATCAATATACCAACAACTTTAACTCAGGCAGTGAAGAACATATATAATGGAAACAAAGTTCTCATCAAAATGGGAAACAGATTGCTGACTAGGATAAAGACCACAAAGGAACTATTACAAGGCTGCCCTTCATCGCCGACATGGTTTAAAATATTATTGGAGCACGCACTGATGAAGTGGAAGGAGAAATGCCGAGGAATGGGAATACCGATTAGAGGAGAACATCTTTATAATTTTAGTTTTGCCGATGACCAGGTAGTCTTAGCGCAGGACGAAGACGACCTAGGCTACATGGTCAGTGAATTGAGCAAAGAATACGAGAAGGTAGATCTTCAGATAAATCTAGCGAAGGCAATGTACCGGACAGTGACATATGATGACATCAAAAACTTACAACTTGAAGAACAATAAATGAAGGGGACAGACAAGTTTGAGTACCTTATTTTCACCATATCGAGAGACGATTCAACTGAGGAAGAAATAAAGACAAGGCTGGAACAGACAAGAACATGTATTTAGCAATTACACTGTTTTATATTCAATAAAAATCTCAGAATTAAATCAATCAAAATTATCTACCAAACAATAGTCCAGAGTATAATGACATATGCCGCAGAGGTTTGGGTAATAAATGAGAGGAATCAGGGGAAAATCTTTGCTACAGAGATGGAATATTGAAGGAGGTGCTGTGGTTTGACCAGAAGGGATAGAGTGACAAACGTAGAGATAAGAAGAAGGATGGAAGTAGACAATAATGCTCAAGAACACATACAGGGTGAGTCGTTGACCACTGCATTAATTTTAACCAAAGATTCCTCTCACCAAATGAAACACTTTTTTCATTTACCATTTTTCCAAATTCGGCTCAGGTAAAAAGTTACAAGCGTTTAAAGATTTCACAATGTGCTAATACACTCCCGCATATAAATTATCTATGACATTGTTGGCGGACGAGAATAAGGCATGGTAACGTGGTTTACAGCTTGATTCGAGATTCCAACGCTCAGGGACGGATCCATAAAAGTAGTGAAATTTATGGAGTTTTCCATTTTAAAACATTCATTGAAGAATATCTCGAAAACGGTGCGTTTAAGGAGAAATGATGAAGAATAATATAATGTTCTAAAACGATGGAATATTCTAGAAATGACTCAAGAAAAACTTTATATGCTTTCTTTATGCTAATTTCGTTTAGTTTTAAGAAATCCACGAGTCCATAACTAGAAAATCAGTAGAAGTAGAAAATAACTAATATTTGAAAAATATGTATCATAGTTATAGGAAACTTTACGCCAACATTCAATTTATTCGAAAAAAGAATGTCAAAGCTACAAAATAAAAACTTATTTTTTTTCAAAATTTCAACCGCCTGTATCTTTTTACCTGAGCTGAATTTGGAAAAATGTTAAATGAAAAAAGTGTTTCATTTGATCAGAGGAATCTTTGGTTAAAATTAATGCAGTGGTCAAAGACTCACCCTGTATAAGAAAAAAGATTAAAATGGTATGGTCACGTTAGAAGGGCAAAGGAGAGACAGGCCGAGAAGATCATGGCAAAATGAGGTCGACGAAGTTATGCAAAACAAAGGACTGGAGGATGGAGAGTGGGAAGACCAGGAAAATAGTTGAGGGTCTGGTTGAGGGAGTGAAGATGGCATCAGCTGTAACAAATCCTTATATATATATATATATATATATATATAGTATAGTATAGTAGTATAGTATATAGTATATTGATCATTGCAGTAAGGAGTTAGATAAAGTCCTCACCTCAGGCCAGTGCGATTATAATTCTTCTTAATACTGTGCATATTGAGTTCACTTCATGAAGCTGTAACAAATCCTTATATATATATATATATATATATATATATAGTATAGTATAGTAGTATAGTATATAGTATATTGATCATTGCAGTAAGGAGTTAGATAAAGTCCTCACCTCAGGCCAGTGCGATTATAATTCTTCTTAATACTGTGCATATTGAGTTCACTTCATGAATTTGCTGACTTCCCTGCTCTGGATCAGAATGTTGGGCTGAACGACGGAAAAAAATTAACTTGTCCCAAATTTCGGTTGAATATCGATAATGAGATTTTTAATTAAACGAATTCCGCAGTTTATTACTATTAAATGGAAATGAGCCATTTTCCAGACCGCTTTTCTCCAAGCGAAATGGCCAGATTATTATTTTACAATGAAGAAATATCCAATTTTGGACGCAGTATGACGAGAAATTTCCCATGAAACTCTAACATTTATCAATATTATTTCAACAGAGTTGATTGAAACTGAAATACTAAACTCGTTCAAGGATTTTTTTTCCAGAAAGAATATTTCTGATTAAGAAATTCGTAGTAATAATATTAAATATCCTTATTTCGAAGAATTTTACAACTAGAATAGAATAATATCAAAACATTTGAAATTACAACTTTTTCCCATAAAATGTCATATTTATCAAAATCATTACCGAAAAACTCAGAGTCAGTAAGGTTCTACCTAAATTAACTTTTTGTGGATCATCCCTTTGAATATCCTAAGATTACTAATTCTAAGATTACTAATTTATTATCCTCAGATTATTAATTATTTAAAGACTGTTCACAATTTTATTATAAATTCGTTTACAGTTATGATATGTTGTACACTCAAACCCAATGTTTGCTTTGGATATTGCGAACTGAAAGTTCTTGTCGAGAGATATGATGAGATATATTGTGCTTTAACATTATATTCCTGTTGATACAGTAGAATATCAAGCACCCAAACCCCAAACCGATAGATGCCATGGACTTTAAAAGTTTTTTAAAAAATTGAAAGGCTCAAAAGAATTCTCATAATATTTCGATATTTCACAAGCTGTCAGTGAAGAAATTGGTTCAAGCACTGAAGTGGAGTCAGGAGCTTTTGCGCGCGTGCTTTATTGTCTATTCACCTCTATTGGACACTCTTAATCGAATTCACCATGATAACTGATCAGTCGAATTCCAGTTCTGTTTTCCAAGATTGAATCAAATTATAACTTGCACCATTAATAGATTATGCACAATTTCAACGATTTCATAGAATTTTCTCGTTATATTTTTATATTCATATACCAATAGAGATACCGCTGAAATTTTGCAAGAGCCTTCAAAATCTTATTTTTCAGCGATGTTCTAGATTTAAACTCGATCGTATCCATATTGTTGGATGTATTGTGAAAATATCATTTTTTTTTTCATGGAAACCACGCTGTCTTTGGCGAGTTCTATCCTTGAGATGACTGACCTGCGCTCTTGATATATATATAAACAAGCGCACAAAAGATCCTGACCTCGGTGCTTTACTACCTAGTTATATACAGTGCTTCTCAACAACTTCGCATCAAGAGGGATTTTTCCTTCCTATTAATATTTCCGAATTTCATCAATTACAAAAAGTTTGTGCATCAAGAATGATGAAAAAACTCGGCCAACACAGAGTTCTGGTTTGAGCAGAAATCACCTTTTTCAAACAAAAATGTTCATTATCTTGGAAAATTCGAACTTTTTGGCGCTCTAGTTCCTCGGAACTGAGTGCTTATCAATTTGCCCAAATGTCTGTAATTTTCGAATTTTTCGATGAAAATGGTCTTAAACGATTTGGTTCGACTCACTGATCAAGAATCATTCTGTCCGGCCGTCCGGCCGTAGGCACGATAACTCGAACACGAACGGAATGAGCTAGACAGTTGAAATTTTCAGAGTAGGTTTGGGAGATAAATATCTCGGCTAAGTTCGTTATTGGGCAAAATCGGACAGATGGTTTCGGAGTAACAAAAAAAAAAATTTTTTTTTTACAAAACAAATTCCAAATTAAATTTTTTTTAATAAGCAGTTTTATCATAAGAATCCATTCATATCATTTTTAACTCTAACAAGCTAATACTTTCGGAGATATGATTTTTCAAAATTTCAATAATAAATCGTATTTCAACGTTGTCACAGAATGATATAATTCTATTTATGAATTGTCCTAATGTCAACTTATGTTCCTGTGACATTACATTATCTAATCAATCGAAGAATTGTGAGCGAAGTGAGAAAAATTTCAGTTGTTTGCTCCGAAATTAGTTTTTCTCAGAAAAGTCTTACATTTCGGAACGGAAAATGAAGTTAGTAAGAGATCTGAGAGTAGTGAGACTGCTTTTCATCCATAGACATAGATATAACTCTCGAACGGAATGAGGTAGGTAGTTGAAATTTTCAGAGTAGATTAGGGAGATGAATATCTCGGTTAAGTTCGTTATTGGGCAAAATTGGCCAGATTTAATTTGATTTCTTCCATGGTGCAGTTCTCATTCTCATGATTGCTCATTTAATCTTGATAAATAAACTATTATTTGAATTGAATTTCCTTTATGATGCGGTTATATCATATGAATCCATTGATATAATTCCCAACTCTGAGAAACCAATACTTTCGGAGATATAATTTGTTTTGTGAAGTGTTTAAGTAAACTTTTTGAAATATCAATTAAGATTCACATGCAAATTTTCAGGTCGGAAAAACATCGTAATTTTGTTTTCTTTTTTTGCTCATAACTCTTTTGAAAATTGAATAATCACCTAATGATTTTTTTTTCGGCGACTACACGACATTAGTGACAGCATGAATATGATTGTAAATAGTAAATTTTGCTCGAACTTGGTTATTCGACATTTCTTCTAATTTTCCCTCAAAAGTAGTTTCATTCTGGTGCAAAGTTTCATATTCTCATTTTCCTCATTAAAAGCTTTCAATTTCACATTCAATTCACGTCTGAGAATCCCAAGAATGCAAATATTGCTGCAAATTGCCAATTTATAGTGAGATTTTCGATTGAAATAGAATTTTGTGATGAATATCCATCGTTACTTCAATTTCAAAGCTTGTTGATTTTTTTCTATGTTCACATATAATTTTTCGACATTTCATCGAATTTTCACAATTCGATGAAATGTCGAAAAATTAAGTTCAAACAAAATTTCCTATACTTTCCATGCTGACACTGATATTGTCTAGTCCTTAAAAGAAATTCCGTTCTGCAATTATTCAATTTTCTAGAGTTACATATTAGCAAAAAAAGGAAAAATATTGCAATTAATTATACGAAGCCAGTATGAAGGACCCTATTGGTAGGAACGCTCTGGACTTGTTGATTTATTAACAACGGTATGGCCATTTTTCATTATTATTTTTGAAAACGCTAAACAGCGTTCATGGCCATTCGAAGATACTCTCTGAGCTCTGCGGGACTCGTTTCTCGATTAATATCGAGCGATTGGTGGCATGTGATTTCACGCTTCAAATATTCACTGGTGGGGAAAGGCTGAATTCCGTGTTTTGTCTCATAGGTGGCGTGGGCGATTAGGTATGATCGACCAAGCCGGCTCTGAGTGGCTTAACCCTGTTCAGTTTAGTTGAATTTGTTGAGAAGCTACAGGGTACTGATGAAGGCCAAGAAGCCAGAAACGCGTCTGCTCTTGCTTTCTCGGCAAATCAATGAACCCCGTGGAGACTGTTTGACTTGTGAAATATATGCATAAGTACATTAATTATACGAAGCCATTATGAAGGACCCTATTGGCAGGAACGCTCTGGACTTGTTGATTTATTAACAACCGTATCGCCATTTTTCATTTCATTATTGAAAATATTTTTATGGATTTTCGACCTGAATTTTTGCACATTGATGTAAATTGTAATTTCGAACAAGTTTACCTAGAGCGTTTCATCCAAAAAGTTTTAATTTTCTGAGACAGTCGACATTTTTGTTGGCGCAGTTGGCTGACT
This sequence comes from Halyzia sedecimguttata, assembly GCA_937662695.2. Classification (NCBI taxonomy): domain Eukaryota; kingdom Metazoa; phylum Arthropoda; class Insecta; order Coleoptera; family Coccinellidae; genus Halyzia; species Halyzia sedecimguttata. The sequence goes on from OW569417.2 coordinate 35,676,206, forward strand.
TTTATTATATGATCCCTCTTGGTGCGAAGTTGCTGGGAAGCACTGTATAACGATTTTTTTACAGCTTTTCACTCAAACTCAATATATGCACTGAAAAGTATGACTTGAAAGTTCCTATTGAATAGTTATGAGATGTACCGTGCTCTAACAATACAGGATGGCCCATCCATGATTTGTTATGCGAGGATTAACACTATTTTTGGGGTGGTGCTCATTGAATACATTAGCTGTAAATGTCTGTTACCAAAACGATTGTTTCCATAGTACAATGATATCATCTCAACTATTTCCGCTGTTGTTCGCACCATTTTTACCTCAGTTCGACAATTAAACAGAATTGTCGATTCAAGACCAAAACAAAATTACTACTTTATCTAGAGAAAGACCTTTCAAATGATATGCCACACGACCTACTTTCCCTATTCAAAATGTTGACCCTGTCAACAGGGGTTGACGCAGAGGCGAGGTCAGTGGGTCACCCTGTATATTCTTGTTTATAGAGAAGAATATCAAACACTCAAAGAGATAGATACCATGGATTATAAAAGTTTTATTTTTCCTAAAGATTTCCCTGCTACGTAATAGGATTTCATAGGCGTGTTGATTGAAAACATAATCAATACCTACTCACTAGTTCAAAGTGTGTTTCAGAACATTAGATTCGAATAAAGTTATCCTTGAGCCTGTTGATGGACATTAATGGATGTGGTGAAGACAGGTGAGAGATTCACAGTAGCAATATCAGTCTGAAAGGGGTTCTAGCTGATGGCGGTCTTATGTATCTTCAATAAGAATGCTGATTATTATTGGAGAATCGTATGTAACTACTTTCAATTAGATTACCTTTTCTACGTGAATTCAATAATAGGTATACCGTGAACAGGGACGCGCTGAAGCCACACTTTTGGGGGGGAAAAAGGATCGAAAATTTTTCAACTGTGCATTGAAGTATTAGACAACCGAAGATGACAGGGGAGGGATGAATTATCTAACTGCTTCCAAATTTTTCCAACTTCATCAAAATTTTTCCAAATGCTTGGACATTTTCCCAACTGCTTCGAAATTTTTCCGACTGTTTCGAAATTTTTCAAACTTCTCCGGAATTTTTCAACTGCTTTGAAATTTCTCCGACTGCTTTGAAACTTTTCCAACTGCTTCGAAATTTTTCCAACTGCTTCGAAATGTTTCCAACTGCTTCGAAATGTTTCCAACTGCTTCGATATGTTTCCAACTGCTTTGAAATTTTTCCAACTGCTTCGAAATGTTTCCAACAGCTTTGAAATTTTTCCTACTGATTTGAAATTTGTCCAACTGCTTTGAAAATTTGCCAACTCCGGTCAACATTTGGACCCTAAGGCCCGTTCCTGAACATCAAAACTTGTTTTCCGAAATTCAAACCTCGGATTCTTCATCAGTGAATCGGAACTAATCTTTTGAGACCATTCTAGGTCAAATATTTTAGAAATACACAGACATTTGGTCTATAAGTGCTTGCTATTCGGAGCTCCGGCTTCTGATATATCATATTCTCTATTCGCACTATATTTAATGTAAACAACATTTACGTTGAGTAGATTTTTGTTGAATAAAATTATATTTTCATTCCTAGTGCCAACCAAAAGCAAAAATTCTTAGGGCACAACACATTTTTCGGATTCATTCCTAATATTTCCAGTGCAACATTTTAATTGTACTTTTGGACGGAAAACTTCGATTTTGCACGAGCTCCAACAGATATTAATCAGCAGGACTTGCCTCAATAGCATTCCACCATTCGTATAAAAGCTATGACAAATTCGGACAAAGGCCCACAAAGCCAACGACGATGAGATTCTGTCTCATTATGATTCATATGAAAAAGAAAGTTTTAACTCCACTTTATTGTTCGCTTTTTATCAATTGTGATACCCTTCGATGTCAGTTTCATTGTTGGATAAATTTTTCATCATAATGCTCTTTCGCAGCAGATCGATCTCTTAAAGCAGAATCTTTTGAATTGCGTCTCATTATTTTTGGATTTCGCAGAGGAAAGACTACTTTTGCGTTGCTATATTGAGTTGGCTACCCAGCTTTTATCTAGTTATATTCGCCAGATATACTGTTGTATAGAATTTCAAACGAGAGCAATTGTTACTTTTTATCGAGTCTTTAGAACATATGGTTTGATATAACTGAATATTGAAATGAGAAAATCGAAAATCGGAATTATGTTTTGACGATATTTCTACGTATCAGTGTAAGTATTTATCTGCATACATACAAATACTGTGAGCATCAAAAATATGGAATAATTGATTTATTTACTCCCCTTTCAGGAAAAGCGAAAAATGGTTTGAAATGTCAAAGTCATGTCTGTATTTTTCGAATATTTGACCGAGAATGGCCTCAAACGATTAGTTTCGACTCACTGATGAAGAATCTTAGGTCAATATTGATTATATCCGGCCGGCCGTCCGTCAGCACGATCACGCTCGAACGCAATGAGTTAGAGAGTTGAAATTTTCAGAGTAGGTTTGGAGTCCAAATCCGCTGGATGAGCTCGTTAATGGGCTAAATCCACCAAATGGTTTCAGACTCGGTTTCAGAGGTATGGCCATCTGAAATTTTGTTTTGCCAATAACTGGAAAAATACTGATCTGATCGAATTAAAACGCGGTGGTTAGTTGAAAAATATCGATATCGAAGACTTATGCAAAATTTTCTGAGGATCGCATGACTGAAAATTAAAAAAAAATCTGTATAACAGAAACTATCCGACAGATATCGTTCTGCGAGAGCCTTCAAAACTTTATTTTACAGTAAAGTTCTAGATTTGAACTCGATCGGATTTATATTGGTGAAGATATTGCCAAGACATGGATCACAGCGATCGAGATGTACTTGTCTACTGGTTTTACACTCGACCAAGAAAGTTGTCAATAGTTTTTGATTTTTGAGAGAATTAAATGAATTACTCATAGATTGGCTGAAGTCAAATTTGACAAGTTGATACGTCAGTAACAACATATTGGAATATCTTGTCTATGATACGTAACCTATTTTACAGCCAAGTTCTGGATTTAAAGTTGTTCGAATAATATGTTATATTATGAAATTTTTCCGAAATTAAAAAAATCAAAACAAGGTATCAAAGGTCAGTAATAACATTCCTTCGATACCTAGTATGAATTGGTATATCTTGTCTATGATATGTAACCTATGTTACAGTCAAGTTCTCGATTTGAAGTTGTTCGAATAATATGTTATATTATGATATGTTTCCGAAATTAGAAAATTCAAAACAAGGTATCAAAGGTCAGTAATAACATTCGTTCAATACCTAGTATGAATTCGTATATCTTGTCTATGATATGTAACCTATTTTACAGCCAAGTTCTCGATTAGAAGTTGTTCGAATAATATGTTATATTATGATATGTTTCCGAAATTAGAAAATTCAAAACAAGGTATCAAAGGTCAGTAATAATATACGTTCAAGCTTATCTGGTCTGGTGTTAAGGAATTTATCTTCTTTAATTTTTTTTTCCAATTTCATCGGAATAATAACTATGAGAAAAGGGTTATTGACTGAATTAAGTCGATAATTACATTGCTGCTATATACAGCGCTTTTGATAAAATGCCAATTTATGGCACAACCGTACGATTCGGCTGATTTGTACCATAGGAATCATTCTCGGAATCACAGTCCTATACAGGTATTTTTCATCTCATGGCACAATTGTACGATTGAACTGATTTGTGTCCTTACGCCACCAAAAACAAAGCACTGTATATTTTCGACCCAACAGTGAATGTAGGTATTCGAATGGGTCCTTGCGCCACCACAAAAACAGTTCTTTTTATTTCAGACACAACAGTGAATGTATGTATTTGAGTGGGTCCCTGCGCCACCACATTGTGTTCATTTTCAAACCACCAGTGAATGGTATGCATTTGAGTCGAAACTAATCGTTTGAGACCATTCTGTGGACAAGTTTTTCTTGGACCTTTGTGTTAACACTGTTAACAGTTGGATTTATATTCTTAGGAATATTAGGGATGTTTTTTTTCCTGGAGCTAAGCAGCCTTGGGCGAGTTTTATACCTGGATGAGTGAACGCTCTGGCTATAAATTTGAACAGCGCGCCAAAGATCCTGGCCACAGTGCTTTTCTTTGTTTAAGAATCATTTTCCCGTAATTCTTATATTTCTGCCATTTTCAGCTACCCAACAGTGATGTCATCGTTTTTGGCGCTCTAGTTCCTCGGAACTGAGTGCTTATCAATCTGCCCAAATGTCTGTAATTTTCGAATTTTTCGATGAAAATGGTCTTAAACGATTTGGTTCGACTCACTGATCAAGAATCCATGGTCGAAATTCATTCTGTCCGTTCCGGCCGTAGGCACGATAACTCTCGAACGGAATGAGCTAGACAGTTGAAATTATCAGAGTAGTATTTTCAGAGATAAATATCTCGGCTAAGTTATTGGGCAAAATCGGACAGATGGTTTCGGAGTAAGAAAAAAAAAATTTTTTTTACAGAACAAATTCCAAATTAAAAATTTTTCAATAAGCAGTTTTACTATAAGAATCCAATGATATCTTTTTTAACTCTAACAAGCTAATACTTTCGGAGATATGATTTTTCAAAATTTCAATAATAAATCGTATTTCTACGTTTTCACTGAATTATATTATTATTCTATGTATGATTTCATAATGTCAACTTATTTTCCTGAGACATGATAAACTAATTCCTTGATAATAGTTGGTTCGAGAAACGTCAAAATCGACTTAGAGAGGCGGGGTCTGAAACTATGATAATTGTAAAAAACCGTCAAATAAACCCCCACTTGGCGATTTTATGTCGAAAAGTGAAAATTAAGAATATATATTCCAGGTAAGTACCGACGTTTTATTCTAATACCGGAGATCGACAAGATCTTACGAGGAGCCCGATAGCCCGGGGGTCTAATCCGTCGAGTTTTCGGTTTCGGAACGAGAGAAGGCGGGCTCAAATTTTGGAAAGGAAATTACACTTTTTGGCGCTCTTGTTCCTCGGAACTGAGTGCTTATCACTTTGCCCAAATGTCTGTAATTTTCGAATGTTTGGCTGAAAATGGTCTCAAACGATTTGGTTCGACTCACTGATCAAGAATCCGAGGTCGAAATCGATTCTGTCTGGCCGGTCCGGCCGGCCGGCCGTAGGCACGATAACTCTCGAACGAAAGGAGTTAGAGGATTGAAACTTGCAAGGTGGGTTGGAGCGTAAATATCTCGGACAAGTTCGTTAATGGATGAAATCCATCAAGCGGTTTCGGAGTTATGGCCGATTTCAGTAAAACACATTCTTTATGAATATTTCCGAAACCGATCACTCGATCTATCTGAAATTTAGCATCAAATTGTAGAATCATGACCTTAATACGCATGTGAAGTTTTGTATTGACCAGGTTACCGCAAAATGTCAAAAAAAAATAAAAAATTTCCTACAATAACTCTCGAACGGAATGAGCTAGGCAGTTGATATTTTCAGAGTAGGTTAGGGAGATGAGTATCTCGGTTGAGTTCGTATTTGGGCAAAATAGGCCAGATGGTTTCGGAGTAACAAAAAAAAAAAAATTTTTTTAAGCAACAAAATTCAAATTCAATTTTTATTTAAGATGCAGTTTCATCATAAAAATAAATCATTGATATCATTATCAACTCCAACAAGTTATAACTTTCGGAGATATGATTTTTCTAAATTTCAATAATGAATCGTACTTCTATGTTTTCACAGAATGCTATAATTATTCTATCTAAGCTTTATTATATGATCTGTGTTCATACTCGTACATGTCATCTTGTTGTATAAGAGAGAGTCAAATTCACTTCAGCTATTTTAATTTGATTTCTTCCATGGTGGAGTTCACATTCTCAGATTGCTCATTTAATCTTGATAAATAAACTATTATTTGAATTGAATTTCCTTTATGATGCAGTTCTATCATAATAATACATTGATATAATTCCCAACTCTGAGAAACCAATACTTTCGGAGATATAATTTGTCTGTTTGAACTAGAGCGCCAGAAAGCTCCTGTCCACAGTGCTTGAACCCATTTTTTTTTAAAATTGTAACCCCAAATTTTTTCGACACGGATAGATCATAAAGGGGTTCAGCGTTCATCGGCATCGGACAGAATAGAAATTCTGATTTTTATATATATATATATTCTTTTGACTGAGAGCTGTATATGTGTTAGCAGAGGTTGGTGTAACGGGGTACCATACAATTTGACGTATGATACAAGAGCTTAGGGAAAAACCTCAGCAAAAAACCCTTTCTCCCCGTGAGTATGGTGATTTGTAACTATTGTTTACAAAATTTGCTCAAATTTAAAAATATTGATGGGGATATATTTCTTCAATGTGGATTCCCTCGTCAAAAAACGGATAGGTTTCTCCAAGGTACCCGAAACTCACAAAAATACTTCTTGTAGGCGAACGTGGAGAAGAATCGCCTCCGCTAGTTTTCGAAGATATTCACTCCTGAAATCCCTTCAATATTTGAATTCAAAAATGAAAATGTTGCTCGTAAGGCCAGGAGGGTCTCTTTCAAAACCAGGTCTGACCGGTCCAAGTCCAAGCGATGATTATTCAGAACTTCAGATGTTCGAAGGCCGCTACAGGGCCCTTAAGAAGGGCTATCATCTCCCATAGATATATATTTTACTTTATATTGTATAAAAGAATGAAAAAATGCGCCGGACAAATTACAAATGATTTTTATGGGTTGTGGAGACAGAACACGTAGGTACCGATTAAGAAGTTTGTGATTATTGCAATGAAAAATAAGCTGAACCTGTAACTCAGAGTGCTGTTAGTAAGTATGAGGAAATCAGATACGTGAAGTATCATCCTGGTTGGCAATTCCGGAGGACGTAGGTAGTTTTGAATATTTTATAAGAGTTGGAAGGAAATTCTCATTTGTCTTCAAGAACTACAGCGCCAAATAACAATATATCTCGCAGACATTGGATTTGAAAAAATTAAAATGCCCTGAATGGAATCCATTTAAGATTTACTTAGTGCACGAACTTTATGGAGAACTCACTTTTGCGAACAAATGATGGACCTTTGCAATGCCTATGAGAGGCTTTTAGCTCGGAATTTATTCATTGGCGAAGCCACATTTTATTTCATTTATATGGAACTTTCGAATAGCCAAAACTGTCGTTATTGGTCAAATCACAATCCAAACTGGACGATGGAGGCACATACACAATTTCCTCCAAAAGGGGATGTATGAGCTGGAACTGTTAGGAACAGGATTATAGAGCCTGTCTTTATTGAAGGACCGTTAAAAGGTCGAAAGTATTGGTTTCTCAGAGTTGGGAATTATATCAATATATTCTTATGGAAGAACTGCATCATAAAGGAAATTCAATTCAAATAATAGTTTATTTATCAAGATTAAATGAGCAATCTGAGCATGAGAACTGCACCATGGAAGAAATCAAATTAAAATAGCTTAAATGAATTTGACTCTCTCTTATAGAACAGGATGACATGTACGAGTATGAACACAGATCATATAATAAAGCTTAGATAGAATAATGATAGCACATAGAAGTACGATTCATTATTGAAATTTCGAAAAATTATATCTCCGAAAGTATTAGCTCGTTGGAGCTGAAAATGAGATCAATGGATTTTTATGGTGAAACTGCATCTTAAATAAAAATTGAATTTGAAATTTGTTACTTAAAAAAAAATTTTTTTTTCGTTACTCCGAAATCATCTGGCCTATTTTGCCCAATAACGAACTCAACCGAATTTTCAAAACATTTTTTTGACACTTTGCGGTAACCTGGTCAATACAAAACTTGACATACGTATGAAGGTCATGATTCTACAATTTGATGCCAAATTTTAGATAGATCGGGTGATCGGTTTCGGAAATATTCATAAAAAATGTTTTTACCAAAATTGGCCATAACTCCGAAACCGCTCAATGGATTTTGCCCATTAACGAACTTAACCGAGATATTTAGGCTCCAAACCCACCTTGCAAATTTCAATCCTCTAACTCCTTTCGTTCGAGAGTAATCGTGCCTACGGCCGGCCGGACAGAATCGATTTTGACCTCGGATTCTTGATCAGTGAGACGAACCAAATAGTTTGAGACCATTTTCAGCCAAAAATTCGAAAATTACAGACATTTATGCAAATTGATAAGCACTCAGTTCCGAGGAACTAGAGCGCCAAAAACAATTATAACAAATATAAGAAATATCGATGATGTCACTACTTGGTAACAGGAAATGTTAGAACAATAAGAATTGCAAGAAAATGTTCCTTAAAAAAATAACAATTATAAGAAATATCGATGATGTCACTGCTTGGTAGCAGGAAATGTTAGAACATTAAGAAACGCAAGAAAATGTTCCTTAAAAAAATAATTTATCGGACCAATCAGAGCATTTTTCACTGTTGCTGAAAGGGGAGAAAATATATCCATTATTCCATACTTTTGACGCACACTGTATATTAATAGTTACCATCTTGAATTAACATTTTCACGGAATAAAAAAAAATTAAATCAAATTCTCCTAGAAATTTGGATTGCTTTCACTTCAATTTATGGAAACCCAACCTTCTGGTAATAGCTGCTGAAAAGTTTTGAGCTTAGACAAATCATCAACTATCATGATTAATAAAAATATGTAAAGCAGAACGGAAAACTTCTATTTATATAGTAACAGGAAGGGAAAGTTTGAGAGAAAGTTGCTGTCAGATTTGATCAAACTGTTACTTCTAGACTTTGCTGAAATAGGCGATTTTATTTGGCAAAGCTCCAAGAATGCCATTAAGTCTCTTTACATTCTAAATTCTCCCTCAGAAGTTTCTAATCATAATAAATTCATATCCTGCATATCATTAAGAATTATGACAACAAACGGAAAGGACTTCCTGGAAACTTTGGGTATCAAGAATAATTGAAAAACTTCCACCGATTCTCCTCTAATCAAAAAACAACCGAGTTGAATGCTTTTGCGATGAGACCATTAATATTTTCTCGAGAAATTTGTCGCGATATCGTGAATTATCAATGTTTTCTATAGAAACTAGACGAGTCCTTTGAAATCACTTCTTTATTAATTTATTCCATCATTTCAAAAATATCTTTCACTAGGCTCTTTGTACAAGGCAAGTATATGTTTTTGTCTATTTTCATACTGCATGGAAGATCCTTATACATTGTAAGACACTATTAAATTAAAGCTATGGTGTTTGCGATTAATATTACAGTACGGGAACAAATGAAAGCATTAAAGCAATTTAGAAATTTCGGGGATTATGGTTGTCACGTAATTCCGCGGATTAAAGAACTGACGTGAAGTCAGAAGCTTCTACGCGCATGTTTTATTCTCTACTCACCTCTATTAGACACTGTAATACGAATTTAGCATCGATATATACCTTTTTCTCAGATTTTATAATTTACGAATAAATTTCATACCATTTTAATGACATACTTCAGTGACGTACATGATCACAGAAACTCTTTCCGTTCTTAAGTTATCGTGAGATACATCATATTTTTTGCAGGTTATTTAAAATGTTCTAGTGGTACGGTCCTCACGAAATTTTACACACGTCTTTATGTCGATATCCTACAACAAGTTACCGAGCTTCAATTCGATCGAGTCTATATTATTTGATTTATCGAGGAAATAATATTTCAGATGGGTATATAACCCCGAAACCATTGTGCCGAATATGCCCAACAACGAACTAAGCTCTCCCATTCAGATGCGCTACCTACCCTGAAGATTGCAAATCTCTATCTCCTTACGTTCGGAAGTTATCGAGACAACGGTCACCCATCCAGCTCGGAACTTGGCAGTATAGTTAGGTTTTGAAGGCTATTACAAAATTTCGGCGATGTCGGGCAAATGGTTTATAATATATAGACGTTTTTCTATGATTTTCAATATTTTTTTAAAATTTTCTAATGATACTGTCATCACAAAATTTCGCAAGAGTTGTCGCGTTTGCATTCTGCAAACTAATAACCATGTCTGAATTGGATTGGTTCTGTAATTTTCGAGTTATTGAGGAAATAACAACCAAATTTCAGATTGGTATAACTCGCTATAAACCGTTAGGCCGATTATTCCTATAAATAAACTCAAATAGTGCATTGATATGCACAACATAATCTAAAAATTCCAAGTCGGTATCTTTTTCCGTTCTAAGGTTTTCTACAAGATGCATAGAATAACAAGGTGTGGACACTCCCTACTAATTCCTGCTAAAATTTTCGGCCGAAAAACGGACCAAGAACTGTCAAATCACGTACTTTATGTAGGTACTACTTCACTTTATTAACGATGGTGCCGCTAGGGTCGATTTCGAAGATTCTGACAAGCGAATAAATGAAAACTGACAAGCGACAAAGTTCACTTTTCACCGTTGCTAGTTCGTAAATTCAAATTAAAAGAATATAATGAAGCAGTTTATTGAAAAATCAATCCATTTTTTGATTAATCAGATATCTGTTCGGAGATAATATGTAAACCACATTGGTTTGGAACAGAAATTTCATCTTGCCAAGACATAATGAGGTCAAATAAGGGATTTATCAGTAAAGGAGTTTCTTTGGAACCTTTTGAATGGAACTGTAAATGAAGAAATCTGTGAAATCATTATTTTTCCATTACGAAAGATCACATCCAACGTCATTAGAGTACAAGCATTTAATTTATGTATTTTGAAATACATTGAATGATACAGAATTTTCTGTAATACCTCTACATACAATATCTTTCGATATCATATTATTATTCAAATGTAGTAATTCCTTTATCATGTAAGGCTCTTTTAAATTGAGCATTTTTACTTATTATATTATATGTATAATTTGAAATTTCATCAATACATTCTCATGTATACAGCATTTTTTCAGTCACCCAATACCCCTTGACAACTTTTCATGTTCTCAGCAATTAGATTGCTGAATATAGATATTTAATTCGATAGCTATTATTCAGAACTAAGTATATACTGATGAAATATCGAAAAATGATTCATTAAATTGATAAACTAACCAAATAGAGGGTAGTGTACTACGTTTCAATCTTTTATTCAATATACATATATTCGCTAGAAAAATATTTTGAACAAACAAATGTTCTAATTTTCGATACCCTACCTCTAGCACAAGCCAGTTGCCATTCTTGTCGTTTAACAATATCCTTGAAACAAATAATATTATAGTATAAGAGCGCCAAAAAGAATGACGCCTTAGGAAAGCTATTCAAATTGATGAAATCACACTGTGTGGTTGCTCTGAACTTTGTTCTCTGCTAGTCCTTTCATCGTTCACAAATAATATTGTTAGTTTTCATAACATGGCATTTCATTCCTTCTCAATATATAACTGAATTGTATAATGAATATAATTATTAATCAATAGAGTTATATCTTAATTTCAACTGTTAAAACAGTTTATGTTCATCAACCGGCAAGATTATAGTAAATCAACAAGTCTTACGTTCTCCTATGTTGATTTATTAACAATTAACGGTATCAGCGATCTTTCAATATTATTAATATTAAAATTAATAACTATCTTGATGCTAGAAATCTGCCCCTGATCCGGTAAGAATATACAATTGTTAAAAAAATATATTCGCATAAAAACGAAGTATTTTCGAAATGAAAATAGTATTTGATTAAAATGGTTCTGGATACTCGTTCAGAGTTCACACAGCAAACATTTGACTTACTTTCGGCGCGGCAAACGACTTTCCACAAGAAACTGGAATAAGCAAAGATTCAAATTTAATTTGACATGTCGGTAATTTTGTCCATAAAATTTCTACTGCCGGCATCTATCGGCGAAAATTGAAGTAAAACAAAATCCTTGTATTTTGACAGTATTTGGACCGCAAATCGGCCGAAAATATGTCAAAGAGTGTCTTCACCATGTATTCTATGCATCTATGTTTTCTAGTTTCAGTTCAATCAGATTTGTATCGGTTTAAAACAGAATCATTACTTGGTAATCATTGGGCCGATTATTTTAATTAACGAACTCGTTCGTCGTATTGGCACGCGCCACCTACCCTGAAAATTGCAGTTCGCTATTTCTATCCGTTCTCCGGTTATCGTAGCAACGGACGGCCGGCCGGCCGGACAGAATGAAATTTTACCTCAAATTCTTTATCGGGGACCCAATCGTATTAGACTATCTCCTTCAAAAAAATCGAAAATTCGAGACATTTGGGCAAAATGATGGAAAATTAAACACAAATATGTATGTCAGAAGCAATAAATCGAATAATGTTGCCTAACAAACAATAACGAAACTATTTAGTAATGTTTCGTAGTCTAAATCAGACTCTTTCGTCAGACACTTAACGAAAATATTCATTATTATTTATTGATATAGCTATTCTGAAATTCGAGAATTATCACAATTATGACAATTCGAAAAGTTACATTGTTTCAGATTAAATAATCATTGAATGACACTATGGGAGGTATGTTCATTATTCGAAGGAGTCTGCATGATATAGACACCGAAACGTTACGAAACAGATGTTTCATCGTTGATATTGTTTCGTTATTATTAGTTATAGGCAACATTGTTCGATTTATTGCTTCTGACAAATATCTTCTGTTTCTTACGCAGAAGCAATTCAAAAAATTATAAATTTTTATTTAGTAGATATTTTTCAGAGTTTTGGAGAGAACACTCAGAAAGAAGCCATTTAATAATGCTATTACATGATTTCTTAATTGATAATATGAAAAAACAGTATGAACTTAGAGAGCCATTCTTGCTGTATAAAGCCAGCCTAATAATCGGGTAAGCGCGGAAGTGAATAATTAAATTTCTATTACATATTATCCAAAAAATATTACGAATGCGCAAAACCTGCAGCTGGAAATTACGAAGTAGGTAGTCAGTGAAATTAAGTTCATAAGGCTCATTCGGAAGAGATCAAACACTAATCCGAATATTCTGAGTTTTGTGTTTTTGCAAGTATCGAAGGGTTTACAGTAACAATTATGCGAAATATTCATTCGAGTATACGCTTCGAATGAGCGTGCAAGTAATCAATCAAATAGTTTGATATTCTACAGTTGATGATAGTGAAACTCATAATATTTATCCCATATACGTTCATGCATGGAGAATTCTCAAAGGAATACACGACCTTATAGTTAAACATATAATAATTTATGAAACATCAAAACCCTACTAGTCGAACATTTTGTTGACTTTTGAAATTGATCTCCTATTAAGTTCCGACCAATCATGTTGAATTTCACATAATTTGAATTTGCCTCGTCATCATTCATCTTTTGGCGAACTAGATACATTTTGGCAACGTGATAACGCGCTGGTTCGAGCAACCGCAACTCGCAAGGTCCGAAACACTCATACCCGAAAATTGATTATGATATACGCACGGATAAATACATTAATCCATTGAACTATAAACTTCCCATCGGGAAACAGCAGATTTGGACGCTACTCTAGACAGGATTGGGCTATTATCTGGAATAAAATTCATAGTTTTTCAATCTATAGCAATAAAAAATGTGGGAGAGCCCTGTGGACAGGAGCTTTAGCGCTCTTGTTCAAACTTTGACAAATTATATCTCCGAAATTATTGGTTTCTCAGAGTTGGGATGAAATCAATGGAATCTGATTATAGAACTTCATTATAAAATAGAATAAATTAAATAAGAATCCATTGATATGATTCCCAACTCGGAGAAACCAATATTTCAGAGTTATGATTTGTCAAAGTTTGAACAAGAGCGCCAACGCTCCTGTCCACAGGGCTTTCCCACTTTTTCAATTTGGCTTCTGGTGCGTCAATTCACAAGAAGTTTCGTAATTAAATTCAAAACGTAGGTCTATGACTCATCTCATGGTGGATTTATAAACATCAGGAAATTATAATTAGAGTATTCTATGAAATGATATAGAATTGAGAATAATTATTGAAATTTTGAAAAATCATATCTCCGAAAGTATTAGTTTGTTAGAGTTGTGGATGACATCAATGGATTCTTATGATGAAACTGCATCTTAAAAAAATTTAATTTAAAATTTGTGATGTGAAAAAAAATTTTTTTTTGTTACTCCGAAACACCTGGCCGATTTTGCCCAATAACGAACTCCTCTGAGATATTTATCTCCTCAACCTACTGTGAAAATTTCAACTGACTAGCTCATTCCGTTCGAGAGTTATCGTGTTAACGGCCGGACGGCCGGACCGACCATGGATTCTTGATAAGTGAGTCGAACTAAATCGCTTGAGACCATTTTCAGCCAAAAATTCGAAAGTTACAGATATTTGGACAAATTGATAAGCACTCTGGTCTAAGGAACAAGAGCGCCAAAAACCCGTCAACTGATTTTTAGTTTTCCCCATTTTTGGCGCTCTCATTCCTCGGAACAGAGTGCTTATCAATTTGCCCAAATATCTGTAATTTTCGCATTTTTGATGAAAATGGTCTTAATCGTTTTGGATCAAGAATCCGTGGTCAAAATCGATTCTGTCCGGCTGGCCGTCCGACCGTAACCACGATAACTCTCTAACGGAATAAGCTAGACAGTTTAAATTGTCAGTTTAGATTTGGGACATAAATATCTCCGTTAAGTTTCGTTATTGGAAAAAATCTGGTTTCGGAGAAAAGAAAAAAAAAATTCTTTTTTTTATCACAAATTTCAAATTAGGTTTTTTTTAAGATGCAAATTGATCATAAAAATATATCAATATAATTTTCAACTCTCTCAAGCTAATACTTTCATAGATAAGATTTTTCAATATTTCAATATATTCTGTTTTCACAGAATGCGAATTATATCTGTCTGTGTTCGCTGTTCATACATATCATCTTTTTTTTTTTTATTATTATTGATAAGGGGTTACGTTGCACCGCGACCTTGAGATCTATTGTGCCCCCCATCAGAGCTGTTCTCACCATTACGCCATCTACAGCTCGCCCTCCAGTTCCAGAGTATAAATGAACCTCAATATCTGGGAAGGCTTCAAGGATATTATGTCTTCACTCCTACAAGTTTCCTGTCCAAAGCATTGCTTTCGCTGACTTGCAATGGCGAGGCATTCTGTAACAAGGTGAAGAGGAGTTTCTTCCTCCTCCCCACAGAATCTGCACTCGTCAGTATCTGATAAACCTATTCTCATCAAATGCTTCCTGAGGCGACAGTGTCCTGTGAGGAAGCCAGTGACCAGGTGTAACTTATTCTTACAGAGATCCAGATACCTTTTGGATCTTACTTCTTTAAAGTTCTTAAGGAACTTTTTGGAATGAACCAAACCTGGAAGATTCCGCCAGAGTGTTTCTCTTTTGGTTTCCTCCTTCTCCAGAAACTCTTTCTTGTAGGTGCATTTTCCTATACCGCAGAAAGGTTCTGGGCCAATAAAAGGAGTTCGTGCTGCCTTTCTGGCAAGTGTATCGGCCTCTTCGTTCCCCTTGATTCCCGAGTGACCGGGGACCCAGACTAAAAAGACCTTATTATTCTTGCCAATTTCATTTAGTTTTCTTCGGCACTCCCATATCAACTTTGAATCGATGGCATGGGAGCTCAGTGCTTTGATAGCAGATTGACTATCCGAATGGATTGCTATGTCACATTTCTGATATTTTCTTTCTAGGTTAATATCTGCACATCTTTCGATTGCGAGTAATTCTGCCTGAAAGATACTCAAACGGGAGCCTACCGACAGTGCGCACTTGGTGCCTGTCCCATATACCCCAGCGCCAGCTCCCGTCGTGGTTTTTGAGCCATCTGTGTACCATTTTATGGTATTTTCTTTGAAAGTCTGGGTGGTGAGCTCCCTTTCCCATTCTTCCTTTCTACTTAGCATCGTGGTGAAGTTCTTCTCAATGCTTACTTTTTTGACCATTGCATCACTAGGAAGGTTCACTGATGGGATGTAATTAGCCAAAGAGGTCCAGGCTCTCTGACATTTAATCCTCTCAGTTCCTGTACCTTCCTTAGATATTCTGAGGATGGCCTCATGGGCTAACCTCTCAATCACTAGATGCAGAGGTGAGAGATCTGTGATGATCTCAAGTGCCCTGGTTGGACACGTTCTCATAGCTCCCGTGATGCACACACAAGCTAGCCTTTGCACTTTGTCAAGCGCTTTCCTAGTAGTTGTCTGATCTGCTTTGGCATGCCAGACTACTGCCCCATAGGTAATTATTGGTCTCACAATCATGACGTACATCCATCGCAGTATTTTGGGGCTACAGCCCCAAGTCTTACCGGATAGACTTCTGCACGCCATCAGAGCTCTTATTGCTTTACTTGCAGTGATATCCACATGCTTGTTCCACAGAAGCTTGCTATCCAGAGTTATTCCCAGATATTTAACTTCAGTCTTCCAGTCAATCACTTCTCCATTTAATGAGAGGGATTTTATGGCTGGAAGGTTTCTTTTCCTGGTGAATGGAATTACTGTGGTCTTGGTTGGGTTAATACTCAGCCCCACCGACTGGCACCACTGCTCAATAATTCTGAGGCCCTCCTGTAGTAAGTCACATAAGATGCCCTCGAATTTGCCTCTCACTATTAGAACTATGTCGTCAGCATAGCCTACGCATTCGAAGCCAAGCTCCGTTAGCCTGTGTAGTAGTTCATCTACTACCAGGCTCCATAGGAGGGGAGATAATACCCCCCCTTGAGGTGTCCCGCGAGTGGCTTTGACAGAGATGGGTTGATTTCCCCCCAATGTCTCAGCTGTCCTCGTCGTCAGCACGTCATACATCCATTTTATTATGGTATTGTTGACACCCCGCCTTTTAAGTGCTTCTCTGACAGACACGTGTGTTGTGTTGTCAAAGGCCCCAGATATGTCCAGGAATGCACACATTGCGATTTCTTTATTATTCAGAGTTCTCTGGATGACTTCAGTCAGTTGATACAAGGCAGTCTCTGTTGATCGACCCGCCCTGTAGGCATGCTGACATTTGTGAAGTGGTTTATTCTCCAGACTCTCCGTTCTTATGTAGTTATCCACTACTTTCTCCATCATTTTAAGTAAAAATGATGTTAAGCAAATGGGCCTAAATGATCGAGGGTCAGTCCCGTCTTTTTTCCCTATTTTTGGAATGAAGGTTACTCTAGCCCTTCTCCATTTTATAGGTGTGTGGCCCAATGCTAAGCTGCTTCTAGTAATCTTCAGCAGATGGGGTAGAATTTCTTCCATCCCTTTCTGCAGGAGTACCGGAAAAATTCCATCCACTCCTGGGGATTTGTACGGCTGAAAGGTACTTATTGCCCATTCAAGACGTTGCTTTGTAAATAGTTCCTTAGCAATATCCCAATCATCCTTGCGGGCGTTCTTGGTATGCTCCATTGCTGTTTAAATACTACTTACGGGTTCGCTACCTGGAAAGTGTGTTTTGAGAAGAAGAGTCGATCGCTCCTCTTCTCCTTCAGTGTATGACCCATCTGGCTTCTTGAGCGACATTGTTGGGTTAGTTCCCCCTCTTGCCATGACTTTCTGCAGCCTGGCTGCTGTGTGAGTGGAAGTGATATTTTCTCAAAATGCTTGAAAATTAAGCCTCTTGGCCCTCCTTATCTCTTTGTTGTACTCAGTGAGTTTCTCAGTGTACCCCTGCCAATTATCGTCTCGTTTAGCCCTATTAAAGAGCCGACGCACCTCTTTTCTGAGGATTGACAGGTTCTTATTCCACCAAGGAGCTTCCTTACTTAGTCGAGCTTTGGTCAATGCGCAGCTGGAGTGAAAAGCCCCCATTATTGCCTCACTGACCTGCTCGACTGTTTTTTCCAGGTCATAAAGGTGCTTTGCCCCAGTTGTCCCGATTTGTTCTAGGTTTTCCTTCAGACGGGTCCTGTAAAGAAACCAGTCCGTCTTCCTGGGATTTCGGATTGAGGACACCGAGGTGTTATCTCCCTCTACCCTGAACTCGATAATCCTATGATCAGAGAGTGATGGTTCGTTCATCACTCTCCAGGAAGTGATGTTTTTCTTGGCAGCAACATTAGCGATTGTTACGTCCAGGACCTCTTCTCTTGCTCTCGTGACAAAAGTGGGTGTTGTCCCTACATTTAGAGTCTCGAGGTTGTTAGCTAAAAGATATTCAAGTAGACACTCACCTCTAGCGTTATTGTTTGTGCTTCCCCAAACAATATTGTGCGCATTGGCGTCACATCCAATTATAATTGGCAGCCCTTTGCTGTTGCAGTATTGTACTAACTCCTGCACCTTCTCTGGCGGTGTTATTGTCCCGTCTCCAGCCAAGTATGCGGATGCAATGACAATGTCTCTTTCAATGCCCCCTAGATTGAGGTGTACCATGATGGGAATCAGGTCCCGAGACATATAATCTGAAACACAAATATATTTAATGTTGTTTCTTATGAGCACACAGGCACGTGGAGATACCTGCCTATGGTCATAAATCAGACTTGAGTCCTTACAAGCCAAACCCTTGATTTGGCCTTCTTTGTTGATCCAGGGTTCCTGGATCAGAACAATGCCCAATTGCAACCTTGCAAATAACCTCACAATCACTGCTGAAGCTCCCTTCGCATGATGCAGGTTAACTTGCGCCACCCTCGTGAAGATGAAGGCTAATTGTGTGAGGTGATAGAAGCTGGTTATCCAGCTTCTAAATGTCCCCCTCCTTCAACTTCCCCTGTCCCTCCTCTAATTCCATGGGAGAGTTATTCTCTCCAGAATTCGAGGAGGTCTCTTGGCCTGCGGTCAGACACTCAGCCACCGAGCAGCTCTGCCCAGTCCCCCGGGTCGCAGAGGTGGTCTCCGCTTCTCGAGGCGACCTAGCAGAGCCGGAGTGGGTTTTGGACTGACTCGGGCCCGCCCCTTCACGCGAACCTTGCTCTTCGGGTTCTCGGGATGTGGAGGGCATATCCACGTCTCCCTGACCCTCAGCAGAGCTGTCCTTCTTTCCTAGCCCTGAGACGGGGATACGTCCAAAGCGAAAGTTCAGACGACCCCCCTCTGCCTTCAGAGCTTCCTCGGATTGCTGATCAATCCCAATCGTGAGGACTGTGCCTTTTCCCTCCTTCCTGGAGCTCAGAATTTTCCAAGCCCCAGTGTTGAGGTTGGAATTCTGGACCTCGACAAGTCGGAGGATTTTCTCCGTCTCCATGTCGAGGCTTCTTGGGAAGAAGACCGTTATATTGGTAGGCTTAGGGATGTCATCTCCACTCAGCGCTACCAATTCGGGTCCCTCCCAAGAATTAAGTTTCGGCACTGACTTCATTAGCCAGTCCGCCGATCCTTGGGACCCACAATCCACAAGCATCATTCCACAGCGGAAATGAACTCCTGTGAAGTGGATCCCCCTTTCCTTGCTCTGGCATATCTCCTCCACCAGAGTATTCTCTAGGGCGGAGAGCTGCCCGGCTTCCAGGGTGGCCCTAGGGTAATCCTTGGGCACAATTCCCACCCTGGTCACCTTTCCTGTTTTAACAGCTGCAGCATAGTCAGTGGCTTGCCCGGTTTTCTTTGTTTCTTCGGCGGAGGCCGCTGAGGAGGTGTTATAATCTCCGGGCCTCTCTTGCCGTGTGCTTTCCCCGAAGGAGTCTCCGTCGGGGCTGGGCGCTGAAGAGCCTGCTTCCTAGCCTCCTCAGGTGCAAGACCTTGATGGAGGAGTCGCAGGTACTTCCGCACCCCTGCTCCACTGAGTCCTTTCCTCAGTGGATCATCTCTGCCGCCCGGTTGCCCTAGTTTGGGCAGGTCGAACGGCAGACGGTGTTTCCTCGGTCCCTTGACCTTATTCCCCTCTGCTGGGTGCCCGGATGAGGAGGTGGAGGGTTTCTCCACTCCCTTTCCAGTGGTAACACTTTTTTCCTTTTTCTTTTCCATGTTGTTCCCACGAAAAGCTAGGGTCCTAACGGTCCACCTCTGCAGAGCCCCGCTTGCAGAGGTAAGGGGTTGAATACAATGGAGTTCCCCCCGGTGCTCCAAGGTCGAATCCAGTTAAGACTAGTCTTCTATCTAGCCACGCATCCCTCGGCCTGGGTTCCCACCTTGGATTTAGAATTTTTAATGAGGTTATTTCCTCTCGGTCCGGGTGATTAAGCCAAGACCCCCCCCCACTCCAGTGACCCGTGAGACATGACCACAGACAGCCAGGGTGCGTTGGTATAACAAGATGGTCCCGAGGTTGACTCGAGATACCACTTGGCATCGTAACCTTGTGTGCAATCCCTTAGCCACGACACTACAGCCGGGACAGGTGAAGTTGGTCCGCGGCATGGTATTTGAGGGCTGCCAATTGAGTTTTTACGCACAACGAGCCCCCAGTATTCCCACGCAGACCTCCTCCTCATAAAAAAAATCATCGTTGGAGGCCCCCTCCTATCCGCCACCTGGAGGCGCGCTGGGTTGGCACTTCACTCCCCCCATGGTTGCCATTGCCTGTTCTTAGCCGCCCCCCGAAAGGGACATTACCGACTCTCACCACTAGGATGTGACAGGTTGGACCTGAGAGAGTCTACATATCATCTTACCTACCTATAACATTCATGTCGAATGTACTTCTGTTCTAACAAACAAAGTATGATTGAATGCAAAATGACCAATTGTTGGATATTATAATTACCCTACCCTATATGCCCTTGGAAAATCCATATGATGATGGAAATATATAATTTGTAGAGTTCAGTGAAAACGAAACCGGATTATTGGCTAAGTTTCAATTGACATAATATAATTTTCTGAGTAGATTTGAGCAAGGAATATCTCAGAAAAGTTCGTTATTTAATTTTAATTTAGTTTCTTTCATGATGCAGTTTTATTATGAGAATACATTGATATAATTCCCAAGTCGGAGAAACCAATAATTTCGGAGACGATTTGTCAAAATTTAAACAAGAGCGCCGAAGCTCCTGTCCACAGGGCTGGAACCAATTTTTTTTCATTAAACTGTTTTGAATTGAATTTCTTTCATGATGCAGTTGTATCATAAGAATCCATTGATATCATTCTCAATTCTGACAAACCAATACTTTCGGAGATAAGTCAAAGTTTGAACAAGAGCACCAAATCTCCTGTCACAGCGCTCCCACTTTTTGGCGATAAAATGGAATATTTTCCTTCAACCCCTCGGCTAGAATTCTACCCGTCTTTTGTTTTTCAAATGTAAACATATGTGATGTGTGGGCTCGTTAAAAAGCTTATCAAAAATGCAATAATACCATATCACTTTCTTGCGCTGTTCTGGGAAAAATCGCTCTAAAATTTTGCCCAAATGTCTGTAATTTTCGAATTTTTCCGGAAATGGTCCTAAACGATTGAGTTCGACTCCCTGGTGAATAATTCGAGGACAACTTTGATTCTATCCGACCGGCCGTCTGTTGCCACGATAACTTGAGAACGGCAAGAGATAGCGACTTGAAATTTTCAGGGTAGTTGGCGCGTACCAATACGACGGACATGTTCGTTAATGGGAATCGGCCCAATAGTTTCCGAGTAATAATTTTGTTTTCAACCAATACAAATCCAAACAAATTGAAACTTGGGGAGTAGTTATAGAATACAAACTTAAAAAGGTTTGTAAAATTTTGTGACAAACGTAGGTTGAAATTAAAAAATATTATTTATGCCACGATTACCTCAGAACGGAAACAGCTAGTGACCTGCAATTTTTTGGTTTGGTTGTGCATCTGAATGCAACTTTTGAGTTTGTCAATAGGAATAATCGGCCAAACGGTTTTGGAGTTATACCAATCTGGAAGTTGGTTGTGATTTCCTGAATAACTCGAAAAATACAAAACCGATCCAATTCAAATATGGTCAACAGTTGTAAAATACCGACGCAAAAATTCTTGAAAAATTTCGTGAGGATCGTATCGCTAAAAAAATTCAAAAAAATCATTGAAAAAAGATCTGTATATCAGAAACTATTCGTTCGACATCGCTGAGATTTTTTGAGAGCCTTCAAAACCTAAATCTATCTCCAAGTTCCAGGTACACAAATCAGAAAACGAAATAAATGAGTTACCTAACTCAGAGTTAATTTTTCTAGCGCAATGCAATCACAGGGTTAAAAATGCAAAAATTCAACTCCGAGTTACTTAACACTGTGCTTAATATTTTTACCCCGTGTTCCAAGCAAATGGGCCTAAGGCCATCATAACGGCCAAAATTCATCAACAAGGTACAATAAGGGATTAATTTTGCAGATTTTGTGTTTATAACAAAACATTATTCCACGTCGATCGACAAATGAAAACAATGCGATTGGCAGGGTGGCACCGCCATAAAGCAAAACCCCAATCGCCCAAATTGTTCGAATTACTATCTGCCAATCAAGGAACAGTGCACACACCATTGTTTTAGGCATCTTAATTTTCAATACACTTTTGTGAACCAGTCAATGTCGAACGGACGGACAGAATTAAAATTGATGAGAATTTTTTTGTCGTCAATTTAAACCAACATTATTAAAAAAGTACACACTTTCTTTGATAGCTCTAAAACGAGCGGTCAAAAAGTTTGAGTTGAATATACCGGGTGTCCCAGTATACAGATTTCAAAAGATTTCGAAAGATAAAAATTTGAAAATTTAATGATTTTCAATTGGTTCAAGGCCCCTTCGACCGAGGAAAAATTGAAAGTCACTTTAAGTTTGACCGGAAGTGGCTCTGACTTTTTTATCTCAAATAGAACCCTATATATTTTTGGCAATTTTTTGATTATACTCAAAACTACCTTTCCAACGATGTATCACTTTTTGTAGTTTAGATTTGAGTTGAGGGAGAAAAAGTCAATTGAAATTTAAAATTGAAAGAACTGCAGTAGGCTACGATATTTTGTGTAATCTTGATTTTGACTTATAATCCGTGTGTGCCGATCCATCTATCTTCAAATGGACCGATAAGGCCATCTTGAAATCAAACTTACTAGCTTGCCCGTTACTAGCTCAGTGACTTATGCTAGCAAGTTTGTTCGTCCGCCTAGGAAACACCTTACCTAAGTAAAATGCCTCATAGAGCGCCTAAGTAAAAAGTATACTACTCCTGAATGTATCCCAAATCGTTGACCTGATGGTAAAGATAAAACCTCTGATTCCCTATCTATATATTCCAACTTTACAAATAAATATTTCAGTAATATATACAAGGATCAATGGTAAGTCTGAGATCGATGAGGGACTTATCTTTGCAGTCTGGGTTCGATAGATGAGGTAGGGCCGTCCAAAATGTCACATGTAGATGTACGTTCTCTTCGGAACAAAGGTACTTCGGTACTAAGGGAGTTGTCTTCAACTGTTATTCCAGGACTAGGTTGTTCCTATTAGATATTCCACCAGATATACGCTCAGGTATTAGATATTCCACCAGATTTGTGTTGAGGGATTAAGACATTCCACCAGATTTGTGTTGAGGTACCAAGCAAGTTCTCCAGGTGTTAAAGTCGTCTCCGAATATTCGATCCGGAACTTAGAAAGTTGAAATCCAAATGTTCACTCCGGAACTGAGAAAGTTATCTCCAAATGTTCACTCCGGAACTAAGAAAGTCGTCTCCGGAACTAAGAAAGTCGTCTCCGAATGTTGACTCCGGACTAAGAAAGTCGTCTCCGAATGTTGACTCCGGAACTAAGAAAGTCGTCTCCGAATGTTGACTCCGGACTAAGAAAGTCGTCTCCGAATGTTGACTCCGGAACTAAGACTGCAAAAATTCAGACCCATAAGATAGTGCATGTAAGACGTGATCTCATTCCCAGTAACTCTAGACGAACTTGAAATTATTTACAGAGCAATAAATATGAGATAAAATATCTAGAATCCAGGAATAAGAGCACGTTATTCGATCGCAAGAATGAGACTAGAAATTAAGTATTATACAAAGAAACGTGTTAACCTGTGTAACCTGCAGAAAATGAAATAAAACGGAAATAACAACTTGGCATTCACAAAAGCAGAAAATATCAGTTCGAATCTACGTAGTACTTACCGCCTTTTAAATAGACGTCTTGTAAGAAACAAATAAATTTCCAATTCACACGATTATAATGGATTACGGTAGTACTTTAATTTGCTAAACTCTCTGGTGAGATGTTAACCTTTTGACTTTTTGTACTCGAAAGGAAGACAAAGATGTCCGCTGGAGATTGCAGCGGATCGTGCGCATGCGAAACATAAACTCTATCAACGCGCTGGGCGATACATAGAATCTAGGCAAGGCGTTTTTGAGTGTGCATTGAAGGTACCCGTAGAGAGTTTTTCGCGATTAAAACGGTAATCAATGGTGGAGCGTTTTGTAACGTTACACACACCACTTAGGTATCGGGGAAAAAAAAATTTTGAAGAAATTTTTTTTTATTAAAGGAATAAAATGCCAAAATTTTTTTAAAGTAATTTTGAAAAATGATGAAGAGAAAATGTTTTTAATGATAAATGCGAAATTGAAAGACAAGCCAATTTGTTGGAAGAAAAGTTAAACTTACAGGCCACACAGCGTAACTGAATCATAAATATAGGTGAAGTTTATACGGTGCACAAAGAGAAACCAAAACTCAAAAAGAAACGAGTTTAAAGTTTGCGGAACTAGCAGTGGGTTGACAGTTGTTCGTCACCCAAGTCGAGCAGTGCGATTAAGCGCAATCCAGATAAGCAAAATCCTCGTATACCCGACGTTCCAACAAAACCTCACAACACCGATCTGTAACATAGATGTACGACACAAGAGAAAAGGTTAAAAGCGCCGTTTAGACGCTGAAGGCCATTTCCATCGGAAAAGGGTCGACAGCGTTGCGGAGCATACGCTGTCGGCCGACTAAACGTCGCACATGCCCAAGCATTAACTAAAGTCAATGACTAAAAGAATTATTTACTTCTCGAAACCTTCGAAGGAATCGGGGTTGAGAAAAAATATTAACATCTCAAATAAAAAGAGAACAAGTGCATAGAAGCTCCGAAACTAGTCATCATAGCCTCCGCAAATAATAAAAAAAGTGAACCACTCAGTTCGAGACGAGAACTGAGTGGCCAGGGCATGGAGGTTTATGGATTGGAGACCAAAACCACTAAAAGACTCCCATCATCCTGTGTCGGTTTCAGCGAACACAAGACGATGTCAATTCCGAGAAGGTAAAAAAAAAGAAAGAAAAAGTACTGAATCGGTAAGTTCGCAGGTGAAAATCGGAAGATGATGCGTATAGTCATTGTAAAACAATACCCACACGAGCCAAATCCCGAGATCACCTAGCGAGGCAGTCAAAATCGGTAATAATTGACAATGTCAATAATCAGGCAAGGGAAGAGATACTTGCACATCCTGTGTGAACACAAGCTGATGCCAAGTGCCAAAATAGCGTTAGGTAGTAGTTGTTATAAAGTTAAAGTAGTCATTAGATAAAGACAGGATCCAAGACGTGTAGATATAAGAAAAGGTATGTATCGACTCATCGACAGGCAAGATAGTCTACACGAATCAAAACCTGAGATCATCCAGACTAAGGTACTCAAAATCGGTAATAATTGGCAAAAATCAATGGTGGATTAGGTAAAGATATTTCTTCCTGGAGCACTGAAGGACGACGAGTGGCACGATGCAGACAAAAAAAATCACAAAATTAAATTTTCCTTTATAGGACGAGGAGTGTGATGCACTGTAAGAAAAAAAAATATCAGGTTGGGTACTATCGATCATATTCTGAGGCGTCTCTCCAATTTCCAAAGCTCAAGATTCACAGCTAATTTATTTCACAGTAGATGTTAAATGTGTATGTGTAGATGATCTAACTAATAATATCAAGAGATCACTTCCCAACCCAGCCTCTCCTATGAAGTGATACTTAATATTTGAAAATAATGAAAGTTAAATTAGAGAAACATCTCAAAATCCCGGAAATGCGTAGGGAAGGAAAGATAAGTTTGGGCGCCAGCGATTAGGAATCGCGAATTAGGTTCTTTCTAAGGAAGCGGAAATAGGGATAGATAATAGGAATAGGTAAGTTAAGGAAAGAGAAGTGTCCGTCTGTCGGTACAAACAACAACTGTATCCAAAGATACGACCAAAAGAATCTCTACGAGACTCACAGATTTAAGAAAACTTCAAAGTAAGTCACGTGCTACGCTAAAATTTCCAATAAGGTACTGCATAGCCGCTCTAAACTTCAAAAAATTGATTGGGAGAAAGATACGGTAATTGCCGTCAGGCAGTAAAATATACGATAATTGTCATAAGACACGATAAACGGTAAGTGTCATAAGACATAAGAGATAAGATAGCTGCCAAATTGAAGGCTTGAGAAAGCTTCAAAGCAAACTGCAGACTACGCTCAAATTTCCAATCAAGGTACTGCATAGCTGCTGTGAACTTCAAAAATGAATCTCAACCCTCATGAAATTGTCAGGTAAACAAGAAAAAAAAATATATATATATACATTTGTACCAACTAGACAGACACTTGCCTTGCGATAGAGGAAGGAGGAAAGGTATTAGGAACTCAGGATACAAAAAAAAAACAATCATCTCCCTATCCTGAATCATCTCCACTTTCGTCACTTTGTGTAACGTCCAATTTAATATGTTTTACGTGAAAATCGCCAAGATCTTTTCCACTCGTCAATTCATAACTCAACTCGTGAGACTTCAAGTTGTTGGGATTCATGATTCAATTATTCAGATAACAATGAGATGAAAAAGCAATAAGGTAAAAGTTGAAAGATAGTTCAAACATAAAAGAAAATAATGAACTCGAATCTCAGACCCACGACGAAGTCACCCTCACCATCAGAAAAACGGCAGAAGCACACCCAGGAAAAAATATCACTCAAAAAATAGGTTACTCGAGCCCCACACGTTGTGCGCCAGTGAAATCAAACTTACTAGCTTGCCCGTTACTAGCTCAGTGACTTATGCTAGCAAGTTTGTTCGTCCGCCTAGGAAACACCTTACCTAAGTAAAATGCCTCATAGAGCGCCTAAGTAAAAAGTATACTACTCCTGAATGTATCCCAAATCGTTGACCTGATGGTAAAGATAAAACCTCTTATTCCCTATCTATATATTCCAACTTTACAAATAAATATTTCAGTAATATATACAAGGATCAATGGTAAGTCTGAGATCGATGAGGGACTTATCTTTGCAGTCTGGGTTCGATAGATGAGGTAGGGCCGTCCAAAATGTCACATGTAGATGTACGTTCTCTTCGGAACAAAGGTACTTCGGTACTAAGGGAGTTGTCTTCAACTGTTATTCCAGGACTAGGTTGTTCCTATTAGATATTCCACCAGATATACGCTCAGGTATTAGATATTCCACCAGATTTGTGTTGAGGTATTAAGACATTCCACCAGATTTGTGTTGAGGTACCAAGCAAGTTCTCCAGGTGTCAAAGTCGTCTCCGAATATTCAATCCGGAACTAAGAAAGTTGAAATCCAAATGTTCACTCCGGAACTGAGAAAGTTATCTCCAAATGTTCACTCCGGAACTAAGAAAGTCGTCTCCGGAACTAAGAAAGTCGTCTCCGAATGTTGACTCCGGACTAAGAAAGTCGTCTCCGAATGTTGACTCCGGAACTAAGAAAGTCGTCTCCGAATGTTGACTCCGGACTAAGAAAGTCGTCTCCGAATGTTGACTCCGGAACTAAGACTGCAAAAATTCAGACCCATAAGATAGTGCATGTAAGACGTGATCTCATTCCCAGTAACTCTAGACGAACTTGAAATTATTTACAGAGCAATAAATATGAGATAAAATATCTAGAATCCAGGAATAAGAGCACGTTATTCGATCGCAAGAATGAGACTAGAAATTAAGTATTATACAAAGAAACGTGTTAACCTGTGTAACCTGCAGAAAATGAAATAAAACGGAAATAACAACTTGGCATTCACAAAAGCAGAAAATATCAGTTCGAATCTACGTAGTACCTACTTACCGCCTTTTAAATAGACGTCTTGTAAGAAACAAATAAATTTCCAATTCACACGATTATAATGGATTACGGTAGTACTTTAATTTGCTAAACTCTCTGGTGAGATGTTAACCTTTTGACTTTTTGTACTCGAAAGGAAGACAAAGATGTCCGCTTGAGATTGCAGCGGATCGTGCGCATGCGAAACATAAACTCTATCAACGCGCTGGGCGATACATAGAATCTAGGCAAGGCGTTTTTGAGTGTGCATTGAAGGTACCCGTAGAGAGTTTTTCGCGATTAAAACGGTAATCAATGGTGGAGCGTTTTGTAACGTTACAATCTTATGGGCCATCTCATCGGCAAGATCTCCAGATTTAACATCATTAGATGTCTTTCTTTGGGTATATTTGAATGATCGTGTGTACCAGACTCCTCCTATTGATTTGAAAGGTCTGAAAAACACAATAAGGAATGCATATATAGCCCTTAATACTGAGTGTTACTTAGCGTGAACTAGTCATACGAGCTGAAAGGTGTCTGGAAGCAGATGGTCAACATATCGAACGTTTGCTTTAGTTATTAAAAGTATTTTTTGCTCCCTTTTTTCTAATTTTGTGTTTCTTTTACTATTCATTATTTGTTTAACGTTCCGTAAAATACATAGTTGATTTCAACCTGAAGAAATTTTTTTCATTTTCGAACGTACAATAATAACGTCATTTTTCGATTGAGAGGATCATCTAAAAGTTATATTTCTCCGCCAAGGAGGAGAAGTGTTACTATGCAACACTTTTCCGGTTGGCGGCAGAAAAAGTGTTACTATGTAAAAGATGAATTGGTTACCAGAAACAAACAATTCTCTAATTCAAACGTCATTTTTATTCGTTAAAGTTACATTGAATGTACAATTGGTCAATGTTGCATTTTGGAAATTAAAACCATGTAATAATGAACTGATAGGATTCTGTCTCGGATTCTATTCAAAAGCTGATGCCTCATTTAGAGTTACTGAGTTGCTGGTCCCAGGGAATTCGTTGACGCTGAATATCCTACCAGCAATCTCATTCTTATTTCGCAGCGAATCCTCGATGTAGCCTTCTGCTACACATCTTGACTTCCAACCTCCGCTCCGTGTCGTTTCAAAGACTCAATGTTGGCTCCTGCATCTATAAGTAGTGTAGCAGAAGTTCAATGAATGACCTGTGTATTCGTTTGGATGATTCAATTGCAAACACTCTTAATTCGAATTTACCATGGTAAATTCGAATTAAGTGTCCAATACAGGAGAATGGACAACATAATTTACCATAGTAAATTCGATTAAGGGTGTCCAATACAGAAGAATGGACAATAGAACATACGCGCGAAAGCTTCTAACTTCACGTCAGTGCTTGAACCAATTTTTTTTTCGTGAACTATTTCTAAATTTTCTAGGGGTACGGTTCTTAAAATTTCTTTTTTCGTAATTTTTTTCAGATTTTCTAGGGGTACGGTACTTACTATTTCAAATACGTCTTTATGTTGATTTTCTACTACTAGTTACCAAGCGTCAATTCCATCGAATATTTATTTTTTGAGTTATCAAGGAAATAATATTCCAGGTGGGTATAACCAGGAAACCGTTAGACCGATTATGCCCAAAAACGAACTCAACTCTCCCATTCGGATACGCAACCTACCCTGAAAATTGCAAGTCCCTATCTCCTTTCGTTCGAAAGTTATCGAGGCAACGGTCACCCATCTACTGAACTCACACAAGGCTGCTCGAATCTCCAACAATATTTAACCGATCGTGATAAAACTTGAAACTTGGCAGTAGAGTTAGGTTCTTAAGGCTCTTGCAAAATTTCAGCAATTTCAGACGAATAGTTACTGATACATATATAGAATTTTTTTTTTTATTTTCAATGATTTTTTAAAAATTTTCTACAAATACTATCCACACGAAATTTTGCAATAATTTTCGTGTTGGCATTCTAGGAGGAACAAAAAACAACCAAATTTCAGTTGGCTATAACTCTAAAACCTTTTGGCCGATTATGCTCATAAATAAACTCAAATGTCGCATTCAGATGCACAACCTAACCTGAATTCTTCAAGCCGCTATCTCTTTCCGTTCTCAGGTTATCGTGACAACAAAAATATTTTTTAATAATTTTTAATAATTTTCTAGCAATACGATTCTCACAAAATTTCACAAACGTGCTTAGGTTTATATTCTACAACTATTCACCAAGCTTCAATTCGATCAGATCTATATTGGTTGAAAACAAAATTATTACTCGGAAACCATTGGGCCAATTATGCCCATTAACCAACTTGTCCGTCGTATTGAGATGCGCCACCTACCCTGAAAATTTCAAGTCGCTAGCTCTTTCCTTTCTCAAGTTATCGTGGCAACGGCCGGACAGAATCAAATTTGACCTCGAATTCTTCATTGGGGAGTAGAACCAAATCGTTTGAGACCATTTTCGTAAAAAAATTCGAAAGTTACAGACATTTTGGCAAAATAATAACGCGATGTTCCCCAGAACATACGCGCAAAAACACAGTAAGATACATCAATGGAAAGGTTATTTTGATTATAATTAAAAAATTGCCAAAAATATATAGGTTGCTATTTGAGATAAAAAAGTCAGAGTCACTTCAATTTTTGTTTCTGTCAGTTGAAGGTTCTTTGAACGAACTGATAATCACAAAATATAGAATTTTTTATCTTTTGAAATGGCTGAGATAATCCATTGGAACATGTATACTGGGACACATCAATGTGGGTTAGTAGAAGAGTGAGTCCATCTACCGAATAACAAAATATACGAAAATGATTCATTTTAACCAACAAACCGTTCTTGAAAATACGAGGAACATCAGCCAATTCATTGAAACAATACCCTAGTGGGAGAAATAATTTTGTCCTGGAGGGATAGTTCCGAGTAGCAGAAAGGAAGAGCAATTGGGATAAGCCCAGGTAATAGGCAGGATACGGAACTAATGCGAATAGAATGTCGAGCAATTTTGGACAGTGAGATATATTAATGCTACGGTGCTGAACAATACTTGCTTTTGGACTTTCTCATGACCTTCCTGCTTCGTCGGTATTTCACATTAATGGTTCATCCTGTTTTGTGGTTGCTACAGTAATTCTCCAGATGTCTCAATGTCTGCATCCGACATGTCTTTCGCTTCTACCTGATGGATTGTTATGTGCGCTCCAATATAAAGATCACTGTTTCATTTACAGAAATGATTTGTACCTATACCAAGGTCATGTGAAAAAGAATATAAAAGCTATTACGTGTTATCAGGAATTCAGAGAACAACTTTATTGAATTTAATTTATTCGTGACAAAGATGCATAGATTACATGATGAAGACATGCTTTGACATATTTTCGGCTGAATTGCGGTCCAAATACTGTCAAAATACGAGGATTTTGTTCTACTTCAGTTTTCGCCGATAGATGCCGACAGTGGAAATTTTATGGACAAAATTATCGACATGTCAAATCAAATTCGAATACTGGATCAGGGGCAGATTACTAGTATCAAGATAGGTATTAATTATAATAATAATATTGAAAAATCGCCGATACCATTGTTAATAAATCAACATAGGAGACTTGTTGATTTATTATAATCTTGCCGGTTGATGAATATTAAGGTAAAACTCTATTAATAAAATTATATTCATTATACAAGTCAGTTATATATTGAGAAGGAATGAAATGATATGTTATGAAAAGTAACAATATTATTGGTCAACGATGAAAGGACTAGCAGAGAAAAAAGTTCAGAGCAACCACACAGTGTGATTTCATCAAAGTTGATTAGCTTTCCTAAAGCGTCATTCTTTTTGGCGCTCTTATTCTATATTATTTGTTTCAAGTATATTGTTACACGACAAGAATGGCAACTGGTAGAGGTAGGGTATTGGAAATTAGAACATTTGTTTGTACAAAACATTTTTCTACCGAATATATCTTGAATAAAATATTCAAACGTACTACACTACCCTCCATTTTGTTAGTTTTTCATTTTAATGAATCATTTTTCGATATTTCTCAGTTTATTTAGTTCTGAATAATAGCTATCGAATTTTGCAATCTAATCATCCAATTGCTGGGAACATAAAAAGTTGTCAAGGGGTATTGGATGAAAAACTGCTGTATACATGAGAATGTTTTGATGAAGTTTCAAATTATACATCGAAAATAATTAGTAAAATGTTCAATTTAAATGAGCTTTACATGTTAAAGGTAATTAATATATTTGAATAATAGTATTATGATATCGACAGATATTATGTAGAGATATTACAGAAAATTCTGTATTATGCAATGTATTCCAAGATACACAAATTAAATGCCTCTATTCTAAAGACATTGGATGTGATTTTTTGTACAGATTTCCTTATTTACAGTTCCATTCAAAATTTTCCAATGAAACTCCTTTACTGATAAATCCCTTATTTAAACTCATCGTGTCTTGGCAAAATAAATTTTCTGTTCCAAACAAATGGGGTTTACATAACTAGAATGTCCGAACAGATGTCTGATTAATCAAAAAGTGAATTGATTTTTCAATAAACTGCTTCATTATATTCTTTCAATTTGGATTTACGAACTAGCAACGGTGGAAAGTGAACTTTGTCGCTTGTCTGTTTCCATTTATTCGCTTGTCAGAATCTTCGAAATCGACTCTAGCGGCACCATCGTTTACAAAGTGAAGTAGTTACATTGAGTACGTGATTTGACAGGTCCGTGAATTATTCTAGGTCCGTTTTTGGCCGATAACAGGAATTAGCAGGGAGTGTCGACTCCTTGTTATTCTATGCATTTTGGTATCAACTAATGCAAATGAAATCTATGGTTATCAGAGAGGTCCATCATAACTAGAACACAGAATTTTGAATGGGCATATTCAGGAAATCGATTATAATATTTAGACGGATAAGAGTGTACGCGAATTCATTGAACTTTTCGATGGAAATCAATACATTTTTGCCGCTCTTGTTCCTCGGAATAGAGTGCTTATCAATTGGCCTAAAACTTTTTGGTTCGACTCACTGATCAAGAATCCGTGGTCAAAAAAGTGGGGAAGCCCTGTGGACCGGAGCTTTGGCACTCTTGTTCAAATTTTGGCAAATCATATCTCCGAAAGTACTGGTGTCTCAGAGTTGGGAATGATCAATGGATTCTTATAATAGAACTGCATCTCAAAAGAAACTTCGAAAGTATTGGTTTCCCAGAGTTGGGAATGATATAAATGGATTCGTGTTTAATTTATTTTATTTTATGATGCAGTTCTATCATAAGAATCCATTGATATCATTTGCAACTCTGAGAAACCAATACTTTCGAAGATATGATTTGTCAAAGTTTGAACAAGAGTCCCAAAGCTCCTGTCCACGGGGCTTTCCCACTTTTTGTACCATATTTTCTGACACCAGCCGTCGTTTTTTCGATTTTCGTGGCATTCTCCACCTTAAAATTAAAATTCAAAGTTACCCGATGTACCAAATTCAGATTGCGGGTAACATCGAACGATTCAAAGTTACACAAGTAGTTCAGAAATTAAGAATTTTAACAAAAATTTAATGTTTACGAATGAATATTTCAAAATGAAACTCGAGACGATCACATAAAAGGCAAGGAAAATCAATAACTCACCTGCTCAAAACCTTCTTTGTATATTCAATTTTGAATTATTATGAAGCAACCAACTTCCGCTGAAAAACGTACTCAGAAATGGCGCGTAAAACGAAACACAATATTTGACAGATGAGTAGTTCTCTTAAATGTGACAAACCTCACATTGGTATGTTCCGTTTTAAACAGTATCTTGGAATTGCATCCAACTTTCACGTATGATAAAAATAAATTTATCATTTGTAAGGTTTTATTCGAAGTTAGAGTGGAACTCAAAGTTACCCAAGATGACTTTAACGAATCAGAAATGAATTTGAAATGTCTCTTATAGGAAAATGAGATGATAAGAAAATAAGATGACACGTGTGAACACAGATCATACGAAGTACGAAGAAGTACGAGTTATTATTGAAATATTGAAAAATTCTATGTTCCAAACTGATAGCTTGCTAGAGCTGAAAATGGTATCAATGGATTCTTATGATGAAACTGCATCTTAAAAGGTTGAATTTGAAATTTGTAATGTGAAAAAAAAAATTGGCGTTACTCAGAAACCATCTGGCCGATTTTGCCCAATAACGAATTTAGCCAAGATCTTTGTCGCAAATATACTCTGTAAATTTAAACTGTCCAGATCGTTCCGTTCGAGAGTTATCGAGTTAACGGGCAGACCCGCCGGACATAATCGATTCTGACCATGAACTCTTGATCAGTGAGTTGAACCAAAGCTTACAGACCATTTTCATCCAAAAATTCGAAAATTATAGAACAAGAGCGCCAAAAACGATTATGTCCGGCCACGGCCAGCCGTGAACACGATAACTCTCGAACGGAATGAGCTAGACAGTTTGAATTTTCAGAGTGGGTTTAGGAGATAAATATCTCGGTTGAGTTCGTTATTGGCCAAAATCAGCCAGCGTTTTCAGAGTAACGAAATAAAAAATTTGACATTTTTACATAACAAATTTGAAATTAAATTTTTTTTTAAAATGCGGTTTCATAATGAGACTCCGTTAATATCATTCTCAACCCTTACAAACTAATACTTTCGGATATATAATATTTCAAAATTTCAATAATCAATCGTAATTTTATGATTTCTCAGAATGCTCTAATTATAATACGCGGATGTATGTAAATTTATAAGACCTATGTTAGACCTATTATAGAGTATGCTCAGAGCATCTGGAGCCCTTATTATATTAAGGACATTGAGTTGTTGGAGAGATTGCAGAGGAGGTTTACAAGGATTCCGGCAGAGACCCGTCATTTGACATATCCAGAAAGGCTAATTCGGTTCAACCTGACAACATTGAGAGAGCGTCGTCAAAGGGGAGATCTTATTGAAACATACAAGATCTTGAGTGAGCACTATTCGGTTCGGATGGATTTCTTCTGTAGACCCTCTAGAGAATCCTTGAGAGGCCATAAACATAAACTTCGCAAAGAAAAATGTGCCACACTCCAGCGCAAAAATCACTTCAGTAATAGAGTGGTTTATCAGTGGAATTCTCTTAAAGATGCTACAGTGTCAGCTCCCTCAGTTAACAGCTTTAAGAACCGCTTAGATAGGGAAATGGAGGTTGTAAAAAACATTAATATACACTACATGTGAGAAAAGTGATAGAACAAGACTTTATTTGACCAATCTGTGATAGGTATACGTTGTGATGCTCTAGTATTAAGATGGCTGTGAACACCTCGTCTAATTCCCACAATGTAACAAATGTTAAATGCAGTTACAGTTACAGCCTAGGCCGCTTACTGTGATATTTATAATAATAATAATAATAATAATAAATCCAACATATGTAGCGAGTCATAGACCCACTTTCTGAATTCATTTATGATGCAATTCTATCTTAAGAATCCATTGATATCACTCCCAACTTCCGGAGATGATTTGTCAAAGTTTGAATAATTACTCGCTAGTACAACAAGAGCGCCAAAGCCCCTGTCCACAGAGCTTTCACACATTTTTATTCCAATTTTTTGGATATGTCATCATCTATGGATTTTTGCACAGAAATATAGAATGTTCGAATTTTTTTCAACTTCACAAATATAATTCCAATCAAGCAAAATATTTTTAGTTTATTTTCACAATAATTGATAAAATGCAGAGCTGATGCTGCTAAAATCTCGTACTCAATTGTAAAATGGCGGCTTGAAGGTTTGTGCGCAATTAGCGAACTTAACCGTCACATTCGGATGCACAACCTACCCTGAAAATGGCAAGTGGTCATTTTCGGCAAAAAATTCTAAAATTATAGACATTCGGGCAAAATGATAGTACGCTGATTTCTTGAACATGCGCACAAAAAAAAAGGTTTCACTTTTGAACTTTTTTTCCAAAGTTATGTAATTTTATATGATAGTAACAGCTGACAATAGTTATATAAAAATATATTTTTGTACACTTTCAAAAATATTTGACATTTTTGCATCTCTATTTATGCGTAAATAATAATTTTTTTCACCGTGAAAAACTATTTCCATAAGACTTGTAGTTTTGCCGCAAATCGAGATAAACCATTTCAATATATTTCAGACGATGTAAATTCACGTTCATAAATGTACAATGACATGTACATGTACATAAATGTATTGGGTGTATAAAATTAATGATTTCATGGCACACTCTCATATGCCATTGAAATAACACTCATTTGACGCCCTTAATACAAAAATAACTATTGTTTCGATTCATCGACAATTAAAATTTTAAACTATGGATTTTCAAAATACACCGTTCACGTGATTACACAAGCAAACTTTTTTAAGCATTAATAGTAATTTACGTAACAAGTCCGGAAAATAGGGTTTTTTTGGACGAATAGACAAAATTCTAGGACGAGCGTAAGCGAGTCCTGGAAGTCTATGAGTCCAAAAAAACCTTTTTCGGGCGTGTTGCGTACAATATTTTTTCGGCAACCGTGTTTTTCTAGACTATTCGAAGGTTTTCGACTGATTCGGTTCGAAATTCAAATTCGATTTGACATTTCTAATCGCTCGTTCTGACCGAAAACGTCGACCGTGAAGGAGCCGCGTTAAAATTCGCCACAGAAATACGTGAAACGTCAGAGGTTCGTCGATTTTCGCCGAAAAGTCACATTTTCCTATCGTTCTTCCGGGAAAACGAAAGAGTGAATCGAAAAAAGGGCTCAGCTACGGACTAATTTCGAATCTCGTCTTCGCGTTCCCGCAAATACCGACGTTCCGAACGAGGTTTTCATAATGTATTTACAATGACCAAAACGACGTGATTCTTCCCGGCCTAGTCCGGGAAGTACGTACTTCCCGGACTAGGCCGGGAAATGCTTCTTTCTCAAAGAAAAAGCGTCCGGGAAGTGGGCACTTCCCGGACGGTTGCCGAAAAATATTTTTTTCGTCTGACTTTCGATGAATGTTTCATACCCTCCTATCAAAGTCATTCATGTTGACCTGTGTTATCTTTTAGTTGGTCCAGTTGAATAGTTTCACATCATTCTTGGTTAAAAAGTCGGAATATTCACACATTTGGTAAAATTAATAACGCTCTTGAAACATGTCTTTTTTACCAAATTTTGAATAAAGTTTCTCGATTAAAGCAATGACAAGAATGTTTTCCATAATCAAAAGTGGAACAGAGTATCTAAATGAAGATATAATCGTTGGTCGAACAACACGTTTTTCTTGTGCATACATAGATCAGGTTCAAAGAAGTTCGAGTTTGATGAAGCCCTCAACCCTTCACTCCGCACTCAATGAGGTGATGTGATAAATGACGAAGTGCCATTAGCAACTCTCAATAAAGACGTTGAGAGGCGACGACCTGTTGGCTACTCCATAATGGAGTAGTGCATTACCGTGGTGGAATGTTGAACGAGTAAATCAGAGGTTCAGGGAGGTAAACTGAATCGCTTTTCTCAGCTGATGTTCTGGCAGAATCTGAAAGAGACGTACAGCGCAATAAGGCTTGTCTGAACGTTACACTAAGACTTACGGATGCATCAATAGATGTGAAAGCCACACGACAAAATATTCGACAATTTTGACCCTTCAACAAATATTCTCCCATGATCAGGGATAGTCATGTCATCGCTCAGTGTCCCTCCAAAGAGGAAAGTGTTATTCAGGACAGATACGTACCAGTTTCATAATTATTACCAATCATCATCATAACTTAGCCCTTGAATGACAAACGAGGAACTCTCTTGAAAATTAAAATCCTATGTTGGTGAAGTACCAGAAAGAAAATCTTACCCACGCCACCTAGGAAGATCATTAAGAACTCCAATTCTTTATGTTTCCAAGATCTCCTCTGTTTATCATTCAGTGGTTAAGTTATGCTGATGATTTGTAACAAACATGAAACCAGTACGTATCTGCCCTGAATGGCACTTCCCATTTAAGGGGTAAACTGAGCGATAACGTGCCCAGCCCGAATTACAGGGGCTATTTGTTGTTGGATAAAATTGTCGAATATTTCACCGTGTGTCCTTTAGTTATTAATAATTAGATACAGTCACCTTCATCTATGACCATATAAGATTACAAGTGCTTCCGAACCAAGATAAATTGAGATTCACTGATGTTTAGAATACGTACAAATGATTTCAAAAGTCGTCAAGGCAGAACCAAGTTCTTGGAAAGAATTAAATAATTATAATTACTTTGTTCATTTAAATTAACGTGTCTCGGCAACTAGGCCATTGACTCAGGGGATAAAGTGTTCGATTTTTCTATGTATTACAGATTAAAGCAGTTGTACTACTGATCACAAGACATGAAGATTTATAAAGAAAAATTGAAATGTACTATACATGCATTGATTATATGTACTTATATAATTGACATTCTTTGAGGAACTTTAGTGCTGTGTCAATTTGAGTTGCTGACGTGAGGATATCCTTTACATATTCTTTTAAGTCCAAATCGATGGCGGATTCCATCGTAGTGTGGACAGCGAGAGAGAAGTTGTTCTACAGTTAATCGAGTATCTCGGCAGTAATCACATATGGGTTGTTCTTCTTATGACATCAAGTAACCGTGGATCAACCTAGTGTGGGCTATTTTTGGCGCTCTAGTTCCTCGGAAATGAGTGCTTATCAATTTGCCCAAATGTCTGTAATTTTCGAATTTTTCAACGAAAATGGTCTTAATCGATTTTGTTAAACTCACTCATCAAGAATCCGTGGTCGAAATTCATTCTGTCCGGCCGGTCCGGCCAGCCGGCCGTAGGCTCGATAACTCTAGAACGGAATGAGCTAGACAAATGAAATTTTCAGAGTAGGTTTGGGAGATAAATATCTCGGCTAAGTTCGGGCAGAATCGGACAAATGGTTTCGGAGTAACAAAAAATCCAATGATATCATTTTTAACTCTAACAAGCTAATACTTTCGGAGATATGATTTTTCAAAATTTCAATAATAAATCGTATTTCTACGTTTTCACAGAATGATATAATTATTCTATGTATGAATTGTCATAATGTCAACTTATTTTCCTGAGACATGACATTGTCTTATTCCTTTCAGCAATCGAAGAACTATGAGAATAAAGTGTATTCCGAAATGTGAGCGAAGTGAGAAAAAACTCAGTTGTTTGTTCCGAAATTAGTTTTTCTCAGAAAAGTATTACATTACGGAACGGAACATGAAGTAAGAGATCTGAGAGAAGTGAGACTGCTTTTCATCATGCTCACTTCTCTCACTTAATGACGGGACTGACAAAAGGGAATATTATAACTTAAAAAATATTATGTTGGTGTTGAAATACTCGTATTTTGGCGATGCAACGGGGACCTCACCCAAAAATGTTTGAAAATATTACGTTAATATTGAAAGCATCATTCTGTAGTTCGAGAGAGGAGAAAATTTGGTGAACGTGGATCAGGAAATTTTTGATCGATTACTACTTACAAGGTAATTTTTCACTATCACTTCTCTTCTTTCGTACATGTTTTATGGAATATCTACTATTTGTAGGTACTTTAAACCTCCTTTGGGCAATTGTCATACGAAACTTGTTTTTTTGGCGCTCTAGTTCCTCGAAACAGAGTGCTTATCAATTTGCCCAAATGTCTGTAATTTTCGATTTTTTGGCTAAAAATGGTGTCAAACGAAATTGTAGAATCATGACCTTTACACGCATGTGAAGTTTTGTATTGACCAGGTTACCGCAAAGTGTAAAAAAAAATTTTGAAAATTTAAAAAAAGTTTTTCTACAACTCTCGAACGGAATGAGCTAGATGGTTGAAATTTTCAGAGTAGGTTAGGGAGATGAATATCTCGGTTAAGTTCGTTATTGGCAAAATAGGCCAGATGGTTTCGAAGTAACGAAAAAAAAATTTTTTTCTGAAGAACAAATTTCAAATTCAATTTCTATTTGAGATGCAGTTTCACCATAAAATTCCATTGATATCATTTTTATCTCCTACAAGCTAATACTTTCGGAGATATGATATTTAGAAATTTCATTAATGAATCGTACTTCTATGTTTTTACAGAATGCTATGATTATTCTATCTAAGCTTTATTATATGCTCTTTGTTCATACTCGTACATGTCATCCTGTTCTATAAGAGAGAGTCAGATTCATTTCAACTATTTCAATTTGATTTCTTCCATGGTGCTCATTCTCAGATTGCTCAGTCAATCTTAATAAATAAACCATTATTTGAATTGAATTTCATTTATGATGCAGTTCGGGGAATCAATTTTAGACTGTATTTCATGTAGCTTGTTGTTGCTGCTTTTCCATTGGGTTTGCCAGTGTTGAAGAGATCTCAATTTTATTGTTGCCCTTAGGTCTGAGTGGAGCTCAATCTTTGTGGGGGAAATGTCAGAGGATCGTGCTAGTTTTGCGGATTAGTCTGCAGCTTCATTTCCTTCTATACCCGCATGAGATGGTATCGAAATTATGGTCGTAGAGATATCTTTATTGTTCTTGAGTGTATGACATCGTTCCTGAATTTTTTGAACTAGTGGGTTACTAGAGTAGATGTTGTCTTACAAAATGGAGATGTAGAATAACCTCCCCATTTGCCTGATTTTAGTGAACCACATTATTCTTGACCGAAAAAAAAATTTATATCAATTGCTTACATACTTTAAAAGACTCGAGGGAGAATATGCCCTTAGAAATTTCATTTAATTCACCGTAAAATTTCTCGTCCAAGGTTCGCCACCTGGGATTAGCATAGCGAGGTCTCTGCAATATCCCGTGTGGAAATTTTCAAATATCTCACATTGTGCACCAAATGAGAACGTTCGCATTTACCACTCATGGTGAGTTTCCGGCGATCTCGCATGAACACATAAATATTGATCATCACAATCACTGCCTATGGCAAGCTACTTGGGAAATTCTCGTTCACCTCTGATAATGAGCTCTCAGACATCCGACACAAAGTAATATTTGCTATATTCGCAATCACTGCCTTTGGTGATCAAATCAAATTCCAATTTGTTTCACATGATTTCACTGGCAATTTTTTTGAGAAATATTATTTCAATAACTCGAATTATAATATACATATTTTTGCTGAAATTTTTCTGATATCTCATTATTAGAAAATACATAGGTCATGAATATATTCAATACCTACTTATTGAAATCGGAGCAAATACCGAAATAGCGCAAAGATAATATTTTGTATCAATGAAACATCTAACATCTTGGAAGTGTTTGAAATATATTTTTAGTGTAAATTCACTAAACATCAAATTAAAATTGATTCAGTAAAAGTTTATTTTATATTTTCACAACTCGTTATTTATCAATATATGACTATCAATCCTACGAAAGCATGTCGATTTCTTTGTCGGTCACATCCCATGCTTGAGTGCACCAAGAAAATAAACATTTCATAAAGTATTATAACTGCAGTTATTATACACACATCCAATTGCTAAGCAGTTTCAATGAGTCAAAAACAATATCTGAAAGATTTGAAAAAGTTTACTTAGGAAGTATGAACTAGAGAATTATAATCCAATAAAAATATTTAATCAAAATCATGACTCAATAGAATTGTTTTAGAATTAGTACCGAACCGTCCGGAATCGTACGACGCATGCTCAGTCGAGCATTAATGATGAAAATCCTCGACATCTTCAATTATGTCTTCAGCAGAATCTTCACCTTTACTTGATAAATTTTTTAAGTCACCTTCCATCCTCGGACTCCCTGCCCTATTTTCTGGATCTGCACAACTCTAAACGGACTCATTGTAACTACTCATAGTAGTACCACCGCCAACTATTGTGATAGCCTGGAACACAGTTCGACACCACGTGAATTTTCTAGCTAAGAAGCTTACAAGAAATATGTTTGTCATAAGATCACTGAGGGGTGAGCTTCCGTGGCAGTCAATCTTGACAGCTTTCCACTCCATATTTCTTTCCCACTGTAAATATGGAATAGCATGGGGTCACTCTCCTCATGCTGATATAATTTTTGGATTGCAGTACAGGGTGCTACGTGTCATGTGCAGGATGGGAAATAGGGAAGAGGTTGCGCGGGTGTTCAGTGAAAATAAACTGTTCACTTTGCCATATTTGTATGTCTACACATACCTGAGGCATGTCAGAGAGAACCCCGGCACTTGTACTGAAAATGATGAAATCCATGATCACAATACGAGGCAAAATTTGCATATAAATATACAGAGGTTTCGACTCAGCCATAGTAGATTTGAAGTGAACTATTATGGCCCTCTATTTTATAATATACTGCCTAGAAGTGTGAAAGTCCTGATGACAAACACTTTCTTATAGCTGTTAATGATCACCTGCTCAATAATGCATGCTATAGTATAAACGAATATTGAAATACTACATTTCGTGTGAGTGGGACAGTTAAGTAAAGGCGGGTTTATACAGCAAATAAGATAAGATAAAATAAAATAAGAAATAAAATAAGAAAGTTAAACATGTACATTTCTATGAGAGCGTTTATACACGAAATAAGATAAAATAAGAAATAAGAATAAGAATTAAAGTTGGCCAACTTTATTTCTTATTTTATGTTATTTTGTTTGGAAAATGACAATGCGCATGCTCAAAGAGTGAAATTCATAGAACTTGCATAAAATTGTCAAAAAGCTGCGATTTGATTGGTTCATTCTTATTTCCTATTTTGTTTTAGATTATCTGTATAAACCGATCCGTTTAACCCTTAATTCTTATTTTATTTTAAATTGTTTCTTATTTTATCTTATTTGCTGTATAAACCCGCCTAGTAAGAGATGTAGTTTTATAGGGAATTCGTGTGATATTTAAGAATGTGATATAATCTAATATGTGTTGTGGATTGCGATACTTCAGTGATTGTAGGTATTATTATATTATTGTATTAATTTGTGCGGGTTATTTTACATGATATTTGTACGTTGCTGTGTAAGTGTTCCTTGCTGATGAAATTGACAATTGACAATTCATTCAATTAGTTATTTTTGGCGCTCTAGTTCCTCGGAACTGAGTGCTTATCAATTTGCCCAAATGTCTGTAATTTTCTAATTTTTCGATGAAAATGGTCTTAAACGATTTGGTTCGACTCACTGATCAAGAATCCGTGGTCGAAACTCATTCTGTCCGGCCGGCCGGCCGGCCGTAGGCACGATAACTCTCGAACGGAATGAGCTAGACAGTTGAAATTTTCAGAGTAGGTTTGGGAGATAAATATCTCGGCTAAGTTCGTTATTGGGCAAAATCGGACAGATGGTTTCGGAGTAATAAAAAAAAATTTTTTTTACAATGCAAATTCCAAATTTATTTTTTTTTCAATACGCTGTTTTACCATAAGAATCCAATGATATCATTTTTAACTCTAGCAAGCTAATACTTTCGGAGATATGATTTTTCAAAATTTCAATAATAAATTCCTGAGACATGACATTATCTAATCAATCGAAGAATTGTGAGCGAAGTGAGAAAAATCTCAGTTGTTTGCTCCGAAATTAGGTTTTCTCAGAAAATTCTTACATTTCGGAACGGAACATGAAGTAAGAGATCTGAGAGTAGTGAGACTGCTTTTCATCCAAAGACATAGATATAACTCTCGAACGGAAAGAGGTAGGTAGTTGAAATTTTCAGAGTAGTTTAGGGAGATGAATATCTCGGTTATGTTCGTTATTGGGCAAAATTGGCCAGATTTAATTTGATTTCTTCCATGGTGCAGTTCTCATTCTCCTGATTGCTCAGTTAATCTTGATAAATAAACTATTATTCAAATTGAATTTCCTTTATGATGCAGTTCTATCATATGAATACATTGATATAATTCCCAACTCTGAGAAACCAATACTTTCGGAGATATAATTTGTCTGTTTGAACTAGAGCGCCAGAAAGCTCCTGTCCACAGGGCTTGAACCCATTTTTTATGGAATCATAACTCTTATAAAGCAGGCTATGGTTTGAGAGCAAGTTGTATGACGCTTGGTCCTTCCAAGTAGGCAGGGAACCATACCTGGCCTAGATTCAGCCAATCGGCTCAAGGTTCTAAGCATTTCTAAGGCTCGCTTCACATCAACGACATCAACGGCTACGACACAAACGCTTGAGCTTTCCCACAGGCTCACTTCACAGTTGTGTAAACGAAACCGGCATCCGACTCTTGGGTGAAGGCTTGAATGATAGCTTTCATAGCTATCCGGCCGAGTCGTGGTCGCGTGAACGTCACACAGCTGCCTTGCACGGCTCGAGGGGACTGTCAGACACCCTCGAGTCGTGCACGGCAGCCGTGTGTCGTTCACACGACCACGACTCGGCCGGATAGCTGTGAAAGCTATCATTCAATCCTTCACCCAAGAATCGGATGCCAGTGTCGTTTACACGACTGTGTAGCGAGCCTGTGGGAGAGCTCGAGCGTTTGTCTCGTTGCCGTACATAAAACCGTGTCGTATGGAAGTGAAGCGAGCCTAAGCTGGTCTCTTTCATGAAATGGCACCTTTGTTTTTTTTTTTTTTTTTCCAAGAGGTGGAGAAACTCATGTTCCTCTAGGAAGTTGCCCTAGAGAGTGTTGGACTCACAATACAATGCCTACCAACCAAACTCCACCTCATCGCCCATCTTTCGTTCCGCATTGGTACCGGGCCCTTTAGGGCCCTTTGCGTCTCTGCGGATCGTATATTTCCACATGCTATGTTTGTTCCATAGCCTGCCTGTTTCTATCCTCTACCTCTTTCTTCTCCATTATGATTGTCAAGATCTTGAAACCATATTTCTATTTGCTCTCGTTGTCTAGCATCTCTTCCACAATTCCCT
The DNA here is from genome assembly GCA_937662695.2 of Halyzia sedecimguttata. Lineage (NCBI taxonomy): Eukaryota > Metazoa > Arthropoda > Insecta > Coleoptera > Coccinellidae > Halyzia > Halyzia sedecimguttata. The sequence continues at coordinate 35,720,998 of OW569417.2, forward strand.
GACAATTCAGGTTTTCCCCGAAGAGGCTTCTTAGCCCCCGCCTTTCTACTGTCCACCTTTCGCATTCCGCTATCATGTGCCCAACGCTATCCTCCGAATTGCACGTTCGGCAGTTCAGTTGGTCAGTCTTTCCACTTCTTTTCCTGAAGACTTCAAAGGAGCCGTGTCCCGTAAGTATTTGTGTAAACCAGTAATTGGTTACGTTGTGGGGACAGCTCATCCACCCACTTATATCTGGCAGGATTTGCTTCGTCCAACTCGCAGCTCCCTGCTGTGACTCCCACCTATCTTGCCATGCCCTCATTATCCTTATCCTGATCTGCCTACGCACACCAGGTCGGTGTCCATAAGCATTCTCATACACTCTTCTCCTTTCCTCAGCCAGAAGATCTATTGGAGGTGTGCCCGCAATTACCTGCACTGCCGCTGCGGAGACCGTGCGGTACGCGCAGCAAACCCTTTGCAATATTACCCTCTGCGCTGCCGTTATTTTCCTTCTGCATTTTTCCGTACTACAGGCTTTTGCCCAGGCCGGCGCACCATACAGTGCTACACTGTGGGCTACCGAGCTCAGCAGTTTCCTGTCAAATTGTACCGGCCCCCTAATATTTGGCATAATCTTCGCCAGGGCCACCGTCTTCTCCATCATCTTTTCCGCAGTAACTCCACATGTCTACCCATAGCCAGTCCCTTATCAAGGACTATCCCTAGGTATTTAACCTTGGTCTTTGCCTCCACCACCTGTCCGTGAATGGAAAAGCTTATCCGCCCACTTTTCCTCCTTCCCTTCAGAAGTCCAACCTCCGTTTTACCAACGGCAATTTATAAACCGTTTTCCCTCATAAATGCATGAACCTTTTCAAGGGATTCTATAACATCCCTTTGTAGTTCTTCGATCGAATTTGCTCTAACCAGCAGAGCTAGGTCATCTGCATAAGCGATCGGTTTTACTCCTACTGAAAACCTCAGCATGAGCACCCCATCGTACATAATGTTCCAGAGAGTCGGACCGAGGACCGAGCCCTGCGGCAGCCCCATTGTACAAGGGTGGCTCACCGAGCCAATCCTCACCCACCTCTCCGAAAAGTATGAGCCGATGACGTCCATAATTCCCTCTGACACCCCGCACCTTTGTTATCTATGCATCGTTATCGACTTAATCTCGTATTGTGGTAGTATTTCAGCGCCTCTTGAATTCACTACTATCGTCGGGCTCCGCACACCAAACGTATGAATTAATTGTGATGGACATATTTCATCAGAAATGATATTTCCGGGTAATTCCCAGAGGTGAACTCGCGCATATAATCAGCAAATAACTAATCCATCCGCTTTCCCGCACTCGTTAGGGCTTGTAGATATAATTATTCTTGTAACCGAAAGCTGTTACTCTGTGCAGTTACATTCATGGACAAATATTGAATATTTGATCAGCGAACTATCTGCTTCATGCCTGTGATTCATTTTTCAATTAGTCTGTATGCATGAGACATTCCCTGAACAAAGTTAAGCCTGATACTGACAATTCTCTCACGATTACGGGTTGCGTATTGGCATTGTTTACCATGCTGCAACGCAATCATGTTGTTGCAACGCGGTAAAGAATGACTTAACCAATGCTCTCTCTGTCCAGACATATCTTACCACGACTCAGCAGGTGTTCAGACGTAGTATCTATTGTATTATGGCTCATTCTCGAGGCATTTTTTCCGCGTTTCAACTCAACATTGGGCGTGACTTAATGGATTTCGTCACCAATATGTTTTCGAGTCCTATCAAAGACGACTCTTGCTGTCATTTGCTAATTTCCGGAACTCTAATGTTGGGTTTCACAAAGCTTTGATCGAGGCTTTGATTAGCTGAATCGTGGATTTTATTCGATGGTTGTATCAAAAATGAACTGAAAATCTACATAGAATTGCACTAATTCGGCAATTAAGAGCTGTCAAAGCTTTGTGAAACCCAGTGTTAGAAAGAAATACTGTTTAGAAAAAATGAGTTCAAGCCCTGTGGACAGGAGCTTTCTGGCGCTCTAGTTCAAACAGACAAATTATATCTCCGAAAGTATTGGTTTCTCTGAGTTGGGAATTATATTAATGTATACATATGATAGAGCTGCATCATAAAGGAAATTCAATTCAAATAATAGTTTATTTATCAAGATTAAATGAGCAATCATGAGAATGAGAACTGCACCATGGAAGAAATGGAATTAAATTTGGCCAATTTTGCCCAATAACGAACTTAACCGAGATATTCATCTCCCTAACCTACTCTGAAAATTTCAACTACCTAGCTCCTTCCGTTCGAGAGTTATTGTGGAAAAACTTTTTTTAAATTTTCAACATTTTTTTTTACACTTTGCGGTAATCTGGTCAATACAAAACTTCACATGCGTATAAAGGTCATGATTCTACAATTTGATGCTAAATTTCAGATAGATCGAACGAACTTGTCCGAGATATTTACGCTCCAAAACCACCTTGCAATTTTCAATCCGCTAACTCCTTTCGTTCGAAAGTTATCGTGCCTACGGCCGGTCGGTCGGCCGGACAGAATCGATTTGGCACTCGGATTCTTGATCAGTGAGTCTTATTAAAAAAAATTTAATTTGGAATTTGTTTCGTAAAAAAAAATTTGTTTTTTGTTACTCCGAAACCATCTGTACGATTTTGCCCAATAACGAACTTAGCCGAGATATTTATCGCCCAAACCTACTCTGAAAATTTCAACTCTCTAGCTCATTCCTTTCGAAAGTTATCGTGCCTACGGCCGGCCCGCCGGCCGGACCAGCCGGACAGAATGAATTTCGACCGCGGATTCTTGATCAGTGAGTCGAACCAAATCGTTTAAGACCATTTTCATCGAAAAATTTGAAAATTACAGACATTTGGGCAAATTGATAAGCACTCAGTTCCGAGGAACTAGAGCGCCAAAAATGTCGCGTTCTGCTAATGCCTCTGTTCAAAGAATCGATGAAAATACTTTTTTTTTGTTCGGAGATCGATGATCATATGTTTTATACTGCATATGTAGATATTGTATTTTGGCACCGCATTTTTGGACAGGGTGAAAGGAATTGCGAGCACCTTTGCACCATACAAAATTAGTTTAGAATAACGTTTAAGACCTGTGTGCAAATATACACCGATGGCAGAAAAGTATTAGCAAAATTAGCTCTAGGAGAAAACATGTCCCCAGAATTTTATGAAGACATGTCAACTGATATGGGTATAAAAAATGACTTGCCAACTAGTGCAGAGCAACAAAGCAATGTTTTTATGCAACAGGATACTTTTAATATCGACACAATAAACAATGTCGAGAATACCAATAAAAAAAATTAGGTGAAGCACATTCCGCAGCTGTAACACAACTAAAATAGCATCCAAAAATACGGTTGATATGGTTTATGCCATGAAAAAATTTAATAATACAAAAATTTGGCATCCTCTGACTTATTTAATTTTCTTCATGTATCCAAAAATACCTCACTAAAGAAGTACATTTCTGTTCAGCCAACATCAGTGAGCCGAAGAAAAATTAGACGGGGTTTATCATGCGGCGCAAAACGTGTTCAAGCTGGTAGGCAAGGATCTTTAAAGGAAAATATTGATCTTAACCAAATGCAAATAAATCACATGTAAATGCACACTATAGGATTATACTTACTTACTAGTGGATTTTGCATTCATGTAGTTTTTTGTATTTTATTGTTGTTTAATAAAGTGTTTTTAGCGATACTAACTATATTATATACTATTGTTATTTTTATATAATTTGTATTATTTACTATACAATATTTTTTTGTATTCTAGTGTGGTTTAATAAAATGTTTTTGGCGATTGTATATTATTGTTATTATGAACGCGAACTGCAAAATTGCGCCAAGAAAGCATATTTGAACGTGGTTGGGACTGCAACGCGGTAAAAGATGTCTTGAGAATGGCAGCGTATCAATAATACAATAGTTACTACGTCGGAACACTTGCCTGTGTTGAGTCGTGGTAAGATATGTCTGGGTAGAGAGAGTATTATTTCAGTCATTGTTTACCGCGTTGCAACAACATGCATGCGTTGGAGCATAGTAAACAATGCTAATACGCGTACGGATTACGTGTCCAATAACGAGAAATTAATTATGGTAGCATTTTACATGTGAAAATTGAGCGAACTTTTCATGGATGTGGATATTCGAGCAGCAGGGGAATTCGATCGATGTAACATCCGTTCGGTACAAAAACCTGCAATAATCACGCCGTAATGTCATACACATACGCTTCGCTTGATACACGCAGAGTGATGTTTTGAAATAAATAATCCCTGTGACAATCTCGTGGTAGATTTCATGCCTATCCTTTATTTTTACAGCTTTTCCTATGGAAACATGGATTACGTATGCTAGGTAAAACCTCTTCCAAATCATATTTTTTGCTCGTACTAGGGAAAATGTACCTATCAGTGGCGGATTTACAATTTCCGAGGGTCCTACTCTAGAAAATTTGGAGGTCCCTCCCCCTACTTTTTGTCTTTTTCCATTCATTTCGAAAGCACTTTTCAATGGAAACTCGGATTTTTCGGAACAACACGTAAAATTCAATAATAATATATAAGCCACTTATATCAGAACAAACAAAAATATAAGGAATGAACGAAAATCAATAACAAAGTGGAGATATTTCATCAAAAGTAATGACATATTCAGCAAACTAGTCAATAATGTTTGTTTTCCCTGCTGCATAACACTTATCAAACCGATCTTCCTTTACAAAGCAATGGTTCATCAAAACATGAAATGCATTATCAAAAGTTGTTTCACTTAAGCCACTGTAACTTCTAAACTAAACGACATATTATCATAATATTTTGACAGCTTCCCTTCACGGCCAGTACAAATTGAGGTGTTAGGTGTAGTCAGCTTTTTCAAAAGATCTTTTTTCATCTTTTTGCATTTTCTCAAAGCATAATATCTCAGGAATATTCTCCGAAAATTTGAAGTAAATCCGACAAATATGTTTCGAGTTATTCGATAGTTAGCAAAAGACTCTCGAGCGCTTTGGGCGAGAGCAGGTAGCTAACAGCAGGTAGCTAACAGCAGGTAGCTAACAGCAGGTAGCTAGCAGCTAACGTGCTAACGACAACACTCCAGAAGTTTGAATGCTACGTATACAACATGACATAGATTCTTCGAAAGCTGCCACAACGGCTGAAGAACTATTATATAGCCCAGGAATAGATGACTCTATAAGTAATTAAATAATACGTAAATTGAGTGCAAAATTTCAAATGTGTTTTTCTCAAAACTATGTTCTTTGAACTGGTGACCACTGTACAAAAAACAAAAATGTTGATAAGGTGCTTTTCTGCCAAACTGCATACCAGCTAGGGCTTCTCATAAACTGCCACAATAAATAGACACAAATAACGTAGAGCTTGTTCCTTCTTGGCACCCATTTCAAACTGATATTGCAACAAACAGCTTTTTTAAGTGTTTTTTTGGGTTTTGCCACCCAAAGATCTTGGTGCATTGCGCCAGAATGTCTAATTTTTAGTTCACTATGATTATCTTTATACAGAAAAAGAACAGCGAGCTCGATTGATTCACGATAAGGATCTTATATTATCGGTTTTGCCAGTTCATTGTTGAAAAACATCACCAATTCATCAATTTATTTGTTCCACAGAGATGTTGTTGAACAAAATCGGTACATGGTTTGATGGCACTAGGATTAATATTCATCCAGTTGTGTCTAAACCTTTTGAACAGCGTAATATCAGGACTACTAGTAACTAGCTGGATCTTGGATCAAACGCAGTTTTGAGAACTCGGCCTTTAAGTGCTTGGTGGACATATGTCTAAAGTTGCAACTAATTTTGAGGTCACAAAACCTTTTCTTCCACTTCTTGTCAACTTACATATTGAGATGTGGCAGCCTGAAGTTCTTCCAGACTTTCTTCAGAGATTGTAGATTGTTCCTCTATTTCTCCATGTGCTTCAAAGCTGTGTGAAGAATCAATAATCTCTCGGAAATCATTTGCCTTAATTTCTTTTTCTCTTCTGCCAGTTTACTCAGCGCTGCCCTTTGTTCAATTTCAGCCAACTTTTTGTCAACACATGCTAAGTATCCCGGACATCCTGGCTCACTTTGTTTTTGCAAGAATATATTATCTTCTGCAATTATTATTCTTTCGATAGTATCAGCATGTGCGATATCCAATAAATTATCTACATAATTCAAATTGAAAGTTTTTCTTGTGGTGCCTATAAACATCTTGAATCTTCTTAATATCCTTTTGAAGCTCACGCCAGACTTCATAACTTCTTAACATCATTACGAACAGCTTTGGTAGGTATTCTAGCCTTTTCACAGAATATAATACACTCCAGAAGATTTGCACTGTCATTAACAGTCAACTCAGCTTCGCGTATATTGAAAAATAAATACATAAGAAATTAACGAATAGACGGTAATTTTGCACCTGTTATTTGGCGACTTACTTCACCAATTGAAATTTTTTTTTTATGTTTCTTAATTCCACTGACATCCTCAAAAATCAAAATAATACCGAATCGTTACTTGACAAGCCGAAATAAACTGACAATAACAGAAGGCATGGCGCCGCTTCTGTGACTGAAGACTGAACTTGTATGAACTTCTTTACGCGCAAGTCGGCACGGTTAGTTATCTTCCAAATGAGGTAAAAAATGGTTTTCCAGTGTTTTGGGTCCAAATGAACAAAACAATAGCCTATGCGATGGGAAATTAAAACTTTAAAAAATAAGGGTCACCCTAATATACAGGGTGTAACTAAATAAGTGTAAAATATTTAAGGGGGTGATTCCTCATCGAAAAAAAGATAGGATCTTTCATATAAAGAAACTTCATTGGAGCATCCCTTGTTAGGATACGGCCCCTTAAAGGGGGTACAGAAAATTTGTTTAATAATTTTTTTCACAAGCACACAGGGTGTATATATATGTACCATTGGGAAACTGAAATACTCAAAAGGCGACTTGGGGCACTGAAGTGGTTCTAGATATACCATAGTTCGTTGCTCTGACTGTCTTTGTAACCGAGATACAGGGTGTTTCATAAATTTTGTTCATTTCTTCTGGGAGTAACAGCAAGTAACCACTCTGTATATTCTTTTTATGTTGGGCATGCATGTTTCCTATTTAGAGCTCAACTGATTCACTTACAAACCACATGGAGAATCCAGATCTGGGTAAACAAAAAATTATGAAACGATTGTATCCTTGAAACAATACCCTATGTGTCAAAATTTTGAAAATCTGATTGCATATTTCAAATGAGCTTAAAAAACTTACGCCTCAAGTAACTCCAGGCAGGATACGAAATTCCTAGAAAATTAGTGGGTCGGTATTCAAAAAGTTATCACCGAGTCTTAATTGGATCAGATTTGTATATTTTGAGCTATACAGGAAATAACAACATAATATCAGATGAGTACAACTCTGAAACAATTTGGCCGATTATGCCAATTAACGAACTTCAATGTCACATTGGGCTGTGCTACCTACCCTGAAAACTGTAAGTCGCTATCTCTTTCAGCGATGTCGGACGAATAGTATCTGATATGTAGAATTTTTTTCAATAATTACCAATGATTTTATTTAATTTTCTAGTGATACGATACTGACGAAATTCTGCAAGAATTTCTGAGTCAGCATATTTCAATTAATAACCAGGTTTAAATTGTATCGGTTCCGTATTTTTCGAGTTATAAAGTAAAAATAATGAACAAATTCTAGATAGGTATAACTCCAAAACCGTTTGGCCGATTATGCCCATTAACAAACTCAAATTACGCATTCAGATGCACAACCTAACTTAAAGATTGCAAGTCGCTTTCTGTTTGCTAGGTTATCTAGACATAAATAATATTATTCAATATTTTTTTTAGTGATACAGTTAGTGATACATTTAGTTTTCCTAGTGATACGATTCTCACAAAATTTCACAAACGTCCTTATGTTTATATTCTACAACTACTCACCAAGTTTCAATTCGGATTTGTATTGGTTGAAAATAAAATTATTGCTCGGAAACAATTCGACCGATTATGCCCATAAACGAACCTGTCCGTGTTATTAGGACGCGCCTCCTATCCTGAAAATTTCATGTCTTCATCTCTTTCAGTTCTCAAGTTATCTTGGCAATGGACGGCTGGACAGTATGTACCTATTTCTTGAGGGCCTTTTAGACGAGAATGGACAGAAGAACAATCTTGCAAAAGCTCTTCACTTCACGACATACTTTTTTAAGAACTTCTCTAACTGTTATTATATGTGCAATTTTTTCTTTACCTTCATATATCAATTAAATTCATGAATTGCCGAACGATTCAATTTTCTTTTAAAATCGAATGTTAACTGATTGCATAAAATTAAATGCGTATTAGTTCCCATTTCCCACATCACTTTTTTAACAAAATGTACTTGATTGCCACCTTTTCAATTATTTATAGAAGATATATCGATTCAGAATCCCTAGTAACCCTCACTCTGAGCAACATATAAGTTATTCACCATTTCATGAACTTAATTGAACCCTTCATCTGAAACATGTGGCTCTTCTTATAATCTATTCAGATGTAGTGGTTACTTTGGATTGAAACATGGAATATCAGGAGTGACGGGGCCGATGAAATGGGTCCCTGTCAACCAATATGAGAGGAAATCGACTTTTTTGACTGAGTGTTATCGGTACTGATCTCACTTGAACCCATATATCCTTGTTGAGAGCATTTCAATTGAAACGTTTACTTAAGCAACCCCGCCTGAAATTTCTATAGACTCCCTTCACTTCAGAATAGTAAATCATTTGCCATTTTGCGTGCTAGTAACCGGGCGCAATCATTTTGTCGAAGGGTCTATAATTCAGATATATCAGATAGAAGAGGATGATTTACATGCAACTACACCAAAAGCTAAAGCCAATCTCTTCGCGCAGACCATCGCTGCTAACTCCATCTTCCAGATGGGTACTCGGGAACACCCAACAATTTCAAATGTTTCATCTTCTTTGGGTTGAACATTAATTTTAACCAAAGATTCCTCTCATCAAATGAAACACTTCTTCCATTTACCATTTTTCCTAATTGGGCTCCGCTAAGAAGGTAGAAGCTGTTGAAATTAAAAAAAAAATCGTTCTTATTTTGTTGCGTTGACGTGGTTATTTCGAATGAAATCAATGTTGGTGTCAAGTTTTCTATAACTATTACACATATTCTCCAACTTCCTACTTCTAGACTTCCAGATCCATCAAACTGAATGGAATCAGCATAAAGAAATCAGATATACTTTATCTCAAGTCATTATAAGACTATTCATTCATTTTATTCTATAAAATGAAATTATTACTCATCATTTCTCCTAAAAGCCAATGTTTTCGAGATATTCTTCATTGAATGTTGTAATTCCAGAAATTTCGGTAGTTTAAAAAATCCGTTCCTATGCTACAATTAATGAATCATGTATTCCTGAACACGAAGTGCCGATGAAATTCCAAAAACTTCGTGATTGGCCAATCTATCTGGTAGTCTTTCTGATTTCTCATTCATAACATTTGTTGAGAATTCGGATATTAATTTATGGAATAATCAATGTTTGAACAGGCAATGATGAAACTGTGTATAATCTTATAGTGAATAATCGAAACAATTGGACAATATTTGAATTGAAGTCAAGTGTTAAAAATAGTGCAATATTTAAAAAAATAGATAAGGAACTAAGTTAATCATTGATTGAGTAAATAAGTTTTCTCAAACTATTCTATTGAATCGGCGAATACCTGCTATAGTGCCAAGACCCACCAGACTTAAATCTGTTCTCTGTAAAATATTCTTCATGTCATAAGAGCAAGGAAAATTCAACGATTCACGGAAAAGTGCTCAAGTGCAGTCTATACCAAAGGAGGGAAGGAATTGTTTTCTATCAAACCACCGCCCACTAGCGATAATATCGAAATAGTTAGATACCTGGAGAGCAAAGGTGTTATCAGTGACAGACAATATGGCTTTCAGAAATTCTGATCAACAGGTGACTTCCTTAGCTTTGTGACGCAAGTATGGCCAAGGAGTATGGAGCACTATGGAGAATCGGGATTAGTTGCTCGGAACATCCCCAGAGCTTTCGATCGGGTCTGGCATCGGGCTCTTCTGAATAAACTATCTTCATATCATCATATCTTCAAGTCTATGTCAAGTTATGCGCGTGCGCATTCCACTCGTCACTGTTAGTTGATAGTGAAATTCAATGCCCCAGGGACACAGTTTGTTTCCTTGTTTTTGTTAGACCGATGCTGATTCAGCAAGTAGCCCTTACTGCAGCCTAGAGAGCTTATAGCACCTCGGTCGGTCTCCCATTAGCAGACAGGGTCTCATGGGTTGATCCCCTTCAGCTCAGGTTGCTAACTGCCATTGGGTCTCATAGTGGATCCTCTGCAGCTCAGGTTTACTCAACCGAGCTAAGTCCTGCACCGCTGACAGTATATGAGTCTCAAGTATCATCCCCAATGCCTTGTCGATGTATTACGGTCCATTTTACTCGCAAGTGGAATTTGACTAGGTCCCTCGTACGGTTTCTGGCACTCAGGGTCGTGTCGTCGACCTCATGGTAAAGTCTCCATAGTGTGTGGGCTGGACAGTCAAATATGACATGTGGGGCAGTTTCATCTACCTCCCCACATTTCCTGAAAACAGGATCTTCTGGGAGAATCTCCATATTGTACAGTTGCTTTCTCAGGGTACAGTATCTGATTAGTAGGCCAGGTACTGCCCTGAGCTTACTCCTACTCGATAGTAGGACTTCCTTAGTTAGTGTCATTAACTTACTATGCCGCTGGCCCGAAATTTTGTTCCAATGCCGAGTGTGCTGTGCAAGGATCGATTTTTCGATGACGCCTTTCACAGCCGATTTGGTCACCTCTACTTCCGGTTCTGGCCCGAAGAGGGGGATAGCCCAGCCCTCTCTAGTGAGTGCATCAGCTCTTTCATTCCCTTCAACCCTCGTGTGCCCCTGCACCCTGCCGATCTCAACTCGGTTTCTGACAGCCAAGGTTTCCAGGTGCTGTAGGCATTCCAGCACAAGCCTGGAGTTAATTCTTCAGCTGGCTATTGCCTTAAGTTCTGCCTGACTGTTTGGGAAAATTCGTATATTCCTATCAGAATACCCCATGTGGGTATTCTCCACGACACATGTCGTGATGGCTAACACTTTCACCTGGAATATAGTGGTGCATTGCCTAAGCGACATCGAAATGCTCACATTGGGTGGAGCCCCATACATTCCAGCCCTAGAGCGTCTGCCCATCGCTGAAACATCCTTGAACCATGTTAGTTCACTGTGCGGTATTTTCTTTCCATCCGCGGGGGGCTTGAGCCTCAGCATGAAGGAAGGATCAAATTTGTGAGTTACTGGACTCCAGTCGCTCACCATGTTCAGTATTGTGTGACTAATAAGTCCCCCAATCCCAGCGTGGCCGTATGATCTTCATCTCCAGACACCGTTTAGCTGCAGCCTGTAGGCTCCCAGCCCCGCATCAGCCCTCACAAGCAGGTGAAGGGGAAGGAGCCCCACGAGAACCTCCATAGCCGTAGTTGGGGTACTTTTCACTGGTCCAGTAACACAAAGCAAAATTTAGATGGATATAACTCCAAAACCGTTCGGCCGATTATGCCTGTAAACAAACACAAATGTTTCATCCATATGCACAACCTTACCCGAAAAATTCAAGTCGCTACCTCTTTCCGTTCTCAGGTTATCCTGACATTAATAATTTTTTTCGATAATTTTCTTAAAATGTTCTAGTAATACGATTCTCACAATATTTTACAAACGTCCTCAGTTTTACATAATACAACTGCTCACCAAGTTTCAATTGGATCGGACTTGTATTGGTTGAAAAAAAAATTATTACTCGGGAACCATTGGGCTGATTATGCCCATTAACGAACTTGTCCGTGGGATATGCCACCTACTCTATAAATTTGAAGTCTCTTTCTCTTTGCTTTTTCAAGCTATCGTGGCAACGGACGACCGGCTGGCCTGACAGAATGAAATTTGACCTCGAATTCTTCATCAGGGAGTCGAGACCATTTTCAGCAAAAAATTCGAAAATTACAGACAATCGAGTTGAAATCTGGTACTCGATTGTAAAATGGTGGCTTGAAGTTTCTGCGGAATTTCAGCAGCATTTGACACATAGAAACTTAAATATTGAATTTTTGAAGAAAACATTTTTTTTAGCGATCCTCACGAAATTCGGCAAAACGCTTGCACGTAGGCTTTCTACAACTCATTAGAAAGTTTCAATTCGATCAGATAGTTATGTCTTTTTTGAGTTATTGATGAAACAATATATCAGATGTGTATACTGTATAACTAATAATAATTGTTAAATAAACTCCAGAACTACTCAAATGAGATGTTTCTGTGGACAACTGCGTTGTTATAACCACATCCACCAAACTACATTACGATGCCTTAAAGAGATTGAATCCTTTGGTGTTGTTTTATTTAGAAAAAATTCCATCAGAATTTCATAATTATATTGAGGGCATTCCTCTTGTACATTAATTCAGGGAATTACGTTCATTAATATCCGCTTGCAATATTTGGCTAACTCATTAATACTTGGCTGAGATATTTCACGGAAACTTTTCAAATAGATCTTAATTAGACATGTTACTATGAGCTCCACCTGTGCACTATTTCCACGAATAGCCTTCACTTCCCAATTTAATGAAGTTACGCAGCTGCTCACTTGCTTATTGAAATTATCTTTCAACTTCTGGCGTTTACTTTGAAGACATATACTCTAAACACTTCTATACTCAGGAGTTCACAAGTCATGATGAAAATATGGTAGGAAATTAAAAAAAATTCGGTATATATGGATACACTTGCTCATTGAACTTATCTTTCAACTTCTGGCGTTTACTTTGAAGACATATACTCTAAACACTTCTATACTCAGGAGTTCACAAGTCATGATGAAAATATGGTAGGAAATTAAAAAAAAATTCGGTATATATGGATACACTTGCTCATTGAACTTATCTTTCAACTTCTGGCGTTTACATTGAAGACATATATACTCTATATACTTCTATACTCAGGAGTACACAAGTTATGATGAAAATATGGCAGGAAATTTAAAAATATGTGGACATATGGATACAAAAGGATCTGATCATCTCGAGAATAATAACACTTTGAAAATATACTAAGAACTCCAACGAACCAGGACAAAAAGTCACAAATATATACGGATCTGAAAATCTAAGAAATAAAAAACATGAATGTTTTTTTTTCTGGATTTCTCTGCGTCAGACACACTCCAAATTTGCCTAAAGCAATATACAGAACAAAGTTACCTAACAAACAGTAACGAAACAACATCAACGATAGATCAACAATTCTGTAACGTTTCGGACACTAAAAAAGACTGCTTCATCAGAAGTGAAAATCTCCCAAATTATTATTTGTTGACAGTTATTCTCGAATTTGTTACTTTTCGCTACAGTGTCATCATAAATTTCCAAATTTGCTGCCTTTAACCCATACCTATAAGGGACAATAAGTAAAATAGAGTTTCTCTGATGAGTACATTTTTTCCCTCAACGGCCATGCTAATCGTCAAAATTGCCATTACTGGTCTACCGAAAATCCTCACTGGATGGTAGAGGAACACACGCATTTCCCTCGAAAAGGTAATGTTTGGGTAAGAAATGTTCGAAACAATTTCATAGTCCCCTTTTTCATTAAGGGTAATTTGAATGGCGATAAATGTTTAGCACTACTCCAGAATTCTGTCGTTCCAACTTTGGCAAATTTATATCCTGAACAATAAAATCCTCAAGTTCCACGGAATACGATATGGTTCGAACAGGATGGAGCACCACCACATTACCATCGCAATGTCCGGCAGTACCGCGACGCAATATTTCAAAATAGGTGGATAGGAAGGCGAAGAACGATCGAATGGCCAGCGCAATCATTTGATCTTAACTCATTAGATTTATTTTTATGAGTATAGACCCTCAATTTGAATGGCCTAATAGATTAAATGACGCTTGCGATTAGGTCGATCACTCCTGAGATGTTGAATAATGTTGGAAGGAATTTGTATTTGAGGTTAGGATGTTGTCAAGGAGTTGGTGGTAAACACTTTGAGCATTTACTTCATTAACATGCATAATTTTTTGGCTACATTTTGTATTAATTTTTTTTTATGTTGTACCAAATGTCGCTAATCACTTTATTTTATTTTATTCAAGTAGATTTTTTTTTATGTTGTACCAAATGTCGCTAATCACTTGATTTTATTTTATTTAAGTAGATTTTTGCAATAAACATGAAAGTGATAACATTTCTAAATTGAGAATGACGAGACCTTCCAAACGATGTATCACGAGGCCATACTTCCTATTTGAAAAATTGGGGGTTGTAGCTGTCATTCGAAGGGGGTTGGAGATAGGGTTCACATTTCTACGAAGAAGAATGACAATTTAAAATTAAAATTCGATATGTTTCCGGATTTTCTATAAATATGTACAGTAACCAAGATCATGAATTTATTCCATTTGGCTTTTCCACACTGTATAACTTTTCATTTGACGAAATATTTGATATGTACCAATTTTTTTGTGGAACTGCACAATTTTAGCAAGAATTTGATAAGGATTCTCTAGAACTAGAAATTCCAGGACGTGCAGAAAAAATATTATACAGGTCACATTTCGCACAAAATTCTGTTGATTTGAATTGAAAATCGTTAGATGCTGATACTCTCGATAGATAGAAGTTACTCATGACTCACCTTGTGTAAAACTGAGAATGCCCTATACGGAAATTCCAGGCAGGTCAGCGCTGCAAACATCAACTGCCTACGTCCATTAACACATATATGATAACCAAGAGAAATGGAAAGGTCAATAATTAAATTTCATCAGCAGAAATTACACCCACTCAGGAGCACATATTGCCAATTACATTAGATTTTGAAAAAACTGTAGCCATAATGGAACATACATATATACTACTCATTCCTCATGTATCTAATTGCAATGGATTCTAGGTGGTATTTGCGGCGTGAATTCAAGATTCCCACTGTATTGCTGTCAAGGCACCCTTGCCCTAGAAATTCCTTCGGTCTGAAATTTCTGCCTCGGATTTTTTCCTACGCAGACGGGGAATTACGAGCTACTTTTCGAGCAATATTCCTAAGCTGGAGATTATTTCCCCTCAATTTCCGGCAGTAAACGGTTCTCTTGTATTGGGGTGCTAGCAGAAGAATCGAATATGTTTGCTTGTTACACAGAGCCGAGCTAGAAAGGCAATGAGAGCAAATCTTGTAGATACGGAAGCAGTAAAATCGTATTAATTCGTGGCAGTGAAGGTTTCAATTTTAGTAGAAACAGGCAATCTTATGGAATGCCGCGATTAAATTGTAACGAAAGAAAAACGATTTCCCCAATGGGAAAGTACTGGTATCCAGACGAATCTAAAACTGGATAAAGCTGATTTCCAGGGAATTCTCAATCGACCGCATCCTTGCTGAGTTTCTTATTATCATCTAAATTAAAAGATGACTGGACAAAAAATCTACCATCAACAAGGTAGTGTAATTTGCGTTTCTGCATGGTTTCCTAATGGAATGTAGCATCTCATATCCTTCGGGAAGAAATCGATCATGATGCATAAATTCTGGTGCAATTTGTTAAATTAGTAAAGAATATTCCTTCCGCAGGAGAGGTACCGCCTGGAGAAATATGCGTGAAATTTTTGCTGGCCAAACTATCCAGATTTCATGAAATGAAAAATTCATTAACTGTTTCTCTATTCTTTTGTTGAAAAAAAGAGAAAATTCGACCCAACTACGTTACAAATTTCATATCCTACTCTCTCATGAATATTAACAAATTTCCTTTATTTCATATCTGCATCTACCAATTTCTTCACGTCTTCACTCACATTTGTAAAAATATTAAGTTAGTTTTTCACAGGCTGAGGACAGGCTCAACAAAATAACTTTATATAGTCTAGTCAACAAGTGCTTTTTACATATTCTCCGAAAATTATGATTGAAGGTGGCATTCGATTCAGAATGGCATGTAGATAGTTTTTGAGAAAATCCTCGGCCGCTCGCAAAAATTGCAATAGTAATAAGCAATTGAGTGAAAAATAAAAAAATTGGTTCAAGCACTGACGTGAAGTCAGGAGCTTTTGCGCGTATGTTCTATTGTCCATACTCCTGTAATGAACACTCTTCTTAATCGAATTTACCATGATGAATTCTATTGTCCATTCTCCTGTATTGGACACTCTTCTTAATCGAATTCACCATGATGAATTCTATTGTCCATTCTCCTGTATTGGAGACTCTTAATTCGAATTTACCATGATGAATTCTATTGTCCAGAATGGACAATAGAATTCATCTTGGTAAATTCGATTAAGAAGAGTCTCCAATACAGGAGAATGGACAATAGAATTCATCATGGTGAATTCGATTAAGAAGAGTGTCCAATACAGGAGAATGGACAATAGAATTCATCATGGTAAATTCGATTAAGAAGAGTGTTCATTACAGGAGTATGGACAATAGAACATACGTGCAAAAGCTCCTGACTTCACGTCAGTGCTTGAACCAATTTTTTTATTTATAATATCATTTAAATTAATATTGTAGGACGTTACTTTGAAAGTTAAGCTATACTGACTTACAGTAAAAATATTATAAAGGAAAGAAGCGATTGGATAGTCAAACTATAATTTTAATTAAATGATGCATTTTTATTGTTCAAATAAAGATATTTTGTCAACTTACAAGAATTTCTTCATTCAATGGTATTTCAAAGAACTAATTACAGTTTTAAATATTTAATAAAAAAAATGGAATAAATTTCATATATGTACATATATAGATCCTATCGTATTCAAACTTGGAACTTGGTAGTAGAATTATGTTCTGAAGGCTCTCGCAAAATGTCAGCCATGTCGGATGAATAGTTTCTGATATCTAGAATTTTTTTTCAATGATTTCTTAAAAATGTTCTAGTGATACGATCCTCACAAAATTTTGCAAGAACTTTCGCGTTGGCATTCTACAACTAATAACTAAGTTAGAATTGGAGTGGTTCTATATTTTTCGAGTTATTGAGAAAATAACAATCAAATTTCAGATGAATATAACTCCAAAACCGTTTGACCGATTATGCTCATGAACAAACTCAAATGTCGCATTCAGATGCTCAACCTAACCTGAAAATTTCAAATCGCTATCTCTTTCCTTTCTCAGGTTATTGTGACATAAAAAATATATTTTTTAATTTTCTAGCAATACGATTCACACAAAATTCTACACACGTCTTCAAGTCGATATTCTACAACTAATTGGCAAGCTTTAATTCGATCGAGTCTATATTTTTCAAGTTATCGAGGAAATAATATTCCAGGTGGGTATAACTCGGAAACCGTTAAACCGATTATGCCCAAAAACGAACTCAACTCTCCCTTTCGGATACGCAACCTACCCTGAAAATTGCAAGTCCCTATCTCCTTTGGTTCGAAAGTTATCGAGGCAACGGTCACCCATCTACGGAACTCGCACAAGAATGCTCGAATCTCCAACAATATTCAACCGATCGTATTAAAACTTAAAACTTGGCAGTAGAGTTAGGTTGTAAAGGCTCTCGCAAAATTTCAGCAATTTCAAACGTATAGTTACTGATATATAGAATTTTTTTTTTTATTTTCAATGATTTATTAAAAATTTTCTACAGATGCCATCCTCACCAAATTTCGCAAACATTTTCGCGTTGGCATTCTACATCTAATAACCATGTTTGAATTCAATCGGTTCAGTATTTTTCGAGTTAATGAGGAACAAAAAACCACCAAATTTCAGAAAATTTCAGATGGCTATAACTCTGAAACCGTTTGGTCGATTATGCTCATAAACAAACTCTAATGTGGCATTCATATGCATAACATAACCTGAAATTTTCAAGCCGCTATCTCTTTCCGTTCTCAGGTTATCGTGACAAAAAAAATATTTTTTAATAATTTTTTTAAAATTTTCTAGCCATACGATTCGCCCAAAATTTCACAAACGTGCTTAGGTTCATATTCTACAACTACTCACCAAGTTTCAATTCGATCGGATTTATATTGGTTGAAAACAAAATTATTACTCGGAAACCACTGGGCCGATTATGCCCATTAACGAACTTGTCCGTCGTATTGCGATGCGCCACCCACCCTGAAAATTTCAAGTCGCTAGCTCTTTTCGTTCTCAAATTATCGTGGCAACGGACGGCCGGACGGCCGGCTGGCCGGACGGCCGGACGGAGAGAATCAAATTTGACCTCGGATTCTTCATCGGGGAGTCAAACTTGATCGTTTGAGACCAATTTCGTCAAAAAATTCGAAAGTTACAGACATTTGGGCAAAACTATAACGCGATGTTCCCCAGAACATACGCGCAAAAAGAAGGGGGTTTGGTTTTTCGCCAATATCTTAAAAAATATCTGAGATAATTCAAATTTAAAAAAAGATTCGAGAAGAGGAGGAAATTGCCTAAATTCCCAAAATGTGACCAATATGTATAATTTCCCCAAAGGGTTGAAAATACTCCCGAAAACGGGTACTCCGGCTTGCGTAAGCCTCGCCCCATTTGGAACTTTCATGAATAAATATTATTTAAAATCATTAAATATAAAATAAAAAATTCAGGCATCTGGAGAATAGATCAATGAACAATAATCCGTGGTTCAAAATTGTTTATCGCGACTTCTCAATTAGTTATCCATTAGTTAATTAACAATTGATTGTAGCATGAACATTAACATTGCAAGTACGATAATTGTGAAGCTATTAATTTGTGAATTTTTTCCTTTCGTGGAGCTATTTGTCAAAGGTCTTGAAATAGATTCCCGTTGGAAAACTTGAAAAATTGTTAATTTACATAAGTGAAAAGTTTTAAAGCTTCAATTATGTTTTCAAAAAAATATTTTGAATTATCTCATAAACAACGCATTGTTTTATAACAATTCCTTAAACAATAGGAGATAATAATTATTAAAAATCATGTTTAAGTAGTTTCTGATCATAAGTAAAAGGATCAATAGTAATATTGTAAATTGAAGCTTTATAATTTTTCACTCAAGTAAATTGTTCATAACAAAACGAAAATTAACAATTTTTTAAATTTTCCAATAGGAACCTATTCTTAGACCTTTGAAAAATATCTCCACGAAAGGAAAAAATTCTCAGATTAATAGTTTAACAATTATTATCGTACTTGCAATGTTAATGTTCGAGCTACAAAAAATTGTTATTTAACTGATTGAAAAATCGCGCAAAACATTTTTGGACCACAGAATATTGTTCATAGAGCTATCCTGCATGAGCCTGAATTTTTTGTTTTCATATTTAATAAGTTTAAATAATATTTATCCATTAAAAGTACGAAGGGGGCGAGGCTTGCGCAAGTCGGAGTGCGGGCGTATTTTCAACCCTCTAGGAAAATTATAAATATGGATCCTACAGTTCCAGTAGACTTTTTGGTAGGAAATTTCCTCTTCTATTTGAATCTTTTTTCAAATTTGAATTATCTCAAATAGTGTTTGGGATATTGGTGAAAACCTAAACCTCCTTCTTTTCTTTCACTTAATTGTTTATAACTATTGCAATTTTTGCGAGCGGCCTTAGCATTTTCTCAAAAACTATCTACACGCCATTCCAAATCGAATGACACCTCAATCATAATTCTCGGAGAATACGCAAAAATTTTGACCTAAAAAGCAATTGTTGACTAGACTATATAATGCCGACGTTCCGTTAGATATTCTAACTTTTTCAAGGCTGGAAAGAGGTACAATATTTGTAAAGAAAAATAGTGTGACTATTTTATGGTATTGTGTTAATTTATGTTCGACTATGATTTCCAAGATTGAAACATGTAATTAAGGGTAAGTTTTTTTATCTCATCTATCACTGGGCGACATTGTACTTTTACAAATATTGTACCTCTATTCTTGAAAAAATTAGAATATCTAACGAAACGTCGGCATTATAAATTTGCTTTATTGAGCCTGTGCTCAGTCTGTGAAAAACTAACTTAATATTTTCCTCGCTATTTCTGCAATACTTCGAGAACCATTGCAACAGAAAAAATTATCTTACATATCATACTTCACATGAATTTCGATTTCCATGTCAAAGTTTCCGAACTTTTTCACTTCTACCCCAGTTTTCACCCTTTAGATTGAACGGTTTCACCGACAACCTCGATGTTACATCTCAGTGAATACCCGGCTCCTGTACCGGTAGTTATAAATTTACCTGAAATGGAAAACAAAAACCGGAAGTGAAGAATTATTTTCTTTTATGGCAATCTTGTCCCCCTGAACGAAGTGCTATAATTTTGTCAAATGCATGTGATTTTCGGAAGTTTGGCAGAAAATTTTCCCAAATTCAGTTTGTGTTTCACGTCGTTCCATAATTATTAGATTTAGATATCACGAGGGTTAGGACTGAAATGAATACAACTTTTCAAAAACATGTTGTCATTATATTTTGATTTTCTCAAGACTGAAAAACTCTTAAGGCTGAACAATTATCCCACTTACTTAGGTAATAAAATCATCAGTTAGTACAAGCCCTCATCTGCTATTGATATTAAAGTGAGCCAACTTCAGAAGAATCGCTCTCATTTTAGGTTTCTTTTCATGGCAAAATTGTCCAATATAGTCAACTGAATACAAAAATGGTCAATTAATAAAAAACATGTTTTTTACAATTTAAAAACTGGTAGGTCACTCTTTTCTAAGCTGGAGGATAAAATAGTGAATCATGATCGGTGTAATATAATTCATAAAATCTCCTGTACGGACTGTGAAAACTGCTTCATAGGACAAAGGAAACTATTACATTCAAATAGAATAAAACAGCATAAAAATTATTGCAAAGAAAACTGGTAAAATAGAGGCAGCAAAACAGCTTCGCACACCCTCAGCAAAGGTCATCCATTGACTTCGATCAGATGTCTGTCTTGGATGGGAAAAAAATGGTTCAAGAGGAACTAGTGAGATGATATAATATACATATATCAATATGAAATTGAATTTCGGAAAAAGTGAAACCAATTTCTTAAAAATTAAATCCAATTTCCGACAGAATCTTCAGAATTACTTAGTACAATTTGTGTTATAAGACACATTTTCGTTATGTTCGTAATGGATATTTTATTTCTTACGATTTCAAATCGTACGTTGAGCAATTTAAGAAAAAGTGAACTCGGTGGGGTTTGGGCATTTGTGTTTGGTGATTAGGTTTACATTATTGAGTTTGTACTTCGGAAATTTCTGTGTATTTCTCAGCAAAATATTCTGTTGAACATAAAGAATAACCAATTACTGAGGTTCCTGACGTCTTGATAATTCAACTTATACGTAGCACATCTTAAGACACTCACAATTAGTCTCTCACTTCTATTACCGTCTTTCACACATCTCAAAAGGAACCCAAAATCCCAAATCCACTTTCTTAGCACCTAAAGGATTCCACGGAGCACCCACTCAGGTACCTTCCATCTGTTCCATCCCATCTAGCTTAGATTTTCGCCACTCTGATATAGGGTTGTACTACGAAGGTGGTGTTGAATGCTGATTGGTGAATTCCCTGCCTTAGATACCCCACCTAGACCATTGGCGTCTCACGGGAAAGATTTGCGTGTCTAAGATAATGTTCACTTTTTCTGCGGATGGTTTGGATTTTGTTCAGATAGGGTTCTGCTGCCGAAATACTTCTGAAGTATCGGCACACGTTGTCTGCATCCGCTAATCTAAAGTCTACAATTTAAAAGGATGACAATATATCTCCCACATACATTACGAAAAGACATACATTACAATTAAAAACTTGGTTCAAACTCTGATTCAAGTCAGGAGATCTTGCGCGCATGTTCCATTGTCCATTCTCCTGTATTCGACACTCTTAATCGAATTTATCATGGAACATGCCCGCAAAAGCTCCTGTCTTCACGTCAGTACTTGAACCAATTTTTTTTCGTAATATTTTCAAAATTTTCTAAGGTTACGGTTCTAACAAAATTTTTCACACGTGTTTATGTCGACATTCTAAAACTAGTTGCCTAGCTTCAATTCGATCGAGTCTATATTTTGTAGTTATAGAGGAAATCATATTGCAGGTGGGTATAACTCCGAAACCGTGGGGCCGATTATGCCCAAAAACGAATTTAACTCTCCCATTCAGATGCGCAACCTACCCTGCAAGTCCCTATCTCCTTCCGTTCGAAATTTATTGAGGCTACGGTCACCCATCAAGCTACTGAACTCAGGACAAGGTTGCTGGGATCTCAAAACAATATAGATACGATCGTGTTCCAACTTGGAACTTGGCAGTAGAGGTAGGTCCTGAAGGCAAAATTCCATTGATGTCGAACGAATAGTTATGATATATAGAATTTTTTTCAATGATTTTCAAGGATTTTTTAATATTTATCTAATGAAACGATTTCAGAAGAATTTTTTTTTTCAATTCGATCGGATTTGTATTGGTTGAATACAAAATTATTACTTGGCAACCATTGGGCCGATTATGCCCATTAACGATCTCTTCCTTCGCATTGGGATACGCCATCTACCCTGAAATTTTTAAGTCGTTATCTCTTCCGTTTCAATCGTTGGAGACCATTTTCGGCAAAAAATTCAAAAATTAAAGACAATTTGTATATTTCGTTAAATATATTCTGGAATTTGCTGTTTCATTCAGTGACTGTGCTCCAAAGTTCAGGAATGTAGTTTCCATTAATTATTTTCGCGAAATCTATCGACAATCTTTGAATTTGATATTTCAACATCAGGATGCCCTATAATTATAATCTTCGTATAATATTACTTATTTCATTAATTTGAGAATATACAAGTCATGTTCCTCAAAGGTGGAAGAAACGTGACCAAATAAGGATATGTAGACAAGGAACATGGCTCCACGTTGACTTGAAAATAATTAACTTATATGTTGCAAATCTGTGTGTATATGAAGCTTCCGTAAAAAATTTACACTCAAACTCCTTAATAAGTAACAGATTTTCACATTAATGGAGTTTGTTAATGAATTGAATACAATTTGTTAATTAAATACCACATTTGGAAACTTAGAGAAACTATGTTTGTTAATGAATCTAGGATTACTGTGTATACTTCATTCCATCTTTTATAAAGTCTCCCGGTTGGCCGTGAAAGTTTGACACATTTCACCGTGTATATTTTGAAAATGTTAGGTTATAGTAATTTTCCCGTCATATAACTACGCATCGTTGTACTCTCTACAAAGAGGTCGTAGTAATTACTTATGTTTCACAATGTGAATTTACTTCACAAAAATAATGAATTTGAGAAGATATGTGAACTCAACAATTCCAAAGACCTGGCGACTGTTGTCAGTTGTTACTGGAAATATTTCACGCATATAAACTAGTTGGAAGATTCAGTTATGCTATTTTCTTGTACGGAAATCAAGAATAAAGCGTTGAAATTTTAATGAAAAATAATGGATAGAGTAATCCGTTAATTTGTGATAGTTTATTTGAAAAACAATAAAAGTATCTGAATTACCCAGTAGGGAAACTTCTAAACGAACATACTCATCTATGGAATTCCCCACTTTTCGAAATTGTCAAGAAATAAGCCTACAGAAGACCTTGTTGCACAACTTAAAATTTTCAACTTAATCACTGTTAAACCTTAATAAAACATAGTGATAGGAAAATAAGTAATTTCATTCGAGAGCTCAACATGTCCTGAGACAGAATGAAGTTTTCCTATTTCAAATTTCAGTTCTGTATAGCAAAGAGTTCTTTATTATTCGAAGATAATGGTCTGTGATAATATCTTGTCATACAGCCATTCCCAATATTCAATATGAGTTGGAAGATTAAATAAATATAAATAAATAAGCAAATATATATCAGGAGTGCCAACCTTCCATAGTTTTAGTTACAAAAACGTGATAGACCTAAATCATGGGCAACCGGGAGACTTTCTGAAAGTGAATGGAGTGTACCATAAAATTATCCAACAAAGAAGCAATCTCTGTGTTCATCACGTTAAAATGGCCTTGGCATCATCCATATTGGGATTACGATGATCGAAGTATACACCATTACGATATTTCAGGATCGAAACGTCATTTCTGTGTACACTCCGATAAACAATGGATTTAGGATGCGATATTCAAATGTAACTTGGCCTCAATCAGGTTGGCTGAACATCACTGAAATGAATAATCACCATCAAACGATGGGGACTGAGGAGTCGGCTATTGACATGTCGATTATCTCCTTCCAGCATTCACGCTACGCAGTTATGCATAGGAATTCCATAGAAGACATTAAGGGATAACATCGTCCGGAAGAATAGACCACTGTTTTACGAGGATTACGTGCCTATGGAATTGAAACTGTCATGAAAGTACCCGGAATTGATCATTTAGAAAGCCCATTAGCACAAGTTTGCTTCGGTCTAAGAATTAATATTCTACTTTGTACCCCTGGCAATCTATCAACGATTTCATTTTTTCTGACCTAGTTGGTGGAGTGCAGCTCTCCAAAACTAATACTTATGCTGATTTTTGAAGCTCTTGTTCCTCGGAACAGATTGCTTATCAATTTGCCCAAATGTCCGTAATTTAAGGCTGAAAATGGTCTTAAACGATTTGGTTCAACTCACTGATAAAGAATTTATTCGGTCCAGCCGTAGACACGATAACTCTCGAACGGAATGAGCTAGACAGTTGAAATTTTCAGAGTAGGTTTGGGAGATGAATATCTCAGTTGAGTTCGTTATCAGGCAAAATCGGCCAGATGGTTTCGGAGTAACGAAAAAAAATTTTTTTACAATACAAATTTCAAGTTAAATTTTTTTTTTAAAGTAATTTCATCGTAAAAATCCATTGATGTCATTTTGAACTCAAAGAAGCTAATACTTTCGGAGATATTATTTTTAAAAATTTTCACCTCAAATCGTAATTATGTGATTTCACAGAATGCTGACATCGTAAATATGAATTTGATGATCCGTGTTCATACATATCACTCATAATATTCCCTAGGAAAGATATATTCTATGTGTCGTCATTGTCATATACATATTAGTGTTCTGTGATTGTCATCTCATAGAGAAATAGAAGGTATTGTCTCTGTCTACGGATAAGAGATTTCAAGATGAGTATGATGTCATATTTATTTCCAGTTCTATTCAAAATTCTTGAGGTAGTATACCTCCTGTTCTAGAAAACAGAGTATGATTGAATGTGAAATGAACCATGATGCAATCTCAGCTATCATGGATAGCTCTTGGATAATCCATATGATGATGGAAAGATTTGTAAATTAATAAAATTGAGTTCAGAATATCTCCAGTAAAAACAAAACTAGAATAGTGACTAAGTTTCAATATCAAGATATAATTTAATTTTCAGAGTAGATTTAAGTAATGAATATCTCGGATATGTTCGTTATTGAGTAGAAACGGTCTGGTGGTTTCGCATTAATAATTTTTGCGACATTTGTTTTTTTTAATGACAATTTTTCAAGCACTGAAGCATTGAAGCGTCGCAGATTGCTCATTTATTTTTTAATGATAATTTTTGAAGCATTTAAGTCTTGCAGAAAGCTCATTTTTTAATCTTCATATAAAAACTATTATTTGAATTTAATTTCTCTTCATGATGCAGTTCTATCATAAGAATCGATTGATATCATTCCCAACTCTGAGAAACCAATACTTTCGGAGATATGATTTTTGTCAAAGTTTGAACAAGAGCGCCAAAGCTCCTGTCCACAGGGCTTTCCCACTTTTTTACTGCAGTACACAAAAAAGTATAGTACATACAGTACAAGAGTCAACTGTTCAGCAAAATTACGGCTATAACCTTGATAACACAGCGGAGTGGTAAACCATATGTTTCGATAAACGTTCGTGCATGATATTGCTCAAATTTGCATATTTCAGATCTGAAACTTATACAGGGTGTATGGTTGAGAAAATTTTGATTTGTTTTGTATAATGTAGGCAGATACGTAATGTTTAGTTCTACTTGGTTTTTGAAGATCAAATTAGGTAGGTGACATCCCCCATACTCCCCCGTACGATTTCTGGCGATTTTCCATCAGGCATCCTGTTGGCAATTTATTCCTGGACGTGGTCTTCAAATCTTGTAGGGTCCTTGAACGGTTCACGTAGGAAGGGGATTTCAAAAAACCGCATAAACAAATCGCAAGGGATCAAATCAGGAAAGCGTTTAACATTCTCAACTGTCAAACTACAGAGGACAACCATCGAAAATTCTCATGAAGCTAAAAAAACACTCGTTATAAGTTTGGAAGGGGATATAACCAATTTGTATGAATAATACATTTTTGGAGTTTCAATTACTGATTTCCGAAACTTGTTTTACAATTTAGTACCTATGCAAAGCAGAATACGGATTTTTGAGCCCTAATGAAGGCACTGAAAAAAAAAACAGAAGGCTAGGATTTCAAATACTCAAATTGTTCAGATCGAAAGTTGAAAGCGGAGTTTGTTGCTTCATAGAGTATGGACCGTACTGAACCTTCAATGAGCATTAAAAAAGTTACTAGAGCTATTTGCTAATAACGAAATGACACACGGTGGAATATTAGTCGATTTTAACCATCAAAAAACGAGAAAGCCCTTTTGCGCTCTTGTTCAAACTTTGAATCATATCTCCGAAAGTATTGGTTTCTCAGAGTTGAGAATGATATCAATGGATTTTAATATACTCCATCATGAAAGAAATTAAATTCGAAAAGAATTTAAATCCAAATAGAGTGCCAAAAATTATTAATACGAAAAAAACACCAGACCGATTCAATCCAATAACGAACTTATCCGAGATATTCATTCCTCAAATAATCTACTCCGAAGATTATATTATGTCAATTGAAACTTGTAATATTCCAGTTTTGTATTTACTGGAGATATTCTAAACCCAATTTGATTAACTTACCAAAGTTTATATTTCCATAATAATATGGATTATCCGTGGACATTATATTATCACCCAAATACGAAAGCTTAGGTCATTTCATTGGTTTTTTATATCAAGACTAACTAACCAGAAATGAATTTGACATGTATCTTATAGGAAAATGAGATAACATGTATAAAAACAGATCTTATAATAATTCATAGATCGAATAATTACAGCATTCTGTGAAATCATATAGAAGTACGACTTATTATAGACATTCGGAACATTCATATCGGTGAAAGTATCAGCTTGTTAGAGTTGAAAATGATATCAATGGATTCTTGTGGTAAAATCGCAACTTGAAAAAAATTGAATTTGAAATTTGTTATGTAAAATAATGTTTATTTTCCGTTACTCCGAATTTGCCTAATAACGAACTTAACCGAGGTATTTATCTCTCAAACCTACTCAAAACATTTCAACAGTCTAGCTCATTCCGTTAGAGATTTATCGTGCCTACGGCCGGCTTCTTGATGAGTGAGCCAAACCAACTCGTTTAAGACTATTTTCATCCAAATATTCGAAAATTACAGACATTTGAGCAATTGATAAGCACTTTGTTCCGAGGAACGAGAGCTCCAAAAACATTTCTTCATGATCCGGGATAGCCACCTAATCGCTAAGTGTCCCCCCAAAAAGAAAAGTGTCATTAAGAGCAGATAAGTTCCGCTTTCATGATTGTTACCACTCCGCGTAACTTATCCACTGAATAAAAAACGAAGGAGCTATAGGGAACGTAAACTCTATGGTGGCGGAATACTTAGAAAATCTTACCAGCGTAACCTAGGAATGAACTCCAGTCCAAAGTGATGCGGAAACCTTGAGTTATGTTCAGTTAAATTCATTCTTTTGTCGCAAAAGGGAGTCAGGGACTGCAATGTAGACTTATATGACACCACTGCGACATGAAATCTTTCGCAAGGGGTGAAACTTGGTGTTCTATGATCCTAACTTGCAATCAAACATGGCCGCCTAGAATTTCCGGTCAAAGTGACTGTCCAGCCGAAATTAACCCCTATACTTCTGATGACAATGTTGATTCAATCGTCAACCAAATTTCTCATCATCCCTATTCTATTCTATTTTTAAAATGCCAGAAATTCAGTAGTATCACTAGTATCCTGTTAATATGTCCAAAACCTATTTCTGCAAATTTCCATTTTGAAACAGAGCTTTCCACTCGTATCTCCCTGATGGTTTTAGGCAGAAAAAGTGCTTCATATTTCGAAGGAATATTGATAGGGCGGCAGCTTGGAAGCAAGCTTGCTGTATCTGTCCAAGCACTAATACTCATGTATTAGTCATCGTTTATGCAGTGATAATTTCTTAGATTAGTATAATCCAAGAGTGCTTACTCGTCTTCATCATGAAGCTATCCCTAGATTTTTGTCCTATATAACTGCCCACGATGATTATTGTTATGCACAAAAATCTTCTTCTGATTTGAATATCAACAGTACCCGTATTTCTGTATACATTCTTTTTCTAAGTTTTGATGCTGCGTTTTTTTTTTCAATGACACTTTTTGGGAATGAGACAGCCTAACAAAAAGATGCCTGCCTGACTGATGAACACTGCGATATTATGATATATTGTTGGAAA
The DNA here is from genome assembly GCA_937662695.2 of Halyzia sedecimguttata. Classification (NCBI taxonomy): domain Eukaryota; kingdom Metazoa; phylum Arthropoda; class Insecta; order Coleoptera; family Coccinellidae; genus Halyzia; species Halyzia sedecimguttata. The sequence goes on from OW569417.2 coordinate 35,749,709, forward strand.
GTTTTTTTGAAGCATGTCATTTTTTTTTCATTATCATTGTGCTTATTTTCCCTTCTCTAATTTATTAGTTTGCTATGTTAATTAGGGCATTCAATCATAACTTCTGTTTGCAGAATCAGATTTCATAATAGAAGCAATAAATTGACATTGAAGTTGAATACAGTACATGGAAAGTACTTCCAGCTTGAATACGTATGATGATTCAAAATTTCCGCCGTTCGATCATTTCCTGCCAGCAAACATGGCGACTGTAAAAAGGCATTAGGTGTTGCCTACGATTAGTAAGGGCTTTTCATTTCTTATTATTAGTATTCTGTAATCACTCGGCTTAATGCGGTTAGAGCAGACCACAAAGCAGTGACCATAGAAGAAAGTGACTTAATCTAATTGCTCATAACTAAAAGACAAACGAATCAAGTGGGAATAATTGATTTGATAATGGTTAAAATCGATGAATATTTCGCCGTGAACCTTCGATGTCGAACGGTTTATTGTTGAATATCCACCTTTCACAAAATGATTGATAGACTGAAATGCTGATACTCATTATCTACCACAATTACGGTGTTGAATACTGCAATTCATCATTTTATACCAGAAGTAACAGATAACGCTGGGAGCCTATCTTCGAATATCGATATAAATTGGATAAGATAAACAAGGAGAAGGTAGATCGTAATAATTCTGAAGTTTGTTAATTAAAGCATGTTATTTTACTACTTTGCATAACCAGGATGATAAGAGGGCCGCAGTCAGGATCAACTGGAACGAAATAATAAATAGACAGTTTCGAACTTTCTAGGGAATATAACTGAGTTCGTGTTATGCTTTATTCCGTGGTGAATATTGGCTTATTGCATATTGAGAGGTAAAAGCATATTATTCTCGGGCGATGCGGAAATTGCTTATAGTATTATTTCTCTGTGAATCGTACAAAGTAAATCGAAACTGAATTTAATTTCGACAAATCATAATAAACTTCGTTTAAGTGCAGATGGTATGGAATGCTTCCGCACATTAAATTCCATTTCCTACGCAAATTTAAGACACATTCTTTGTTCTATTTTATTTTCATCCATTGCAAAAATCACAAACACTTTCAGGATAAACTAACAGACGCTCAAATTGCGAGTGTAGTGAACAGTTGTGCCATCACAGTGACTGAAAGAATTTTGACACGACATTTTGAGAGGTCTCTTTAAATGAACAATTACCAGTTCTATCCTGAAACTATGTAATACATTCCAAAATTAATTTCGATATTTCTGTAAACAACGTCCCTGAATTTGAAATTCCGCCGAATGTGGTAGTTAATGTAAGGTGATACAAGTCTGTTAAATTCCTGACGGCTATTTTGTGTAAAATAAAATCTTTCATTTAAGAAGAATCGTTGAATTCAGAAAAATATTTTGAAATTATAAGGTTTGTATGATTGGTCGGATGATATCTCACAAGAGGAGTTTCGTACGTGCTGGTATCAACTGGTAGGTGCACCGGCTCATTGTTCAAGGGAAGTCACACAGAATTATTTAAAATGTTCGAGAGATTTGTTTTTATTAGGAGATTTAAAGACAAAAGTTCATACAACAACAATTAACACGAAGGTAACCTATTCCATCAAATAATCAGTTGCATGCAGTAGCTATATATTAATGCCACAAATCATTCTGTGAACATCCGCATTTTGAAATGTTTTTAAGTAAATGGACATTTTGAAAAACAATTATAAACTTTTTCAGTTCTGTGAATTTTTTTTGCACAAATTGATGCAATTATTCTGCAATCATACAAAATTTCTGACGTTCATTGGTTCTAAGTCCGGTTACATCTCATTAAACAATTTTAACAAAACTTCATTTGTGTAATTATTATGCCCTCCATTTAAATCGTTTTCAATGAAATCTGCGTTAATAAATTCAACGATACTTTATAATCGATGCCGATTCTCAAATTATCATAGTTTACATGTTCTATGACATTTCATGGATACAATTGTATAAGAATTTATGCTGCAATTCTTCAAATTAACAGTCCTCTAGAATTGATTCTCTTTTTGTACACCATAATTTTTGAATGACTCCAAACATAAAAATCTAAAAAAGTAAGATCTGGGGAACGTAGAGGCCAGCCTATTGTAAGTCTTGGACCACTGCTTCCGATCCATCCATGCGGGAATACATTATGCAGATTATAACGTTCTCCCTTTTAAAAATTGTTTGCCCGATTAGATGGTGTAGGTCAACGATATATTTAAGCTTCCTGGGATATAGGTTAATAACTGGTTTTTAAACTTTTAATGAGGAATTCCTTTGATCACAAAGAAAATACTTAGCTCTGAGAAGTAATCTTCCTCGGAAAATTTGTCAGGGAAAACCAAGGTACTCATCTTATTGTACTAGGCAAGATAATATATATCTTCAACTAGAAGTTCCGGATCTCTACAGGTAAGGTATGTGGATTCTCCAAATAGATGCTAAGGATCTTTCCAGATAAGGTATATGGATTTTCCAAATAGATGCTCAGGATCGGTCCAGTCCATATCGTCCAAATGTTAAATTTTACTTCAAGCGAAATACTATTAGAGAAGGTTCAGCTTCAGCCCAAAAATTTATTAGGTATAGTTCCGCCCCCAGCCGAAAAATAGGTCCAAGCCAAAAATTTATAAGGCACAGCTTCGGTCCCAGCCAGAAACTATGGATAATGAGAGCAGCATTACAAATGTTACTTCTTAAACTACATTATTTCCTTTTAGAAATCTATAGGGATATAAGTTAACAACATTCGAACTGTTTTCATCGGAATTCATCAAAGCATAAAAAAGAAGCGAACATCGTTCGCCCGAAGCATATGGCAGACGACATAATATGCAGTGGGTAAGAGTGTAGTTACTTGCTATATAGGTACTTATAACCAGTCCACAGACAAACTCTGATAATATAACAGTTCTTTATTGTACCCAATAGGAATATCCCAATTACTCGGTAACATGTTAAAGATAAGTATTACATATTAACAACATCCGTGAAATAACCTACAAGCAAAACTCAAACAAGATATTTATCCAGCCTCGTACAAGTAGACAATTCCATCAGTTGGTAGCAACCACAAAAATAGAAAATAAAGTATTCCAAACCTATTCAAACATATCCACGCATATACCAAGTCTGATAGCACTTTTACATATACAGAACACTGGAGCCCGCTTAAGCATATCAGTTCGAGGTGCTGGCCGATAAAATGTCCTTGTGGATAACCTAGGGACACTAAAAGTCAACTTGGACAATAAATGCGGTGAGTTTATCCTGCCATTAACCAGTCTCTGAGTATATCTGGCACACCGAACCTCACGCCTTCCAAGCAACGATGATCCTTCATTTCCTACATCATGTTAGAAAGGTCATCTCCACGCTCCGGATACCTACAAGTCCGTCTGTATAATACGTTCTTGACAATTTTCCTATGAATGCTTTCTAGATGGATCAAGTGACACTGATAACTAGGGAACCATATCAAACTTGCATATTCCACTAACATATCATCAAACTTCCCTGTGCTCCTGAGTACACTGATAACTAGGGAACCATATCAAACTTGCATATTCCACTAACATATCATCAAACTTCCCTGTGCTCCTGAGTACAAAGCTTAATGTTTTACTGGCTGATGCACATAATTTCTCGATATGGGGAATGAAGGTGAAAGTGGAATCGAACAATACGCCTAGGTTACACTTTCCATCTTAATTGGTGATGCGACTTTCAGCGATATGATAACTATAATTCAACTGTTGTAACTTTCTCGTATATGTTACCTTAAAGCATTTCTCCACATTCAACCTCAGTTTGTTGAGCAAACACCAATTGCAGATATACTGTATGTTTGACTGAAGCAATATCAAATCTGGAGCATTGTGCATCCTTGGATAGATCTCATCAGCATATGCTAAAGCTGGACAACTGAGAGATATCAATAGATCATTAATATAGATAATGAATAATAGTGGTCCCAAATTCGATCCCTTTGGCACTCCAGATAAGTGCTCATACTCAAATGATCTGAAGCCATTGTAAAACACATAAGTTAGTCTACCCTGTAGATATGATTTAATGAACATCACATATTCCGGACTGAAGCCGAAGGATGAGTGCTTCACCAGTAGACTGTGATATCGCCAAGTTTGTCACCGTAGATCTTCACGAACAAATCCGTGCTGCTTTGTGGACAGATGGGAGCTAACATTAAAGTATACGAGTATACTACCATATAGCACTTCTTTATAGACCTTCGCAAAATTGGACACTGAAGAAATCGGTCTATAATTATTAAACTGAGACTTGTCTCCTTTTTTGAAAACGGGGACCACTAGAGCTCGCTTCTATATATTTGTAAAAGTGCAGGTTTTAAGACTCAAATCTATTATATGATGGAGGGGCTTAGCAAGGACAGACTGCAGTCTCTTATGACGAAGGACGGAATACCATCATCTCCAACTGTTGCCCTCTTCAGAAACTATTAATTTTTGTAATAACGGAAGCTGACTAAAGGGTGTCAAGCATTATTTCCCTGCAAGAACTCCCACATCAACTACTGTCTCCGAGAACTTGCGTAACCTCATGGGGGACATCACTGCTGTACATCACACCTGGTATTCTGGTAGTTCCCTTCTTCTGATTAATAAACATCCAAAACGTAGTAGGATCCGATTTTTATCATCTTGAATTTTAGCCAGATATTCTTTGTATGCACACAATCTTTTGAAGTGGTTATGATATTCAACATTGTGAGTTACCAACCATCTTGATCGTTAGGAACTTGTTAAATGGATATTATGTTTGATGCTATTAGTAAACCAAAATGGAAAATTGGTTCAAGCACTGAAGTGAAGTCAGAAGCTTTTGCGCGTATGTTCTATTGTCCATTATTCTGTATTGGACACCCTTAATCGAATTTACCATGGTAAATTATGTTGTCCATTCTCCTGTATTGGACACTCTTAATTCGAATTTACTATGGTAAATTCGAATTCCAATTCGAATGGAGAACATAATTTACCATGATAAATTCGATTAAGGGTGTCCAATACAGAAGAATGGACAATAGAACATACGCGCAAAAGCTTCTGACTTCACGTCAGTGCTTGAACCAATTTTTTTTTCGTGATTTTTTTGAAATTTTCTAGGGGTGCGGTTCTTAAAATTTTTGTTTTCCTCATTTCTTTAAATTTTCTAGGGGTACGGTTCTTACTAAATTTTAAACACGTCTTTATGATGATTTTCTACTACTAGTTACCAAGCTTCAATTCGATCGAATATTTATTTTTTGAGTTATCAAGGAAATAATATTCCAGGTGGGTATAACTCAGAAACCGTTCGACCGATTATACCCAAAAACGAACTCGACTCTCCCTTTCTGATACGAAACCTACCCTGAAAATTGCGAGCCCCTATCTCCTTTCGTTCGAAAGTTATCGAGGCAACGGTCACCCATCTACTGAACTCACACAAGAATGCTCGACTCTCCAACAATATTCAACCGATCGTGTTAAAACTTGAAACTTGGCAGTAGAGTTAGGTTATGAAGGCTCTTGCAAAATTTCAGCAATTTCAAACGAATAGTTACTGATATATTGAATTTTTTTTTTCAATTTTCAATGATTTTTTAAAAATTTCTTACAAATAATATCCTCACGAAATTTTGCAAGAATTTTCGCGTTGACATTCTACAACTAATTACCATGCTTGAATTCATTCGGTTTATATTTTTCGAGTTAATTAGGAACAAAAAACAACCAAATTTCAGATGGCTATAACTCTAAAACCGTTTGGCCGATTATGCTCATAAACAAACCGAAATGTCGCGTTTTGGTGCACTTCCTAACTTGAAAACTTCAAGCCGCTATCTCTTTCCGTTCTCAAGTTATCGTGACAACAAACATATTTTTTAATAATTTATTTAAAATTTTCTAGCCATACGATTCGCACAAAAATAAGCGTGCTTAAGTTCGTATTCTACAACTACTCACCAAGTTTCAATTTGATCGGATTTATATTGGTTGAAAACAAAATTATTACTAGGAAACCACTGGGCCGATTGAGCCCATTAACTTGTCCGTCGTATTGGGATGTGCCACCCACCCTGAAAATTTCAAGTCGCTAGCTCTTTTCGTTCTCAAGTTATCGTGGCAACGGCCGGACGGCCGGACGGCCGACGACCTCGAATTCTTCATTGGGGAGTCGAACTAAATCGTTTGAGACCATTTTCGTCAAAAAATTTGAAAGTTACAGACATTTGGGCAAAACTATAACGCGATGTTCCCCAGAACATACGCGCAAAAAGGTGTTCCCTAGGAGTGAAGCTTCAACGGGGCACAGGTGCTCTGATTATATCAAAAAGTCTGTCATAGAAACAACCCAACGCTTGATCAACGTGATTGAAAGTCTTCAATTCATTCCAATTGAAATTTTGAATAGATGACTGCAAGTCCTCAAAGTTATTTTTCTTGAAGTTAAAAAACATGCTGATTGCTTTTGGAAAACTTGCCAATTGAAATTGTGAAGATGTGATAAAATATATTACACCCAATACGTCTACATAAGAAGGGAATATAAAAATATGCAAAAATGCTATATTATATTAATTGTAGAAAATTGAAGGGAAAATTAATGAAATCAACAGAAATCAAGTCAATCGAATTAAAAGCCGTCCTAATACAATTCGGAATTGAAAAAGCTTCATCATAAGAAAATTTGGAGACGTTCCAATTCTCTCGATCTAATCATCGACATCCAGTAATCGCATCTTATATTTTTCCATACCGACGACAAGGGTGGATTCGGAGGGATTTGATTTCCTTTCCATGAGTGCTAGTCGCAAGCAATTTGAACTCCCTTTATCGGGAAAATTCCAGCGTAGATAATGCTGCTCCCAGACGGAGTGAAAAAAATTGAATTAGAATCTGTCCCTTGATCCAAATTGACTGCGATTCGAATATACTAACTGCCTTCGTATTCGGAGAGATATTCCAAATTATTCTCGACTAGAATATCTAATTAATCATGATCAGATTCGATGGAAAATGTGTTCCGCATATTGGATACAATGCTTATACCTCATATTTTTCGAATATACAGTGAGTTAAATTGGCAAATGAACATACGTTAACCTGAGGTGGAGCTACTCTAGACGAGTTCAAATAAGCACTAACGTAAAGTCAGTAGCTTTTGTGCGTATGTTCTATTGTCCATTCTCCTGTATTGGAAACTCTCCATCAAATTTACAATGGTGAATTTTATTGTCCGTTCTCCTGTATTGGACACTCTCAATGGAATTCACCATGGTAAATTCGAATTAAGCGTGTCCAAGCACTGACGTGAATTCAGGAGCTTTTGCGCGTATGTTCTATTGTCCATTCTCCTGCATTGGACACTCTTGATCGAATTTACCATGGTAAATTATATTGTCCATTCTCCTGTATTGTAAACTCTTACTTCGAATTTACCCTGGCAAATTCCATTAAGAGTTCCCAATACAGGAATTTACCATGGTTTTGAAGGCTTTCGCAAAATGATAGCGATGTCGGACGAATAGTTACTAATATATAGATTTTTTTTCAATAAGTTTCAATGATTTTTTTAAAAATTATAGTAATATGACCCTCACTAAATTTTGTAAGAATTTTCGCAATGGCATAATACAACTAATAATCATGCTTGAATTTAATCGGTTTTTTATTTTTCGAGTTATTGAGAAAATAACAACAAAATTTCAGATGGTTATAACTCCAAAACCGTTTGACCGATTTTGCCTATAGGTATACAAACTGAAATATTGCATTCAGATGCACAATCTAACCTGAAAAATTCAAGTCGCTATCTCTTCCCGTTCTCAGGTTATCGTGACAAAAAACTATTTTTTAATAATTTATGTAAAATTTTCTAGTGATGTGATTATCACAAAATTTCACAAACGTGCTCAACTTCATATTCTACAACTACTCACCAAGTTTCAATTTGATCGGATTTATATTGGTTGAAAAAAAAATCATTACTCGGAAACCATGGGGCCGATTATGCCCATTAATGAACTTGTCCGTCGAATTGAGATGCGCCATCTACCTTAAAAATTTCAAGTGCTATCTCATTCCGTTCTCAAGTTATCGTGGCAACGGACGGCCAGCCGGACAGAATCAAATTTGTCCTCGAATTCTTCATCAGGTAGTCGAACTCAATCATTTGAGACCATTTTCGGCAAACAATTCGAGATATACAGATATTTGAGCAAAATTTAAACGCGATGTTCCCCAGAACATACGCCAAAAAACTTATATATGATATGTCTTCATCAGCTTCATAGCCGAGATACAGGTTGATTTATGTATTTACCAATATTTTCAATTGCTCATAACTTTTGAACCACCCAGTAGAATCAGTTGGTATTCTGAAGTTGAAATACACTTCCATGGGTCGATCGACTAATCTTAAAAGTGATTAAAAAATCCGTATTAGAAATATTTAGAACCTTTCGCAAGCTGAGATACAACACCCTGTATGAAGGAACATTGGAAATTGATAAGAATTTTCGGAAGAAGTATAAAATTTTTGATGAGAATCAGTAGATCTCAGTGTCCCGCACGATATTTGACTCATTATTGTCGAAACATTTAATTCCTTAGTGAAATTGTTCTTAATTCTCAAAATGTTGTACACTAAATATGAATTCGAACAATTGGTTGTTCCACTGATTGAAAATTTGTCATTTCAAAATGACGAAAAAGGAAAAATAAATAAAAAAATTAGTAAACAATACTGCATGTGGATATCATTCTGCCCATCCATGCGAATTCCTGAAGTTAAGACTCCATCTCTCGTAAACTTTGTTGATTGTCAGAGAAAAAATACATGAACAACTTATCAGCATATTAATTTGTGTTGTATCCCACTAGTGCTCATTCAAGTATAGGCTACAACAATACCTATGACATAAATTTTGACAAATGGCATCGACATTATTGTGGTCAGATCTCTAGTTATTTGAAAATCGATCATAATTCATATAATATAATATAATGCCTCAGGAACTTCTTGGATGAGCATTTTCAAAATATGTGGATAGGCAGAGTTGGAGCGCATGCGTGGCCTCTTAGATCTCCAGATTTCAATCCAGTCAATTATTTCGTTTGGGGATATTTGAAAGCCTTAGTCCATGCGTCTGAGATTAGAAGTGAGAATATTTTCTTGCAAGGTATTAAAGTTGCCTGCAATAAGATCCCTAATGATCCAGACGTGATAAAAAAAGGCTATAAGACATCATTTGAAAAGAGCAAAAATGTGCATAAGAAAACTGTGCCACTGTTCAGCAACTTTTATGATTCTTTCAAGTGTTTTACTTCTTCATCTATTTGTTTATTTATTTTTTTCATCGTTGATCATTTCGGATAAATTAGTTAAAATCCATATTTTTGCGCGTATGTTCTGGGGAACATCACGTTATAGTTTTGCCCCAATGTCTGTAACTTTCGAATTTTTTGAAAAAAATGGTCTCAAACGATTAAGTTCGACTCCCCAATGAAGACATCGAGGTCAAATTTCATTCTGTCCGGCCGGCCGTCCGGCCGTCCGGCCGTTGCCACGATAACTTGAGAACGAAAAGAGCTAGCGACTTGAAATTTTCAGGGTAGGTGGCGCATCCCAATACGACGGACAAGTTCGTTAATGGGCATAATCGGCCTAGCGGTTTCCGAGTAATAATTTTGTTTTAAACCAATATAAATCCGATCGAATTGAAACTTGGTGAGTAGTTGTAGAATATGAACCTAAGCACGTTTGTGAAATTTTGTGCGAATCAAATGGCTAGAAAATTTTAAAAAAATTATTAAAAAATATTTTTGTTGTCACGATACCTTGAGAACGGAATGAGATAGCGGCTTGAAATTCTCAGGTTAGGATGAGCACCAGAACGCGATATTTCAGTTTGTTTATGAGCATAATCGGCCAAACGGTTATAGAGTTATAGCCATCTGAAATTTTCTGAAATTTCGTGGTTTTTGTTCCTCATTAACTCGAAAAGTACTGAACCAATTGAATTCAAACATGGTTATTAGTTGTAGAATGCCAACGCGGAAATGTTTGCAATATTTGGTGAGGATAGCATTTGTAGAAAATTTTTAATAAATCATTGAAAATAAAAAAAAAAAAATTCTATATATCAGTAACTAATCGTTAGAAATTGATGAAATTTTGCAAGAGCCTTCATAACCTAACTCTACCGCTAAGTTTCAAGTTTTAATACGATCGGTTTAATATTGTTGGAGATTGGAGCATTCTTGTGTGAATTCAGTAGATGGGTAACCGTTGCCTCGATAACTTTCGAACGAAAGGAGATAGGGACTTGCAATTTTCAGGGTAGGTTGCGTATCCGAAAGGGAGAGTTGAGTTCGTTTTTGGGCATAATCGGTCTAACGGTTTCCGAGTTATACCCACCTGGAATATTATTTTCTTGATAACTGAAAAAATAAATATTCGATCGAATTGAAGCTTGGTAACTAGTAGTAGAAAATCAACATAAACACTTGTTCAAAATTTTGTAAGAACCGTACCACTAGAAAATTCGAAAAAAATGACGAAAAAAAAATTTTAATAACCGTACCCCTAGAAAATTTCAAAAAAAATCACGAAAAAAAAAATTGGTTCAAGCACTGACGTGAAGTCAGAAGCTTTTGCGCGTATGTTCTATTGTCCATTCTTCTGTATTGGACACCCTTAATCGAATTTACCATGGTAAATTCGAATTAAGAGTGTCCAATACAGGAGAATGGACAACATAATTTACCATGGTAAATTGTGTGTAAATGCTGAAAATAATTCGTTAAAATATCAAAAAATACTAATTTTAAATCTATGCAATTGACAATTTTTCGAATTCAATGTCAATGTGCGACCTTTTTGAGAATTTCACTATAGAAATAAATCATTCGACAAAAATTTTGATTAGTCAAATGTCCTGCGGGACTCTGAAATCTACTGATACCCATCGAAATTTTTCTGCTTTTTCCGTAAATTCTAATCCAATTCCAGTATTCCTTCATATTGGGTTTTGAATATCTGCTTGCGAAAAGTTCAAAATTTTTCTAACACAGACCTGGATATTTTAATCACTTTAAAGATTAATCGATCGACCTATGGATGTTGTATTTTACTTTCCGAATATGAAAACTGATTCTACTGAGTAGTTCAAAAGTAGACACTTCGAATAATTTCCCAAGGATCTGGGATAGTTTTCAACCATTTGAGGTAAGTGTAGGCACCTCGAATGGTCTCACATTATTTGTGCATTATGCAGCAATATCTTGACTAATCTGTTGAGTTTAGACACACACTAACCACGATTGGGAAGAGAAGTCCATCTTGCAACCTCCCCTACATCTCCCGGCCTCTGAGACCTGAGAAGAGTCGATGTTATTTCAAACCGGTAGTAGCTGGGTCGGCCCATCAGTCATTTCGTACCGAAAAACAAACCAAATATTCTATAACCTGATTACAGCGCAATCTACTGAGCACGATTGCTAATCTGAACCATCTAGGGACCCACTCAAGCACACACACAAAATTTCATCAACATTGGTCAAGTCGTTTAGGAGGAGTTCAATCACATACACACTTACAGAAGTTTTATATATATTGAGATAAGAAAATCTGACGAAGTTATTCGATAAAATAGATCATAATATGGACCCGAATGGTATGATATTTTCATTCCAGAACGACACCTAAATCGGTAATACATTGAAAGAACATGTTTACTTATTTATCAATATCTTATGAATAACCCTATACATATATCTTCGTTCAGAACGTCGACCTACAAATGAAGTGTAGCGGGAGATACTTCCTACATGTCATTATTTCGGACAAGATTGGAATTTGTGTTTTGTTTTGAAAAATTACAAGACCAGGTACGATCGGAAGGCGTTACTTTTTTACGGGTAGTTCACTAGTATCTATATTTCCCCGAATTTTCATTTATTAAAATTTGGGATTTGATAACATGAGAAACTTGATTTGCCGTACCTTTAAAAATGATTGAATGATTTCATTCACTGTCTTATAAGCTATCCCATTACCAATATCTAATGAATTAGACTAATGATTCATCCGTAGATTGATTTTTGAATATTATCGGAAGACTCGAATTTGTCGATAATATCATTTTGGCAATCAATATGATTTCGAAGTCTTTCTTCGGGAGGTTTTTTAGCAAATCATAGCGTTTGGAAAAGAAAATTTGGAAAAATTTATGGAACTGCATTATTATTCAATTTGAAAATCTCTAAAGGTTATATGTAATTGTACCACGTTCAAGTAAATGCAACATATTGGATGATATCTGAAACATATTTCATTTTTAAATTGGGGTTTTCCGAAATTTTAAAATTGACGCATACCCATTTTGTGAGCCAACACTCGTATTCTGTTACACAAAATCGACGAGGTATTATGAATGACAAATGATAGACTAACTCATTAACCGAATTAGCACCGAATCAATAAATATCATTCAAAAACTGATCACTGAAAACCGGGTGAAAATTCTTAACCTGTAATTTCGTGTTGTTCTCTTTCCTTCCCCGGTGTATAATATTCGTAGGTCTCTTTGGTATTGTTGCCACTGTTTAAGGAGGCTATGGAACAGTTAACTCATTGTTTGAAGTTCATTGAAAGTGAGCTCGACTCAGAGCTATGACATCGTATGATATCCAACCACATTAATTACATTGGTCGCGTTCAGCAGAACCAACAGTTGCGGAATAGTTGTCACATTTCGATGATTTTTCTGCCGAACGGTACGCTCACTTTGGAACATGTTGAGTAGCGGTTATAATTTTAAGGAGCGTAGATTTTTTCCGCTCAGTATAGGTAACATGTTGTAAGTTTGACAGTTGTGACATTTATTTTAAAAATATGGAGCGAAAAAATGGACACTGGACATATATTTTCGACGGAAAGAATTACCTGCATTTCGGGACATTCTAAAATGGTCTTTGAATAAATGACCCATATATTGAGGAATTGTCTCTTCATAAAAATTCTGATTCCTGGGAACAATTTCTCTGTTTTCATCTTCCAATGAAGGCAGAGGTTGAGCCAATAATTCAACAAGTTCACTTCTTATGTTGGCCGTAATATTATCATCTTCGAAGAGTAATGAAATGATATTTGGATTCATGATTGAATATTTATTTTTGTGACAGGCAATCAAAGAAAATTCGAATCACCTTACCTGAACTTCAAACATCTGTGATTTCCTGACAAAAGGAGCTGTCCGTTTGGCAGAACACGATACCGCTACCTATCGGTAGCGTAGCGGTTCATGCTTCCGATCTTTCTGCTGAACGCGACCATTAACAAGATATATATGATGATTTATTATAAACTCTATGACCAAAATGGCATATTATGTTAGCGGTGGTTTTCACGAAAATACGTTTAATCCATAATTGACACATTCCTCTGTCAAATTTGGAAAGCTGATTAAAGCAAATTGGGTTTCACAAAGATTTTTGATGGTATCAAAACCCAAGTTTCTTAGATAAGAAAAACTTTAATCAAAACCGTCGATTAGTGAATCGGGGGAAGCAACCTGACAACCTCGTATTTACTCTAATTTAAGAGATGATAATTATTGATTGAATTTGTGTTACAAGCCGGCTCCGGTGGTCCAGTGGGTATAAAGACCTGCTGTGGTGCCGGAGGTCGCGGGTTCGAATCCCGCTCAGGGCATGGATGTGGTGGAGGTGTGATTGTCTGGTATGAATGTGGTTAGGCTAATGACCATAGCAGTCGATGCCTACAAAAAAAAAAAAAAAAAAAAAAAAAAAATATGTGTTGCAAGATGAAATTTTTATCCATATATGAGGGAAATCCTGATTGTGGGTAGATAGAGAAGAATTCGTAGAATAATACAGATCGAGGAAATCCTATTAATCTATTTCCCAAATGATAAATAACCTGCCATTAAGTTGTTTGAATTGTAGGTGAATTTGCACAATTCATAAACAAACTGAAATTAAAAAAAAAAATTGCATCAATAAAATAAAATTTCAGAGGAAGATAATCTTAAGTTATACCTTATCAACTTATCCCGTGTTAAGAAGATAATATAGCTAATGAATTCAGAAACAAACGTGGTTAAAATACACAAAAATGATAAGGGAGATAAGGAGGTTACTAGCTCTACCTCTTTCTAGAAGTGTCAACTTTGAGTCTATGCATTTAGTCGAGCACAGATCATATGTAATTCTAGTTCAGTTCCGGATTGATAAAAGCGGTTAAATTTCTGGAATTTTTATCTGATTTTATGACATTCAATGAATAATATCACGAACGCGGTTCTCCTTAGGAGAAATCATGAAGAATAATTTAAATCTAAAATGATTGAGTATTCTTAAAATTACTGGAGATATCCTTGATCTACTTCCTTTATGCTAATTTCTCATAGTCTACATCGAGGAAACCAATGGAAGTAGGGAAAAACTGTTAATTGGAGATTATGTGTAATAGATTATGTGATATAAAACATTTCACACCAAACTTTATTTTATTCTGAATAACCATGTCAAAGCTACAGATGGAAAACTGCTTTTTTTTCTAATTTCAACAGCTTTTTACCTAAGCACAATTTTGTAAAATGGTAAATGAAAAAAGTGTTTTATTTGATGGGAGGATCTATGGTTAGAATAAATGTACAAGTTAAACTCGCCTGGTATATTCAAGTTATAGAACCACTGATTTTGTTTCAAGAGCTTTAGAATCCTCTTTTATTGAACGATGGATAGATTCCGTACATTTGTAACACTTAATACATATTGAAATTTCTAGATTTCTTATTCAATCTTGTGATTTCAACGGATTTAACTATTAATGGTATTCCAGATATTTCTTGGTAATATGAATATACAGTACAGGGTGAGTCTTTGAGTTGTACATTAATTTTAACCATAGATTACTCTCATCAATTAAAACATAATCTTTATTTAACATTTTTTAAGATTCGGCTCAGGTAAAAAGATTAAAGCGTTCAAAGATTTCGCAATGAGCTAATACACACCTGCATATAAATTATCTATGTCATTAATGGCAGTTCTATGTCAGTAATGGTAGTTTGATTCGGGATTTCAACGTTCAGGGCGAATCCATAAAAGTAGTGAAATTTCTGGAGTTTCTGATTTTACAACACTAGTCTACAAGATGAGCCTAGGTCGATGGTGCCCTGGACTTTTACGGAGAACGGGACAAGATTTTATTGAAAATTAGGTCCCTTGGCTAGGAACCACTACTCCATCGATCTAGAATATGTTCAGTGCTGCGGTCTTGCCGCTTATATCGAAAAGTACTAACAGCTTTGATAATTAAAAGTTTTTGAGTAATTAATTGATTTTCTTCTTTTTTGGCGCTCTAGTTCCTCGGAACTGAGTGCTTATCAATTTGCCCAAATGTCCGTAATTTTGGAATATTTCGATGAAAATGGTCTTAAACGATTTGGTTCGACTCACTGATCAAGAATCCGTGGTCGAAATTCATTCTGTCCGGCCGGCCGGCCGGCCGTAGGCACGATAACTCTCGAACGGAATGAGCTAGAGAGTTGAAATTTTCAGAGTAGGTTTGGGGGATGAATATCTCGGCTAAGTTCGTTATTGGGTAAAATCGGACAGATGGTTTCGGAGTAACAAAAAAAAAAATTTTTTTTTACGAAACAAATTCCAAATTAAATTTTTTTTAATAAGCAGTTTTATCATAAGAATCCATTCATATCATTTTAAACTCTAGCAAGCTAATACTTTCGGAGATATGTTTTTTTAAAATTTCAATGTAAATTGTATTTCACAGATTGATATAATTATTATTCTATGTATGAATTCTCATAATGTCAACTTGACAGAAGGGAATATTGTAACTTCAAAAATATTGGGGTTGAAATACTCGTATTTTAGCGATGCAACGGGGACCTCACCCGAAAATGTTTGAAAATATTACGTAAATATTGAAAGCATAACTCTGTAGTTTGGTGAACGTAGATCAGGAAATTTTTGATCGATTACAAGGTAATTTTTTATTATTACTTATCTTCTTTCATATTTGTTTTATGGAATACCTACTATTTGTAGGTACTTTAAACCTGTTTTGGGCAATTGTCATACGAAACTTGTTTTTTTGGCGCTCTAGTTCCTCGGAACAGTGTGCTTATCAATTTGCCCAAGTGTCTGTAATTTTGAAATTTTTGGCTGAAAATGGTCTCAAACGATTTGGTTCGACTCACTGATCAAGAAGCCGAGTGCGAAATCGATTCTGTCCGGCCGGCTGACCGGCCGTAGGCACGATAACTCTCGAACGAAAGGAGTTAGCGGATTGAAAATTGCAAGGTGGTTTTGGAGCGTAAATATCTCGGACAAGTTCATTCGATCTATCTGAAATTTAGCATCAAATTGTAGAATCATGACCTTTATACGCATGTGAAGTTTTGTATTGACCAGATTACCGCAAAGTGTAAAAAAAAAACTTGAAAATTTAAAAAAAGTTTTTCCACAATAACTCTCGAACGGAATGAGCTAGGTAGTTGAAATTTTCAGAGTAGGTTAGGGAGATGAATATCTCGGTTAAGTTCGTTATTGGGCAAAATTGGCCAGATTTAATTCGATTTCTTCCATGGTGCAGTTCTCATTCTCATGATTGCTCATTTAATCTTGATAAATAAACTAGCTCTATCATATGTATACATTGATATAATTCCCAACTCAGAGAAACCAATACTTTCGGAGATATAATTTGTCTGTTTGAACTAGAGCGCCAGAAAGCTCCTGTCCACAGGGCTAGAACCCATTTTTGTGTAAAACACAGCTTCAATTCAACATTCATTACTTCGTTAGTTGGTTTCCTATAAAGCTGATATTTTTGGCATGGATTAACGATATCTTGTGTATCAATCACATATAATAACATATGTCTAAAATCATACAAGGTTGTTCAAAATTCGAGGCTTTTCCGAGACATACTTAAACGATAATAAGCACTCAGTTCCGAGGAACTAGAGCGCCAAAAAGTGCGTTTTTTCAAATGGAATAATCTGTATATCATAAGATGTACGAAAGAAAATTTCCTTTCAAATGATATAACATGTTCCCATGTCTAAATTGTAAGGAATATCATAAAACATGTAAATTATGATAAGTCAAAAATTGTCATCGATTCTAAAGTATTGTGAATTTATTAACGGAGATTTTATTGAAAAATCATTCAAATGGAAGGCAATAATTTTACAAACGAAGTTTAGATGAAAAGTGTTTATTTTTCATGGTTAATGCGATCAAATTGTAGCAAAATCATGCGAAATATTCTGGTTAGGCCTCTTTCAAAACATTTTTATGATATACAGGTCATTCAATCAGAAAATACGCAATTTTTACCGTTTTAGTATTTCTCGAAAAAGCCTCAAATTTTGAACAACCCTGTATGATTAGAGACTTATTTCATTAAACGTAAATGATACACGGGATATTGGTATTTGGTATTGGATTTATACCCGAAAATTCAACTCTCTAGGATTCCAAGTACCGAAGTAACGAATATTTATTTGTAACTATATTTTGCACAAAAAAAAATAATCAATAAATTACTGGAAAAGTTGATACAGAAATAATCAGGAAGCTATGGCGAATCGAAAAAAGCAATAATATGCAGGGTGTTCAATTGGAAATATCAACATTGTTAGTACTTTTTGATATAAGCAGCAACAGCGCAGCGCTGAAAATATTCTAGATCGATGAAGCAGTGGTTCCTATCTAAGGAACCAAATTTTCAATAAAATTGTAATTCCCATTCTCCGTAAACATTCAGGGTACCATCGACCAAAGTCCACCCTCTATAAATAGTAAACCAGTGGAAGTATTGAAAAACTAAGAGTCGGAAAATATGTATCATTGTTATGGGAAGCTTCGCGCCAACATTCATTTCATTCGGAAAAAGCATGTCAGGGCTACAAAGTAAAAATTGGTTCAAGCCCTGTGGATATGAGCTTTGGCGCTCTTGTTCAAACTTAGGTATACAAATCATATCTTCGAAAGTATAGGTGAGAGTAGGAAAGTATATCAATGGATTCTTATGATAGAACTTCATAATAGCAGAAATTAAATTCAAACATCATAAAAGAATTTAAATTCAACAAGCGTGCCAAAAATTATTAATCCAAAACCAATAGACCAATTCTACCCAACAACGAACTCATCCAAGATATTCGTTCCTCAATTTAATGATGAATGATATATTTTTCCTCAAATCCACTCTGAGAATTATATTATACCAATTGCAATTTTAGCCAATATTTCAGTTTTGTTTTTACTGGAGATATTCTGAACTCAATATTATTAACTCACCATTACCATTCCCATCATCGTATGGATTAACCATTGCATTAAATACCAAAATTTGACATATCTCAGGATATGTCAGCATATGACATAAGTTGACATGTATCAACACAGATCATATTATAATACTTCATACATAGAATAATTATCGCATTCTGTGAAAACACAGAAGTATGATTTATTATTGAAATTTTGAAAAATCATATTATTATTATTATTATTATTATTATTATTATTATATCTCCGAAACTATTCGCTTTTTAGAGTTAAAAATGGGTTCAAGCCCTGTGGACAGGAGCTTTCTGGCGCTCCAGTTCAAACAGACAAATTATATCTCCTAAAGTATTGGTTTCTCAGAGTTGGGAATTATATCAATGTATTCATATGATTGCACTGCATCATAAAGGAAATTCAATTCAAATAATAGTTTATTTATCAAGATTAAATGAGCAATCTGAGAATGCGAACTGCACCATGGAAGGAAGAGATCAAATTGAATCTGGCCATTTTGCCCAATAACGAACTTAACCGAGATATTAATCTCCCTAACCTACTCTGAAAATTTCAACTACCTAGCTCATTCCGTTCGAGAGTTATTGTAGAAAAACTTTTTTTAAATTTTCAAAATTTTTTTTGACACTTTGCAGTAACCTGGTCAATACAAAACTTCGCATGCGTATAAAAGTCATGATTCTACAATTTGATGCTAAATTTCAGACAGATCGAGTAATCGGTTTCGGAAATATTCATAAAAAATGTTTTTACTAAAATCTGCCATAACTCCGAAACTGCTTGATGGATTTCACCCATTAACGAACTCGTCCGAGATATTTACGCTCCAAACCCACCTTGCATATTTCAATTTTCTAACTCCTTCCGTTCGAGAGTTATCGTGCCTACGGCCGGCCGGACAGAATCGATTTCGACCTCGGATTCTTGATCGGTGAGTCGAACCAAATCGTTTGAGACCATTTTCAGCCAAAAATTCGAAAATTACAGACATTTGGGCAAATTGATAAGCACTCTGTTCCGAGGAACTAGAGTGCCAAAAAACAAGTTTCGTATGACAATTGCCCCAAACAGGTTTAAAGTATCTACAAATAGTAGATATTCCAGAAAACATGTATGAAAGAAGAGAAGTAATAATGAAAAATTACCTTGTAATCGATCAAAAATTTCCTGAACTACGTTCACCAAATTTTCTCCTCTCTCGAACTACAGAATTATGCCTTCAATATTTACGTAATATATTAAAACATTTTTGGGTGAGATCCCCGTTGCATCGCCAAAATACGTGTATGTCAACACCAACATAATATTTTTGAAGTTATAATATTCCCTTCCGTCAGTCCCGTCATTAAGTGAGAGAACTGAGCATTCTATGTCTATGGATGAAAAGCAGTCACACTTCTCTCAGATCTCTTACTTCATGTTCCGTTCCGAAATGTAAGACTTTTCTGAGAAAAACTAATTTCGGAACAAACTCACATTTCGGAATACACTTTATTCTCATATTTCTTCGATTGATTAGATAATGTCATGTCTCAGGAAAATAAGTTGACATTATAACAATTCATAGAATACCCACAGAATAATTATATCATTCTGTGAAATCGTAGAAATACGATTTATTATTGAAATTTTGAAAAAATCATATCTCCGAAAGTATTAGCTTGTTAGAGTTAAAAATTATATTATTGGATTCTTATGGTAAAACTGCTTATTGAACAAAATTTGGAATTTGTTGTGTAAAAAAATATTTTTTTTTTGTTACTCCGAAACCATCTATCCGATTTTGTCCAATAACAAACTTAGCCGAGATATTCATCTCCCAAACCTACTCTGAAAATTTCAACTGTCTAGCTCATTCCGTTCGAGAGTTATCGTGCCTACGGCCAGCCGGCCGGACAGAATGAATTTCGACCACGGATTCTTGATCAGTGAGTCGAACCAAATCGTTTAAGACCATTTTCATCGAAAAACTCGAAAATTACAGACATTTGTGCAAATTGATAAGCACTCAGTTCCGAGGAACTAGAGCGCCAAAAATGACACCAATGGATTCCTATGGTGAAACTGCATCTTGAGAAAAAATTTTTGAAATTTGTAACTTAAAAAAAAAACTTTTTTGTTCCTCCGAAAGCATCTGACCAATTTTGCCCAATAACGAACTTAGCCGAGTTAAGTATGTCCCAAAACTATTCTGAAAATTTCAACTGTCTAGCTCATTCCGTTCGAGAGTTATCGTTTTTACGGCCGGACAGAATCGATGTCGACCACGTATTCTTGATCAGTGAGTCGAACCAAATCCTTTAAGACCATTTTCAGCCAAAAATCCGAAAATTACAAACATTTGGGCAAATTGAAAAGCACTCTGTTCCGAGGAACAACAGCGCCAAAAAATGATTTTTTATCGAAATTTCAACAGCCTGTGGCTTTTAACCTGAGCCGAATTTGGCAACATGATAAATGAACAAAGTGTTTTGTTTAATGATGAGAATCAATGCTTAAAATGAATGTACAACTCATACAACATACAACATCCGAATTATGTGCAATACATCGAGAATATTTGTACAGAAGTGTAGGGGCAATTTTTCTGAGAGCCCGAACCAATTGGTATTAATCTTCGCTTCCTCGTTCTCGTAGAAATATCCGATGTTGAACCAAGCATTATAATTGTTGGGGCGATTCAATTCATTAGATTCCGACCCTCCCATCCAAAAAGCAGGCAGACCTTAAACAAACGCTTATGGCTGTGTGGGACCGAAAAGCGTTTATAACAATTCTGTTAATTGAAATTTGCCTTCGCAAAATTCTACCCCAACATGGATCGGGTGCTGAGGAATGGGGATATAAGAGTAGACGGGTTGATGGTCTCACATGAAGGACAAAGTATCCTGGGAACGGGAGTCCTGTTCGCAGTAAATCAAGCGTTTGCTGTATTTGGTGCCTTCTATCAGCCTGTTGGAATCAATATATTGGTCGCTTTGAATTCCTATAATGATTATAATTGTGCGCATAATATACGTAAATTCTGGTGTTACGGGGTTTCCTAATTCATATGAGAGTAATGTAGTAGTAATGTTATGTAAGAAATATGTATACAGGGTGAGCCATGATCAATGGTATTCTGGACTTTTACGGAGAACGGGACGTACGATTTTATTGAAAATTTGGTTCCTTGGTTAGAAACCACTGCATCATCGATCTAGAATATTTTCAGCGCTGCGGTGTGGCCGCTACATGAAAATGTAATAACAACTTTGATATTTCAAATAAGATGTATTGAAAGAGAATTAAATTTCCCTTCAAACGATATAACATGTTCCTATACCTAAATTGTAAGGTTTTTCGAATTGAAAGCAAGCTTTCATGCCAATGGGAATATTGAGCTACATTTTCTATTAGCTATCCATGAATTGTCATAGAACATGTGAATTATGATGATTCACCAATTGGCATCGATTGTAAAGTATGGTTGAATTATTAACGGAGATTTTATTGAAGAATCATTCAAATGGAAAGCAAAAATTTTACAAATGAAGTTTTGATGAAATTGTTTATTCTTCACGGACAATGCGATCAAAATGTAACAAGATCATGGAGAATGTGCTGGTTAGGCTTAAACATCTTTATGATATACATGTTATTCCATTTGAAAAACGCACTTTTTATCGTTTCAGTATTTCTCGGGAAAGCCTCGAATTTTGAGCATCCCTGTATGATTAGATACGTATTTGATTAAACGTGAATGATACACGAGATATTGGTAATCCTTACCCAAAATTTCGGCTTTCTAGCGTTCCAAGTAACAGAGTAATGAATGTTGAACGGAAATTGTGGTTTGCACAAAAAAGAGAGTAAATCAATTAATTACTGAAAAACCGCTGGAGATAGGGATGATGAAGTTGATACTGAACAGACTGAACTAATCAGGATGATACGGTGGATCCAAAAATCAATGATATATAGGGTGTTCCATACTAAATATCTGAATGGTTAGTACTTTTTGATATAAAAGGCAAGACCGCAGCACTGAAAATATTCTAGATCGATGTAGTAGTGGATTCTAGCCAAGAATTCATTATTCAATAAAATCGTATGTCCTGTTCTCCGCAAAACTCCAGGGTACCATCGACCGTGGCCCACCCTGTATATTGTGTTCTTGCTTGTCACTTGATACATTTAGAAAAAATAATTAAAGTAGAGAAAACACTTGGCTTCAGTTTCAGAATATAATTTTATGTTGTTGACGCATACTCGTCAAATAAAACACGTTTTTAGTTTATCATTTTTCCAGATTCGGCTCAGGTAGAAAGGTACAAGCGTTTAAAGATTTCTCAATGTGCTAGTACACTCCTGCACTTTGTTTTCATCCTTAACCCATAACGGTTCTTCTTTATAAAATAACAAAAAAGCTATATCATCTGATGCTGGAATTGAAAATGTGAACAGTATGCTTATGAAGCGGCAAAATGAGAGAATTGCAGAGCCCCTACAATGTTACAATAATTAAAAAAAAACCCGAACTATTTTCATTAGATTTTTTAATTGAACAGTATATGTAATTGTAATATAGTATGAAACTTTCAGGGGGCTCACAAAGCTTTTTTCGCCAAAAAATTTCAAAAGTTTAACAATTATGCAACTATGCGTATTAATTAAAAGACACCTAATATATCATTTTTCGGTATCGACCTGTTGAAATTAATAAAGTTCTATCACCAGTACCTGGCGACCCTGGCGTTATATTTGCTTTTTGCTTCTTCGTTCGTTCAAATTCGAAATCTCATATGCGCGTATTGATAATTAAAAATGGGTTCAAGCCCTGTGGACAGGAGCTTTCTGGCGCTCTAGTTCAAACAGACAAATTATATCTCCGAAAGTATTGGTTTCTCAGAGTTGAGAATTATATCAATGTATTCTTATGATAGTACTGCATCATAAAGGAAATTCAATTCAAATAATAGTTTATTTATCAAGATTAAGTGAGCAATCTGAGAATGAGAACTGCACCATGGAAGAAACCAAATTAAAATAGCTGAAATGAATTTGACTCTCTCTTATAGAACATGATGAAATGTACGAGTATGAACACAGATCATATAATAAAGCTTGGATAGAATAATTATAGCATTCTGTGAAAACATAGAAGTACGATTCATTATTGAAATTTAGAACTTCATCTTAGCAGAAATTGAATTCAAACATCTTAGAAGAATTTAAATTCAACAAGAGTGCCAAAAATTATCAATCCAAAACCAATAGAATTCTGCCCAACAACGAACTCATCCGAGATATTCATTCCTGAAAACTATATTAAACGATAATATATATATTTCCTCAAATCTACTTCAATACACCAATATTCCAGTTTTGTTTTTAGTGGAGATATTTTGAACTCAATATTATTAACTTACCTTTACCATTCCCATCATCATATGGATTGACCATCGGCATGAAAATATCAACCAACAAAAAGTATGATATTATATTATCATTCTCATATTTATACGATTGCTGGAATGAATGACAATGAGACAACGTCATGTCTCAGGAAAATAAGTTGACATTATAACAATTCAATGAATACCCACAGAATAATTCTATCATTCTGTGAAAACGTAGAAATACTATTTACATTGAAATTTTGAAAAATCATATCTCCGACAGTATTAGCTTGTTAGAGTTAAAAATGATATGAATGGATTCTTATGATAAAACTGCTTATTGAAAAAAATTTAATTTGGAATTTGTTTTGTAAAAAAAAATTTTTTTTTTGTTACTCCGAAACCATAAGTCCGATTTTGCCGAATAACGAACTTAGCCGAGAGATTTATCCCCCAAACCTACTCTGAAAATTTCAACTGTCTAGCTCGAGAGTTATCGTTCGAGAGTTATCGTGCCTACGGCCGGACGGCCGGACCGGCCGGACGGACGGACCGGCCGGACAGAATGAATTTCGACCACGGATTATTGATCAGTGAGTCGAACCAAATCGTTTGAGACCATTTTCATCGAAAAATTCGAAAATTACAGACATTTGGGCAAATTGATAAGCACTCAGTTCCGAGGACCTAGAGCGCCAAAAATGGGTTCAAGCCCCGTAGACAGGAGCTTTCTGGCGCTCTAGTTCAAACAGACAAATTATATCTGGTATTGGTTTCTCAGAGTTGTGAATTATATCAATGTAATATGATAGAACTGCATCAAAAAGGAAATTCAATTCAAATAATAGTTTATTTATCAAGATTGAATGAGCAATCATGAGAATGAGAACTGTACCACATTTTCAAATTTTTTTTTTGACACTTTGCGGTAATCTGGTCAATACAAAACTTCACATGCGTATAAAGGTCATGATTCTACTGTCTTCTACAGTCTGGTGCTAAATTTCAGATAGATCGAGTGATCAGTTTCGGAAATATTCATTAAAAATATTTTAACTAAAATCGTCCATAACTCCGAAACCCCTTGATGGTTAACGCCCATTAACGAACTTGTCCGAGATATTTACGCTCCAAAACCACCTTGCAATTTTCAATCCGCTAACTCCTTTCGTTCGAGAGTTATCGTGCCTACGGCTGGTCGGCCGGCCGGACAGAATCGATTTCGCACTCGGATTCTTGATCAGTGAGTCGAACCAAATCATTTGAGACCATTTTCAGCCAAAAATTCCAAAATTACAGACACTTGGGCAAATTGATAAGCAATCTGTTCCGAGGAACTAGAGCGCCAAAAAAACAAGTTTCGTATGACAATTGCCCAGAACAGGTTTAAAGTACCTACAAATAGTAGGTATTCCATAAAACATGTATACAATAATAAATTACCTTGTAATCGATCAAAAATTTCCTGATCTACGTTCACAAAATTTTCTCCTCTCTCGAACTTTGGCATTATGCTTTCAATATTTAGGTACGTAATATTTTCAAACATTTTCGGGTGAGGTCCCCGTTGCATCGCTAAAATACGAGTATTTCAACCCCAATATTCTTGAAGTTACAATATTCCCTTCTGTCAAGTTGACTTTATGGCAATTCATTCATAGAATATACATAGAATAATTATATCAACTTGTGAAATACGATTTACATTGAAATTTTGAAAAATCATATCTCCGAAAGTATTAGCTTGTTAGAGTTGAAAATGATATGAATGGATTCTTATGATAAAACTGCTTATTAAAAAAAATTTAATTTGGAATTTGTTCTGTAAAAAGAAATTTTTTTTTTTATTACTCCGAAACCTTCTGTCCGATTTTGCCCAGTAACGAACTTAGCTGAGATATTCATCCCCCAAACCTACTCTGAAAATTTCAACTCTCTAGCTCATTCCGTTCGAGAGTTATCGTGCCTACGGCCGGACCGGCCGGACGGCGGTCCGGCCGGACAGAATGAATTTCAACCACGGATTCTTGATCGAACAAATCGTTTAAGCCCATTTTCATCGAAATATTCCAAAATTACAGACATTTGGGCAAATTGATAAGCACTCAGTTCCGAGGAACTAGAGCGCCAAAAATGGGTTCAAGCCCTGTGGACAGGAGCTTTCTGGCGCTCTAGTTCAAACAGTTATATCTCCGAAAGTATTGGTTTCTCAGAGTTTGGAATTATATCAATGTATTCTTATGATAGAACTGCATCATAAAGGAAATTCATTTCAAATAATAGTTTATTTATCAAGATTAAATGAGCAATCTGAGAATGAGAACTGCACCATGGAAGAAATCGAATTAAATCTGCCCAATTTTGCCCAATAACAAACTCAACCGAGATATTCATCTCCCTAACCTACTCTGAAAATTTCAACTACCTAGCTCATTCCGTTCGAGAGTTATTGTAGAAAAACTTTTTTTAAATTTTCAAATTTTTTTTTTACACTTTGCGGTAATCTGGTTAATACAAAACCTCACATGCGTATAAAGGTCATGATTCTACAATTTGATGCTAAATTTTAGATAGATCGAGTGATCGGTTTCGGAAATATTCATACAAAAAATATTTTTACTAAAATCGGCCATAACTCCGAAACCGCTTGATGGATTTCGCCCATTAACGAGCTCTTCCGAGATATTTACGCTCCAAACCCACCTTGCAAATTTCAATCCGCTAACTCCTTTCGTTCGAGAGTTATATCGTGCCTACGGCCGGCCGGCCGAACAGAATCGATTTCGACCTCGGATTCTTGATCAGTGAGTCGAACCAAATCGTTTAAGACCATTTTCATCGAAAAATTCGAAAATTACAGACATTTGGGCAAATTGATAAGCACTCAGTTCCGAGGAACTAGAGCGCCAACAAATTTCGTATGACAATTGCCCAAAACAGGTTTAAAGTACCTACAAATAGTAGATATTTCATAAAACATTTATGAAAGAAGAGTAATAATGAAAAATTACCTTGTAATCGATCAAAAATTTCCTGATCTACGTTCACCAAATTTTCTCCTCTCTCGAACTACAGAATTATGCTTTCAATATTTACATTCTATTTGCATTCTATGTCTATGGATGAAGAGCAGTCTCACTACTCTGAGAATTTTCTCACTTCGCTCACATTTCGGAATACACTTTATTCCACAGAACATATCGTTATATAAACGATATATTCTGTGCTTTATTCTCCTAATTCTTCGATTGATTAGATCTCAGAGATTAGATAATGTCATGTTGACATTATGACAATTCATACATAGAATAATATATCATTCTGTGAAATACGATTTATTATTGAAATTTTGAAAAATCATATCTCCGAAAGTATTAGCTTGTTAGAGTTAAAAATGATATCGTTGGATTCTTATGGTAAAACTGCTTATTGAAAAAAATTTAATTTGTAATTTGTTCGGTAAAAAAAATTTTTTTTTTGTTACTCCGAAACCATCTGTCCGATTTTGCCCAGTAACGAA
This sequence comes from Halyzia sedecimguttata, assembly GCA_937662695.2. Classification (NCBI taxonomy): domain Eukaryota; kingdom Metazoa; phylum Arthropoda; class Insecta; order Coleoptera; family Coccinellidae; genus Halyzia; species Halyzia sedecimguttata. Next base: position 35,777,037 of record OW569417.2, read on the forward strand.
CTTAGCCGAGATATTTATCTCCTAAACCCACTCTGAAAATTTCAACTGTCTAGCTCATTCCGTTCGAGAGTTATCGTGCCTACGGCCGGACGGCCGGACCGGCCGGCCGGACAGAATGAATAACGACCACGGATTCTTGATCAGTGAGTCGAACCAAATCGTTTAAGACCATTTTCATCGAAAAATTCGAAAATTACAGACATTTGGGCAAATTGATAAGCACTCAGTTCCGAGGAACTAGAGCGCCTAAAATTAAACTTCAATTTTCGTGTCTCCCATCGCACTATTGTAGATAGATGTACTGCGTGATTTATTTAACTTGGAAATTTGTTTGTATTCTAATATTACGCATCTTAGAGAAAATGTTGTGAAGACCAAATTTGATGAAAAATCAAATTCAAATTTTAAATGGTCATTCTTCTTCGTAAAAATGCGAACCCTACCTTCAACCCCCTTCGAAATTCAGGTTTAACCCACTATTTTTCAAATAGGGTATGGGGTTGTGATACATCGTTCGAGAAGTCGCATCATTCTCTATTCAGAAATTTTATCACTTTCATCTTTATTGTAAAACTCAAAATAGAAAACAATAAAATTATGTGATTACCGAAATTAATTATTATATTTCCACGAATATTCCCAAATCTTTTTACAATAATACTAAACTTATTTGCGTCCAAGATGTGATAGAAAGAAAATGAAAAAAAACATAAAATTGTGTTTTCCAGATGGTACAATGAAAACTACGTAAAACTCTTTCTGTGGCAATGTTGGTTTCTTTAGGACGCCTTCACAAAATTTTTTGTGCTGATAAGCTATTGTTCATTAATTGTCTAATTTCATTAATTTAAATTTTGAATCATGGTTCGATTAACGGAAATGCACAAAATATCAATTTTACAAATTATGGTTACGGAGATACTAAACAACCGAACACAAAAAGAAGTTAGTCGCTTGTTTCATGAGAAATTTCCAAATTTGACGACTATACCCAAGGGAAAATAAGTAAAATATACAAGCAGTTTCGCGAGTTTGGGCATGTAAGGCAGATCAAAAAGGCAGCTGCTAATACACTGTGGGAAACATCCGTCAGATATCATTGAAATTTTATGAGAGCCTTCAGAACCTCATTTTACAGTAAAGTTCTAGATTTGAACATGATCGGATCTACATTGGTGAAGATATTGCCGAAATATTGAAATATTCCAACGATTGGGGTGTACTGGTCCGCTGTTTTCACATTCGACCAAACAAGTTGTCAACAGTTTTTGATGTTTTGTCGTGATTTGAGAGAATTCAAGTAATCATGACGTGTTTGCATAGATCATTATTATTAGTGTCCTGTGATGTCATTCATATTTCATATCTCTCTATGTTAGGGTGACCAGATTATTCCCAGTGCTATGACGGACGGATCTGTATAGCCTAAAAAAAAGGTCCTCCTAATTCCGCGTGCCATGACGGACGGATCTGTGCAGCCAACGAAAAAAAAAGTCCTACGCAATTTAGCAAACTCCAAATTAAAAAAAAAATCCGAAACAGCAGCACTTCAGGTCCATAGTGATACTATGATACTGCAAGATTGCGAAAATATGGTGGCTCTGACTTTGACGGACGCTTGTCAATGACGCACATCGTGTACGAATGACGGACGTCTGGTCACCCTACTATATATTCAAGTTCATGTTATGTTGTCTGAAATGACAGGTACTAACCATAGACATAAAATAACATTGTTATTCTATGTCTATGGCACTAACAGACAAACCACTTCGTAGATGAGAAAAATGATGAGATATAACAAAACTTGGTGAACATGTTGATGGAACCAGTTTCGCAAGTTACAAACACTGAAAATGAAAACAGTTAGCAATCCAAAAAATCTTTCTCATGTGAAAGACTGTCACTTTCTTATTTTGTCGAATTCACCAACAAATATGTATTTCCAAGTAAATATACCGAAGAAAATTTCAACGATTTGATAAATGCAAGTATTTGGTCAGAGGGAGCTTATATTAAAAGTAGATTTTTTATTTTACTGAAATAGATATCTTCTGTTTCTAACGCAGTACGCAATTACATTTAAGGCACCTGTCTTTTATTATTGACATTTAAGTATTCTGCAAAGAATTAAATTTCTTACAAACATCATATATTTGCATATAAGCACTTAACTAGTTTTTTTTGTCTTTTTTTAGGTTGTGGGTATCATGTACAATAAAGATGTTGAAATGTTATATTTGGCTTTGAGAGTGCATAGGCTTTATCCTCCTTTCTTCTTACCTTTTGTAATAATAATAGAGACCATCCCACTTTCAGCAAGTCAGAATGGTATAAAACAATCAATACATTCTTGTCAAGGGTTTCACACTTAACTCTTAATTGCCAAATCAGCGTAATTATTCCCAGTTCATCAGGTCATTATGATTCTCTTATCAGTTTTGTGAGCTTTTCCGTATTATTACAGATTATTAAAAGGTTTCTTTCTGGATTTTCTCTCCCAAACTCTGAAAAATATCTACAAAATACAAATTAATCATTTTGTGATTTGCTTCTGCGTAAGAAACAAGATATTTGTCAGAAGCAATCAATTGAACAATATTGCCTAACAAACAACAACATCAACGAAGAAACAACTATATCGTAACGTTTCGGAGTCTATATCAGACTCCTTCGTCAGACGCTTAACGAAAATCTTTAGAATTATTTCGTTCAGATATCGTTAAGCGTCTGATGAAGGAGTCTGATATAGACTCCGAAACGTTACGATATAGTTGTTTCTTCGTTGATGTTTTTTCGTTGTTGTTTAGTAGGCAACATTGTTCAATTGATTGCTTCTGACAAATATCTTTTGTTTCTTACGCAGAAGCAAATCACAAAATGATTAATTTTTATCTTATAGATATTTTTCAGAGTTTGGGAGAGAAAACCCAGAAAGAAACCTTTTTATAATGAGTATACCTCCCACAGTATCCTTACTCATTATTACAGATATTTTTCATTTAATAATGAACATGTTGATAGGATTCTGGAACCATTCTCGCAAGTTAGGAAAAATGAATGAAAATAGTTAGATATCCAAATCCATTTAATAATGAATATACCTTATATAATAAATATAACCAGCTAGAACTGCTTTGTAGTTACCTAACCAACAGAACGCAGAAAATTTCCGTTAACGCTGGCGAGAAAGTTTACACGTCCAAAGAAGAAGTTCTTAGTATGGGTGTACCTCAGGGGAGTGTTTTGGGTCCTCTTCTTTTTCTTTTATACATTAATGAAATACCTTCAGCCATATCTACTTTCAGCCAAAAAATGTCAATATACTTTTATTTGTGGATGACACAAATGCACTCATTAAAAATGAAGACCTCAAATATTGCATCGAACAGACACAAACAACATTTGATCTAATAAGTATTTGGTGTAGTCAAAACGGGCTCCATCTAAATGTTGATAAAACTGAGTGCATCATGTTCAGGACTAATAGATCTAAACAAAATTTCCCGGATACAATAGATTTCATCAACACCACCGTAGAAATATCACAGACCACTAAATTCTTAGGAATTTATGTGGACAGTCAATTGAATTGGTACGAACATATTCATCAGCTAAGTAAAAAACTCAATAGTGCCCTTTATATGATAAGGGTGTTATCTCGACGGGTGGATGGGCAACTTTTGAGATCCATCTATTTCGCCAGTTTTGATTCTCTACTCAGGTACGGAATCGTGATTTGGGGTGGAGGTTCTGATTGCAGTAAGCTGTTTGTGTTACGAAAATCTGCTTTAAGATCCATGATTGGTCTAAAATATCGAGAATCGTGTAGAGGGCACTTCAGACAGAATAAGGTTCTAACATTCTTCGGATTGTTCGTTTTAGAGTGCATTCTCTTTGTGAAAACATTATTTCGAGAATTTAAGGAATATTAATAACACAAGACGTACTATTCCCTTTCACTTTCAGATACATAAAATGACACTAACTGAAAAAAATTCCAAGTATATGTGTATAAAATTTTATAATAGTTTGCCCAAGAATATACTGGACATAGTTAATTATAGGAAATTCAAGAAAGTTCTCACAGACTTGATCATAAATATCGAACCTTATTCGATTTCTGAATTTCTTAATTATAAATTCTAGGATGTAATTTGGCAACTTTTTTGTTTTTTTTTCTGTTATTGACGGTTTCCCATTTCTTTGTAGATGTTGGGGATTTGATCGTATTGACGATTGCTTTGAGTGGAACATCTGGCTTATTCAAATTGGAGAAACCATGCATTCTATGAGCCTGGCTATCATAATATTCTGAGATTATTCCGACCAGTTCCGGACTAGGATATTTTCATTTCTATCGAAAACAGTTATCGTACGAATTTGGGTTGAATTTTTCTTGAAATTACGCGAAACGTGAGCATTTTCGTATATTATTAGATGTGAAAATGCTTCTCGTGAATTGTCAACTCATTGTTTCTCATTTGTAGAAAGAATTGATATTGGAGATAGAAATGCTTCTCAATATTTCAGCTTATTTTACAGTCAAGTTCTAGATTTAAACTCGAACTAATCTATATTAATGGAAATATTTGGAAGATATTATATTTCTTCTGGAGCTAAGCAGCTTTAGGATAGTTGAGTACCTGGGTGGATGACCGCTCTGGCTATAAATTTGAACAGCGCGCCAAATCTCCCGTCCACAGAGCTTCCTCACTTTTATGTTCGCATTTCAATAAATGAAAACATTGAAGGGAACAAACAAAGAGAATGAAGAAAGCATGAAACATTTCGATTTTTGAGATGGATATAACCAGGGATCTTTCACAAAATCATATCTATGATGCTGCAATAACGAAATATCAGTTTCATCTATAGAGAAATTCAGCGACTTCAAGGGGAAAGAAATTCCACCTCTGAGATGGTATTCAAGCGGCGTTATCTGAAAAGATGCTCCTGAACGCCTTCAACATTATTATTCCCAATTCTTCTACGCCACTTCGTGGTTTAAATTCAAAAATGAACGCATTGAATATCGAATAATGGTCCGCTTAAATTCACTTTTCGACTCGGAAACTCCTAGGAATTGTTCTCCCAGAGGAAAATGAGGGTTGCGAATATTCGAAATTAGCATAATACTCCAATGGTTGACACTCTTGTCATACCGTGGAATTTGTATAATAATAGATTCCAAAGATTCTTAGATAAATAGTTTCATTCGAGAGTTTGTATAAATTGAAAGAAGAGTGCTGTTTCGATGTGGAATCTGGAATTTACTGCAAATAAAATAGAGTTGTCGGAAGGAATTTTCAGATTGAATTAGGACCACGTTGAAGTTACTTTAGACCTTTAAAGTATAGTAGATTGTCTATGTATGCTCTGTCATTTATGACCCACATTGCTCATCATAACTTCACTCCTCAGGAGGAACTATCAATAATTATCAGTTTGTGTGATTTTGTCCATAGGTTTGTAAGGAATTTGAAAAAGTGACAGAATGCAGGACACTAAGTTCTCTACATGAAAGAAATGGGCTCTAGCTTGGGAAATTAAACTGACCTGAGTAGGTATTTGTGTTTTATTTATATATTTCCCTAGATTTCTTCATAAGGTCAAGCAAACAAGAATTTTCGGAAAGTATCATAAATAAATTCATAAAAAGCTCTGACGTGAAGTCAGGAATTTTTGCGTGTATGTTCTACTGCATGATGTTGAGTAGGAATGAAAGAAGAGTGCATTAACTGAATTCAGTAATGGTGTATGGCTTTGATTGAAACCGTTCGTCGAAGACCTCGAGACTTTAATCTAAATTCTCGATGACTTTTGAGAAGGAAAAAATAATATGCAACTTGGATTGGAATATAGATATAGAATGAGGTGAACACAAGTGTGTCTTTTTATGTTATTGGCAATTAGCAACAGTTCACTTCATTGTATGTTCACTGGTTGGTGGATTATCTAACAATACTAAACCGGGCGTTTTCAGGCCGTAAAGGTCCTATATATACGTTGACTGCCTTGAATTCCCTGACCCTCTTACGGCAAAATAATGAACGTCGCTGATTATCGCTCAAGGTTTCTTCATCGCAGATGGTCGGAGTTCGTAAGGATTCCCATAGGTGCCGCTGATGGGATTTTCTCCCTACCATTTCGCAACGGATGGAATTAAGTTTCCTAGAACTCCTTCGGTTGTTCATTAAATGCGATGATTGGCAACAACCATGACACCGCGATTCGTGTCTGCCCTTTAATGACGCTTTCATCTTTGGGGGAACACTTAGCGATGAGGTGACCTAGCTCGGCTCACGCGGAATATCTGTTGATGGTTAAAATCAATGAATATTTCACCGTGTGTCTTTTTGAGGTCTATATTCTTCAAAGATGGGTCAAGAGATGGGCGGGTTTCACATAGTCGGCTTGTTCGGGTATGGACCCATCTGGTGCCCAGAAATCGCCGTTAGGTTGTGTCGATATTGGTCAGATCTCAATCCAAACAGAATTATGTAGGCACATGCACCTCTCCTCATTGATGGACCCTTAACGGGTCCAAAATATTTGGATTTATTACGGGATGACTTGGAACCGCTGTTGGTAGTTCATTTTCCGAAAGATGCAGATCCAGATCTCCTAAATGAAACGCTGTAGTTTCAACAGGGTGGAGCTCCACCCCATTATTTTCAAGATGTACGTGATTACCTGAACGAAGTGTCTCCGAAGAGGTGGATTGGTCGGTGAGGTTTTATTGAATGGCCGGCTCGGTCTCCAGATCTGACTCCGTTAGAATTTTTTCTTATGGGTTTATATGAAAAGCAAAGTTTACCTCAATCGACCAAACGAGACCGAGGAGTTGCAACGAAACAATAGTTATACAGCCTGAAACTTTCCACAATGTTTGTTCCAAGTTTGAAGCTCGATTGGAGTACTGTCAAGCAGTGAATGGCCATCATTTGAAGACTAACTTTTATAATTCTATATATTTTACGAATTTAAAAAATTAAAATCTCGAGAATTATTAACCCATATGTCGTTATATGTGCAATACTGAACTCATTTCAAGATCTATCCGTAGCTAGGAAAAAAAGTGGAAAGCCCTGTGGATAGGAGCTTTGGCGCCCTTGTTCAAACTTTGACAAATCATATCTCTGAAAGTATTGGTTTCTCAGAGTTGGGAATGACATCAATGGATTCTAATGATAGAACTTCATCCGTAAAGAAATTAAATTCAAACATCATGAATTTAAATTCATCAAAAGTTCCAAAAATTATTAATCCACAATCAACAGACCAATTCTACCGAATAACGTACTTATCCGAGATATTCATTCCTCAAATCTACTATGGAAATTATATTATATCAATTGAAGCTTAGTCAATAATCTACTCCCCTTTTCACTGGAGATAATCTCAACCCAATTTGTTTAACTCACCCCAAAGTATATATTTCCATCATCATCATCATATGGATTATCATCATCTTATAGATTATACAAGAGCTATCTACGATAGGGAGGTTATTCCGTTGGTCATTTTGTATTCAATCATACTTCGTTTGACCTAATATCTCTTATCTGTAGATGAGATGACAATGATGAAATGTATGAACACAGATGACATTCATAGATACGGACGTTAATTTTCGACACAGCATTCTGTGAAATCATTACGTCACTGCTTGGTAATGTTCCTTGAACCATCAAGCCCTGTGGATAGGAGCTTTGGCGCTCTTGTTCAAACTTTGGAAAATTATATCTCCGGAAGTATTGGTTTCTCAGAGTTGAAAATGATATCAATGGAATCTTATGATAGAACTCCATTATAAAATGAAATTAATTTAATAAGAATCCATTGAAATAATTCCCAACTCGAACAAACCAATACTTTCAGAGTTATGATTTGTCAAAGTTTGAACAAGAGCGCCAAGGCTCCTGACCACAGGGCTATCCCACTTTTTCGATTTAACTTCTGTGCGTCAATTCTCAAGAATTTTCCTAATTAAATTCAAAACGTAGGTCTATGACTCATCTCATGTTGTATTTATATACATCAGGAAATTATAATTAGAGTATTCTATGAAATCATATAGAATTGAGAATAATTATTGAAATTTTGAAGAATCATATCCCCGAAAGTATTAGTTTGTTAGAGTTGAAAATGACATCAATGGATTCTTATTATGAAACTGCATCTTGAAAAAAATACAATTCAAAATTTGTTAGGTATGTAATTTTTTTTTTTACTCCGTAACCACCTAGCCAATTTTGCCCAATAACGAACTTAACTTATTTATCTCCTGAACCTACTCTAAAAATTTCAATTGTCTAGCTCATTCCGTTCAAGAGTTATCGTGTTAGCAGACGGACGGAAGGACGGCCGGCCGGACATAATCAATTTTGACCATGGATTCTTGATCAGTGAGTCAAACCAATGCGTTTCAGACCATTTTCATCTAAAAATTCGAAAATTACAAACATTTGGGCAAATTGATAAGCAAAATACTTCAATCCAACCTATTAAACCATTTTTCAGTTTTCTTGAAAGGGGAGAAGATAAATTCATTTTACCATACTTAAGGCGCTTACTGTATACAGTCTACCCACGTTCGTCAAGCCTGTATCCAGATATATGTAGAGATTGATGGTGGGTTGCATGAAGCGTCCATTAGCTTAATATTAGATTGAATTCAATGGTTTCATTATAAATGAACTGGAAACTTATGAACCTATTAGGTGCACCAAACATTGATAAATTCACTTAAGAAAAATATCGCAGGGCGAAGAGCCAGCTGGTTTTGTTCTGATAAAAATAATTGAATATTGGAAAAATCAGTCTAGGAAAATGAATTTCATTTTATGGCGCAAACATTGCATAAATCGGTTTCTCCTGAATTATCTACAAGATGATCTATATGTATGCGCACCATATTTATTCCGCCCGCAAGAGCTGGATATCTTGTTGATCTGTGTACTATTCTAGGTTAACGATTTCAGATGAATTTGCATATTTGGCATTGCAGAATAATTGTCATTCTAAGAAATTATTTAATATCAACACTGATACTAGTCGTGGAATGGCTCAAACCTTCAAGGTGGCATTTTTGCGCGTATGCTCTGGCGAACATCGCGTTATTATTTTGCCCAAATGTATGTAATTTTCGAATTAATCGCCGAAAATGCTCTCAAACGATTGAGTTCGACTTCCTGATCAATAATTCGAGGTCAAATTTGATTCTGTCCGGCCAGCCGTTGCCACGATAACTTGAGAACGGAAAGAGATAGCGACTTGAAATTTTCAGGGTAGGTGGCACATTCCAATAGGACGGACAAGTTAGTTAACGGGCATAATGCGCCCAACGGTTTCCGAGTAATAATTTTGTCTACAACCAATACTAATCCGATCGAATTGAAACTTGGTGAGTTAGTTGTAGAATATAAACCTAAGAACGTTTGTGAAATTTTGTGAACATCGTATTGCTAGAAAATTTCAAAAAAATTATTAAAAAATATTATTTACGTCACGATAACCTAAGAACGGAAAGAGATAGGGACTGAAATTTTCAGGTGAGGTTGAGAATCTTAATGCGCCATTTGAGTTCGTTTATAGCATAATCGGCAGAACAGTTTTGGAGTTATAACCATCTGAGTTTGGTTGCTATTTCCTCAATAACTCGGAAAAGACAAAACCGAACCAATTCAAACATTGTCATCAGTTGTAGAATGGCAACGCGAAAATTCTTGCAGAATTTTGAGAGGATCGTATAACTAGAAAATTTTTACAAAATCATAGAAAATTATTGAAAAAAATTCTATATATCAGAAACTATTCGTCCGATATCGCTGAAATTTTGCGAGGGCCTTCAGAACCTAACTCTACTACCAAGTTTCAAGTTTGAACATGATCGGATCTATATTGCTGGAGATCCGAGCAGCAGATTGTTGGAGATCAGGATAGGTTTCCCATCTGAATGGAAGAGTTGAGTCGCTGTTGGCCATAATCGGCCCAACGGTTTCGGAGTTATACCCATCTGGAATATTATTTCCTCGATAACTCAAAAAATATAGACTCGAACGAATTGAAGCTTGATAACTAGTTGTAAAATATCGACATAAAGACATGTGTAAAATTTTTTGGGGACCGTACCACTAAAAAATTTTTAAAAAATTACGATAATATATTATGTATCTCATGATTCCTTGAGAACGGAAAAAAATAGTGAATTGCAGTTTACAGGGTAGATTACGCATCTGAATACGACATTTGAGTTCGTTAACTAGCATAATCGGCCAAATGGTTTTACGTCTAGTCAACAAGTGCCTTTTAGGTCAAAATTTTTTCGAAGAGTCGGAAAAATATAGTTGAGGGCTCATTCTATTCGTAATCCCATTTGGAAAGTTTTTGACAAAATTCAAGATTCGCTCGCAAAAATTACAAAAGTTATAAACAATTAACTAAGAAAAAGGCGGGGGCAGAAACTATTCGATATATTGCAAATTTGAAAAAAGATTCAGAAGGAGGAGCAAATTTGCAAAAAAAAGTCCCAATTCCCGGAAGTGTAGGATGAATATTAATAATTTTTACAGAGGGCTGAAAATTCGTCCGAAAACGGCTATTCCTGTATCTCTAAGCCACGCCCCCTTCGATTACTTTAACAAAAAATGTTATATAAACATATTAGCTATTAAAATTTTAATTCAAAAAAATTCAGGCATTTAGAGGATAAAATAACGAATAATATTCCGTCGGCAGAAAAATTTTTATCACAATATTAATTAAGTTATTCATTACTTAATTAAAAATTTATCAAAGCTTGGATATTAACATTGCAGGTGAGATAATTGTTGAACTACGAATCTCAAATTTGTTGCGCTGCGTGGAGCTATTTTTTGAAGGGTACAGAATAGATTCTTGTCGATAGAATTTAAAAATTATTAATCCTCACATTGTTATCAACTATTTACTTCGGTGAAATATTTCAAAGTTAACTAAATCCAGTAAAAAATATTTAGTTTGTTGTTTTTGTTTGTTTGTGTAGAGAAATAAAAAAAATATACCAAAAATTTTTAATTGTTTATAACAAATTGTTTATTTAATAAACAATGAAAATAATAATAATAATAATAATAATAAACCCCTTTATTAGCATATAGCTAGTCACCTTACAATTTCATACAAAATTTAAACAACTTAAAAACACAACAAATATTCGCAATAAATCATGAATGTATCAAAAAGCAAACAAAATAAAAAGACCATTAAATCACAATATTCTCCCGAATATATCTCTGACATTTACTTTTAAAGCTTGACAAGCTATCACAAGCCTTGATGTCCTCAGGTAGTTCATTATATTGCTTCAAATTAAACAAAAAACAATTTTTTTTTAAGATATTACGGAAAAAAATAAATTATGATTTAAAAAAAAAATGTTAATTAACAGAACCGTTTTTAAGTAACAAAAAAAAAAAAATTTTTTTAGAAACGGGACTTTTGTTGAAAATCATAATTGGTATCAAAGATTACGAATCCAAAAAACAATTTTTGAATTATTAATAAACAATCCATTTGTTTATAACAATTTTTTAAACAATTGAAGATACAAATTATAAAAAATCATTTTTAGGTAACTTTTGTTAATATAAAAACGAATAAATGCAGTTAAAATAAACTATTTTTTTACTGGATTTAGTTAACTTTGAAATATTTAACCGACGTAAATAGTTAATAACAATGTGAGGATTAATAATTTTTAAATTCTACCAACGGGAATCTGTTCTGTACCCTTCGAAAAATAGCTCCACGAAGCGAAAACATTTTGAGATTCGTAGTTTAACAATTATCTCACTTGCAATGTTAATATCCAAGCTTTGATAAATTGTTAATTAACTAGTGAATAACTTAATGAAAAATTGTGATAAAAATTTTTTGCCGACGGAATATTATTCGTTATTTTATCCTTTAAGTGCCTGAATATTTTTGAATTAAAATTTTAATAGTTAATATGTTTGAATAACATTTTTTGTTAAAGTAATCGAAGGAGGCGTGGCTTACAGATACAGGAATAGCCGTTTTCGTACACTTCCGGGAGTTGGGACTTTTTTTTTAGCAAATTTCCTCTTCTTTTTGAATTTGCAATATCTCGAATAGTTTCTGAAATATGAGCAAAAATCAAAACCTCCCTTTTTTTTAGTTAATTGTTTATAACTTTTGTAATTTTTGCGAGCGCAACTTGAATTTTGTCAAAAACTTCCTAAATGGGATTACGAATCGAATGAGCCCTCAACCATATTTTTCCGACTCTTCGAAAAAATTTCGACCTAAAAGGCACTTGTTGACTAGACTATTTGGAGTTATATCAATCTGAAATTTGGTTGTTATTTCCTCAATAACTCAAAAAATACAAAACCGATACAATTCAAATATGGTTATTAGTTGTAAAATGCCAACGCGAAAATTCTTTCAAAATTTCGTGAGGAGATCGAAGCACTAGAAAATTTTAAAAAATCACTGAAAAAAATATTGGTTCAAGCAATGACGTGATGTCAGAAGCTTTTGCGCGTATGTTCTCCTGTCCATTCTCCTTTATTAGACAACCTTAATCGAATTTACCATGGTGAATTCTATTGTCTCTTCTCCTGTACTGGACACTCCGAAGTTTCCTTGGTAAATTCGATTAAAAGTGTCCAATACAGGAGAACAGACAATGGAATTCAGCATGGTAAATTCGATTAATAGTGTCCAATACATGAGAATGGACAATAGAACAAACGCGCTAAAGCTTCTGACTTCACGTCAGTGCTTGAATCAATTTTCAACTTACCAGATTTTAGCTTGTAGCAGATTTCAGCTCGATCGACTTTATATTTTAGAAATTATTGTGAAAATAAAATTTCGAACTGATATCCTACTTCTTCGTAAATTTCAAATTAAATTGCGCGCAGGAGATTCGGGTTCGAATTCGCACTGAGTAAGTTCAGTATTTTATTTATTTGAATTCGGTTGATGCCCAATGCATTTTCCACGCTAAAAGGACGGCTTGAAGGTTCATGCAGTATTTAGGCTTTCAAAAGTTAATTCAAATTTGTCCAGATTGTTACAGATATTTGGGCAAATGATAGCACGCATAATAGAATATGCGTGCAAAAAGGGTGGATATCATGATTGGCCTAGCTGAGCCGAAGCATTGTGCTAAGTGCTTGTGAATGTGCTTGAAGTCTTTTTGTGCTCCCGAGTACTGTGCTCCCGAGCACTTTTTAAAACCATTGCTTAGTGCTTAGCAATTCGAGCACTTCATAAAAAGGCTTAGTGCTTAGAAATCCCTTAAGTGCTCCCGAGGATTACTAAGCACTAAGCCTTTCCGAAATCTTGTCGTAACACGAATAGACGCTGACGCGCTGCGGTCGGAGAAGTTAATGGTCGCATTCAGCGGACGAAACAGTTGCTCAAGTGGTGCCCATAGACAAGATATACTATAGATGGGCCACTCTAACCTTAGTTCTGTTCCTTGCAACACTAGCGGTACGGCACTGGGATTATTTGAAGCTCGAATGAGCGGGAAATTCAAATATATCTCCCATATATCCTATATTCTATTATATTGTTTTCTAGAACACTGCCAAACACCAAGTTGAAGATAATTCGTCAAAAACCTGGCATTTGACAATGTTTTTGGAACAATGGTTTTCGCTGTAATCGAAAGAAAACAAATGAAATCCCAAAACTCTCTTTAATAAAATTATATCAGATTCATGATTTAAGTTCAACATTTTATGTGAACTAATGTAATTAGAAAAAGAAAGAATATTGAAATTAAAAAATACATTTGGCATGAAAATAAAATTTAGTGTGCATGACATCTTTAAAAAAATAATTATACAGCAAATGCAGTAAAAACTATCTTCAATAAAATTATCTTTATATACCTTCAAATTTGAAGGAGCAGTTGAATGAATGGCTGCCTTAATTCCAATATTCATTTACAAGGACAAAATCCAATGTGAAATATCGTACAAAACATGGATATCATTATGCGAGTACAACACAATGTGGAAGTATATTCTACTCCAATATACATTTAGAAGGACATAATCAAATGAGAAATATAATATAAAAAATTGGTTCAAGCACTGACGTGAAGTCAGAAGCTTTTGCGCGTATGTTCTATTGTCCATTCTTCTGTATTGGACACCCCTAATCGAATTTACCATGGTAAATTATGTTGTCCATATTCCTGTATTGGACACTCTTAATTCGAATTTACCATGGTAAATTCGAATTAAGTGTCCAATACAGGAGAATTGACAACATAATTTACCATGGTAAATTCGATTAAGGGTGTCCAATACAGAAGAATGGACAATAGAACATACTTGCAAAAGCTTCTGACTTCACGTCAGTGCTTGAACCAATTTTTTTTTTCTTTATTTTTTTTAATTTTCTAGGGGTACAGTTCTTAAAATTTTTTTTTCGTCATTTTTTTCAAATTTTCTAGGGGTACGGTTCTTACAAAATTTTAAACACGTCTTTATGTTGATTTTCTACTACTAGTTACCAAGCACCAATGCGATCGAATATTTATTTTTTGAGTTATTAAGGAAATCATATTCCAGGTGGGTATAACTCAGAAACCGTTGGACCGATTATGCCCAAAAACGAACTCAACTCTCCCTTTCGGATACGCAACCTACCCTGAAAATTACAAGTCCCTATCTCCTTTCGTTCGAAAGTTATCGAGGCAACGGTCACCCATCTACTGAACTCACACAAGAATGCTCGAATCTCCAACAATATTTAACCGATCGTATTAAAACTTGAAAGTTGGCAGTAGAGTTAGGTTATGAAGGCTCTTGCAAAATTTCAGCAATTTCAAACGAATAGTTACTGATATATAGAACTTTTTTTTTTATTTTCAAAGATTTATTAAAAATTTTCTGCAAATGCTATCCTCACCAAATTCTGCAAACATTTTTGCGTTGGCATTCTACAACTAATAACCATGTTTGAATTCAATCGGTTCAGTATTTTTCGAGTTAATGAGGAACAAAAAAACACCAAATTTCAGAAAATTTCAGATGGCTATAACTCTAAAACCGTTTGGCCGATTATGCTCATAAACTGAAATGTCGCGTTTTGGTGCAAATCCTAACCTGAAAATTTCAAGCCGCTATCTCATTCCGTTCTCAAGTTATCGTGACAACAACAATATTTTTTAATAATATTTTTAAAATTTTCTAGCCATACGATTCGCACAAAATTTCACAAACGTGCTTAGGTTCATATTCTACTACTACCCACCAAGTTTCAATTTGATCGGATTTATATTGGTTGAAAACAAAATTATTACTCGGAAACCACTGGGCCGATTATGCCCATTAACGAACTTGTCCGTCGTATTGGGATGCGCCACCCACCCTGAAAATTTCAAGTCGTTAGCTCTTTTCGTTCTCAAGTTATCGTGGCAACGGCCGGATGGCCGGACGGCCGGACGGACAGAATCAAATTTGACCTCGAATTCTTCATTGGGGAGTCGAACTTAATCGTTTGAGATCATTTTCGTCAAAAAATTCGAAAGTTACAGACATTTGGGCAAAACTATAACGCGATGTTCCCCAGAACATACGCGCAAAAATGGATATCATTATGCACAACATAATGTGAAAAACATTTTGTACGTGAAAATCACCCAGTGATTTCTCTATATAGGTAGCCTATTTATAGCAGCTACATTTCCAAAACCTTGATCACAAACAAGTGCCACGACATGAGTCCCATGATCTAACAATATCTTCAAGTAATTTCTAAAGATCAACACGTTTCATTCCACCATGATTGAAGAAATAAGCTAGGGTTGTTTGTTTGTATTTATGAAAAACTCCCCTAGCCATGAAGACCATAACCTTGTCTGCAATATAAGGAGAACACTTAATCACTTTACTTGTATTCTTAAAGTTTTTTACCGAACATCAAACAGTGATATTCGGAAAAGCTTATTTTACAACACACAGATTTCACCAAAACTATGTAAAAGTAAATACAAGCAAGCCGGTAGCAAACAGCTGATAAAGCATCACGTGGTATCATCACGTGATCCACAAATCGCGAAGGCAGAGACATCCTCAAATTTGTGTGGGATTATTCGAACTATTCTGTGGGACCAGTCTTTAGTACGGAAGTTTCCACCCCATGGCGGTGCCGGTGGCACATGCCCTACGAACTCAACACGTTGTGGAGCGGAGGCTATTTATGGAGCACATTTGATTTGTACTAGGTAGCGGTAGCGTAAAGTTGGTGAGCGCTTCGTCCGCTGGATGCGACCAATGAGTACCAGATTTATTCGATATATGCATTTAAATTTCTATCTTATTTACAAAGCTAAATTGCTTATGAATACAATCACAATAGAAAATAATGCTACCCGATTTCTGCGGATTAATTTTTTGACATTTTGATATATTAAAAAAAAACTGACTTCATGATCAACTCGAATTCAATTATGTATTAATGAAAAAACGCCCCAAAGAGCACTGAATTCACGTCAGTGATTTTTTTTATTATAAAGAGAAATAAAATACTTGGCCTAAGTTTCATAATATAATACTATGATATTCAACGGTTTTTTTCTGGGTTTTCTCTCCCAAACTCTGAAAAATATCTATAAAATAAAAATTAATTATTTTGTGATTTGCTTCTGCGTAAGAAACACAGGATATTTGTCAGAAGCAATCAATTGAACAATGTTGCCTAACAATATCCTTTAACGATTACATAATACTATGTTGTTGTAATATATTTTTCGGGCTTTGTCCCACTTTTAAATATAGGGCAATACATTTTACATGTGCAGAAAAAAACTAAGACGCTTATGGAATTCATATTTCCATTAATTGTATCATTTCCTTATATATATATATATATATATATATATATATATATATATATATATATATATATATATATATATATAAGGAAATGATACAATTAATGGAAATATGAATTCCATAAGCGTCTTAGTTTTTTTCTGCACATGTAAAATGTATTGCCCTATATTTAAAAGTGGGACAAAGCCCGAAAAATATATTACAACAACATAGTATTATGTAATCGTTAAAGGATATTGTTAGGCAACATTGTTCAATTGATTGCTTCTGACAAATATCCTGTGTTTCTTACGCAGAAGCAAATCACAAAATAATTAATTTTTATTTTATAGATATTTTTCAGAGTTTGGGAGAGAAAACCCAGAAAAAAACCGTTGAATATCATAGTATTATATTATGAAACTTAGGCCAAGTATTTTATTTCTCTTTATAATAAAAAAAATCACTGACGTGAATTCAGTGCTCTTTGGGGCGTTTTTTCATTAATACATAATTGAATTCGAGTTGATCATGAAGTCATTTTTTTTTTAATATATCAAAATGTCAAAAAATTAATCCGCAGAAATCGGGTAGCATTATTTTCTATTGTGATTGTATTCATAAGCAATTTAGCTTTGTAAATAAGATAGAAATTTAAATGCATATATCGAATAAATCTGGTACTCATTGGTCGCATCCAGCGGACGAAGCGCTCACCAACTTTACGCTACCGCTACCTAGCACAAATCAAATGTGCTCCATAAATAGCCTCCGCTCCACAACGTGTTGAGTTCGTAGGGCATGTGCCACCGGCACCGCCATGGGGTGGAAACTTCCGTACTAAAGACTGGTCCCACAGAATAGTTCGAATAATCCCACACAAATTTGAGGATGTCTCTGCCTTCGCGATTTGTGGATCACGTGATGATACCACGTGATGCTTTATCAGCTGTTTGCTACCGGCTTGCTTGTATTTACTTTTACATAGTTTTGGTGAAATCTGTGTGTTGTAAAATAAGCTTTTCCGAATATCACTGTTTGATGTTCGGTAAAAAACTTTAAGAATACAAGTAAAGTGATTAAGTGTTCTCCTTATATTGCAGACAAGGTTATGGTCTTCATGGCTAGGGGAGTTTTTCATAAATACAAACAAACAACCCTAGCTTATTTCTTCAATCATGGTGGAATGAAACGTGATGATCTTTAGAAATTACTTGAAGATATTGTTAGATCATGGGACTCATGTCGTGGCACTTGTTTGTGATCAAGGTTTTGGAAATGTAGCTGCTATAAATAGGCTACCTATATAGAGAAATCACTGGGTGATTTTCACGTACAAAATGTTTTTCACATTATGTTGTGCATAATGATATCCATTTTTGCGCGTATGTTCTGGGGAACATCGCGTTATAGTTTTGCCCAAATGTCTGTAACTTTCGAATTTTTTGACGAAAATGATCTCAAACGATTAAGTTCGACTCCCCAATGAAGAATTCGAGGTCAAATTTGATTCTGTCCGTCCGGCCGTCCGGCCATCCGGCCGTTGCCACGATAACTTGAGAACGAAAAGAGCTAACGACTTGAAATTTTCAGGGTGGGTGGCGCATACCAATACGACGGACCAGTTCGTTAATGGGCATAATCGGCCCAGTGGTTTCCGAGTAATAATTTTGTTTTCAACCAATATAAATCCGATCAAATTGAAACTTGGTGGGTAGTAGTAGAATATGAACCTAAGCACGTTTGTGAAATTTTGTGCGAATCGTATGGCTAGAAAATTTTAAAAATATTATTAAAAAATATTGTTGTTGTCACGATAACTTGAGAACGGAATGAGATAGCGGCTTGAAATTTTCAGGTTAGGATTTGCACCAAAACGCGACATTTCAGTTTATGAGCATAATCGGCCAAACGGTTTTAGAGTTATAGCCATCTGAAATTTTCTGAAATTTGGTGTTTTTTTGTTCCTCATTAACTCGAAAAATACTGAACCGATTGAATTCAAACATGGTTATTAGTTGTAGAATGCCAACGCAAAAATGTTTGCAGAATTTGGTGAGGATAGCATTTGCAGAAAATTTTTAATAAATCTTTGAAAATAAAAAAAAAAGTTCTATATATCAGTAACTATTCGTTTGAAATTGCTGAAATTTTGCAAGAGCCTTCATAACCTAACTCTACTGCCAACTTTCAAGTTTTAATACGATCGGTTAAATATTGTTGGAGATTCGAGCATTCT
The DNA here is from genome assembly GCA_937662695.2 of Halyzia sedecimguttata. Taxonomy (NCBI): domain Eukaryota; kingdom Metazoa; phylum Arthropoda; class Insecta; order Coleoptera; family Coccinellidae; genus Halyzia; species Halyzia sedecimguttata. The sequence goes on from OW569417.2 coordinate 35,796,126, forward strand.
TGTGTGAGTTCAGTAGATGGGTGACCGTTGCCTCGATAACTTTCGAACGAAAGGAGATAGGGACTTGTAATTTTCAGGGTAGGTTGCGTATCCGAAAGGGAGAGTTGAGTTCGTTTTTGGGCATAATCGGTCCAACGGTTTCTGAGTTATACCCACCTGGAATATGATTTCCTTAATAACTCAAAAAATAAATATTCGATCGCATTGGTGCTTGGTAACTAGTAGTAGAAAAAACTGACTTCATGATCAACTCGAATTCAATTATGTATTAATGAAAAAACGCCCCAAAGAGCACTGAATTCACGTCAGTGATTTTTTTTATTATAAAGAGAAATAAAATACTTGGCCTAAGTTTCATAATATAATACTATGATATTCAACGGTTTTTTTCTGGGTTTTCTCTCCCAAACTCTGAAAAATATCTATAAAATAAAAATTAATTATTTTGTGATTTGCTTCTGCGTAAGAAACACAGGATATTTGTCAGAAGCAATCAATTGAACAATGTTGCCTAACAATATCCTTTAACGATTACATAATACTATGTTGTTGTTATATATATATATATATATATATATATATATATATATATATATATATATATATATTTTCATGGATGGAATAAGAAGGTTCCGGGTTGGACCGCGTCTGGAGTTTAATGTCGTTCGACGTTTCGGCTCCGATTTTGGAGCCATTATCAAGAACAAGATGTAAAATGTGAATTAACGCCGGGGTCTCAATCTGCCTACTCCCCAGGTTTCATCACCAGTACTCTCGGAGATCACTGTATTTCTACTACTTCGAGAAGACTGATTAACGGAAGATCGAGATGCTGTATTTATACTTGTCGAGGTTGGGGTAGGAGTGGGGATGGTGGGGGTACTGGTAGCGGTTGGGGTGACTATGGGAGGAGGGAGACGAGAAATCAAGGTTTTCCACGTACGAGGTAATCTTTGACTATCGTCGCGTTTGTTAAGGCAATCTGGACGTCTTTCAATTTCAAGGGCTTCACGAATAATACGGCTGGTAAGCATTTGTTCTATTGCAATGGTTCTGCTGCTAGCAAAGTCAATTTTGTGACCTGTATCAGCATGATGTTTGAAGAGAGCTGAGGATGATTCAGCTTTGCGTACTGCTAGTTGGTGTTCGTATACTCTGTTAGTCACGCGTCTGTTAGTTTGACCGATGTATGACCTTGGACATTCGGAGCATGGTATCTCATATACACCGTGGGATTCATTGGGAATGGAATCTTTCGGTGAACGGAGAAAGTTAGAAATTTTATTGTTTGCAGTAAAAATAGTTTTTATTTCCTGTTTCTTAAGGATGCGACCTATTTTGTCGGTAACACCTCGGATAAAAGGAAGGAAAGCTTTGTGAGGAAATCTCTCTGGAGGTTCCTTTTGATCATGGGAATGTATCAGATTTCTACGGAAAGATTTATTAATTTGATATCTGCTATACCCATTCTGGAGCAGAGCAGACTCGAGTTGCTTAAATTCCCATTTCCCCGGTTCTCGCGGATATATTCATGGAAGAGTTCGAGACCAAGGCTATTGAAACATTTCACCTCAAACCTACGTGTTGGAAAAGATACGTAGATGATGTGTTTGTCATATGGCCCCATGGTTCCAATACTCTTCAACAATTTCTAGACCATCTCAACAGTATCCATCCGAACATCAATTTCACGATGGAACTGGAGAACAATAATTCAATTGCCTTTCTTGATGTCCTTATTACAAAATCTGATAATTCTTTCACTCACACTGTGTACAGAAAACCCACCCATACAAATCGATACCTGCATGCCAACTCCCATCATCATCCCTCACAAATCAATTCCGTTTTAAACTCCCTCGTCCACAGATCTATCCAACTCACAGACAATAATCACAGACAACATGAATTTAAGCAACTCGAGTCTGCTCTGCTCCAGAATGGGTATAGCAGATATCAAATTAATAAATCTTTCCGTAGAAATCTGATACATTCCCATGATCAAAAGGAACCTCCAGAGAGATTTCCTCACAAAGCTTTCCTTCCTTTTATCCGAGGTGTTACCGACAAAATAGGTCGCATCCTTAAGAAACAGGAAATAAAAACTATTTTTACTGCAAACAATAAAATTTCTAACTTTCTCCGTTCACCGAAAGATTCCATTCCCAATGAATCCCACGGTGTATATGAGATACCATGCTCCGAATGTCCAAGGTCATACATCGGTCAAACTAACAGACGCGTGACTAACCAGCAGCAGAACCATTGCAATAGAACAAATGCTTACCAGCCGTATTATTCGTGAAGCCCTTGAAATTGAAAGACGTCCAGATTGCCTTAACAAACTCGATGATAGTCAAAGATTACCTCGTACGTGGAAACCCTTGATTTCTCGTCTCCCTCCTCCCATAGTCACCCCAACCGCTACCAGTACCCCCACCATCCCCACTCCTACCCCAACCTCGACAAGTATAAATACAGCATCTCGATCTTCCGTTAATCAGTCTTCTCGAAGTAGTAGAAATACAGTGATCTCCGAGAGTACTGGTGATGAAACCTGGGGAGTAGGCAGATTGAGACTAGCTGGCCCGGCAGACTTCGTACTGCCCTCCAACTCCAACTCCAACTCCAACTCCAACTCCAACTCCAACTCCAACTCCAACTCCAACTCCAACTCCAACTCCAACTCAAACTCCAACTCCAACTCCAACTCCAACTCCAACTCCAACTCCAACTCCAACTCCAACTCCAACTCCAACTCCAACTCCAACTCGAACTCCAACGTCAATGCAAACCTCAACGCCAACGACAACTCCAACCCTAACGCCAACTCCAATTCAAATTGATCGTAGCACTATCTGTCGGGACAAACTAAAATTAAAATAGAATAATATTGAATGCGATGATAGCGCCATCCGTCGAATCTGATGTAAAACATTCTAAAATCAAAAACTCCTTACAAAAAAAAAACATCTGAATTCACAAAATTACTTATACACACTTCAAAACTCTTTAAAAAATAATTACATTTAATATTTTAATCAGCACATGAATTGAATAACAAATTAATCGTAGCACCATCTGTCGGGACAAACTAAAATTGAATGCGATGATAGCGCCGTCCGCCTGATCTAATGTAAAACATTCCAAAATCAACAACTCCTTATAAATAAGAAATTAATTGAAAAAACATTTTCCAGTAGACCAAATTGTAAATCTAAACCATTCTCGAATCTCCACGAACACACACAAAAAATTTCATCAAAATCGGTCTAGTCGAAGTTACACATCGCGTTGCAAATTGGCGGAGGTGCCAGGTATACCATCAAAGAAAGGATAATTATGATGAGCAATGAAAACTTTGGTTTTTTAGTAAATCTAAACCATTCTCGAATCTCCACGAACACACACAAAAAATTTCATCAAAATCGGTCCAGTCGTTTAGGAGGAGTTCAGTCACATACACACGCACCAAGAAATATATATATTAAGATATATTCTTTTGACTGAGAGCTGTATATGTGTTAGCAGAGGTTGGTGTAACGGGGTACCATACAATTCGACGTATGATACAAGAGCTTAGGGAAAAACCTCAGCAAAAAACCCTTTCTCCCCGTGAGAGTGGTGATTTGTAGCTATTGTTTACAAAATTTGCTGAAATTTAAAAATATTGATGGGGATATATTTCTTCAATGTGGATTCCCTCGTCAAAAAACGGATAGGTTTCTCCAAGGTACCCGAAACTCAACCTGAAAAATGAAAAGACAAGAGGAGGAAACGAACAAATTAAAAATAATACATAACCTTTCAAAAGCCTCCTCTCACAAAACAACTTCTCTGTAGGCGAATGGGATCTCGTCGAGAAGAATCGCCTCCGCTAGTTTTCGAAGATATTCACTCCTGAAATCCCTTCAATATTTGAATTCAAAAATGAAAATGTTGCTCGTAAGGCCAGGAGGGTCTCTTTCAAAACCAGGTCTGACCAGTCCAAGTCCAAGCGATGATTATTCAGAACTTCAGATGTTCGAAGTCCGCTACAGGGCCCTTAAGAAGGGCTATCATATCCCATAGATATATATTTTACTTTATATTGTATAAAAGAATGAAAAAATGCGCCGGACAAATTACGACTTATGTCATGATGACATTGCTTGCTTGCTTATATAATAAAGACCTTTTCAATATGTGTGAGAATAGAACGAATTTTGAGATCGTTGGTTCTAAAGAAATTTGTTTCGCTGCACTCTATTTCTCAACCTTAATAATGCATATGAGCAATGCAAGTTTGCTAGGTTACTCCAATTGAAAACAATTTTATATAACAATTCGCAGAGAATATCCTCATTTCCATCTAAAAGTGCTTAGTGCTTAGTGCTCGAAAAACCGAATTACTTTTATAAAGTGCTTAGTAATCGCAAGCCTTTTGTGAAAATGCGGTGCTTTGTGCTCGAGGCTCAGGATCATTTTTATTGAGCGCTTAGTGCTTAGGGCTCAAAGTACTTTTCTTCAGTGCTCGGCACAGCTCCGATTGATAGGGAGCAAGTTTTTTCGTGATTTCCAAAAAAATAGGGCAGTACCTATAAAGTCCCAATAATGATATTAACATCTCGTGAATCAGGCAGACAAAATGAGCTAATGGTTAGCACGGAACTCATAAACCATATACTCGGCAAGAACGCAATTCCCATAAAAACTTTTCATCGTCCATTATAAGTGTGAAGATGCAATTATCTCATATTTCAAATGAGGGGTTCCTGTTCCATTTGAGTGATTCATTTGGTCCATTAAAAACTTTTCATAAGCACTTTTATGGAGAGGGAGCGAATAACCTATTTAATTTAACGAACTGATTTCCGACACAACTTAAGTGATTCTATTTTATTTACTGTTTAGAATCCGTAGACAAATTCAATGCTATCTGTCTGAAAACGTTAACTTTCTAAAGAGAGTAATTGAGGTCAGGTCAGGTCCATTTGAGCATTATCAGGCTAATGGTTTCGGAGATACCAATTTGAAATTTAATTTTCCCAATATTTCCTGAACTTTTCCCTCGTGAGTGTTGTGAATAATAAAAATTGGTCCAACCCCTGTGGACAGGAGCTTTCTGGCGCTCTTGTTCAAACAGACAAATTATAACTCCGAAAGTATTGGTTTCTCAGAGTTGAGAATTATATCAATTTATTCTTATGATAGAACTGCATCATAAAGGAAATTAAATTCAAATAATAGTTCATTTATCTTGATTAAATGAGCAATCTGAGAATGAGAACTGCGCCATGGAAGAAATCAAATTAAAATAGCTGAAATGAATTTGACTCTCTCTTATAGAACAGGTTGACATGTACGAGTATGAACACAGATCATATGATAAATCATAGATAGAATAATTATAGCATTATGTGAAAACATAGAAGTATGACTCATTATTGATATTTCGAGAAATCATATCTCCGAAAGTATTAGTTTGTTAGAGTTGAAAATGATATCAATGGATTTTATGGTGAAACAGCATCTTAAAAACAAATTTATTTTGAAATTTGTAAGTTGAAAAAAAATGTTTTTTTCGTTACTCCGAAACCATCTGGCCTATTTTGCTCAATAGCGAACTTAACCGAGATTTTTATCTCCCTAACCTAATCTGAAAATTTCAACTGCTTAGCTCATTCCGTTCGAGAGTTATTGTAGAAACAAAATTTAAGAATTTTCAAATTTTTTTTTTGATACTTTACGGTAACCCGATCAATACAAAACTCCACATGCGTCTAAAGGTTATGATTCTACAATTTGATGCTAAATTTCAGATGGATCGAGTAATTGGTTTCGGAAATATGCATAAAAAATATTTTCACTAAAAACGGCCATAACTCCGAAACGGCTTGATGGATTTCGCTAGTTAACGAACTCGTCCAAGATATTTCCGCTCCAAATCTACCCTGCAAATTTCTGTCCTCTAACTCCTTTCGTTCAAGAGTTATCGTGTTAACGGACGGCCGGCTAGACGGACAGAATCGATTTCGACCACGGATTCTTGATCAGTGATTCGAACCAACTCGTTTGATACCATTTTCAGCCAAAAATTCGAAAATTACAGACATTTGGGCAAATTGATAAGCACTTTGTTCCGAGGAACAAGAGCGCCAAAAATTGAAATTATCTACAAAATAGTGCTTTGACGTGCTGTTAAAATTTGTAGCCTGAGCGATCACACACCCACGTACTGAACTCACCCAAAAGCTGCTCAGCTCCAGAAAAAAAAAATAATATTTCCAAGAATATAAATCCGACGGTAAACACAAACGTCCAAAAAAGACTGGTCCACTGTTTGGCCGAAAATGTTATCAAACGATTAGTTTCGACTCAAATACATACCATCCAATGTTGTGCCGAAAATAAACAGTGCTGTGTCTGTGGTTGCGCAAGCATCCTCTCAAATACATATATTCCCTGTTGGGTGAAAAATAAAACTTGCTGTGTTTGTGGTGGAGTGAGGAACCATTCGAATATATATTTACTTTTGGGTCTGAAATAAACAGTGCTTTGTTTGTGGTGGCGTAAGGGCACAAATGTGATCAATTCTACAATTGCGGCATGAGATAAAAAATACGCTGCATAGTAGTGGTTTATTTTCAATAATGTATCTTTCTATATATCGAACCGTACTGAAATCAATTAAGATTGTCCGATTTGGGTCTGGTAAACACCCTGTACGTGACTTTCTAAAAAAACTAATTATCACGTTCGAAGTGGAAAATCTAGAGCTTTGTTTCTTGAAATTCGTGATATTGTCGCATTTTTCGTTGATACAGGGTGATTTAAAAATTTTTCAAAAATTGATTGGATCTATCTATTTACTTTCAACTAAGTAACAAAGATTCATATATCATGTCAGAATGAGGCCCAATAAAAAATGTACAATATCGATACGGTACTGAGGAAGACTTGTTCTTCCGGAAGAAGGTCCTGAACACCCTGTACATAATTGTCCCAAGAAATGTTCCTTAGGTTCGAAGCAGCAATAACTGAGGTACAGTTCCGTTATTTTGTAGAATTGTCGGATTTGTTTTTTCCCTACAGGGTGTTCTTGAACTTTTTATGAGGATTCAAACTCATAAGCTGTTTTTATTGAATTACTTCGACTTTAAGAATAATTTATGGTCCACTATGTTGAAATAAATTCTTGAAATCTTAATTTTTAAAGTATTATGTAACATACCTTGGGAAGTAGTTGAACGTACGGTCCTGAAATTGTACAATTTTTGTTGAACCGTTATTCTGCGAAGATATAGGAATCTTTGTTACTTTTTGAAGTGAAACTTCTAATGCGATTTCCAAGAAGGTTGCGTTAGAAGTTTAACACTACCATGGAGGGGGTATGAAAGCACTGTTGCGTTAAACGTTCAAGGCTCCTGGGGAGGGGGAATAGAAAGAGACAGAGCGACGGTGAATGCTTGGCACTCGAACGCGATGCGCGTAGTTTTCTACCCCTTCCTATTTTCATTTACACATTATGAAGTTTCACTTCTTCCGAGCGGAGGGGCTCCACGCATATTTTTTTTGTTTGAGCTTCAAGTTGAAGAAAATACTTTAATTTTTTTAAACAATTTCGGAATCACCGTGTTAACGAAACAAATGCGACCATATGACGAACTTTAAGTAACAAAGCTTTGGCTTTCCTGCCCCGAACGTGATAGCTACTTTTTTCGAAAATCACGTACAGGGTGTTTACCAGACCCAAATCGGACAAATCTTCATTTTTTCAGTACGGTCCTTATATTAAGAATTTTTTTGTTAGGTTTCATTTTGCCTCAATTTCGAATCAAATCGAATCAGTAGTTTTTTTAGCTATGGGTCAGATCATTTTTTGGCAAATAATCAAACACCTTGTATAGCTAAAACGAAGGGCCCAATTATATTCATATTAACTTGGCCTGTCCTACTCATTGTTACACCATGTACTCTCATTCACTAGAGACCCTGTATTTCGAGTGAATGGAATCATTTATTGATCGAATAATCAGCGAAAAATATTTTGTTTTGGTTACATCGTCATGACCAATTTCATACAGAATTTGACAATCTCCGTGAAATTCACCTAACGTCAAATCAATTTCATTATGAATACTCCTGTTTACAACAATTCAACTAATACAGCCAATAAAGGTATATCTGGAGATGGGGACGGCATCAAACAAATCGCCCCCATACGACATCCCGTACCGTCATCAAGGAAATTCACAACGACAATAAAAAAAACCAAAGACATGAAATCGAAACTTGAACTGGCCCTCAAGGAGATGAAGTCACCGAATAAAAACCAGGGTTTACGAGTGAAACATGGTGGCGAATGCTCCTCGGTAGACACTCCGATCGGAATACGAAATAGGAAATGTTTGAAGACTGCCGAAAATGACGATAAAATAGGAATTTATTGTTCACCTAGGGGAACTCCACTTAGGCAGAAATTTCCGGAAGGCGCAGCTCGGTTAGTCCTCAGCTATTTATTACTGAATTCTTGGAGGAAATCCAGATCACGATGTGGTGATCTTTCATTCTTGCTGGCTGTCAAAGAAGACAAAGTGAGTCAGTTTCACATGCAGGTAGATGTCTTGCAAAACCTCAGAAAATCGGAATCTTTGAAGCGTGAGGAAATTGCTGTCAAATATCATGAAATACAGAAACACCTCGACGATATTGAGTTGGAAAATATTGTGTTAAGAAACCACATTGAATGTTTAGACAAGGATAAATTCAGTATAATATCCGAGTTGAAGGAAATGAATGAAAAATTGCAGTATTACCAGCAGGAAATCCAGGAGAAAACCAACAGCCTCAATGTAATAACAGAAAAACTCCATAAGGAGATGGAAAAACGAAGAAAAGCCACTGCTGAGAAAAACAACGCGCAGGAACAAAATTACAAACTGGAGAGCATAATAAACATCCAAAAAGAAAATTTGGAAAACCTGAAATCTCGCGTTGAAACTTTGCAAAAATCAAATCTCAATTTGAATTCAAAATGGGAAAAATCTCAGGAAAACTGCAAACATCATTCAGAGCAACTCGGTGCTCTCATTTCAGAGGATTCAAGAAATAGATCTAAGATTTCTGACATCGAAACCGAAAAAAAAGAATTATCCAAAGAACTCCGAGAATTACAAGAACAATTAGAAATCGCCCTCAAACAGTATAGTGATTTGAAAGTTGAAAATGAGTCCATTCAAATTGAGATACAAAATCTATCGATAAAATTTGAGGAAGAAAGAGAAATTTTGTGGAAATTCATGAAAAAGGGTGTATTTTCAACTTATAGTGTGTTGAAATATTTAGCAGAGAAGATTGTACCAGCTTTACAATCTAATTTTACTTATTGATAAGTATTCTATCTTTATTGCTTTTTTACTCTTTTCTAATAATTTTATTGTTGTAATTGCATTAATTCGCAGGATTATACAAATTACAATCGAAATAATAGTAAATTCCTTGATAACTAAATTTTAAAATTGATGAAATAATTCCGATTCAAGTTTTCAAGATACACAGTACAAATTAATCCTTATCTGGGGTCCACAGTAAATGAGAAAACTCCACTGAAGAATATACAAAGTTCTTAACTTCCCTTGGATTATTTTTGAAGAGATCAAAAGTGACATTTATAATAAGGTTCAAGTAATTGGGCACACAAAAATGATTTCTTTTGCTCTCTCAGTAATCACAATTTTTTCTGAAAGTCCATCAATTAATTTGAAATTTTAGTGGGATATTTCTGAGAAACAAGCTTCGATTTGGCCTTTTAATTGAAGCCTCTTAATTACCTCTAACTTTGTCCTCTCTTTCGTTGAAATAGATGCGAAAGAAAACCAGATCAAATTTTCATATTCAATTGGATCTGGTTATGAAATCATCAAATTGGTAATCGAAAGAATAAAAAGTTTCAATTGATTTAAATGATTCTACGTAGGTGCTTTGAAAATTGAATTGTGGGATTGTCAATATTTTTTCGCTGTTCCAATGAGAAAATTAATATGAGGAAATATAATATAGGGTGTTCTATAACCGAGTGTCAATATTCGAAGGGATTAGTTTTCGCATGATCTCAACTTGAAACGTTCATGAATATTCATTTTCATTATTAAAATTTACTGATAAATTGTCACTTTATTAACAAGTTTAACAAAGTTATTCATTTAGAAATTATTATTATTTTTCATATTTACTCATTTAGTATTTCAATATAAGTTGTCAAAAGTGCAGTATCTGCAGAATTTGTCTTCTTTGAATGTTTAAATATAAATACATGAGTAAAAGTCAAAACATGAAAATATCTCAAAAAATCTCTTATTTCAGAAAATGAAAAAAAACTTCTTTCTTTGGAAAAACATTTCTTTGAATATTAATTCATTATGTTACACGTGGCGCCACTGATTAAAACCAAGAATGGATTTTTTCGCGGAGGCAAGTCTTTACCCATATTTCACACCTACCAAGCTACCAAGTTATTAAAAAAAAAATCTTTTTCACTCTGCGTATCAGAAATATACCGAAAACGGAACTATGTTAAATTTTTCACGTAGAGTCATTCATAGATTCATCTCCTTAAATATTGATATTCAATAAAAAACAACCTGTAGGTATATAATTTGGAAGGCCTTCATGAAAGATTTTAACTCCATTAAACAATTGATTAGATGGGCAATATTAGTTTGATATGAAATACATAAAATCCATTCTATGGATAATTACTTAACGAATAATTTCTTTATAATTCGGATGTTACCGTTCAGATATCTTCCTTCGTTTGAAATTTCTTCGGGAATGAAACTGCTCTGGATAACTGGCAAAATATCCTCTAATATGTTGTTAAACAGCTATGCAACGGCGATTTATCCATTTCACAAGGCAAATTCACCTATTATTCGAATATAATCGATAAATTATTATTCCTTCTTCTCGAATTTTTACATGCTCTTGACCTATCGATTTTTCAAATTTGACTTCGGCCGCTCAGCGAGCACGGACATAAATATGAACATAGACAGACATGAATAACAAGAAGAGTGTTGACGTTTCTAATCCAATCTATGCACGTCAAAAATAAAAATGTGTTGAGAACTTTGTTTGTGGAGTGTAAAAAACATGGACAAGTACACCTCAATCGTTGTATTATTTCGATATATCTATGCAATATCTTCACCAGTATAGATTCCGATCGAGTTGAAATCAAGAACATTACACTAAAATACGGTTTCAAAGGTTCTCGCAAAATTTCAACGATATCTGACGGATAGTTTCTGAGATTAATTTTTTTTTATTTTCCAGTCATGCGATCCTTTTATGCATAAGTCTTCATGCTGGTATTTTTCAACTAACTACCGTGGTTTAATTCGATCTTTTTCTAGTTACTGGGAAAACAGAATTTCATATGGCTATATGTAATTCCAAAACTACTCGACTGGTTTTGTCCATGAACGAATTTAGTCAGCGCATTTGGTCTTCAAACCTACTCTGACTCATTGCGTTCGACAGTAATCGTGCGGACGGACGGCCGGACAGAGTTAAGTTAGACCAAGGATTCTTCATCAGTGAGTCGAAACTAATCGTTTGAGAACATTCTCGAAAATTACAGTCTCTTTGACGAATTGATAGGCACTCTGTCTAGGTGAACAGCGTGCCAAAATCTGCATAGATTAAATACTTTGAGCTACAGCTAGCCCTTTCGCTTTACTGCATGATCATTTCCCTTCAGAGCCTGTTGGAAATCACCCAAAAATTAGTTAGTGTCTAGTTTATAATTGCCCAGAGAATTTTTTTTTCTATAGCTGTTAAAATGTTGTTATAGTGACTCCTTTGAGTATATACAGTATCACTTTAACAGCAAGGGTATATAAAATGTTTTAACTTTTTTTACTCGATTAAATATGCAAATTCGAACACATTAATTCGAAGGATTAACAAGAAGTCTAATTTTACAATTAAAATGATTAGAAAGATCTATTTTTGTACCACCACAGTTTGTACCCGTTTGCTTAGACAGTTTAACCGAGGTACTGGATTAATTTCAGGCCCACCAAGTATACATTTGGATACAGAAATCTTATTGAATAGTGACTAAGCGTTCAACTCATTAGTGTGGATTCATGCAGCCCAAATTAACGAGTATCGAGTAACAATTAACAATTACAAATAGTGAGTAAATGTTGAACATCATTTATCTCAATGAGAGTGTTCATGCAGCCAAGTAACAATTATCAATTAACAAATAACAAGTAGGAATTCGCCAACTTTTAACTTTCTACTTTAATTGAACGAGATTTTGTACTTGTACGCAACTCGTGCGCAGCTGAACGCAGATTAGACAGTCCGATGATGTGAATATAACCTCACTTTGTAAAATATTTAATTTATTTGGTGTGTATTTATGTGGGTTCCGTGTTATCACATGAGAAAATTCAATTTTAAAGACTTGTTTTTTAATATAGGGGGAACAGAGGTTATGACTTGTGGGTTCTATTTCTCAATTGTTAATAAGAGTGCATGAATGCTGCATTTTTGTACTTGGTAATTCATAATTGTTATTTTATACTTTTTACTTGATAATTGTTATTTGATGCTGCATGAATCCACACTTACTAGATCAGCACCGGAGTTTACTAACATTGTAGCTGAAGAACAACGGAAACAATGCCCCTTGTACATCTGAATTAGGTAGCTTCAAAAAATCCGCAATCTTTTCGGGGATCTTATACCGGGTTGCCCACCAAAGACGCGTAGCTCGTTTTGAGGGAGTAAATGGAGATATTTTGGGAGTTTTTTTGTGATGTGTTTAGGGTGTTCAAAAGCACTATTCAGAATGATTTTCATATATACAGGGTGTTCGAAAACGAATATATAGACCAATGTTACTTTTTTTAAATTGTAACACCCTGTATTTGACCTCAAAAATGGAATGGCAAGCTCAAATTATGATGAGTTTCTTCAGATCACTTTATATCTCAGAAGTACCATTTACGAGAAAATGGCGAAAAATTGAAAATATGGAGTTTTTTAAAATAGCAATTAATGAAGAAACCAGTTACGCCAGCGATACAGACAGTATTTTTTTGAGTAGACATATCAGCTACTCCTATACAGACAAAAAAATTAACTCTGGAATTTACAGAGTGATCATAATTAATTTTCAAACATCAACTATAAATAATGGTCAAAAATTTCTCATTTCAAATGGCACAACCGGTATTTCTATATCTCGTTGAACGTAAAAATTAATTTCGAAACTATCTCCACAAGGTTTTCCTACACCTAAACCTGATAGTTTTCTTATCAACTTTCGACCATTATTTGTAGTTTATGTTTGAAAATTAATTATGATCACCCTGAATATTCCAGATTTATTTTTTTTGTCAGTATAGGAGTAGCTAATATTTCTACTCGAAAACATACTGTCTGTATCAGTGGTGTAAATGGATTCTTCATTAATTGCTATTTAAAAAAACTCCATATTTTCAATTTTTCGCCATTTTCATGTAAATGGTACTTCTGAGGTATAAAGTGATCTGAAGAAACTCATCATAATTTGAGCTTGCTATTCCATTTTTGAGGTCAAATACAGGGTATTACAATATCTTTGTTTCCATATCTTCCCATATCTTTGTTTTCGAACACACTGTATATATGAGAATAATTTTAAATTGTGCTTTTGAACACGCTACACACATTACAAGAAAATATTCTAAAAAAATCTTCATTTACTCCCTCAAAACGAGCTCCACGTCTGTGGTTGGCCACCCCGGTTATAGTGTTAACCGATTTTCTCTCGTCCACATTGAACACTTCTAACTTGTGCAATCGGACCTAGTCGTTTTATGCACACTAGAAATAGCAATAACCTTCATGAACTTCAGGAGCTTCTGTCAGAAATTTAACAATGTCATTTAACTCCAGTATTTTGGACTTTTTAGCTTTGTATCCTCCACTCAGGTTTTTCAGTAAGGTGGTTAACTTGATGAATTTAGAAATGTCACAATTTTTATACGCCAGGAACGTACGCTGCAGCATCGAATAATACGACCATAATGACGATGGCTTTAAATTGTGCTTTTGAACACGCTACACACATTACAAGAAAATATTCTAAAAAAATCTTCATTTACTCCCTCAAAACGAGCTCCACGTCTGTGGTTGGCCACCCCGGTATATAGTGTTAACCGATTTACTCTCGTCCACATTGAACACTTCTAACTTGTGCAATCGGACCTAGTCGTTTTATGCACACTAGAAATAGCAATAACCTTCATGAACTTCAGGAGCTTCTGTCAGAAATTTAACAATGTCATTTAACTCCAGGATTTTGGACTTTTTAGCTTTGTATCCTCCACTCAGGTTTTTCAGTAAGGTGGTTAACTTGATGAATTTAGAAATGTCACAATTTTTATACGCCAGGAACGTACGCTGCAGCATCGAATAATACGACCATAATGACGATGGCTTCGCTTTCTTCGACTTTTCAGAAAAATATGCCATAAGCACTTTTTCACTCACGCCATTATTGATGCTTTTGCACTTTCTGAAGGACAGTTACTCCTTCTCATACATCATCCTAGATTTTTGGGGAAACAATAAACTTTCTTCTTCCAACGCTGCATCTTCTACATCAGATGGCAGGTTTTCTTCTTTTTGTGTTAATTCTTTTCCATACTTTTCGTATTTGCTTCGTACACAAAGCGCAAAAATACTGATCACTCCGCAAAACCAGAATGTAAAATTTGTTTCACATTTGTTGACCGAGTAATTAATATCTCTAGTAACGGAGCAACACAGTTGCGATTTTTGTGCCAATTTTCTTAAAACATTTTATCTTAGTACAACTGCCATTGAAAGTGGCAGTTTTAATGGAAGCCAACAGTGTTAAAAGTGAATGTTTACGTGGAAACGTGTTACAAATATTTCTAACAGAGTCTTAAAAATATTTTTAACACTATATCTATACTAACATCAACATCTATACTAACATCAACACCATTTTTGGCGCTCTTGTTCATCGGAACAGAGTGCTTATCAATTTACCCAAATATCTGTAATTTTCAAACTTTTCGATGAAAATGGTCTCAAACGATTTGGTTCGACTCACTTATCAAGAATACGTGGTCGAAATTCATTCTGTCCGACCGGTCCAGCTGGCCGGCCGTAGGCACGAAAACTCTCGAACGGAATGAGCTAGACAGTTGAAATTTTCAGAGTAGGTTTGGGAGCTAAATTTCTCAGATGAGTTCGTTATTGGGCAACTCGGACAGATGGTTTCGGAGTAACAAGAAAAAAAAAAATTTGTACATAACAAATTCCAAATTACATTTTTTTCAATATGCAGTTTTACCATAAGAATCCATTGCTATCATTTTTAACTCTATCATGCTAATACTTTCGAAGATAGGATTTTTCAAAATTTCAATAATAAAACGTATTTCTATGTTTTCACAGAATGATATAATTATTCTATCTATGAATTGTTATAATGTCAACTTATTTTCCTGAGACATGACATTGTCTCATTCATTTCAGTAATCGTAGAATTATGAGAATTATAATATGATATCATACTTTTTGTTGGTTGATGTTTTCATGCCGATGGTCAATCCATATGATGATGGGAATGGTAATGGTACCTAAGTTTATAATATTGAGTTCAGAATATCTCCAGTAAAAACAAAACTGGTATATTGGTGTATTGGAGTATTGGAGTGGATTTGAGGAAAGAATATACGAGTATATTATCGTTCATCATAGAATTGAGGAATGAATATCTCGGTTGAGTTCGTTGTAGGGTGGAATTCGTCTATTGGTTTTGGATTAATAATTTTTGGCTCTTGTTGAATTTAAATTCTTCTATGATGTTTGAATTCAATTTCTGCTAAGATGAAGTTCTCTTTAATAAGAGTGCTTGAAATGATCATTGAAAATTTGCTCCACAAAGTTGATGAGCTCCATATATTTGATTTTTCTTGTGAGTATGCTATGAAAACAGGTTCACTGTAGTTCCAAAGTTGCTCTTCTTTCAGACACTTCAATACCCTCAGGACCAATCAAATCAAAACTTTTATTGATGATTCCACTATTGACAAATATATTAAACAGCCCAGAACCAAAGACAAAGATTGGACAAGAAAGCAATTTAAATGCCAGCGTCATTTCTATTTATAAACAAGCGTTTGTTAGTAATCATACATTTGCCATTCACAACAACCTTGTGATTATTTAAATATTGAAATGCATTTTGAAATTTAATGTCATTCCAAATTCGCCTATTTCATTATCAAATTAGGGCAATTTAATACAAAAAAACATTATATGATATTTGTGCTAAAAATGTTTGCTCCTGAAATTGTGTCTTTCACACACCAAATAGAACATCACTTTCAAGACTCCCACTATAAATAACTATTTTTACCTGAATTTGAAGTCTTGCTATAGAAAAAAATGTTGTATTGCACACGACGATGAATTCGCATCATCTTCTCGAGCGTAATTAACTAAAAAACACTCTCAAAGATA
This sequence comes from Halyzia sedecimguttata, assembly GCA_937662695.2. Classification (NCBI taxonomy): domain Eukaryota; kingdom Metazoa; phylum Arthropoda; class Insecta; order Coleoptera; family Coccinellidae; genus Halyzia; species Halyzia sedecimguttata. The sequence goes on from OW569417.2 coordinate 35,812,668, forward strand.
AACTACAAATGTATCGTCTTGTACAATAAATAACTATGATCTGTCAAGCGTCGCCAATAACCATAGATTGCCATCCGTGGCATGACATCAATTGGATGCGATAGTTTCGAATCGATTACATCTCTGTCAATTCATCTCAGTCGGAAGTGCAGCACTAACTCAAACTTCGAGTAGATATATCATCAAAACGTCTAGGAAATGCACTAGAATTCGTTCCTAAGCATTCAGAGCCCACATCAAACCCTTTCAGGTGGCAAAATCTAAGATTATGCAAACCAAATGGGGGCCGCATTAAAATCGTGCAGAAAGTTTGAGCCGGAAGCTCGACAAATTATCATCAGAGCTAAGAACCATCGTTATTGCCTGGTAAATTGGGGGTTTACCAAAGTCTCCCGTATGTCCTGTTTTGCAGAATTCTCGATGAAGCTAACCCTTCTTCGGATTCCTTCAACAATGCTTTGCCGCCTCGTAATTTCTCACGATGGATTATCACCCTTCGAGATCGACATCTCAGAAGATTTAATCTTTCTCGATATGGAAATATATTGATTTAGAGCTTTTTGATAAAGATATTAGTAAATCACGAAACTCTATGTGCTGTCAAAATACCGGGTGTACCATGTTCGAGTGTATATTATAGACGTATCCTGTACTTATACTCCGTTCACTTTTATAACTTCTCCCGGTTGGCCTTGAAAATTTGAAACATTTCACCATGTATATTTTGAAAATGTTAGGTTATAGTTATTTTCCTGTCAGATAACTACGCTACGTTGTCCTCTCTATATATAAGTCGTGTAGTAATTATGTATTTTCACAATGTGGATTTATTTCGGAAAAATAATGAATTTAAGTAGATATTATGTGAATTCAATAATTCCACAGTTCTGGGGACTGTAGAAGAACATTATTTTTCCTCTGTTGTTACAGGAAATATTTCACGTATATAAACTGGTTGGAAGATTAAATTATGCATTTTTCTTGGATGGAAATCAAGAATCAAGTATTGGAATTTTATTGAAAAATGATGGATAGAGTAGTCCATTACTTTGTGATAGTTCATTAGAAAAAAGAATAAAAGTAACTGAATAACCCACACGAAAACTGCTGAACGAACGGACGTACCTATGGAATTTCCCACTTTTCTCAAGAAGACTTTTGAATACCTTGTTGCACAACTTGAAATACACCAGTATCAAAATGTAGTAGTACTATCAAACCCGAGTCATTCTTATACCTTCAATGAAGTATAATGATAGGAAACTAGTAATATCATTCGAGAGTTCAACGTGTCAGAATGAAGTTTTCCTATTGCAGATTTCGGTTCTGTACAGTTCTTCCAGATACGTTGTCTCTGCATCTTCAAAACTACTGTCGGCATTTTCATTATCAAAGCTAATAGTTCTTTATTATTCGAAGATGATGGTCTGTGATAATATCTTGTCTAAGATTGAGGATCATCTCGGCGAATTGTTTTGATTTTGACGATATTTTAGCAGTGCCAACCTGCCTCTGTTTCAGTTACAAAAACGTGATACAGAATGAATGTGTTAGTGGTAAGAACTATCAAATGATGAAAAGAGGATTGTATTTTATCAATATATTTTGAACTATTAAAATAATTTGTTCGTCAGCTTATAGATACCTATTCAAATATCAGGAGTAAATGGACACTCTGCTATGATTGTCTCCAGCTGTGCTCTAGACATTTCGATGATACTTTTCTTAGGTATTTCGAGTTGTGAAAACTATGCACCGAGTGTAAGTTGTAACAACCCATTCCACGATGTTAGATCATTGCAGATTGTTCATTTAATCTTGAGAAATAAACAATTATTTCAATTTAATTTCTTTTATGGTGGAGTTCTATCATAAGAATCCATTGATATCATTCCCAACTCTGAGAAACCAATACTTTCGGAGTCGGATGGCAAAAATTGAACAAGAGTGCCAATGCTCCTGTCACAGCGCTTTTTTATGGTTGATTTTATGAATTTCAATATTTTATTTTGTGAAAAAGGTCTTGTACCGTTTATCAAGTTAATAAATAAAAATTGGTTCAAGCCCTGTGGACAGGAGCTTTGGCGCTCTTGTTCAAACTTTGACAAATTATATCTCCGAAAGTATAGGTTTCTCAGAGTTGGAAATGATATCCATGGAATCTTATGATAGAACTCCATCATATAATAAAATTAATTGAACAAGAATCTATTTATATCATTCCGAACTCGGAGAAACCAATACTTTCGGAGTTATAATGTGTCAAAGTTTGAAAAAGGGCGCCAAAGCTCCTGTCCACAGGGCTTTCCCACTTTTTCAATTTGGCTTTTTTGCGTCAATTCTCAAGAATTTTCGTAATTAAATTCAAAACGTAGGTCTATGACTTATCTCATGTTGCATATATATATACACATCAGGAAATTATAATTAGAGTATTCTATGAAATCATATAGAATTGAGAATAATTATTGAAATTTTGAAAAATCATATCTCCGAAAGTATTACTTTATTAGAGTTGAGAATTACATCAATGGATTCTTGTAATGAAACTTCATCTTAAAAAAATTTAATTCAAAATTTGTAATGTAAAAAAAATTTTTTGTTACTCCGAAACCACAGGCCGATTTTGCCCAATAACGAACCTAACCGAGATATTTATCTACTTAACCTACTCTGAAAATTTCAACTGTCTAGCTCATTCCGTTCGAGAGTAATCGTGTTGACTGCCGGACGGCCGGCCAGACAGAATCAATTTTGACCATGGATTCTTGATCAGTGATTTGAACCAAATCGTTTGAGACCATTTTCAGCGAAAAATTCCAAAATTAAAAACATTTGGGCAACTTGATAAGCACTCTGTTCCGAGGAACAAGAGCGCTAAAAATACGGATAGAAATTTAGAAGCATTCCAATTACACGTTCAGTGTGTTGGGCAAGTAATCATTATATCATTCATACGTATCATGAATATAATCTGAAGAATCTGAATGGTAAATTCGAATTAAGAGTGTCCAATACAGGAGAATGGACAACGTAATTTACCATGATAAATTCGATTAAGGGTGTCCAATACAGAAGAATGGACAAAAAACATATGCGCAAAAGCTTGTGACTTCACGTCAGTACTTGAACCAATTTTTTTTTCGTGATTTTTTCGAAATTTTCTAGGGGTGCGGTTCTTAAAATTTTTTTTTCGTCATTTTTTTCAAATTTTCTAGGGGTACGGTTCTTACAATATTTAAACACGTCTTTATGATGATTTTCTACTACTAGTTACCAAGCTTCAATTCGATCGAATATTCATTTTTTGAGCTATCAAGGAAATAATATTTCAGGTGGGTATAACTCGGAAACCGTTTGACCGATTATGCCCAAAAACGAACTCAACTCTCCCTTTCGGATGCGTAACCTACCTGAAAATTGCAAGTCCCTATCTCCTTTCGTTCGAAAGTTATCGAGGCAACGGTCACCCATCTACTGAACTCACACAAGAATGCTCGAATCTCCAACAATATTTAACCGATCGTATTAAAATTTGAAACTTGGCAGTAGAGTTAGGTTATGAAGGCTCTTGCAAAATTTCAGCAATTTCAAACGAATAGTTACTGATTAATAGAATTTTTTTTTTATTTTCAATGATTTATTAAAAATTTTCTACAAATGCTATCCTCACCAAATTTTGCAAACATTTTTGTGTTGGCATTCTACAACTAATAATCATGTTTGAATTCAATCGGTTCAGTATTCTTCGAGTTAATGAGGAACAAAAAACCACCAAATTTCAGAAAATTTCAGATGGCTATAACTCTAAAACCGGTTGGCCGATTATACTCATAAACAAACTCAAATGTCGCACTCAGATGCACAACCTAACCTGAAATTTTCAAGCCGCTATCTCTTTCCGTTCTCGGGTTATCGTGACAACAAAAATATTTTTTAATAATTTTTTAATAATTTTCTAGCGATACGATTCTCACAAAATTTCACAAACGTGCTTAGGTTTATATTCTACAACTATTCACCAAGTTTCAATTCGATCGGATCTATATTGGTTGAAAACAAAATTATTACTCGGAAACAACTGGGCCGATTATGCCCAACTTGTCGGTCGTATTGAGATGCGCCACCTACCCTGAAAATTTCAAGTCGCTAGCTCTTTCCGTTCTCAAGTTATCGTGGCAACGGCCGGACGGCCTGACGGCCGGCCGGACAGAATCAAATTTGACCTCGAAGTCTTCATTGGAGAGTCGAACCAAATCGTTTGAGACCATTTTCGTAAAAAAATTCGAAAGTTACAGACATTTGGGCAAAATGGTTACGCGATGTTCCCCAGAACATACGCGCAAAAAGAGGATCGGATTCTTCTAACGCGACATAACGCGAGTGAATTTCTGATATACGAGTTTCATTACTCCTATCATAATTGCTCTCGGAAAATCCTCTATTCTCCCAAATCTCATAAAAATTGATGATCCATTTGTTTAAGTGCTACGCCATTACTAAAACGACGGATCGCATACACCTACTTTATGCTGATTGTTTTTCCATTATATCTTTATAGTCTGAGCCTTATTTTCATGAGAATTCAGGGCGAATACAAATCGATCCATTTTAAATTAAATTTCAATCATCGGTTAGAATGGTTTTTTTGATAATTCATATTACCTATGATTTATTAAGGTAACCTAAGCTTTTTTCATTTCATTATTATTGGGGCGGAACATTTTCGTGACGTTAATTGAATGAAGGCTGCGTAAATATTGCTACTATATGGCTGAATCCTATTGAATTAATAATGTTCCCTGTGGAAATATTTTCTAATAATGGAGCGTTGTTATGTTCCGATATGGTGAATTAACGACTTCAGCCTCATAGTTACCTTCCACTAAATATTAAACGTAGATAAATCGGATGTTGTTATTTCAACAATATAAAATTTTGAAGTACACAAGGAAGAATAATCTAAATCGAACAGAATGTACTACCTCAATAGGCAGACGGCAAGAACAAGAGCCGCGACACTTGTGAAATTATTTTTCCCATTTTTGCCCAAATGACGATAACTTTCGATCGGAAAGAGATAGCGACTTTAGATTTTCAGGGTAGGTTGCGCATCCAAATACGACGGTTAGGTTTGCTCATTGGCATAATCGACCAAACGGTTTTGAAGTTGAAATTTTTCTTTCTCAATAACTCACTATTTGAGTACTGGGGATATTGAAAAGATTTCTCACCTTGGGGATTTTTCGTCAATATTATCTATGCTGTATAAGATGTTGAAAAAGAATTAATATGATTTGAAATGTGGTATATGAATAAAAGAAGAATCAGTTTCTAATATCAATTTGCCTGCAACTTTCGAATTTCACAATTCTTGTATGCCAAAATTATTTTGAAAACTTTCCAAATTCCTACTTTATTCTCTGAAAAAAATTTCGTCAGAATGGGTTCACTAGTTTCGTTTCAGTAGATTTTTTACAAGCAATCTTTTGATTGTGGGGCATAAAAAAAAATGAAATTTAATTCAAATAATAGTTTATTTATCATGATTAATTGAGCAATTTGCAATGCTTTAATGCTTCAAAAATTGTCATTTAAAAAAAAACAACAGTCCCAAAAATTATTAATCCGAAACCAACAGACCGTTTCTACCCAATAACGAACTTATCCAAGATATTCATTCCTTAAATCTACTGTGAAAATTATACTATATCAATTGAAGCTTAGTCAATATTTCAATTTTGTTTTTACTAGAGATATTCTGAACCCAATTTTATTAACTTACAAAGTATATATTTTCATCATCATATGGAATAATATGGATTATCCATGAGCTATCATGATAGCTGAGGTTGTTTCATTGTTCATTTTTCATTCAATCATATTTTGTTTTCTAGAACAGGAGGTATTTTATATCAAGAATTTTGAATAGAACTAGGAATAAATATGACATCATACTTATTCTGAAATCACTCTTGTCTGTAGACAGAGACAATACCTTCTATTTCTCTATGAGATGACAATCACAGAACACTAATAGATGACAATGACGACACGCAGAATATACCTTACCTTAGGTATATTCTGTGTGATATGTATGAACACGGATCATCAAATTCATATTTACGATGAAAGCATTCTGTGAAACCATATACTTACGATTTAATGTTGAAATTTTGAATAATCATTTCTCCGAAAGTTTTAGTTTGTATTAGATTTGTAAATGATATCAATCGAATCTTATGATGAAACTGCATCTAACAAAATGTAACTAGAAATTTGTAAAGGAAAAAAAAATATTTTTCGTTACTTCGAAACCATTTGGCCGATTTTGTTCGATAACGAACTTAACCGAGATAATCACCCCCCAAACCTACAACTGCCTAGCTCATTTCGTTCGAGAGTTATCGTGTGAACGGCTGGACATAATCGATGTTGACCACGGATTCTTGATGAGTGAGTCGAAACAAATCGTTTAAGACCATTTTCAGCGAAAATTCGAAAATTACATTTGGGCAAATTTATAAGCACTCTGTTCCGATGAATAGTGAATGCGTAATCAAAAGGCAGCGAGAGTAAATTTCAGGGGGAAAATATTAACTAAAGAAATTAGAAAGATGGCCGTTATTGCATAATGAATGGTGGAGGTCATTTCAAACATAATTTATTAATACATTTTCTAATGAAATTTCTAGTTTAGTTGCAATAAAAAAAATGTAATTCGTTATACATACTAATTATTTTTCAACATCTATACATTTTCAAGTTCAATTTCGGAAAAAGAAAAACTGATTTCTGAAGAGGTAAAACAAATTTCGGAAATTGTACTAAGTAAATCTGAGTATTTTGTACGAAATTGGATTTACTTTTCCCGAAATTGGTTCTACTTTTTCCGAAATTGAACTTGAAAAATTGGTTCAAGCCCTGTGGACAGGAGCTTTTGGGCGCATGTTCATCTTCCTTGTGGCCCGTACTGACCAGTAAAGAAAAAAAGCAGTATCATGTTGAATACCTTAATATTATTCTGGAACACAAATTTTCCATTACAATAATCTTCATCTAGCTTCTATTTAGTATCAATTCCTGTAGAACGTGATCATAATAAGTGTTTTCCATATAATAAAATGTGTTTGAACTTGGTATGTAGGAAATCTGACATCAATTATTGGAATTAATTGAATTGACAAACAGCCGTCAAATGAGGTAAATAGATTTTTGTGACGATTTTCTGTGACCATAGAACGTCAAAACAAGCTGGAATGTGAATTTTAAGCAATATCTTCTGGAATTGAGATCGTATCGAACTGAAATTTTGCACACTCGTGTAGAATGCTTGATTTAACGTCGGTACAAATTTTTTTATTAAAAAATTTTCCAACTGCCCGATCCCAACAATACTTAGATAATATTATATCCATAAATTAAGCATTTCATTATTGCATGTCTTGAAATAGGTACCTTTTCAAGTCGATCAACATCGTCCTTCTTTCGACGTCTAAACTATGACTTGATTCTTTATGTTTATGTCTTTGAATTTGTTTTCGGTGGAATTCAAAGAGTTCATAGAATAATCGATGAAAATACTGAGAGAGACCCAGGAAATTTGACACATTTTGTCTTATATCTCCAGAAATTGAAATCGTATAGAGCCAAAATTTTGCACAATGTTGCAAAATACTACAATTGACGTTAGTACAAGTTTTTGTTGCAATCTGATGAATAGTTCACGAAAAAAAAATTTTTTTTTCGAAAAAATTAAAAGAAATATTTTTTTAAAAATTACCAACATTTCGATCATAACAGAATTTTGCCAAAAGTTGCGCGTTTATATCCTCGAACTGACTACCAAGTTTCGATTCAACATCTTCTTTAGTTCCTGAAATATCAGGGAAATAACCTCAAAATTTTAAATGTCTATAACTCCTAAACCGTCCGGCCGATTTTGCCCGTTAACGAACTTAACCGTCGCATTTTGATCAGAAACCTACCCTGAAAGTTTGAAGTCGATAGGACCTTCGGTGCTCCTGTTATCGTGCCTACGGCCGGAAGTACGGCCGGACGGCACCCAAAAATCTGACACCGGATTCGTGATCAGGGAGTCCGAATTAGTCTATTAGCCAATTTTCAGCTCGAAATTCGAAAATTACAGACATTTGGACGAAATGATAGGACGATGTTCCCCTAGAACATGCGCCCAAAAAGAATGCAGTCTTGAAAAATTTTCTTCTTCAAATAATGTTTCTCTCCAATTTGCCTTAATAGAAATCATCGTTATAATGATGTTGGTATAATTTTTGTCCCCTTTGCGCAAATTGAGTTCGGGTTTCTAATTAAAATGATTGACACCTAGAGTGATATGGGAAGCGAGTTGAACTATGGGTCCTGAGGGTTTTGCTATGACTTAGTTTGGGGTACAGGATCCCGCTCAACTTTGGTTATCCAATTAAAACTCGAAAACCCGTTGAAATATATGATCAAAGGAAGTTTGAATGTTAAAGACTTGAAATATCTCAGGTCATCACTTGGGAGCACACGTTTAAATTAGAACGGTTAGTTTAAATTTGGACTTGTAGGTCGAAGAAATATTGACAGTGTGAAACGATTATTGAAGTGGAATAGTTATTTAATCAACTAGTTTATTAATGATAGCGATTAATGGTCGAGATATTTTAACACGTGAGCGGAGCGAGCGTGTTAATGTTGGAGACCATTAATCGCTAGATTAATAAACGAGTTGATTACAAGATTTTTCCGTCGACCTCATTATGAATTAGAAATAAATTATTTATTCAAATAAATTTTATTTCTCACAATATAAAATTTGACAATGAAAATCTCGATGCTCACTTTGACATATTTATATTTATGGTTCCAATTGAACAATTTGTGAAATTCATAGGAGGAATTTTCGAAATGTGACATTCTGAATAGTCCAAATTTACATCGTAACTGACGATTTGCTATATGGAATGTGTGGAACTGGTGGGAGCTGATGTATTAATTACTGGCGAACGATTATCGCAAAACATTTTTTCAGCAGTTTCTAATCTATTTTTCATCGAGTTTTCGATGTACCCTTCTGCAATAGATGTTGATTTCCATCCTCCAAGCCGTTTGATGGCTGCAAAATCTGCTCCACTGTCCGAAAGGATAGATGCAGAAGAAGGCCGAAAACAGTGACCTGTATACAGATTGGGTTGTTCTAATTTGAGAAATTTTGCAATTAACGATGGTAATTTCGAAAACGTATTGATTCCTACTGGCTGTATTGAGCATTTAAAGTTCTTGTAAAAGACGAAAAACTTTTCGTGCGGAGTGTGAATTGGTCTCAAGGATATATATCTCTTGATTGGATTCAAAAGTGTACGCTCCTCATTATCCACCACAGTGAATATCCTTTTCCAGTGCGTTTTGGATGAATTCACTGTTATTAAAAATTTCGAGCCCATATCCTGCACATCATTTATCTGCAACTTATACAGCTCATCTTTTCGCAATGCCCCGGATACTCCAAATATCAAAGCGACCTTCAAATAAAAAATTTAAAGTTACATATTTTATATCTACGTGACAATAAGAAAAATTTAGAAAATTAATTTAATTGAGTTCTATATTTACCTTTGTCATCAAGAAAATACTGTCTGGAGCATTTGCTATAAACTCTTTTACATGATCTTTCTCGAGAACTTTCTGCTTATATCAATATTCCTTTTAAAGTTTTACGAGCTTTTATTGGGAGGTCAACGGAAATAGTTATTTAATCAACTTGTTGATTAATGACAGCGATTAACGAACGAGATTTCTTTAACCATTATCGCTGTAATGTTCGAGATCATTAATCACCAAATTAAACAATGAGTTGATCTCGAGATTTTTACCCCGACCTCGTTTCGAGCTGAAAGAATTCTGTACTGAAAAAAAATATATTTTCCATAACCAACAAATTCATCAGAATGAAAAATTGAGCCGTTGGAAACTGATAAATGTGATATACGCTGATTATATTGCCCTTGCATCTCGTCATTCTGATTTCCAAAGTATAGAAAATAATCTGATGCAGATTTAGAAATTCTGAAAAATTACCTATTTGAGTGGCGTTTGTGTCCGAATACAAATAAAACTGAATAATAGTTAAAAATATAGAACATTGAGTGTAGCTTTCAGCGATTCTTTCTTGGGACATAATTTCTATCCTAAATACCTAGGACTGAAAATAGATTCCTCTTTGAATTTTAAAGCTCATTTGGATTTGGACTTGCGTCTGAAGTTGAAAAAAAGGAATAATATTCTGCAGAAATTAGCTGGTACTTCCTGGGGTGCTGATGCAGCTACTCTCCGTACGGCAGCCTTAGCCTTGGTTTTTTCTGCCGCTGAATATTGTTGCCCCGTCTGGTTTAACAGTGTTCATGCGCAAAAAATAGATACACAGCTCAATTCATCTATAGCTTTGTTTTGGTTCGCAGTTCTGGACAGTTCGCACAAGCGCACATGTAAAAATCCGTAATTCGCTGTTTTGGTTCATTCAGAACTGTCCCAGAACTATATCGCCCAGTGTTTTGGTTATTTTGCGAACCAATTCGGAACTATCCTAGAACAGTGAAAACCGTCCGTACGTTTTACTTCGAACTGGTTCAGAATTAGGCAGTTCGCACATGCGTATCGAGGTTTTCGAAATGATGTTGATTACTTGACAGCTCACATATTGTTTATTTTGATTATTCAAACAAGTTTCAGTAGCGGATAAACTGAAATTTTGTGCAAGTGTTTGAAACAAGAAGCTATCTTAAGATGGAGGTAAATGATACCCCGTTTGTGAAGTTTTCTATGTAACATTTCTCTTCATCATTTTCAGTATTTATTTTCTTCGGGATAAGTAGAAGTTCATCATCTGATCATGAGGACAATTTTTTGGAAGCAATTTTGCCGGAAGTACTTGGGCATATATTAGGGTGATTCAAAAAAAAAGAATATTTTTTTTTTTCGTTTGGTACTCTGAAAATAGGTTCCTAGACACCTCTAAGAAAGCCTCTCCAAGCATGAGTTCTTAATTGTAACGGGAAGGTCCTCCTTCTTACAGTTTTCTATTTTTTCTTATTATCAGATAGAAAAATTTATATCTCGCTTCCAACTACTTGAAAAAATATCTTGTTCCTTAGATTTTGTAGGAAATTGAATGCTCTACAAAAAAGGTCTCTTACGATTTTTTCGTAAACTCAACCGTTTAAAAGATATTAACGGTTAAAGTTTGATTATTTTTGGGAAAATTTTTTATTTCTTATGAATTTTATAACTCAATGAAAAAAAATCATTATGAATGATGAAACTCATAGTTTTGTAGGAAATTTACTGCTCTATAAAAATAGTCTCTTATGATTTTTCGATCAAGTTGAGCGTTTACGAGATATTCATCGTCAAACATCAATGCATATCAATTTTTCTAGTTTTTGATCAATAATTCGAAAAATTTCAATTTATTCTGTGAGTTTCAAGGAAATTTAGACAAATTTGAGTTTTTATTATAAAAGCAACTCCTATAGATGTTTTCTGTTCAAAAATTCATTTGAAAGTTTTTATTCTAATAATATTTTTTTAAATTTTATCTTTAATAATTTAAAATCTTAATCGCGTTGTCATTTATTATTATGAAATTTGTTCAATGCGTATTTTTAAATTGTTTTTCACAAAATATACATAAAATTTTCGTTTGAGGGGATTTTTGTTTCGAATTCCATTTCTTCTTCTGTTTGTCTTCTGAAACTAACACCATCTATGTTTTTTACTCTCAACTATCTTCAGTATCTACCCATTTAATACCGTATTTTCAGTGTTCCTAAAACTGATCATCTTGAATACGTAATAAAATATTGAAAATTATATGGCAGTTGATAATTAAATAAATAAATTCTTCGATAAAAAAGTGAAACACATGTGAAACACACTAAATTGAATTATATATTTAAAAAAATGCACAAATTTTTTGTTTTAATGTAATCAAACATGCCCAAGACTAAAAAAACTAATTAAAAAAATAGTTCATAACATATTTCTATTCATAGAAACTCAAATTTGTCTAAATTTCCTTGAAACTCACAGAATAAATTGAAAATTTTCGAATTATTGATCAAAAACTAGAAAAATTGATATGCATTGATGTTTGACGATGAATATCTCGTAAACGCTCAACTTGATCGAAAAATCATAAGAGACCATTTTGATAGAGCAGTAAATTTCCTACAAAACTATGAGTTTCATCATTCATAATGATTTTTTTTCATTGAGTTATAAAATTCATAAGAAACAAAAAATGTTCCCAAAAATAATCAAACTTTAAACGTTAATATCTTTTAAACGGTTGGGTTTAAGAAAAAATCGTAAGAGAACTTTTTTGTAGAGCATTCAATTTCCTACAAAATCTAAGGAACAAGATATTTTTTTAAGTAGTTGGAAGCGAGATATAAATTTTTCTATCTGATAATACGAAAAAATAGAAAACTGTAAGAAGGAGGACCTTCCCGTTACAATTAAGAACTCATGCTTGGAGAGGCTTTCTTAAAGGTGTCTAGGAACCTATTTTTTAGAGTACCAAACGAAAAAAAAAATATTCTTTTTTTTTTAATCACCCTAGCATATATGTAGAAAATCTGGTTGCATCATATACAGACAAACAGTTCCAGGAAAAATTTAAGTCCAAAGAGATGTGTTGGCTAATTTGGCCGATGTGTTTGAACGAAGTGAATTCTTTGCAGAAAAATTGGCTCAAGCACTGACGTGAAGTCAGAAGCTTTTGCGCGTATGTTCTATTGCCCATTCTTCTGTATTGGACACCCTTAATCGAATTTACCATGGTAAATTATGTTGTACATTCTCCTGTATTGGACAGGAATTTACCATGGTAAATTCGAATTAATTAATTTTTTTTTTCGTGATTTTTTTGGAATTTTCTAGGGGTGCGGTTCTTAATTTTTTTTTGCGTATTTTTTTTCGAAATTTCTAGGGGTACGGTTCTTACAAAATTTTAAACACGTCTTTATGATGATTTTCTACTGCTATTTACCAAGCTTCAATTCGATCGAATATTTATTTTTTGAGTTATCAAGGAAATAATATTCCAGGTGGGTATAAAACGGAAACCGTTTGACCGATTATGCCCAAAAACAAACTCAACTCTCCCTTTCGGATACTCAACCTACCCTGAAAATTGCAAGTTCCTATCTATTCAACCGATCGTGTTAAACCTTGAAACTTGGTAGTAGAGTTAGGTTATGAAGGCTCTTGCGAAATTTCAGCAATTTCAAACGAATAGTTACTGAATTTTTTGTTTCATTTTTCAATGATTTTTTTTTAAATTTTTTACAAACACTATCCGCACGAAATTTTGCAAGAATTTTCGCGTTGGCATTTTACAACTAATTACCATGTTTGAATTCAATCGGTTTAGTATTTTTCGAGTTAATGAGGAACAAAAAACAACCAAATTTCAGATGGCTATAACTCTAAAACCGTTTGGCCGATTATGCCCATAAACAGAAAGAAATGTCGCGTTCTGGTTCAAAGCCTAACCTGAAAATTTCAAGCCACTATCTCTTTCCGTTCTCAAGTTATCGTGACAACAAAAATATTTTTTAATAATTTTTTTTCAATTTTCTAGCCATACGATTGGCACAAAATTTCTCAAACGCGCTTAGGATCATATTCTACAACTACTCACCAAGTTTCAATTCAATCGGATTTATATTGGTTGGAAACAAAATTATTACTCGGAAACCACTGAGCCGATTATGCCCATTAACGAACTTGTCCGTCGTATTGGGATACGCCACCCACCCTGAAAATTTCAAGTCGCTAGCTCTTTTCGTTCTCAAGTTATCGTGGCAACGGCCGGACGGCCGGACAGAATCAAATTTGACCTCGAATTCTTCATTGGGGAGTCGAACTAAATCTTTTGAGACCACTTTCGTCAAAAAATTCGAAAGTTACAGACATTTGGGCAAAACTATAACGCGATGTTCCCCAGAACATACGCACAAAAAGGCACTGGGTTCTTGAGAATCAGTGCTCTCAAGTGTATGCTGGTATGCAACACAAGAAGCTGCATCATTTCGAGATGTAGCGGATCGATTCAAGGTTGGATTGAGTACACTGCACCTAATAATTGAAAAAACAAGCCAACTTAACAGTAGCAAGTGCGCAGAAGTTATCAAATGGCCTCAGAAGAAGAAAAACATGAAATTCTAAATGAATCTGTTGAAATGGGATTCCCTGACGTGGCGGGATGTGTGGATGGTAGTCATGTTAGAGTTGGCAAGCCCAGTGATGACCATGAATCGTATTATAACAAGAAGAAATATTATACCCTTCAGGTAAATGGCAATAAATGTGTCAAACATGGTGTGATATTTCTATTAAATGGTCTTCCAGTTTCAAGAAGTTTTCAATTCAAAGAGACGAATAATGCATGCATTCGTAGGATTTCCAGGTTCTGTCCATGCACGACTTCAGGACTTTTCAGGGTTCCGATTTATATACAAATTTACCAGACATGTGCAAAGATAAATATATTCTGGGAGATAGCGCCTATCAATGCCTGAGAAATCTTTTTACTACATTGAAAAATAATGGACACCTCACTCCAGTTAAAATCAATTTCAATAAGAAATCACCAAGTGACGATTGAGCACACCTTTGGAATACTGAAACAAAAATTCAGGTAGAATGTTGTGTGCTACATAACTTGTCACTGGAGGCAAATATTTGGGATCTTATTACTGGAGAGGATATGGGAGGTGATGCTTTTTCAATCTAAAATGAATAAGTATAGATGAGGAGACTGAGGATAATGTTGTCGGACTGAACTTCAGGAATTATATAACCACCATTTTGTATATAGATAATTGAAGAAAGTTGCTCTCTTTAATAATTGATTTCCATAATTTCTGGTATTCGAACCCTAAATTGAAACATTGCATTATACTAGAACAAGACATTTCTGTTTTAAAACCAATCAGT
The DNA here is from genome assembly GCA_937662695.2 of Halyzia sedecimguttata. Lineage (NCBI taxonomy): Eukaryota > Metazoa > Arthropoda > Insecta > Coleoptera > Coccinellidae > Halyzia > Halyzia sedecimguttata. The sequence continues at coordinate 35,827,674 of OW569417.2, forward strand.
TTTCAATCCTTTTTTCAACTTCTCAAAAATTGTTACCCAGAGGTGTAAAATCAAAGGGTGACATAATAATATTGTGTCACATGCAATATTTTCAGATTGTGGAACAAAAAAATTGGTTCAAGCACTGACGTGAAGTCAGGAGCTTTTGCGCTTATGTTCTATTTTCCATTCTACTGTATTGGACACTTTTAATCGAATTTACCATGGTAAATTCTATTGTCTATTCTCCTGTATTGGACACTCTTAATCGAATTCACCATGGTAAATTCGATTAAGAGTGTTCAATACAGGAGAAAGGACAATAGAACATACGCGTAAAAGCTCCTGACTTCACGTCAGTGCTTGAACCAATTTTTTTTCGTGAATTCAGGAGCTTTTGCGCGTATGTGCTATTGTCCATTCTCCTGTATTTGAACACTCTTAATCGAATTTACCATGGTGAATTCTATTGTCTGTTCTCCTGTATTAGACACTCTTAATCGAATTTACCATGGTGAATTCGATTAAGAGTGTCCAATACAGGAGAATAGACAATAGAATTCACCATGGTAAATTCGATTAAAAGTGTCCAATACAGGAGAATGGACAATAGAACATACGCGCAAAAGCTCCTGACTTCACGTCAGTGCTTGATCCAATTTTTTTTTCGTGAAGTCAGGATAGAAAGCAATGATGAAAAAATTAACACATTATTGTCTACCTTCAATTCTTCTTTAAGAGAAGAATACATAATTATTCTTGAAAAATATTACTGGAGTTAATGTCATATTTAAATAATCAAAGTAAAGAAAATAATAAGTTTAGTTGCTAACATATTGAATGAAATTCAATTGAATTCCCGTAATAATCAATTACTTATTCTTAACCAATAAATGTCCATTGATAGATCTAAAGGTTATGAGGTGAAACATAAAGATATATTCTCATTAGTGATAGAAAAACGGGCCTAAAAAATATGTCATCATGACATTCATATTTTATTTTTGAAGGTTTTCGCAAAAATACGACCATAGACAACATATACGACGATTCGCGTCCGCTACCGCTACAGCTACGCTACCGAAATCACAAAAGGCTGCTCGGTTCTCCAACAATATAGATCCGATCGTGTTCAAACTTGGAATTCTGCAGTAGAGTTAGGTTCTGAAGGCTCTTCCAAAATTTCAGCCATGCCGGACGAATAGTTTATGATATATAGAATTTTTTTCAATTATTTTTAATTATTTTTTTTTCAATTTTCTAGTTATACCATCCTCACGAAATTCTGCAAAAATTTTTGCGTTGGCATTCTACAACTAATAACCATGTTTGAATCCAATCGGTTTTGTATTCTTCGAGTTAATGAGGAACAAAAAACAACCAAATTTCAGAAAATTTCAGATGGCTATAACTCTTAAACCGTTTGGACGATTATGCTCATAAATAAACTCAGAGGTCGCATTTAGATGCACAACCTAACCTGGAATTATCAAGCCGCTATCTCTTTCCGTTCTCAGGTTCCCGTGACAACAAAAATATTTTTTAATAATTTTTTTAAAATTTTCTAGCAATACGATTCTCACAAAATTTCACAAGCGTGCTAAGGTCTATATTCTACAACTATTCACCAAGTATAAATTCGATCGGATTTAATTTGGTTGAAAACAAAATTATTACTCGGAAACCATTGAGCCGATTATACCCATTAACGAACTTGTCCGTCGTATTGGGATGCGCCACCTACCCTAAAAATTTCAAGTCGCTAGCTCTTTCCGTTCTCAAGTTATCGTGGCAACGGCCGGACGGTCGGACGGCCGGACGGCACCACAGAATTAAATTTCACATTTGGGCAAAACTATAACGCGATGTTCCCCAGAACATACGTGCAAAAATTAAATGCCATTTTAGAAAATTGTTGTCTCATGAAGTCGAAACCAATCGTGACTAGACACCTAGATCATGCATCGAGAATTGTCACCAATTGTGACAATTCTCGAATCTCAAAATAACAATCAACAAAATAGTTCTGAAGATTTTCGTTAAGCGTCTGAAGAAGGAGTCTGATATAGACTCCGAAACGTTACGATATAGTTGTTTCTTCGTTGATGTTGTTTCGTTGTTATTTGTTAGGCAACATTGTTCAATTGATTGCTGCTGACAAATATCTTGTGTTTCTTACGCAGAAGCAAATCACAAAATAATGAATTTTTTATTTTATAGATATTTTTCCTAGTTTGGGAGAGAAAACCCAGAAAGAAACCATTCAATGATATACAAGACTGTTTTGATACCAAAAATAATATTGAGTTTTTGTAAATTGAATAATTTATGTGCAAATATTAGGGATGATGTTTCAGAAGATTTAGATCATTTTAATGATGAAGTTTATGAAGACATTGAGAAAGAACAACATAACGGAATCATCAGAAGAAATTTCTGTTCGTTGAACACCGTGGTTAATATTGCTAATTCAACTTCCTTAAGTAGTGAGACATGTTCCTATATACAGTATTTCCATACTGTTGCTAGCAAAAAATACTGAAATATTGATCTACATTTGTGCATCAAATATTTTCTCTTGAGTTAAGGTTCATAATAAAGAATGAATATTTTTGTGGTAAGAACTATCAAATTATGAAAAGAGGATTGTATTTCCTTAATATATTTTGAACTATTATAATATTTTGTTAGCCAGCCTATACCTATTAAAATAGCAGGAATAAATGAACAATCTGATATGATTGTCTCCAGCTTTGCTCTAGACATTTCTATGATACTTTTCTTAGGTATTTCGAGTTGAGAAAACTATGCACCGAGTGTAAGTTGCAACAACAGATTCCACGAGATTAAATCATTGCAGATTGATCATTCACTCTTGATAAATAAACTATTATTTGAATTTAATTTCTTTTATGGTGCAGTTCTATTATAAGAATCCATTGATATCATTCCCAACTCTGAGAAACCAATATTTTCAGAGATATGGTTTGTCAACAAGAGAGCCAGAGCTCCTGCCACAGGGCTTTACCCCTTTTCATTAAAAATTTTTCCAGATTTGGCTCAGGCAGGTGCAAGCGTTCAAAGATTCCTCAATGTGCTAATACACTCCTGCACTTTGTTTTCATCCTTAACACATAACGGTTCTTCATTATTAAAAAACAGAAAAGCTGTACCACCTGATGCTGGAATTGCAAATGTGAACAGTACGCTTATGAAGCAGCAAAATCTTCTAATCTATCATTGGAATATTATGCTAGAACTGCATCAAAAAATAAAACAAATTAAATAAGAATCCATTAATATCATTCCCTAATCTGAGAAACCAATACTTTCGGAGATATGGTTTGTCAAGAACAAGAGCGCCAAAACTCCTGCCACAGGGCATTCTCCCTATTTTACATTTAAGGTTGCTTTTAGCATAGATCATTTTGGCCATAAACTTGCTATGAGCCCTTTCTCAGCAATACTCGTGAATTATGCTAATAATACTGATTCAGAAAAATGTGTTCTCCCCTTGCACCACGCTAAGAATTATGAATAAATTTTTTCATACAAATTGCGGCTATTCTGAGACAGCAAACGGAGAAATGCCGCTTTAGCAGTTTCTGCCGTATCTGGTGGTATCAATGATAGATTTTCTTCATAATTCATTTTAAGAACTGGCAAAATCAGATTCTAATGCTGAATTTAAAACAGATAGATAAATTTGACAGTACGATGGTTCCTCAATTTGAATTTATAATTAATTTTGCTGTAGAATTATATTATGGAGAATAAATACACAGATCTTAGATTTCATATTTGAAACATATATCAGTGAGGTTGTGACATAATTCAGATTGCTCGTGACTAACTTCTATGTGCGGTTACCCATGACAATCATGCATTAATAGGATATAAATGGAGCGTAAATAGGGGTTATTAATGAATGATTTCGTAAACGTTAAACATTGTCATTATTGCTTGGTCGACGGAAAAATCATTTTTATCTACAATAAGAAGTTTCGCGACAATAATAATTATTAGAAACGTGAAAATTGAACAAAGCACTGACGTGAATTCAGGAGCTTTTACGCGTATGTTCATTTATCTATTCACGCCTCAAACACCCTCACGAAATACTGTATGATCCTCTAAGCCAACTCTTTTAAACCGAGTACAATATTTAAATTCGAGAAAAATTCAAATTCTCTTTAATGATACTGACACGCGCGTTGGCATTCTACAACTAATTACCGATTTCAAAGTGTAATATTTCTCTCAAATTTCCGCTAAATATATTGAGAAATGGAGATTCTCTAACTGGAATGTAACCCATGCTTATGAGACTTTTATTCTTGATATCGTCAAATCAATCACCACCTATCTTTTTTACCTATAATTTCGGAACTCTCTGTATTCTTCCATTATTAATAAACGGAAGTATTTTCCGACATTCTGCGTTGGTTTACATGCGGCCAAAATCCTACTTTCAATATAAATATCAGTATTGCATATTTATCAGCAGACGCTCTAATGCTTTCACCTATTTACATTTTGATGGCACGTAGATATATCACCTATTTTTGTACTGTATTTTTGTTCGAGCTACGCCAAATTTATTAATTCCCTCATGTTTTGTTCAACATTTATTCATATTATTTTATCGAATTAGAGAAAGGGTCCAACATGACCGGAACAGGACATTCGGATTATACAAACAAATACATATATGGAAAATAGTTGTATTGATCCTGCTATAATATAGCATGTGTCCAAAAATGCAATCAAAATATGACACATCATAGGGAAAAATATTTTGATTCTCATATTCACATATTATAGAAATATGTAGAAGTAAAAATGATTCAACATGTTAATTTATTTCAGGCATTTTTCAAGATTCTCATAACGAACAGTAGATGCAAGCAACTTCAGCAAATTGAATCTGGTAAGTAAGGTGTCGATATCAAATTTATCAAAACTTAAAGAGAAGATCATTCGTGAAATTTGCTGACCAATAGAACAATAATCATATATTAAATGCATACAATATCTTCTACATGTTCGAATCTCAAGTCAGATTCAGTAATCCATGAAGTCCTTCCAGTTAGGACCTCCACAAAGTTAGCAGGGCCACTTGCGAAAATTTCAATGAAACCTATTGCATTAATTGTCAAATAATTGTCGAGATTTTTCGGATATTTTGGATCCAAGAAAAATATTTTGGAAGGAAGGAAAAATATGAAATTTTCGAGTGGATTGATTTAGTTCCGTTTCAATACCCGAAGTGTACTCGTACAATTTTGAGATAACATATATACGGAGGACAGCGAGAAGTTTCAAAGGAGCAAAGATACGAGGAAAAATTTCGATACGATATGCAAAACTAATTATCGAATCGTGCTACAGGCACCCCTCATTTCCGTGAAGATATTTTTTTTCATCAGGAAAGGACCAAGAAAAGTTATTATTTTGCATAAATTCCAAGAATTACGGTTTGGTTTCCATCGAAATTTGACGTACTTTGAATGTTCAATAGCCAATTTAGAATATTGTTTTCTCAACATAACGGGTATGTGATCACCAAAAATTTTAGTAGTGACATGTTAATCATTACATGAACTAGTGCGCGTAAGTTCCTGGCCTGAATTCAGGGCTTCTATAAATTTGTTTTAGATAAAAAAAAAATATTTTTTTCTCCCCCGGGATGAAAAGTTCACTTTTCGTCCCTGTCACGCGGGAGAAAAGTACCAGATTCTCTCCCGGTGAGATGGCAAATTTACTTTATCTCCCGGCGGTTACCTAGCAACCGCGTGTTTGTATCTCAAGTTGTTGACAGCTGATTCAAAATTAATTAATTATTTCAGTGAATACTGACAAATATAAAATAAATGGATTTGATTAACTCTGATGAAAGTGAAATAGACGGAGAAGAGATAATAAGAAATTTAGAAGAAGAAGGAGCAGCTATTACCAGTGAACTACTTCCGGTAAAATCCAAACGATTATATGAAAAGCGATACAATCAATGAATTCTCATTGATGACAGCTGAGTCAAAAGAAGGTTAATTATTTCAGTGAATACCATAGACATAGAATGTCTATGGTGAATACCTTAGACTAAAGAAGGGGTCTTCTATAGTCTAAGGTGAATACCGATAAATATAATAAAAAATGGATTTGATTAAACGGAGATTAGAGATTAGACGGAGAAGAAAAAAATCGTATACGCACCTAGGGAGAAAAGTAGGACATCCTCGCCCGCGATTGTCACCCTCGCCTCCGGCTCGGGAGACAATCATTCGCGGGCGTGAATGTCCTACTTTTCTCCCTCGGTGCGTAATATACTATTTGGTGTCTTTGTACACAGTCTGCCAAATTCAAATCTTTAAATTCATCAGTTCGAAATTTCAGAGGGGAGGAAGAGTTTTGGATATACCATCCTGTATAAAACAGTATTCGTAGATTCAGTATATTGGACGAAGATAATGAGGTATATAGTTTTAATATATACAATGTGGAAAAGCCAAATGAAATAAATTCATTATCTTGGTTAATATACATACACATACACTGAAAATTCCGAAACACTTCAAATTTAAATTTTAAATTGTCACTTCATCGTAAAAATGCTAACCCTACCTTCAACCCCCTTCGAATGACAGGTACAACCTCCAATTTTTCAAATATGGGCTTTTGATACATCGTTTAAAGGATCTCGGTAGACCAGTAGCCGCAATTTTGACGATTAGCATTGCCGTTGAGAAAAAAGTGCACTAGCCTTAAAAAACAAAACGTCTACTAATTGGATAATATTGTTATCCAATATGTCCATCATTTTTCACAAATATAAGTCTTTCAAGAGCTTCTGGGTGGGTATCATTCTATAGGGATGCATTTTATTTTTTATTAATATGTTTAGAATCGATGTATAGCTAACATTGAATTTTGTGGAGGCATCTCTCTACTCGATTTATGTGGATTTTCTTCAAGGTCAAGCATCATATCTATAATATCATATCCCCACACAGTGTATTCATTAGCAGCTGTTTTTTTAATCTGCCTTACATGCCCAAACTCGCGAAATTGCTTCTGTATGTTGTTTATTGTTCCTTGGGTTTTAGGCGGCAAATTAGTGAATTTCTCATGAAACAAGCGACTTCTTTTTGTGTTCGGGTGTTATCTCTATAATCAATAATTTGTAAAATTGTTTTTTTGTGCATTCCCATTAATTGAACCATTATTCCACATTGAAGATAATGAAATTCAAACAGAAATTAGACTATTTATAAACTAGGTACAACTTATTGGCACAAAGCAATTTGCGAAGGCGTTCTAAAGAAACTAACATTACCACAGAAAGTGTCACATCTTGAAGGCAAATAAGTTTTCTATTATTGTAATAAGATTTGGGAATATTTGAGGGAATATTATAATGAATTTGGGTAATCACATGATTTCATTTTATTGCATGTTGAGTTTTGCAATAAACATGAGAGTGATAACATTTCTGAATAGAGAATGACGCCACCTTTCAAACGATGTATCATAATCCCATTTTTGAAAATTGTGGGAAAGCCCTGTGGACACTAGCTTTGGCGGTCTTGTTCAAGCTTTGACAAATTATATCTCCGAAAGTATTGGTTTCTCAGAGATTGGAATGATATCAATGGAATCTTATGCTAGATCTGCTTCATAAAATGAATAAATTAAATAAGATTCCATTGACCTCATTCCCACCTCAGATAACCTAATACTTTCGGAGTTATGATTTGTCAAAGTTTGAACAAGAGCGCCAAAGCTCCTGTCCACAGGGCTTTCTTACTTTCTCAATTTGACTTCTGTGCGTCAGTTCTCAAGAATTTTCGTAACTCAATTCACAACATAGGTCAATGACTCATCTCATGTTGGATATTTATACATCAGGAAATTATAATCAGAGTATTCTATGAAATCGTATAGAATTGAGAATGATTATTGAAATTTAAAAAAATCATATCTCCTAAAGTATTAGTTTGCTAGAGTTGAGAATGACTTCAATGGATTCTTATGATGAAACGGCATCTTTAAAAAAATTGCATTTAAAAATTGTTGAGTTAAAAAAAAAAATTTTTTTGTTACTCCGAAACCACCTGGCCGATTTTGCCCAATGACGAGGTAAACCGAGATATTTATCTCTAAAAGCTACTGTCTAGCTCATTCCGTTCGAGAGTTATCGTGTTAACGGCCGGACAGAATTCATTTTGACCATGGATTCTTAATCGGTGAGTCAAACCAAATCGCTTAAGACCGTTTTCAGCCAAAAATTTGAAAATTACAGACATTTGGACAAATTGATAAGAACTCTGTTCCGAGGAACAAGAGCGCCGAAGATTGGGTGTTGTACCTGTCTTTCGAAGGGGATTGAAGTTGAAGGGTTCACATTTTTACGAAGACAAAATTTGAATTTGATATGTTTTTCTAGATTCTCCATGAATATGTACAGCAACCAAGTTAATGAATTTATTCCATTTTGGCCAAAATTGCAAAACTTTTGTAGACTTGCCCATACATTTTGTTGTCGAGCAGCTCTTTTTTTCTTGGTGACACGTTAATATTCTCAAGAGAAATATTTCATTTATGTTAGTAACGTAGGTCGGCTCTAAAACATACAACTAAATCACCAGCTTTCAGCCTGTTAAACTCCTTTCCTTGTAGTTTGATGGCCACGGGAATCGTTATACCGAACGAACACTTTACTGGGGTTTTAAATTATCGATGTGTCATTGTCAGGGATCGTTCATATTACCTAATGTGTTCGGACATGACTCCGGAACTATTTCATCATCAAACCTCATGATACAACTAACAAGTGTTGTACTATTGTTATGTATGTGTACTTCCGTTATGTACATTTACGTTGATTGCCGAACGGAGCAAACCAGTCATCAGATTCTCGTAAATCTCTCCACTTTGGATGTTGGAATTATGATGTGGAATGTATGGGAAATATTTGTCCACTATCGGAAATGACAAAGGTAATATGTGTGGTTTCATTCAAGCAATATTCATCGATTCTCCATTCATTAACTCATACAAAACTCATTTCAAATCTGCGCTTTGTCAATAACTATAATATTTGGGTCAATCATTGATAGAACAACGCTGAAGTCATTAAGGTTTTATCTTTAAAACAATCCTATCAATTACATAAGTCTATAATAGTATATTTAAAACAAGTTGCAGGGCTCCTATTAAAACACGAATACGAAATTCGAAAGCGAGCGACGAAGGAGCGAGTTTTCGAACGCATGAGTGTTGGAATTGCCTTCTGCAACGAGTATTAGAAAATTTTGGAAATTTTGAAAATTTGGATTATAAATCCTAGTGACTTTTGTATTGTATCTTGGCAGTTGGTGTAACTGTTACGAAAGTTGACAGATTACGGAATTTGAAGTTGAATCGTAGGTAGGGCATGGAGATCAGATTTAAAACAGTTTCCTAATAGCATGAATGATCAAAAATTAGCAAGAAGGAAATCTCTAGTACATACCTTATTATTTTAATGAAGATAAAAGTTTTCCTGTCAACAATTATTTCGCTATAAACAGATTATATTATATATATTGACAATTGACGTGTGTTGAAATTTGATAGGAATGTCAGTGCTGACTACCACAAAACCAAAAATATAACTAGAAACAATGCGGGAATGAGTTCATTCCAGCACTGATGTTTTTAGTGCTGGAATGGACTCATTACGATACTGAAATAGACAAACGATATTCCATTGGGAGAGGTATACTGTGCACTCTAAATGGGGATCACTGTGAGGATGCTAAATCGATGGGTTTTTGGAACCTTATAACCGAGTTACAGGGTGTTCCATTAGTTAATCATTAAAGGATACTGTGGGAGGTATATTCATTATCAAATGGTTTCTTCCTGGGTATTCTCTACCAAACTCTGAAAAATATCTATTACATAGAAATTTATTACTTTGTGAATTGCTTATGCGTAAGAAACACAAGATATTTTAATAAGAGTTAGAGGATTGAAATTTGCAGAGTAGGTTCGAAGCCTAAATATCTCGGACGAGTTCATTAACGGTTGGAATCCACCAAGCGGTTTCGGAGTTATGGCCGTTTTTAGTAAAAACATTTTTTATGCATATTTCCGATCACTCGATCTGTCTGAAATTCAGCATCAAATTGTAGAATAATGACCTTCATATGTCTGCGGAGTTTTGTATTGAATGGGTTGCCCTAAAGTGTCACAAACATTTGTAACAATTTTTACATATTGTTTCTACAATAACCCTCGAAAGAATGAGCTATGCAGTTGAAATTTTCAGAGTAGATTTGCAGGATAAATATCTCGGTTAAATTTGTTATAGAGCAAAATCGTCCTGATGGTTTCGGAGTAACGAAAACAATTTTTTTTTTATATTGCAAATTTTTTTTAGGTGCAGTTTCACCATAAAGATCCATGGATATAATTTTCAACTGTAACAAACTAATACTTTCGGAGATATGATTTTTCGAAATTTCCATAATGAATCATACTTCTATGTTTTCACAGAATGATCTATATTCTTACATGTCATCTTATTTTCCTATGAGAGATAAATGTCAAAATTATTTGGGTTCGTTATTCTTGATATGAAATACACCTCCTGTAATTTCGGAGATATGATTTATCAAAGTTTGAACAGGAGCGTCAAAGCTCCTGTCCACAGGGTTTGAACCAATTTTTTTCTCGGAATCTATCGGTATATTTATGAGACTCCATATGGAATGGTACGTAGTGTATTTTGAGCCCCCAGATCAGGTTTTCTACTACTCCATACAAGGAGATATTCTTCACGATTTATGAAAAAATTGTAAGAATAGAGTCCAGTTCAGGAAATTGATAATTTGGATACCTCAGCTGTGAAGGGTTGAATGTACAAAATTTCATGAATTTGTGATGATTCATTTGTCAAATAGGGCATTTTGATAATATTATTCAGAATTGGAAATCACCTTGTATAATTCAAACGAGACCCCTTATATTTTTGGTCTAAGTGCCCTTTAACTCTGATATGAAATACACTGATCAACAATTGCTAGGGATCACTTATGAACTTCTCTTCATTTGTATTTTTTTCAAGTTATCTCGTGAATATCTGTACATTATATGTTCTCTAAGGAAAAATTAAGATGTTTTGAGTTGATTATATCAAATTTTTCCTCACTTCATCGGCTCTTGTTCACAAAATCGATTATTATCTGTAGGCTGTTACATGTGGAGTGAAAAACAATGTGGTATTTGTTATTAAATCTGTTTTTTTCTCTCGTTCAAACACATAAGGTGACAATAATTGAAGAAATGAGAACAATATTAGCTTATCAGTCATGCCGAGAAGACGTTTGGCTCCTGTGCAACTGGACCATATCATACGGTGGATACAGGAAGGTTTGTCCCAGCGAGAAGTGTCCCGGCGGTTGAATGTTTCGCAAAGTGTCGTGAGTCGGGCTTGGAATAGGTTAATCCAAAACGACTCAGTAGCTTATGTTCATGGGGGAGGTCGGCACCGCAGTACAACAGCTGCCCAAGATCGTCTTTTGGTCCTCAATGCTAGGAGAAATCCCACTTACCCGGCGTTGCGGCTCAATAGATCACTGAGAGTTGCAACAGGAGTTCTAATTTCGAACCAGACTGTAAGACGACGACTACATGTTCGTGGTTTGAGAGCACGTAGGAGGGTACAACATCCCCGTTTGAATAGGGAACACCGGGTTCATCGACGGCAATGGGCTGAGGAGCACCGCAATTGGACAGTTGAAGATTGGAGCCGATGTTTATTTACGGATGAGTCTAGATTTCGTTTGGTCAACTCCGATGGACGTATTCTTGCTTGGAGGGAAAGAGGTCGAAGGTATGCAGAACAGTTTATGGTACCCACAACAGCTTTTGGCGGAGGTTCTATATGTGTATGGGGAGGCATTTGTTTGAACCAACGCACAGAGTTGGTTGTTCTGCAGAACACCACAATGACCAGCCAGAGATATCAAGATATGATTATTGAACCCATAATTGTTCCGTTTGCGGCTGCCTTGGGCGAGAATTTCATTTTAATTGACGATAATGCCCGTCCACACCGTAGTCGTCTGGTTAAAGAAGCGCTAGAAACTCATGCTATTGATAGGATGGACTGGCCAGCTCGCTCTCCAGACATTAATTGCATCGAACATGTCTGGTCTGAGATGTCTAGACAATTGTCAACCTTAGAACAACCGATCAATAACCTGGAGGACCTTTCTAACGCTTTACGGGATATTTGGACGAATTTGCCCCAAAATTTTATAAATCGATTGATTGAAAGTATGCCTCGTAGGGTAGAATGCTTGAGACGAGCTCGTGGGGGGCCAACTAGGTACTAGCTTAACCGAAACTTCAGCCTTCTTGTGGTGTCATCATAAAATTTTTATGTTATTCAAACACAGAATTTTGAGTGTTCCTAATAAAGTATTTTTTTCTCTCCAACTTTCCATTTTTTCATTCTTTTCTCAAGTGAACCATATTATCAACTGAAAATACTCTGATATCTGACTAAATTTATAATCTTGGAGCGAATAGTTCAGAAATAAATTTAGAAAAAGTAAGTGATCCCTATCAATTGTTGAGCAGTGTATATACAGTTCATCAGGAATCGCCCCAAACATATACATATTTGAAACTTGGTACACATAGGTATCCTATTTAAGAGAGAGTTTCGACTTTGGAAGGAAGGAAAAATATGAAATTTTCGAGTGGATTGATTTAGTTCCGTTTCAATACCCGAAGTGTACTCGTACAATTTTGAGATAACATATATACGGAGGACAGCGAGAAGTTTCAAAGGAGCAAAGATACGAGGAAAAATTTCGATACGATATGCAAAACTAATTATCGAATCGTGCTACAGGCACCCCTCATTTCCGTGAAGATATTTTTTTTCATCAGGAAAGGACCAAGAAAAGTTATTATTTTGCATAAATTCCAAGAATTACGGTTTGGTTTCCATCGAAATTTGACGTACTTTGAATGTTCAATAGCCAATTTAGAATATTGTTTTCTCAACATAACGGGTATGTGATCACCAAAAATTTTAGTAGTGACATGTTAATCATTACATGAACTAGTGCGCGTAAGTTCCTGGCCTGAATTCAGGGCTTCTATAAATTTGTTTTAGATAAAAAAAAAATATTTTTTTCTCCCCCGGGATGAAAAGTTCACTTTTCGTCCCTGTCACGCGGGAGAAAAGTACCAGATTCTCTCCCGGTGAGATGGCAAATTTACTTTATCTCCCGGCGGTTACCTAGCAACCGCGTGTTTGTATCTCAAGTTGTTGACAGCTGATTCAAAATTAATTAATTATTTCAGTGAATACTGACAAATATAAAATAAATGGATTTGATTAACTCTGATGAAAGTGAAATAGACGGAGAAGAGATAATAAGAAATTTAGAAGAAGAAGGAGCAGCTATTACCAGTGAACTACTTCCGGTAAAATCCAAACGATTATATGAAAAGCGATACAATCAATGAATTCTCATTGATGACAGCTGAGTCAAAAGAAGGTTAATTATTTCAGTGAATACCATAGACATAGAATGTCTATGGTGAATACCTTAGACTAAAGAAGGGGTCTTCTATAGTCTAAGGTGAATACCGATAAATATAATAAAAAATGGATTTGATTAACTCTGATGAAAGTGAATTAGACGGAGAAGAAAAAAATCGTATACGCACCTAGGGAGAAAAGTAGGACATCCTCGCCCGCGATTGTCACCCTCGCCTCCGGCTCGGGAGACAATCATTCGCGGGCGTGAATGTCCTACTTTTCTCCCTCGGTGCGTAATATACTATTTGGTGTCTTTGTACACAGTCTGCCAAATTCAAATCTTTAAATTCATCAGTTCGAAATTTCAGAGGGGAGGAAGAGTTTTGGATATACCATCCTGTATAAAACAGTATTCGTAGATTCAGTATATTGGACGAAGATAATGAGGTATATAGTTTTAATATATACAATGTGGAAAAGCCAAATGAAATAAATTCATTATCTTGGTTAATATACATACACATACACTGAAAATTCCGAAACACTTCAAATTTAAATTTTAAATTGTCACTTCATCGTAAAAATGCTAACCCTACCTTCAACCCCCTTCGAATGACAGGTACAACCTCCAATTTTTCAAATATGGGCTTTTGATACATCGTTTAAAGGATCTCGGTAGACCAGTAGCCGCAATTTTGACGATTAGCATTGCCGTTGAGAAAAAAGTGCACTAGCCTTAAAAAACAAAACGTCTACTAATTGGATAATATTGTTATCCAATATGTCCATCATTTTTCACAAATATAAGTCTTTCAAGAGCTTCTGGGTGGGTATCATTCTATAGGGATGCATTTTATTTTTTATTAATATGTTTAGAATCGATGTATAGCTAACATTGAATTTTGTGGAGGCATCTCTCTACTCGATTTATGTGGATTTTCTTCAAGGTCAAGCATCATATCTATAATATCATATCCCCACACAGTGTATTCATTAGCAGCTGTTTTTTTAATCTGCCTTACATGCCCAAACTCGCGAAATTGCTTCTGTATGTTGTTTATTGTTCCTTGGGTTTTAGGCGGCAAATTAGTGAATTTCTCATGAAACAAGCGACTTCTTTTTGTGTTCGGGTGTTATCTCTATAATCAATAATTTGTAAAATTGTTTTTTTGTGCATTCCCATTAATTGAACCATTATTCCACATTGAAGATAATGAAATTCAAACAGAAATTAGACTATTTATAAACTAGGTACAACTTATTGGCACAAAGCAATTTGCGAAGGCGTTCTAAAGAAACTAACATTACCACAGAAAGTGTCACATCTTGAAGGCAAATAAGTTTTCTATTATTGTAATAAGATTTGGGAATATTTGAGGGAATATTATAATGAATTTGGGTAATCACATGATTTCATTTTATTGCATGTTGAGTTTTGCAATAAACATGAGAGTGATAACATTTCTGAATAGAGAATGACGCCACCTTTCAAACGATGTATCATAATCCCATTTTTGAAAATTGTGGGAAAGCCCTGTGGACACTAGCTTTGGCGGTCTTGTTCAAGCTTTGACAAATTATATCTCCGAAAGTATTGGTTTCTCAGAGATTGGAATGATATCAATGGAATCTTATGCTAGATCTGCTTCATAAAATGAATAAATTAAATAAGATTCCATTGACCTCATTCCCACCTCAGATAACCTAATACTTTCGGAGTTATGATTTGTCAAAGTTTGAACAAGAGCGCCAAAGCTCCTGTCCACAGGGCTTTCTTACTTTCTCAATTTGACTTCTGTGCGTCAGTTCTCAAGAATTTTCGTAACTCAATTCACAACATAGGTCAATGACTCATCTCATGTTGGATATTTATACATCAGGAAATTATAATCAGAGTATTCTATGAAATCGTATAGAATTGAGAATGATTATTGAAATTTAAAAAAATCATATCTCCTAAAGTATTAGTTTGCTAGAGTTGAGAATGACTTCAATGGATTCTTATGATGAAACGGCATCTTTAAAAAAATTGCATTTAAAAATTGTTGAGTTAAAAAAAAAAATTTTTTTGTTACTCCGAAACCACCTGGCCGATTTTGCCCAATGACGAGGTAAACCGAGATATTTATCTCTAAAAGCTACTGTCTAGCTCATTCCGTTCGAGAGTTATCGTGTTAACGGCCGGACAGAATTCATTTTGACCATGGATTCTTAATCGGTGAGTCAAACCAAATCGCTTAAGACCGTTTTCAGCCAAAAATTTGAAAATTACAGACATTTGGACAAATTGATAAGAACTCTGTTCCGAGGAACAAGAGCGCCGAAGATTGGGTGTTGTACCTGTCTTTCGAAGGGGATTGAAGTTGAAGGGTTCACATTTTTACGAAGACAAAATTTGAATTTGATATGTTTTTCTAGATTCTCCATGAATATGTACAGCAACCAAGTTAATGAATTTATTCCATTTTGGCCAAAATTGCAAAACTTTTGTAGACTTGCCCATACATTTTGTTGTCGAGCAGCTCTTTTTTTCTTGGTGACACGTTAATATTCTCAAGAGAAATATTTCATTTATGTTAGTAACGTAGGTCGGCTCTAAAACATACAACTAAATCACCAGCTTTCAGCCTGTTAAACTCCTTTCCTTGTAGTTTGATGGCCACGGGAATCGTTATACCGAACGAACACTTTACTGGGGTTTTAAATTATCGATGTGTCATTGTCAGGGATCGTTCATATTACCTAATGTGTTCGGACATGACTCCGGAACTATTTCATCATCAAACCTCATGATACAACTAACAAGTGTTGTACTATTGTTATGTATGTGTACTTCCGTTATGTACATTTACGTTGATTGCCGAACGGAGCAAACCAGTCATCAGATTCTCGTAAATCTCTCCACTTTGGATGTTGGAATTATGATGTGGAATGTATGGGAAATATTTGTCCACTATCGGAAATGACAAAGGTAATATGTGTGGTTTCATTCAAGCAATATTCATCGATTCTCCATTCATTAACTCATACAAAACTCATTTCAAATCTGCGCTTTGTCAATAACTATAATATTTGGGTCAATCATTGATAGAACAACGCTGAAGTCATTAAGGTTTTATCTTTAAAACAATCCTATCAATTACATAAGTCTATAATAGTATATTTAAAACAAGTTGCAGGGCTCCTATTAAAACACGAATACGAAATTCGAAAGCGAGCGACGAAGGAGCGAGTTTTCGAACGCATGAGTGTTGGAATTGCCTTCTGCAACGAGTATTAGAAAATTTTGGAAATTTTGAAAATTTGGATTATAAATCCTAGTGACTTTTGTATTGTATCTTGGCAGTTGGTGTAACTGTTACGAAAGTTGACAGATTACGGAATTTGAAGTTGAATCGTAGGTAGGGCATGGAGATCAGATTTAAAACAGTTTCCTAATAGCATGAATGATCAAAAATTAGCAAGAAGGAAATCTCTAGTACATACCTTATTATTTTAATGAAGATAAAAGTTTTCCTGTCAACAATTATTTCGCTATAAACAGATTATATTATATATATTGACAATTGACGTGTGTTGAAATTTGATAGGAATGTCAGTGCTGACTACCACAAAACCAAAAATATAACTAGAAACAATGCGGGAATGAGTTCATTCCAGCACTGATGTTTTTAGTGCTGGAATGGACTCATTACGATACTGAAATAGACAAACGATATTCCATTGGGAGAGGTATACTGTGCACTCTAAATGGGGATCACTGTGAGGATGCTAAATCGATGGGTTTTTGGAACCTTATAACCGAGTTACAGGGTGTTCCATTAGTTAATCATTAAAGGATACTGTGGGAGGTATATTCATTATCAAATGGTTTCTTCCTGGGTATTCTCTACCAAACTCTGAAAAATATCTATTACATAGAAATTTATTACTTTGTGAATTGCTTATGCGTAAGAAACACAAGATATTTTAATAAGAGTTAGAGGATTGAAATTTGCAGAGTAGGTTCGAAGCCTAAATATCTCGGACGAGTTCATTAACGGTTGGAATCCACCAAGCGGTTTCGGAGTTATGGCCGTTTTTAGTAAAAACATTTTTTATGCATATTTCCGATCACTCGATCTGTCTGAAATTCAGCATCAAATTGTAGAATAATGACCTTCATATGTCTGCGGAGTTTTGTATTGAATGGGTTGCCCTAAAGTGTCACAAACATTTGTAACAATTTTTACATATTGTTTCTACAATAACCCTCGAAAGAATGAGCTATGCAGTTGAAATTTTCAGAGTAGATTTGCAGGATAAATATCTCGGTTAAATTTGTTATAGAGCAAAATCGTCCTGATGGTTTCGGAGTAACGAAAACAATTTTTTTTTTATATTGCAAATTTTTTTTAGGTGCAGTTTCACCATAAAGATCCATGGATATAATTTTCAACTGTAACAAACTAATACTTTCGGAGATATGATTTTTCGAAATTTCCATAATGAATCATACTTCTATGTTTTCACAGAATGATCTATATTCTTACATGTCATCTTATTTTCCTATGAGAGATAAATGTCAAAATTATTTGGGTTCGTTATTCTTGATATGAAATACACCTCCTGTAATTTCGGAGATATGATTTATCAAAGTTTGAACAGGAGCGTCAAAGCTCCTGTCCACAGGGTTTGAACCAATTTTTTTCTCGGAATCTATCGGTATATTTATGAGACTCCATATGGAATGGTACGTAGTGTATTTTGAGCCCCCAGATCAGGTTTTCTACTACTCCATACAAGGAGATATTCTTCACGATTTATGAAAAAATTGTAAGAATAGAGTCCAGTTCAGGAAATTGATAATTTGGATACCTCAGCTGTGAAGGGTTGAATGTACAAAATCTCATGAATTTGTGATGATTCATTTGTCAAATAGGGCATTTTGATAATATTATTCAGAATTGGAAATCACCTTGTATAATTCAAACGAGACCCCTTATATTTTTGGTCTAAGTGCCCTTTAACTCTGATATGAAATACACTGATCAACAATTGCTAGGGATCACTTATGAACTTCTCTTCATTTGTATTTTTTTCAAGTTATCTCGTGAATATCTGTACATTATATGTTCTCTAAGGAAAAATTAAGATGTTTTGAGTTGATTATATCAAATTTTTCCTCACTTCATCGGCTCTTGTTCACAAAATCGATTATTATCTGTAGGCTGTTACATGTGGAGTGAAAAACAATGTGGTATTTGTTATTAAATCTGTTTTTTTCTCTCGTTCAAACACATAAGGTGACAATAATTGAAGAAATGAGAACAATATTAGCTTATCAGTCATGCCGAGAAGACGTTTGGCTCCTGTGCAACTGGACCATATCATACGGTGGATACAGGAAGGTTTGTCCCAGCGAGAAGTGTCCCGGCGGTTGAATGTTTCGCAAAGTGTCGTGAGTCGGGCTTGGAATAGGTTAATCCAAAACGACTCAGTAGCTTATGTTCATGGGGGAGGTCGGCACCGCAGTACAACAGCTGCCCAAGATCGTCTTTTGGTCCTCAATGCTAGGAGAAATCCCACTTACCCGGCGTTGCGGCTCAATAGATCACTGAGAGTTGCAACAGGAGTTCTAATTTCGAACCAGACTGTAAGACGACGACTACATGTTCGTGGTTTGAGAGCACGTAGGAGGGTACAACATCCCCGTTTGAATAGGGAACACCGGGTTCATCGACGGCAATGGGCTGAGGAGCACCGCAATTGGACAGTTGAAGATTGGAGCCGATGTTTATTTACGGATGAGTCTAGATTTCGTTTGGTCAACTCCGATGGACGTATTCTTGCTTGGAGGGAAAGAGGTCGAAGGTATGCAGAACAGTTTATGGTACCCACAACAGCTTTTGGCGGAGGTTCTATATGTGTATGGGGAGGCATTTGTTTGAACCAACGCACAGAGTTGGTTGTTCTGCAGAACACCACAATGACCAGCCAGAGATATCAAGATATGATTATTGAACCCATAATTGTTCCGTTTGCGGCTGCCTTGGGCGAGAATTTCATTTTAATTGACGATAATGCCCGTCCACACCGTAGTCGTCTGGTTAAAGAAGCGCTAGAAACTCATGCTATTGATAGGATGGACTGGCCAGCTCGCTCTCCAGACATTAATTGCATCGAACATGTCTGGTCTGAGATGTCTAGACAATTGTCAACCTTAGAACAACCGATCAATAACCTGGAGGACCTTTCTAACGCTTTACGGGATATTTGGACGAATTTGCCCCAAAATTTTATAAATCGATTGATTGAAAGTATGCCTCGTAGGGTAGAATGCTTGAGACGAGCTCGTGGGGGGCCAACTAGGTACTAGCTTAACCGAAACTTCAGCCTTCTTGTGGTGTCATCATAAAATTTTTATGTTATTCAAACACAGAATTTTGAGTGTTCCTAATAAAGTATTTTTTTCTCTCCAACTTTCCATTTTTTCATTCTTTTCTCAAGTGAACCATATTATCAACTGAAAATACTCTGATATCTGACTAAATTTATAATCTTGGAGCGAATAGTTCAGAAATAAATTTAGAAAAAGTAAGTGATCCCTATCAATTGTTGAGCAGTGTATATACAGTTCATCAGGAATCGCCCCAAACATATACATATTTGAAACTTGGTACACATAGGTATCCTATTTAAGAGAGAGTTTCGACTCATTTGAAACAAATACTATAGAATTATCAGATGTAGTACCCCTAGGGCCTGGATAATACCGAGATAATTTTGTCATTGAGAATGCTGAAAGCGTGATGCTTGATAACAGCCCGAGGCCGCAGGCAGAGGGCTATTATCCTTGTGCAACACGATTGAAGGATTCCCTATGACAAAATTTTGAGTAGGTATTTATCAAGGCTCGAGGGGTATTCGATAAGATCACTTTTGGCGCTCGGAACAGAATGCTTATCAATTTGACCAAATGTCTGTAAATTTCGAATTTTTGGCTGAAAATGGACTTGAACGATTTGGTTCGACTCCCTGATCAAGAATCCGTGGTCAGAATTTATTCTGTCCGGCCGGTCTGGCCGTAGACACGATAACTCTCGAACGGAATAAGCTAGACAGTTGAAACTCTCAGAGTAGTTTTGGGAGATAAATATCTTGGTTGCGTTCGTTATTGGGCAAAATCGGCCAGATGGTTTCGGAGTAACGAAAAAAAAAATTTTTTTTACTTTACAAATTTCAAGTTCAATTTTTTTAAGATTGCATCATAAAAATCCATTAATCTCATTTTCAACTTTAACAAGTTGATACTATCGGAGATATGATTTTTCAAAATTTCAACCTTAAATCGTAGTTCTGTGATTTCACAGGAAATTGAACTTGAAAAGGTTTAGAAAGAGCGATGAATGAATAATTTCACTATGCACTTTCAATGTGTCTACAACTTATGGTATAAGCTAAAATTGTTATGTTTTATGTACTTCTCGCCAACACGGAGTAATGGCGTTCGCAATCCTATAGATTGCAGCTTCAACCATCAAATCAACGATTTTCTGTTCTACCGGGAACGAGATACCTCCTCAAAGGTGTACCCGAAGGAATCTTATTAATGAGGGAATATGGCGTCAAGTTGAATGTTAATATCCTGCCACTTACCACAACTTGCTTATTCCCACTATCTTACAGTTGAACAGGGAATGCCTGAAATGTTTAAGTACATCGTGATCATATCATTTTCTAATGATATATCTGATGGTGGGGAAAGTATTTCTTCCTCAAGAAATTAAAGGTATTTTTTATGCGTCGAATATATAGAAATATACAGGGTGAGTCTTTGACCACTGCATTAATTTTAACCAAAGATTCCTCTCATCAAATGAAACACTTCTTTAATTTACCATTTTTCCAGATTCAGCTCAGGTGAAAAGTGACAAGCGTTTAAAGATTTCACAATGTGCTAATACACTCCCGCATATAAATTATCTATGACATTGTTGGCGGACGAGAATAAGGCATGTTAAAGTGGTTTACAGCTTGATTCGGGATTCCAACGCTCAGGGACGGATCCATAAAAGTAGTGAAATTTCTGGAGTTTTCCATTTTAAAACATTCAATGAAGAATATCTCGAAAACGGTGCGTTTAAGGAGAAATGATGAAGAATAATATAATGTTCTAAAACGATGAAATATTCTTGAAATGACTCAAGAAAAACTTTATATGCTTTCTTTATGCTAATTTCGTTTAGTCTTATGAATCCACGAGTCCATAACTAGAAAACCAGTAGAAGTAGAAAATAACTAATATTTGGAAAATATGTATCATAGTTATAGGAAACTTTACGCCAACATTCATTTTATTCGAAAAAAGGATATCAAAGCTACAAAATAAAAACTGATTTTTTTTCAAAATTTCAACAGCCTGTATCTTTTTACCTGAGCTGAATTTGGAAAAATGTGAACTGAAAAATGTGTTTCATTTGATGAGAGGAATCTTTGGTTAAAATTAATGCATTGGTCAAAGACTCACCCTGTATAGTATTTTCGCTCCGCAATCTTGAATTTTATGCAAGAATTTGACTCAAAAATTCTGGTCTTATATACAGAACAGTCCGGAAGAAACAATAATGGTAAGCTTTACTTGAATAATCCCTTCTAACGTATTCTATGTCCTTCCAAATATGCATGAAATTAATACTTGTATCAATTATTCCTACCCCACTGAATGGAGTGAACAAATGGATAGAAACTGTTTGAAATCGAATAACTAATTCGTTGGCTGATTACAGAAATAAATAAGCAATCTGCAATGATTGAACCTCGTAGATTGGGTTGTTGCATAATTTTTATAGCTCGAAATACCTACAGAGGGCAAAGATTTTATGATGGAAAGATAGGAAAAGCCCTTACATCCGTAGTAGGTACTGAAAAAAAATGTTCTGATCGCAGTATTATTGTATATGTATATTGTATATTGTTGTAGGGGGTAGCGTTACACAGTGACCTTAAGGTCTATTGTGCCCCTCCGTCAGAGCTGTCAATGTCATCACCATCTACAGCTTGCCTTCCAGTTCCAGAGTTCTGATGAACTCCAGTATCTGGGATGGCTTCAAGGAGGCTACGTCTTCGCTCCTGCAGATTTCTTGCCCAAAACATTCCTTGTGTTGTTTTGAGATGGCGAAGCATTCCGTTTTCAGGTGACCAGGAGTTTCATTGTCCTCCCAACAGAATCTGCACTCGTCAGTTTCTTCTTGCCCTAGCCTCATCATATGCTTCCTGAGGCTGGCATATTTCAGTCCAAGAAATTCCTCCGGAACTTTGATACTATAGATCCAAGAAATATTTGGACCTCAGTAAGAACACGCTGCACCTACCTACTCATTTCCTCACTTAGCGTGTTCTTACTGAGTTCCAAATATTTCTTGGATCTGACAGTATCAATGTTCCGGGGGAATTTCTTGGAGTAAAACATTCCGGGCAGAGATCTCCAGAAAATTGGTAGGTAATATTATACTATACAGGTTTATCATACTAAGCAGGGAATGTGATGGCGGCATGATTAACGGGTCTCAAGGTTTGGTACCTATATGGTGAGAAAAAATCTGCGTTTTTGGATTTGTCCACTGGTGTGTCACAGGGATATGTACTCTCTCCACTGCTCTTCAGTATTCATACAGCAAGGTTTCCAGCTGCCTTCCAATCGTTTAAGCAACACTACTATGCTGACGATACTCAACTTTTTTTTGTCATTCTATCTGGAGGACTACCCACAGGTTATCTTCACTTTCAATTTTGACCCAGAATATTTTACAAGATTCTCTTCCAGCCACTCTTCAAAGTTAAATCCGCAGAAAACAGCAGTAATTATCTCTGGAGGACATAACGAGAGAGAATATATCATTCAGAAATCCAGTCAACAGTTGAAAATATACAACTATAATATTACCTTTCTTAACATCATGAAAAGTCTTGGACTCTTAAATGAAAGGGACTTGAGATTTTCCTATCATGTCACTCGGACTCTCAGAAAATCATATGTGAATTTCAAAATAGACATTTTCTCATTGATCAGTCAAAGGCAATACTTTGAGACCGTTTGCTCCTTTTACATCTCAACTATGGTGGCACGATATACAGGGTAAATATTTAAGATGTACTTCAATTTTAACCATGAATTCCTCTCACCAAATGAAACACCTTTTTCCTGTACTATTTCTCCAGATTCGGCTCAGGTAGAAAGTTATAAGCGTTTGAAGATTTTACAATGTACAAATCCACCCCTGTCTTCCCTGTCTTCAACTGTTGAACACAGAGACACTTATTGTATTCAATATCGCATACTTATATGAAAGCTTTATCATCTGATGCTCGAAATTCAACGAAATTGTCTAATAAATCTTATTTACTCCATCAAGTCTTGTCAAATGGTTTTAAATAATCTTTATGCTGCATTTTTGAAAGAAACTACTCCTGAATTTGAAAGAAACTGTTCCTGAATATTAAAACACTGACTCCAACTTGATTTTCATTGAATATACACAATATCTTCATCGCCTATTCTGACATTCAGTAAATATTTTAATTTGCAGTATATAAATGACCTTATGAACCATTTTACCACTTTATAAATAATAACAATTATTATAACCTCTATTAGTCTATCTATGACCTATAGATAGCATATAACCTATACTAATATTTTTTATACTGTGGCAGAAGCAGGCACAGAAAAGTAATAATTATTGGAACATTAGGTTAGCCACAGAAAATGAGTTTGGTGTGTTTATAAATAGGTAAAAACTTTTATTGATTCACCATGAATTGAAATGAAATATCTTGCCTACAAATAATTGGAAACTTCGACACCCATCTGATCATTGAAAAACTTTGGAGCCAATATACCGACTGTATCGTATTCTTCAAGTTGCTGGCTTATATGTGCCTATCTTTGGAAAGATAATACATAAGGTACAATTACGGATAGCGCAGCATGGTCATTTGAAAAGGTAAATGACTGCGGACCCTTAATGAAAGAGATTAAGCTGGGCGAGTATTGCTTTCCAATCCAGTTACCGACGTAGACCTTTGAGTTGGATACGAAAAATAGCGTTATCCTCGACTTCATATTCCATTTACATTCTGCGAACTCGTACCAGTATGGTATCATTTAATTCAAATGCACGTTCTGCTAATTTTAAGCCGGAAATGGTGTCGAACGATCCCATCGGACGTCCCAATGAACAATCTTTATTATTATATTACTAGCTCCCGACTAACGTTGTCCATTCTAAGCTATGAATATTCATTTCGAACTAGAATAAATACAAAATTATTTAAAAAATTCATTGTTATTGTGATGCTTTGTGATACAAAACAGTATTAGTTTTTTTTTCTGGCGCAATAATAAATAATTTTGATGATTTCCCAACACGGTAACAGGCAATATGCAACTATGTGGAAAACATGGATTTTCAAGATTGATGCCATAAACATTTATCGACTGCCCCTGTGATATATATTTATCTACATTGCAAATGCAAGCCGCATTGGAAATAATAACCGATAAAAGTCGATTGGTATATCGTTCGGAATCATAGGAATGTGTGGAATCACAACGTATCCGCCTTTGTAGCTTCGATGACGATTCCAGCGAATTTAAAATTCCTCTAGATAGTTGACAACATCATCGCGGTTAGTAATGGAATCAACTGATTTGTATGTCATCAATTCTCCAGCTATCTTATTTTATTAATTATTATATTTTATTTGGTTGACCTCAACGTTTTTTGCAACCATTAAGTATAACACGTTCGCTCATCCAAACATGATTTTTGTAATCGGTAAACGGCTTCGGAGTTATACTCATCTCAAATTTTGTTGATATTTCAACAATTACTCAAAAAATACAAATACGATCCAATTCAAACATGTTAATTGGTTGAGGAATGCCCATGCACTAATTTTTGCGAAATTTCGTGAGGATCGTAAATACTCCATTCACTTTTATAAAGTCTCCCGGTTGGCCATGATTTAGGTCTATCACGTTTTTGCGCGTATGTTCTGGGGAACTGCGCGTTATCATTTTGCCCAAATGTCTGTAATTTTCGAATTTTTTGCCGAAAATGGTCTCAAACGATTAGGTTCGACTCCCTGAGCAAGAATTCATTCTGTCTGGCCGGCCGGCCGAACGGCAATCCGTTGCCACGATAAGATGAGAACGGAAAGAGAATTAAGAGTATCTAATACAGAAGAATGGACAATTGAACATACGCGCAAAAGCTCCTGACCTCACGTCAGGGCTTGCACCAATTTTTGTAATTGAAACAGAGGCAGGTTGGTACTGCTGAGATATTGTCAAGGTAAGAACAATTCGCCGAGACGTTGCCAATTTCTACTCTCAACATAATCATATTAATCTTCAATCTTAGACAAGATATTATCACAGACCATTATCTTCGAATAATAAAGAACTCTTCGCTTTGAAATTGAAAATGCAGAAAGTAGTTTTGAAGAAGCAGAGACAAGGTAGCATGAAGTGCTATACAGAACCGAAATCTGCAATAGGAAAACTTCATTCTGACATGTTGGACTCTCGAATGAAATTACTTGGTTCATTATATTTTATTGAGGTATAAAAATGACTCGGGTTTCGTAATACTACTACATTTTGAAACTGGTGTATTTCAAGTTGTGCAACAAGGTATCTAAATGTCTTCTTGAGAAAAGTGGGGAATTGCATAGGTACGTCTGTTCGTTCAGAAGTTTTCCTGCCGTGTAATTATGGTACTTTTATTCTTTCTTCAAGTGAAGTATCACAAAGTAACGGACTACTCTATCCATTATTTTTCAATAAAAGTCCAACACTTGATTCTTGATTTCCATACAAGAAAATAGAATAATTGAATATCCCAACCGGTTTATATACGTAAAATATTTCTAGTAACAACAGAGAAAAAAATTTCTTCTACAGTCACCAGGACTGTCGAATTATTGAATTAACATAATATCATCTCAAATTCATTATTTATCCGAAGTAAAATCACATTGTGAAAATACGTAATTACTACGACTTATATGTAGAGAGGACAACATTGCGTAGTTATCTGACAGTTCAATGACTATAACCTAACATTTTCAAAATATATATGGTGAAATGTGTCAAATTTTCATGGCCAACCAGGAGACTTTATAAAAGTCAATGGAATATAACTAGAAAACTAAAGAATAATCATTGAAAAAAATCGTTTATCTCAGAAACTATTCGTCCAATTTTACTGAAATTTTGGGAGATTCTTCAAAACTCTAACTCTAACTCTACAGCCAAGTTCCAAATTTGAAAATGATCGGATCTATATTGTCGGAGATCCGGGTGGCCT
Organism: Halyzia sedecimguttata; assembly: GCA_937662695.2. Taxonomy (NCBI): domain Eukaryota; kingdom Metazoa; phylum Arthropoda; class Insecta; order Coleoptera; family Coccinellidae; genus Halyzia; species Halyzia sedecimguttata. The sequence goes on from OW569417.2 coordinate 35,854,557, forward strand.
TGTGTGAGTTCAGTGTCTGGATGGGTGACTGTTGCCAAGATAACTTTCTAAAGGAAAGAGATAGCGACTTGTTGATTTCAGTGTATGGTGCGCATTCCAATGGGAAAGTTCAGTTCGTTAATGGACATAATCGGCCGAACGGTTGCGGAAGTATACCCATCACAAATATTATTTTCTCTATAACTCAAAAAACACAATTTCGATCGAATTGGAACTTTACAGCTAGTTGGAGTATACTGGCATAAAGACGTATATGAAATTTTGAAAGGATCGTAGTACTAAACATTTTTAAAATATCATGTATCTCACGATCCCTTGAGAACGGAAAGAGACAGCAACTTGCAATATTCAGGGTAGGTTACGCATCCGAATGCGACATTTAACTGAGTTACTTAATAGGCGTAATCGGCCAATGTGTTTTGGAGTGATACTCACCTGAAATTTTGTTGTTATTTCCCTTAACTCACTCAAAATATAAAGAACCGATTTTTTTTTCTTCCAAAATTTTATATTTCATAGACTACGCGTCAGAATCAGCTGAAATTCCGCACATAACCTCAAGACACCATGTTACAATCGAGCATCGAATTTCAGCTCGATCGACTTCGTATGAGGCGTGAATAGACAATGGAATATGCGCGAAAGAGCTCCTGACTCCACGTCAATGCTTTACTCAAATTTTTATTGAATACAAATTGAGGTTGAGACCTAATGACCATTGACCCTTAAAATAACAAAATTATTTATATCTGAAGCAGAATATAAAAAGTAAAGAGAAAAGAACAATAACAGAACTTAATTACTAACAAGCTGTGAAACAATTAACTGACCGGGCGGAAACAATATCAGCTGGCAGAGTCGGATGATTCATACATTGAACAAGAACTGAACGTTTTGCAACAAAACCTGGATGAATACTTTAATGCTAAGATGCAACCAAATGTAAAAATTGGCAATTTTTTTTAATTAGGGGTTGAGAAATATGGGTTTTGACGCTCTTGTTCCTCGGAACAGACTGCTTATCAATTTTCTCAAATGTTTGTAATTTTTCCAATGCGTCGGTTAAATTTGTTAATGGCCATAATCAGTCAAACGTTTCCGCAGTTATACCTACCCTTTTTAAATATTGCTTCCTCAATAGCTCCCACAAACAGATTCGACCCAATTGAATCTTGGAAATTTGTTGCAGAATGCCTACGCGCACATTTATGAAAAACCTCGTGGGCATCGTAGCACTAAATAAAATTTAATTTTTTTCCACAAATTGTATATTTAAGAAACTATACAGGGTGAGTCTTTGACCACTGCATTAATTTTAACCAAAGATTCCTTTCATCAAAGGGAACACTTCTTTCATTTAACATTTTTCTAAATTCAGCTCAGGTAAAAAGATACAGGCTGTTGAAATTTTGAAAAAAAATCAGTTTTTATTTTGTAGCTTTGACATCCTTTTTTCGAATAAAATCAATGTTGGCGTAAAGTTTCCTATAACTGTGATACATATTTTCCAAATATTAATTATTTTCTACTTCTACTGGTGTTCTAGTTATGGACTCGTGGATTCATAAAACTGAATTAAATTAGCATAAAGAGAGCATATAAAGTTTTTCTTGAGTCATTTCAAGAATATTCCATCGTTTTAGAACATTATATTATTCTTCATCATTTCTGCTTAAACGCACCATTTTCGAGATATTCTTCATTGAATGTTTTAAAATGGAAAACTCCAGAAATTTCACTACTTTTATGGATCCGTCCCTGAGCGTTGGAATCCCGAATCAAGCTGTAAACCACGTTACCATGCCTTATTCTCGTCCGCCAATAATGTCATAGATAATTTATAGGCGGGAGTGTATTAGCACATTGTGAAATCTTTAAACGCTTGTAACTTTTTACCTAAGCCGAATCTGGAAAAATGGTAAATGAAAAAAGTGTTTCATTTGATGAGAGGAATCTTTGGTTAAAATTAATGCAGTGGTCAAAGACTCACCCTGTATATCAGATTCCGCTGAAATTCAGCACACACCTTCAAGCTGCCATTTTACATTCGAGTCCTTGATTTCAGCTCAGTATTTTAGGAATTATCGAGAAAAGAAAATTTCGAACTGGTATCTATACTTCATCTGAAATTTCAGCAGAAAGCCGAGATGTTAGCGTACTCACCTGCTGCGCAGAGGATCCGGGTTCGAATCAGGCTTGAGTAAGTCTACTATTTTATTTGTTTTAGAATTTGAATTCATTTGATACCCAATTCTAAAAGACGGCTTGAAGGTTCATACTGTATTTCGTGAGGGTGTGTGAGACGTGAATATACTTCATCTCAGTGCTTTTCTAGAATTTTTGCGCGTATGTTCTGGGGAACATACGCGTTATAGTTTTGCCCAAATGTGAAATTTAATTCTGTGGTGCCGTCCGGCCGGCCGTCCGGCCGTCCGTTGCCACGATAACTTGAGAACGGAAAGAGCTAGCGACTTGAAATTTTCAGGGTAGGTGGCGCATCCCAATACGACGGACAAGTTCGTTAATGGGTATAATCGGCCCAATGGTTTCCGAGTAATAATTTTGTTTTCAACCAAAATAAATCCGATCGAATTTTAAACTTGGTGAATAGTTGTAGAATATAGACCTAAGCACGTTTATGAAATTTTGTGAGAATCGTATCGCTAGAAAATTATTAAAAAATTATTAAAAAATATTTTTGTTGTCACGATAACCTGAGAACGGAAAGAGATAGCGGCTTGAAAATTTCAGGTTAGGTTGTGCATCTGAATGCGACATTTGAGTTTGTTTATGAGCATAATCGTCCAAACGGTTTTAGAGTTATAGCCATCTGAAATTTTCTGAAATTTGGATGTTTTTTGTTCCTCATTAACTCGAAGAATACAAAACCGATTGGATTCAAACATGGTGAATAGTTGTAGAATATAGACCTAAGCACGTTTATGAAATTTTGTGAGCATCGAATCGCTAGAAAATTATTAAGAAATTATTAAAAAATATTTTTGTTGTCACGATAACCTGAGAACGGAAAGAGATAGCGGCTTGAAAATTTCAGGTTAGGTTGTGCATCTGAATGCGACATTTGAGTTTGCTTATGAGCATAATCGTCCAAACGGTTTTAGAGTTATAGCCATCTGAAATTTTCTGAAATTTGGATGTTTTTTGTTCCTCATTAACTCGAAGAATACAAAACCGATTGGATTCAAACATGGTTATTAGTTGTAGAATGCCAACGCGAAAATTTTTGCAGAATTTCGTGAGGATGGTATAACTAGAAAATTCAAAAAAAAATAATTAAAAATAATTGAAAAAAATTTTATATATCATAAACTATTCGTCCGGCATGGCTGAAATTTTGGGAGAGCCTGCAGAACCTAACTCTACTGCAGAATTCCAAGTTTGAACACGATCGGATCTATATTGTTGGAGAACCGAGCAGCCTTTTGTGAGTTCGGTAGGTGGATGCGAGTCGTCGTATGATATGTTGTCTATGGTCGTATTTTTGCGAGAACCTCCAAAAATAAAATATGAATGTCATGATGACATATTATTATACATATATATTCATGGTAAAATCGTGTTATTTCATCACAAATCTATAGGAGATTAGATGATAGCCCTACATTAGTGGTCAGACCTGGTTTTGAAAGAGATCCTCCTTAGGAGGAGGCAACTAAATATTGAAGGGATTTCTATGAACAAGAGTGAATATCTTTGAGGAATAGAGAGGCGATTCTTCTTCAAGAGATCCATGTGCCTTCAGAGGAGTATATTTGCGAGAGGGGACCTTTGAATTTTGCAGAAGGCTTCTGATCTTGTAAGGTGAGAGGCTCATTTGTGGATATTAAATCTCGTGATGGGTAGAAAGGAATTCTAGGCCAGTTTTTCTATCACTAATGAGAATATATCTTTATGTAATAACGGGTGATTTTTTGAGAGCTTTTGGATTTGATTTGAAAAAAATTGGTTCAAGCACTGACGTGAAGTCAGAAGCTTTTGCGCGTATGTTCTATTGTCCATTCTTCTGTATTGGACACTTAATCGAATTTACCATGGTAAATTCGATTAAGGGTGTCCAATACAGAAGAATGGACAATAGAACATACGCGCAAAAGCTTCTGACTTCACGTCAGTGCTTGAACCAATTTTTTATATTCTCGAATTTAGTATGGATATTCTGAAAATCCAAATCCTCCAAATCTCAGGATCCATGCCGACATTAAATTGGTATTAATCATTTCATGCGGAGGAAATCCGATTAGTCTTGATGGAACTAACTCAAGTTGAAAAACACTATTAGGTCGAGTAAACGGAAACCGTCAAGAAATCATAACCAGTCATCCGAGCAAATCCATCTTTCCTCGGATTGAAATAGATTTTCCAACGACCTCAGGGATATTGGATTCTAGTTTATCGAATCAAAGATAAAATTTCCCATCAGACTATTTAGGATCTATCGAATGTATAACATAACTTTTTATCATCTTTCTTTCCTGGAATATAGATACTTATTTTCAGATAAGCTGTACAACTTGTTCATGATTTATACTTTGAAATAGTCACTTAGTTCTCGTATCATTGGAAACTTGGGAATGTTTTAGAATCGAATGGAAGTACACAGACATCTACTTTTTCCTTCTGAATTAGATTTGATGTCTTCAATGTGAATTTCCTTCATTTGATATAATTAAATATTCAATATTTTTTTTCTGGGTTTTCTGTCTCAAACTCTGAAAAATATATAGGTAGAATGAAAAAGTTTTCAATTCTTTTGAGATTGCTTCTGTGGTAGAAATACAAGATATTTGTCAAATATACAGGGTGAGTCTTTAAGTTGTACATTAAATTTAATCATGGATTCCTCTCATCAAATAAAACACTTATTTCATCTTCCATTTCTCCGAAGTTGGCACAAGAAAGAAGATACCTACAGGCTGTTGAAATTTGAAAAAAAAATCAGTTTTTCTTTTGTACCTTTGGGATGGTTGTTCAGAATTGAATGAGTTTTGGCATGAAGTTTTCTATAACCATGGCACATAATCCCCATTTAACAGTTTTTCCCTACTTTCACTGATTTCCTCGTTATACGAGTAGACTCGCGAATTCCGAAAACTATGAGAAATTAGCATAATAAAAGCAGATAAGGTTATTTTGAGTCATTTTTCAAATACTCGATCCTTATTGAAAATTAAACTATTCTTCATCATTTCTCCCAAAACCGTTTTCAAGATATTCCTCATTGAATGTCATAAAATGGAAATGAAAAAAATTACAGAAATTTACCAGCTTTTATCGATGTGAACCTGGAAAACAATCACAGATGATCTGCTCGAATAAAGGCATAGACGGAGTATTGATTTCGAAGTTAACACTTATGGAAATTCAATTCAGTCTCTCTTGTTTCCAAGTTGTTATAATTATAATATTGAAACGGGATAAGTTGATAACAACTTATTCAAAGAGTTCGTAGGGTAGTTATCTTTTGGGAAATAGATGAATAGGCTTAACATGATATATGTATTCTTCTATGTATCCCCCAATAGTGAATATGAAACTTTTAAATTATCTGTTATCCATGTCATCTTAACATTTATTTTCATACTGCATCGATTCTCCACAATCATTCTTAGAATTTCTCTAGTATATGGAACATAATTTCATCAAAATAATGCAAAACAACAAACAATGAAAAATTGTAAATTAGTAATAATCTTTAAGAATTTTTCAGATTATTATAATTGTTTACCAATTCAATACGAAAAAATCAATTTGTAAATTCTCAAATGTCAGTTTCAGAGAAGGTTGGAAAACAGTTATATGGATGCATTCATATCGATATTTTGAAACATTCGTTGGTACCAAGGAGAATCAAATATGGTATTCTGGTCAGATCTCGAAGAACTGAAACAGATATTTCCAAATCAAAGACGCTGTAGTAATTTTTTTTGTTCTTTTCTGAATGAAGCTTATATTTGTGAAACTGATTTGAAATCGATATCTAAACGCAATATTGACTCGACGTTCGTAAATCAGGGTAGGTATATTGGAGGTATTCTAATGATTTAGAATATTTTCGGAATTCAGTACATCGAATTCAACTAAGTACTTAGTTGAATTAAATAATAACCTGCACCATTCATAGAAGATTCACAATTTCTCTGAATGCATATAATTTTCTTGATATATTTTTCACTTTTATCACAGTTCAGATGTCGCTGAAATTTTGCCTTCAAAACCTTATTTTATGGCCAAGTCGTAGATTTAATTTTTTTTTCTAGAAGCTAAGCTGCCTTGGGCGGGTTCAGTACCAAGATGGGTGTCCGAGATAGTTTATTCTAAGAGCAAATCGTTAATATACCAACTGACAAAGGAACTGCAACACCCAGAAGCAGCTGTTTAAATTTTAAATTGTTTTTGGTGAAACATAGATAGTATAGCAAGGAGTAAATGATTAAAATTTGAAAAAAAAAATCGTGAAGGTTTTTTCATGTAAACATTTTTTGTTACTTACATATTGTAGTTGCTTTTTGCAGATTTTTTAAACTTTACAACAAACCAGCTGTTCGAGGAGATCCGGAGTCGATGTTTAGTTGTTGTTAAAATGCCTAGAGCACGTGTACGCGGAATTTATCGCCAGCTAAGTGAATTTGAAAGAGGTCGAATTATTGGTATACGGGACACCGGACATCGAAGGGGCTCAAATGAAGTTCAAGATCGACGTCTAAGACTTATCATTGTAATGTGGAATGGCATAAGGTCGTCTTTTCTGATGAATCTCGATTCTCCTTGGGTGCACATGAAGGCAGAAGAAGGTTTAGACGGCGTCGGGGAGAAAGACGTGAACCTTAGTTTGATATTGAGCGTCATGTACACTGGACAGTAGGCGTTATGGTATGGGGTGCTATTGCACATGCAAGTAGGTCACCTTCAGCCTTTATTCGAAGTAACATGACAGCGCCGCGTTATCTTCAAGAAATAGTGGAGCCATATGTTCTCCCTTACCTTAACTGGCTCGAGAATCCAATATTTCAGCAAGATAATGCTCGACCTCATGTTGCCAGAGTTAGTTTAAACCTTTTTGAAGCGACCCTTGTGAATCTTTTGCCATGGCCGCCCAGCCCCCGATCTTTCGCCCTTAGAGCATGTTTGGGACATCATAGGTAGAAGGCTTGGAAATTCTCCCCAGCCCCCACGGACTTTGGCAGCTCTGATAAATAAACTACAGGTAGCTTGGGATAGTATCCCTCAAGAAGAAATAGACCATCTTATTGCATCAATGCCAAGACGTGTTGGGGAGTGTATAGATAATCGTGGTGGGTAAACACATTATTAACAAATGTATTTGAAAAAATTGTAAACTCTTCTTTTTTTTCTTCATATTTGAATCATCAACTCCTTGCTATACTATATGTTTTACAGAAAAAAAAATTGGTTCAAGCCCTGTGGACAGGAGCTTTGGTGTGCTTGTTCAAACTTTGAAAAATCATATTATCTGAGAAATTATTGGTCTCTGGGAATGATATAAATGGATTCTTACGATAGAACTTCATCATGAAAGGAATTAAATTCAAACAGACCAATAACGAACTTATCCCAGAGTTTCGTGCCTCAAATCTACTCTGAAAATTATATTATATCAATTATAACTTAGACAATATTTCAGTTTTATTTTTACTGGAGATATTCGGAACCCAATCTGATGATGTATTTCATCAAAGAATATATTTCCATCATCATAATATGATGATGGAATAATCCATATTATCCAAGTGCATTATATTATCATCTCAAAAGTATAATATCATATCATCCTAATAATTCTACGATACCTGAGGTTATTTAATTGGTCATTTTGCATTCAATCATGCTTTGTTTTCTAGAAAAAGAGGTGTATTTTATATCAAGAATAACGAACCAGAAATAATTTTGACATTTATATCTCATAGGAAAATAAGATGACATGTAAGAACACAGACCATTTAATAATTCATAGATCCAATAAGTAAGTACCACATTCTGTGAAAACATAGAAGTACGATTCATTATTGAAATTTCTAAAAATCATATTTCCGAAATGTCAAATGTGAAATATTTCCATTTTACTCATAAATTTAATGTATTGTAAAGAACTGTACCACCACCGCTAATGACCTAGTTGTCGAAGCGGCAATTTATAAATAAATAAATATCTCCGAAAGTATTAGCTTGTTAGAGTTGAAAATGATATCAATGGATTTCTATGGTGAAACTGCATCTTAAAAAAAATTTGATTTGATATTAGTTATGTAAAAAAAAATTCTCCATTCCTCTCAAACAATCAGGCCAATTTTGCCCAGTAACGAGTCGAGATATTTATCGCTCAAACCTACTCTGAAAATTTCAACCGCCTGTTCGAGAGTTATTGTAGAAACAAAATTTAAAAATTTAAAGAAAAAAATTCGAACCTTATGGCAACCCGATCAAAACAATACTTCACATGCATATAGGGGTCATTATTCTACAATTTGATGCTTAATTTCAGATAGATCGAGTAATCGGTTTCGGAAATATTCATAAAAAATATTCTTATCAAAAAGGGCCATAACTCTGAAACCGCTCGGTGGATTTTGCTCGCTACCGAACTCTTCTGAGATATTTCCATCGCAAACCTACCCTGCAAATTTCAATCCTCTTACTCCTTTCGTTCGAGAGTTATCGTGCCTACGGCCGGCCAGCTGGACCTGCCGGACGGAATTGATTTCGACTACGTATTCTCAATCGGTCAGTCGAACCAAATCGTTTGAGACCATTTTCAGCCAAAAATTCGAAAATTACAGACATTTGGGCGAATTGATAAGCACTCTGTTCCGAGGAACAAGAGCGCCAAAAATTAAAATTTAGCTCCTTCTGGGAGTTGCAGTTTCTTTGTTGCAGTTTCTTTGTTACTACGAAGTAACCGGTTGAAAGAAAACCAGCAATCGCTTGTGAGTAGAATTTAGACACAAGCGACACCTGGAATTCAATCAACCAAGCTCTTCGCTGTGGCTACCCAAAACTACAGATCTCTACGTATATTCTTCACCCCTATGTGGTAATCAGCAAGTACTCGGATTGGAGTCTCATGCAGTTGACCACTGGGGAGCGAAAACGCCCAGGTTAATACGCAATGCGCAATACGGAGCCATAAGAAGAGAATAACGCTTTAGGAAAGCTAACCACTACATTAATTTTAACCAAAGATTCTTCTCATCAAATGAAACACTTTTTTCATTTAACATTTTTCCAAATTCAGCTCAGGTAAAAAGATACAGGCTGTTGAAATTTTGAAAAAAAAATCAGTTTTTATTTTGTAGCTTTCACATCCTTTTTTCGAATAAAATGAATGTTGGCGTAAAGTTTCCTATAACTATGATACATATTTTCCAAATATTAGTTATTCTCTACTTCTACTGGTTTTCTAGTTATGGACTCGTGGATTCATAAAACTAAACGAAATTAGCATAAAGAAAGCATATAAGTTTTTCTTGAGTCATTTCAAGAATATTCCATCGTTTTAGAACATTATATTATTCCTCATCATTTCTCCTTAAACGCACCGTTTTCGAGATATTCTTCATTGAATGTTATGAAATGGAAAACTCCAGAAATTTCACTACTTTTATGGATCCGTCCCTGAGCGTTGGAATCCCGAATCAAGCTGTAAATCACGTTACCATGCCTTATTCTCGTCCGCCAACAATGTCATAGATAATTTATATGCGGGAGGGTATTAGCACATTGTGAAATCTTCAAACGCTTGTAACTTTTTACCTGAGCCGAATCTGGAAAAATGGTAAATGAAAAAAGTGTTTCATTTGATGAGAAGAATCTTTGGTTAAAATTAATGCAGTGGTCAAAGACTCACCCTGTATATCAACCCCTCACGTTACAAAAAAAGTTCCTGTAAAAACTGCTCATCTATTTCGATCAAATCGTACTTGAATACGAGCTTCGTCAACTGAAATCTTGTCGCGTCGGAAAGGATGAAAGGATTTTTTCCTATTTCCCGCTTCCGTCCTTAGCGACCAGATTTAATTCGAAATTATCCTTTGTCGCCAGCTCACAGAAATCGAGAGGAAACTAGGATGTTGAGTTTCCGTTTCTACGGAGTTTTCCGATGTTTTGCATTCAGAAAATAGGTCCCCATGACCGTTGCTTCGGTCGTAGTTGACGAAACTTCATAATAACCGGAATCAGATTTTCATGTGTATTGTTACATCGAGTTTCTATTCCGGACTAAAATTAATTTGCGATTTGACTGGTGCTGTCATTGTATTCGTCTATGAAAATTAATTTCCTAACGGACCATTGCCGCTGTATTTTCGGAATACTGGATACCGAATACTGAACGTAAGAATCAGTTATAATCGAAATATGAAAATTGAATGCAAATTATGGAGCTGCTGACTGGGGCCAAGGCCCGGATTTCAGATATTTAATTACAACTAGGGCTTAACACGAGACGAGAGTATACAAAATTGGTTCAAGCCCTGTGGACAGGAGCTTTGGCGCTCTTGTTCAAACTTTGACAAATCATATCTCCGATTATTGGTCTCTAGGAATGATATAAATGGATTTTTACGATAAAACTGCATCATGAAAGAAATTAAATTCGAACAGACTGAGTCTCCCCAATAACGAACTTATCCGAGATATTCATTCCTCAAATCTACCTACTCTGAAAATTATATTATATCAATTGAAACTTAGACAATATTGCAGTTTTGTTTTTACTGGAGATATTCTGAACCCAATTTGATTATGTATTTTACCAAAGCATATATTTCCATCATCATATGGATTATCCACGGGCAATATATTATCACTTTAAAAGTATAATATCATATCATTCTACGATAGCTGAGATTATTTCATTGGTCATTTTGCATCCAATCATACTTTGTTTTCTAGAACAGTAGGTGAATTTTATATCAAGAAAAACTAACCAGATATAATTTTGACATTTATCTCTCATAGGAAAATAAGATGACATGTAAGAACACAGATCATATAAAAATTCATAGATAGAATAATTAAGTACAGCATTCTGTGGAAACATTATTGAAATTTCGAAAAATCATATCTCCGAAAGTATTAGCTTGTTAGAGTTGTAAATGATATCTATGGATTTTTATGGTGAAACTGCATTTCGAAAAAGATTAATTTGAAATTTGTGATGGGAAAAATCTAATCTAGGACGTCACATCTGGACTTAAAAAACGCGAATGTATTTTCGACAAATGTCAAAGATGGGACTAAACGAACGACTTTTATGTCAGATGTAAAAAATGTGGACTTTTTGAACTCAGCACTAGAAGGTTCTCGCAAAATTTCAGTGTTGTTAGACAACTGCTTCCTGATGAAACATATTTCACCCATATAGCTCTTGAAGTCACACAAGGCTACTCGGATCTCCCATAATATAGATCCGATCGTGATCAAACTTGGAGCTTGGTAGAAGAGTTAGGTTTTCTAGGCTCTCGCAAAACTTCAGCCATGTCGGATGAATAGTTTCTGATATATAGAATTTTTTTCAACGATTTTCTATGATTTTTTAAAAAATTTCTGATGATACGATTCTCACGAAATTATTTAATAATTTTAACGTTGGCATTTTACAACTAGTAACTATGTTTGAATTGGATCAGTTTTGTATTTTTCGAGTTATCTAGGAAATAAAAACCAAGATTCAGATGGGTATAACTCCAAAACCGTTTGGCCGATTATGCTTATAAACAAAATTAAATGGCGCATTCAAATGCAAAATCTAACCTGAAAATTCGAAGTCGCTATCTCCTTCCATTCTCAGGTTATCGTACATAAAAAATATTTTTTAATATATTTGTTTAAATTTTCTAGTCTTAGGATTTTCACAAAATTTCATAAACGTGCTCAGGTTTATATTCTACAACCATTCACCGAGTTTCAATTCGATCGGATTTATATTGGTTGAAAACAAAACCATTACTGGGAAACCATAAGGCCGATTATGCCCATTAACGAACATGTCCGTCGTATAGTGATGCGCCACCTACCCTGAAAATTTCAAGTTGCTAGTTTTCTCCGTTCTCAAGTTATCGTGGCAATGGCCGGCTGGCCCGACAGAATCAAATTTTACCTAGAATTCTTTATCGGGGAGACGAACCCAATCTTTTATGACTATTTTGGGCAAAATATTCGAAAATTACAGACATTTGGGCAAAATGATAACGCGATGTTCCCAAGAACATACGCACAATAAGAGATGAGCTGCAAGTGGCCTTCTTAAGTGTTGTGAAGTGATGACTCGAAGTGATCCATTATATGATAAGTACTATCTTCCTAACATTATGTCTTGGATAGAGGGTCCCCAGTTCTTACATCCTAGTATTTTTCCTCCTCTGTTCTTCTTTCATCACCACATTACTTTCGGCAAGGGACGAAAACTTTACAACATACAATTCCTTCAGCTCTTTGTCCACCAGGACTATATCTGGCTTCATGGCATGGATCTGTCGAGATGTTGGAATATCATAGTTCTAGGGGTGCCATCTTCAACAACTGCTTCAATTCCAGAGGTACATATAACAGCACTGGTTCGTTAGCTATAACAAAAACTTCTCTCAGATGGAAGTTGATAATTCGGAGTGCCGCATTGTGTATTATAACGACAAACGACTGTTCCCAAGTCGCAGTGGTTAAATTCGGAGCTACTAGAACTCGGGGATCCGCGGTCTAGCTCCAGTGGAGATGGGAGTGGGTTTCTAAAAAGGGAACCTAGTAAATGGGCGCCAGGTAAATTTAAGTCTCCCAGATACCCCAGCGTAATGTAATAATTCCTAAATTCACCAAAAGAATATTCAAGCTAAAAACAAACAATTTATTCCATTAGCTTACAACCCAGGTCTTTAGATTCAACAAAATAAAACTACTGTGAAACCCTGAATGAGGTTGACGGAAATTGTACGTAGATATTTCTCTTTGATTCAAATACGCGTCGCTTGAGCTCAGGCGCATCCACGTTTATTATCTATGATCGTATATGATTACCACAAATCTGTCCCCAATTTCCGCTTCACAATAATAACAATTTATATAATTGATGATAATATATGTTCAAGTAGCAGGTATAAGATATATATCGAGATATGTTTCCAATAACTTGCGTGCTATTCCTATTCCTGAACGTAGTATTACGCCGATGGTCTCACAATACTGTCCTCTTTCTTTCTGTGCTCGTAGTCTGCAACCCTCGATTGAATGTCCCACAGCGTTGCTTACTGACCACCTTGTATATACTCGGGATCTGTAACCCTACGTTGGCTGTCTCACAGCGTTACTTATGGACCACCTTGTATATACTCGAATGCCTCAGTTCTATTCTTCCTGACATAAAAACTCGGATGACAGAAAAGAATCCATCAGTGACTTCTCTCGGATAAGAAATAAATGAATTTCTCCAACACATAATAATTTCGGTTACCAGAATATCAACCAGACCAGTTATTCGTTGTTATGTAAGAATTACAGAATTCGTACATACCCTGATATTTGGGAGTGTCCAGTAGAAGTTTGCTTCAGACCCAAATCTGGCCGCGCCATCACCAAATAATCCTTCAAGCACACAGCGATGTTCTGTATATAGAAAGATAATTACAACCTGAATTGTTTCCACTAGAAATGACGAGAATAGAGCATTTAACATATACCTGTCAAAGTCGCCCAGATCGTTCACGTGTTCAACTTGGAAACGGTTTTAAATCCTCTTTCGAGACAAGTGAAGGTTACCTGTTATCCTTCCAAATCAAACCAATATAACCCTCACTCTTAATTCGATTTTCGAAACTATATCAAACTAAGAAGATTTCAATAATTCTATCAGAGTTCGGTAAATGCGCTTAACCTATGCTTCCTTCGTTGAATCTTCACAAAATGGACGAACTCATCTGACCGGCGCAGACTCTCACAAACTTTCAGACTCTCACAATGCAACAATATCGCCAACTCATTCGGCTCTTCGAATACAATAATTATTTAGCGTCGATTGGTACCACTGAGACCGAACCTCAAATTTGATGTCAACACGAACGACAACCTTATCGCACGCAAAATGTAAATAAGCATCGCCCCAGGTCAAAACGAACGTTACAGTATTTCCTAATATCCTGATGGAGAAAGCAGACCGGATGTACATAACCGTTTCTTGCTCTCTGTGGCTTGCTCCGAAAGATGTTGGGGTGTCCACTCTCATGATGCTTTTTTACTATCTAGTATTTATCGCTCCATCTTTACCAGCCATAACAAATCCTTCCGTTTCCAACTTGAGCCCAGTCGACTTCGAAAGAGCAATGGATAATTATTCCGACAGGCGCTGGTCTTTCAAACTCCGGAAATATATGGAGTGCAGATGTTTACTCATGTGATCTTCGAGTGGTGTCTTTATTTATACATGTATTATCTGTCTGCCTACTCTTCTTTGTTCTGATGATCGATATGCTGGTTATGCTGAGATGCTATTATAGATTTGAGGAATGAATATCTCGGATGAGTCCGTTATTTAAATCTAATTTAGTTTCTTTTATGATGCAGTTCTATTATGAGAATCTATTGATTTCATGTCCAACTCTGATATATATATATATATATATATATATATATATATATATATATATATATATATATATATTATTTTAAATTTCGAGCATTATATTTTTTTTAACGAACAATAAGGCGTGTGTATAAAAAAAGTTTTAGCACAGGTTAGTGTAACCGGATACCATAGAATTCGATTTATGATATTAGCGCTTAGGGAAAAAATCTCAGCAGAAAAACCCAATCTCCCTGTTAGTGTTCTGATTTATGAAAATTGAAATTGTCAACAGAATATGCTGAAATATTAAATAATGGCATCTTTTTCTTTACTATCGCTCTTTCCTTCAATAAGCGGAAAGGTTTCTCCAAGGTACCCGAAACTCAATCTGGAAAAGGAAAAGACAAAAGGAGAAAACGAACAAATCAAAAATGATATTCTATGTTTTATTAAATAGATTTTAAATTCGCTACCCACTCTAAAAAAGATTCAGAAACATTATGAATAGCTCTAAAACCATGCTGGGATCTATATATGGACAATTATTAACTAAATGATCTATAGTTTCCTATGCTTCTCCACATTAACAACTAGGGCTCTCAACTGAGTTCCATCTGAAAAGCATGCTATTGCAACGACCATGACCGGTTCTTAAACGATTCAGAATAGACCATATTTTCCTTTGAAGATCAAACTCCGGAACTTTATTCGAAGTATCAGAAATTATATATTTGTTGAATAAATTGCAAGAAAAATGAAGTATATCATATCAATCATTGTAGTGCGGTTGGCTGAGTGGTAAAGCGTTTGACTTGGGAGCGGAAGCCCCAAGTTCAATCCCGAGGCTAGGATGTAAATTTTCTTATCACGGATATCGCCACCATTCACTGTTGGATAAAAAATTAACAGTGCTGTGACTGGGGTGGCGTAAGGACACAGTAACAAAGCCTACACAGAACACAACTGGTTGTCCTTACTTGCTCAAGCTCTTCGAAAGCTTATGAGGGGTCTCCTTGGGGAAGACCTAGTAGGACCAGTTTAATAATATACAATCTCTATCATTATCGAATCGCTGAAGAATTTCGTTGGTGTATTCTCAATTACCTTTAGAAGAATGCAAATATCATTCTCGTCCACTTTGACACTTCTAGTGGAAGCATCACTTCCAACAAATACCGTGTACCTTCATTATGCTTGAAATGTTAACTCTGATATATCGAGTCATATGTCTTTCTCAACTTAGTTTGATCCTCCAAAAATTAACATTTCTCAATCAACTGAAGGCAGTAGCACTAAAATACATACTTTATGTGACTTAATAATTCACATAGTAATATCTCAGAGTGAATCCTACAATTATCTCCTCCTAGATCCCCGTATATTATAGCGATCCCGACATTAATTGTAATAAACATTTCTCTGGTTGAAGTTCTGAAGTAACCCACCGAAATAATACCTAAGGAAAGAAATCCGAAGCACATGCACTGGGGAAAACCCGATATAAGGACTTGGAAGAAAATTGCCAATGTTCAGTAAGTGATTGTTCATTGACCTGAATTGTTGGAAACACTTGTAATCACCTGTATTTCGACTGAGTGCTTCTGAAAGACCCCTAATCGTGAAGTATGTACAGAATCTCCCACTGGAATTCGAGCAGAAGGAATTACTTTTATTATACATCTTTCTCATCTTTCCTGGTCGAAAACGACATGAGAACTATTTTACGGGCAATATCGAATGACCGAAGACTTTTTCATTAACCTATTATATCCTACATATAGGTTCTTGGCAGTCTTTCCATAGAGAGTAATATAGTGTAGATACAATCATCGGCAAAGTCAGGGCAGATTCTCTAAAATAACAGGAATTTTTGAGAATATTATGACTATGAAAAAATTGGTTCAAGCCCTGTGGACAGGAGCTTTTTGGCGCTCTTGTTCAAACAGACAAATTATATCTTCGAAAGTATTGGTTTCTCAGAGTTGGGAATTATATCAATGGATTCTTATGATAGAACTGCACCATGAAAGAAATTAAATTTTAAAAAAGTGTCGTAAAAAAAAGTGATTATCATTAAAAAATTATCATTAAAAAAAAAGAGCAATCTGCAATGCTTTAATGCTTCAAAAATTGTCATTAAATTTATTTATTACTCGAAACTGAGCTCGTGGCAGCTGCAGAAGTTTTCTGGTATAGGATGTTGAGATGATGGCCCACACAAATATGTCGATAAAAACATAGTTTAATAACGTATAGCAATATCTTCCATCATTGGGAAAGAAATGGCTTTAGGCTACAACCATTTTCAAGATTTATTTCTGCCTCAAATAAATCTTTCTCTACTTCATTATCGTAATGAGTTCATTCCAGCACTAAAAACAGTGCTGGAATGAAATCATTCCCGCATTGCTTCTAGTTATATTTTTCGTTTTGTGGACGTCAGCACTGACATTCGATCCTATCAAATTGCAACATACGTCATTTATTGTCAATATAAGATAATCTGGATAAGGTGAAATAATTCTTGAGAGGAAAAGTTTCATTTTCATAAAAAAAATAAGGTACTAGCGATTTCCTTCTTGCTTATTTTGAATCATTCATGATATTAGGAAACTGTTAAATCTGATCTCCCTGCTCTACGTACAATTGAAATTCCGTGATCTGTCAACTTTCGTAAGAGTCACACCAACTGCCAAGATACAATACAAAAGTCACTAGGATGTATAATCCTAATTTTCATTCAATTTCAACAGTATTTTACAAAACTTGCCTGAAATAGAGAAAATATCGTCTAATACTCGTTGCAGAAGGCAATTCCAACACTCATGCGTACGAAAACTCGCTCCTCGTTGCTCGTTTTCAAATTTCGCATTCGTGTTTGAATATCAGCCCCTTCTGCAACTTGTTTTAGAATATACTATTCAAGTTATTATATTTATGACATTATATATCATGATAACATCGTGAATTTTCCGGCTCATTTTTCCATTATTTTACACAATACAAAGTAAAACATGTATCTATGGGAGATGATAGCCCTATATGAGTGCCCTGTAGTGGTCTTCGAACATCTGAAGTTCTGAATAACCATCGCTTGGACTGGTCAGACCTGGTTTTGAAAGAGACCCTCCTGGCCTTACGAGCACGATATTCCTTTTTGGATTCAAATATTGAAGGGATTTCTTTGAAAACTAGAGGCTGCGATTCTTTTCTTAGAGATCCCAAGCGCCTACAGAGAAGTATATTTGCGAGAGGAGACTTTTGAAAGGTTATGTATTATTTATGATTTGTTCGTTCTTCTCCTCTTGTCTTTTCATTTTTCTTGGAGAAACCTCTCTGTTTTTTGAGGAAGGAATCCACATTGAAGAAATAAATGCCTATCAATATTTTTAAATATTAGAAAATTTTGTAAACAATAGTTACTTATTCTTTGGGTACTTGGGGTTCCTAAACCAACGCTCTTCTCTCTAAATGGCTGTTGTTCATTCTGAAAGACGAGTCATATGCTTTATCTTAGGTAATGCCGAAATGTTGAATGAGAGCATCAGGAACTCGTGAAGAAACCTGGGTCTTAATATGTTCTATGCTGGTGTTCTTCACGAGTTCCTGATGATCTCATTCAACATTTCAGCATTACCCAAGATAAAGCCTATGACTCGTCTTTCAAAATAAACAACAGCAATTTAGAGCGAAAATTCAGTAATCTTAAAAAACAGAAAATACCTTCTTATGAACATAAAGAGAGTTGGTTTAGGAATTTAACTCCTCATATTTTCCCTGCTGAAGTTAAGTTACTTCTGAGTTTGGGACCAAAGTACTCTCTCACATCTAAACCACTGAAATACCTTTCAATAAAAGTACTACTTTCTGACGTGGAGTCAATAACTGGGATAGCTCCTCCTTCAATTAGGGACCTAATGAGGGCTAAGTGCACAAATGTAATAACTAACTATGTCCATAGCAACCAGAACATCAACTCCTTGGATCACAGTCTTTTTTACATAAGCAGGAGATTTCTCAACGACAATGACGACATTATAATTACTAATGCTGATAAAGGCAGTGTGACAGTGGCGATAACCAAACAACATTATAAAGAAAAGATGTCTGTACTACTGGATGATCCGACAGTCTACAAGTTACTAACAACAGATCCCACTAATCAATATCAGAACAAAAATAACACAATTATTAAACAACCGAAGAACAA
Source organism: Halyzia sedecimguttata (assembly GCA_937662695.2). Classification (NCBI taxonomy): domain Eukaryota; kingdom Metazoa; phylum Arthropoda; class Insecta; order Coleoptera; family Coccinellidae; genus Halyzia; species Halyzia sedecimguttata. The sequence goes on from OW569417.2 coordinate 35,873,354, forward strand.
GGAATATATAGATCTGGTCACAGCTAAAACCCTAACAACAAAAAAATCGGTATCTCCCAGAATATATGGGTTACCGAAAATTCATAAAGCTGATATTCCATTAAAACCTATTGTGTCTAAGATAGATTCACCAACTATGGAACTTAGCAAATTCATTTCACATATTTTGTCTGTTTTGTTTTTGGATTTCCATACCTTTGCTGTTAGAGATTCTTTTCTATTCAGTGAGGGAGCAAATAATTTCAAGATCCCTGATAATTATAAAATTGTGCCTTTGGATGCTGTGAGCCTATTCACAAACATTTCATGTGATTTAGTTTGTAAGATCATTACAGACGAATGGGAGCGTGTAAGTCATAACACCGCCATACCAAGGGAGGAATTTTTATTCTTAGTCAAATTTTTGTTCAATTCCAACTATTTTAAGTATGACAACAAATTTTATTTCCAGATATTTGTTTATCCGATGGGCAGCAGTTTAAGTTCATTACTTGCTTCAGTGGTCATGTGCATTCCACAGCTATCATTCCAAGTTTCATCGATCTATCAGTACGTGGATGATCTCATTGTGTCGATTTCGGTAGATGATACCGATGAAATTCTCAGAGTGTTCAATGCTTTCGATGTTCACGTCAAATTTTCTGTTGAAGAGGAAGCAAATAGAGGTGTACCTTTTTGGACACAAGAGTGATTAGAACAGACAACAACATAATCAAGCTGGATTGGTACCAGAAAAGCACGGCCTCGGGACGTTATGTTCATTGGAGATATAGTCATGATTGGAGGACCAAAGTTAATTTGGTTATTGGTTTGCTGAGAAGAGTAAGAGCCATTACATATCCAGACCTAATTTTGGCAGCTGAGAGGAGACTTTTTGGCATTCTATTGGACAATGGTTACCCGCCAACCTTCCTTAACAAATTGTTTCATAGTACCAAGATTAGAGTTAGAAATGAGGAATTGGAAGATGCTAACAGCGCCACAAATAGTTTGGGGATGGTGAGTGAGCCTGCACAAGTATCCCAGACAGGTGATGGGAATAATGACTTGGTCCAGAACAATGTCAAGTTTGTTTCATTGCCCTTTATTCCAGCGTTATCAAGGAAACTTTTTCACATCTTCTCTGATATTCCAAACATAAAAATAGGCCATTATACTCCATCCCAAGTTAGGAGGCTTTTTACCAACCTAAAGGATGATATTCCTATTTTGACGAGATCTGATTGTGTTAATCTCATTCCATGTACTAACTGTCCATCGGTGTATGTGGGACAGACGTCGCAAAGTCTCAAGCGCCGCATTACCATCCGTAAAAGTGACGTAAGGTTGCATCCCAATAGATGTGCTCTGGCTGGTCATGCTTGGAAATTGGGTCACAACTTCAACTTTGATGATACAAAGATCTTGTGTTTATTGTTCAAATTTGAACAAAAGGATTTTTCTAGAGATGTGTTTTATTAATGAATATGATAATAACGTTAACAAGAAGACTGATATTAGTGGACTGAGTAATATTTATAATTATCTGTTGTCCTTGGATAAACGTGCTGGCCAACATGGCAATCTTGATGAGGCCATTACTTGAATGTTGGCGTTTCGCGACTTTTCTGCTTTCGTCAAGTTCTGCGAATTAACCAACAATTCAAGTTGTCATTTTTGAGACGTGAAATGTACCGATGCAATTTCAAGTATTTTCTTAAAAGTAAAAGTGAAATAAATGTCCAATTATCTGTTAATGTGTGTTTTCCAATGTTGAATGTAAAATGTGGATTTAAAGATTGATCTCCCATTGATGTATCTGCGTGCTGTGATTTTTGGGTCTTATACCACTTGTCATTTGTGAGTGAAAATATCATCGAAATGTCTAGAGCGAGGCTGGAGACAATCATAGCAGATTGTCAATTCATTCCTGATATTTAAGTACGTACAGGCTGACGAACAAATTATTTTAATAGTTCAAAATATATTAATAAAATACTAACCTCTTTTCATAATTTAAAATTCAATAGTTCATACCACTAACACATTTTTTCTCTGTACTATGGACCTTAACTCAAGAAAAAAAGTTTGATACACAAATGTAGATCCATATTCCAGCATTTTTTGCGAGTAACATTATGACAATACTGTATATAGGAACATGTCTCACAACTTAAGAAAGTAAAAGGTCATATTAACCTCAGTGGTCAACGAACAGTAATTTCTTTTGATGATTCTATTATGTTCTTCTTTCCTATTACCTTCATAAACTATATCATTAAAAGCATCCAATTCTAAATCTTCTGAAACATCATCCCCAATATTTATACATAAATTATTCAATATGTAATCAGTCATCATTTTCGGTTTCTAAACAGTCTTGTATATATACACAAATTCAAGAATCGGATACTTGTTTTCCAACAGAAAATATTTTTAAACTACGAATTGACAAGTCTCTCATAGCTAGATAATATGACATTTATGAACAGTGAACACAGACAGATTCTCTGTTAACATTCTGAGAATACATAGAACTGTGATGTATTATTGAAATTTTGAAAAATCATATCTCCGAAAGTATTTGCTTGTTAGAGATGAAAATGATATCGATGGATTATTATGATGAAACTGCATCTTGAAATGAATTTATTTTGAAATTTGTAATATAAACACAATTTTTTTTTCGTTGCTCTGAAACGATCAGACCGATTCTATCCATTTACGAACTAAACCGAGATATTTATCCCTTAAACCTACTCTGAAAATTTCAACTGCCTAGCTCGTTCTGTTCGAGAGTTATCGTGTTAACGGGGGGCAGGCTGGACGGGCCGGCCGGCCAGACTGGCTGGCCGGACAGAATCGATTTCGACCATGACCACGGATTCTAGACCAGTGAGTCCAACCAAATCGTTCAAGACCATTTTCATAAAAAAAATTCGAAAATTACAGACATTTGGGAAAATTGATAAGCACTATGTTCCAAGGAACAAGAGCGCCAAAAAGACGGAAGCCTTTGCGTGCATGTTTTATTCTCTATTCACGCCTCAAACTCGATCGTGATGAAATTCTGTAGTCGATTGTAAAACGGTGGCTCGAAGGTTTGTGTGCAATTTCGGCGAATATTTTCTGACATTTTTGAAGGAAACAAAATATTTTTTTTACTGCTACGATATTGTAGTGATATTTCGCGAAAATAAGCGCAACTGCCTTCTAAAAGTAATAGTCAAATTTTAGTTGTATCGGATCTGTATATTTTTATTTATTAAGGAAATACAAAAATTCAAGATGGGTATAACTCCGAAACAGTTTTGCCGATTATGGCCAACAACGAACCCTAACTGTCCCGTTTGAAACGCAACCTACCCTGAAAATTGCAAGTCACTATTTCTTTCCGTTCGAGATTATCGTTGCAACAGTCACCCATCCAGCTACTGAACTCGCTCAAGGCTGTTCGGCTTGAGCCCCCAACAATATAGATCCACTCATGTCCAAATTTGGAACTTGGCTGCAAAGTTAGGCTATGAAGGCTCTTGGAAAGTTTGAGTGACGTCGGACAGATTTCTTCAATGACTTTTTAAAATTCGAAACGATCCGCAATAAATTTCGCAAAAATTTGCGCGTCTGCATTCTACAAATAATTTCGATGTTCGAATTGGATAGGATTCGCAGTTTTTGAGTTATTCAGGAAATAACAACATATTTTCAGATGGGTATAACTCCAAAACCTTTTGGCAGATTATGCCTAGTAACGAACTTAGACGTCGCATTCAGATGCGCAACCTACCCTGAAAGTTGCAATTTGCTATATTCTCTCAAGTCATCGTGAGATACATACTATTTTCCAATATTTTTGCAAATTTTCTAGAACTAAAATCCTCATGAAATTTCACATACGTCTATGGTATTCTACAGCGATTTACTAAGTTTGAATTCAATAGAACCTGTATTATTTGAAATCAAAATTGGTACTCGGAAACCGTTGGGCTGATTATACTCCTTAACCAACTCCACCCTCAAATGCGGATGCATCAAATACCCTGAAAATTTCAAGTCGTTGTGTCCGTTCGAAAGTTATCGTGGCAACGGCTGGCTGGCCGGACATAATACATTTCTGTATTAGTGAGTTGACCCTAGTCGTTCGAGACTATTTTGGACAAAATATTAGGCAATTTCAGACTTTTGGAGCAAATGTAGCATGATATTCTGTCATTGATTGTCATCTGATCATCTGGTTGTGAATGCATGTTCTGCTATTTTTGGCGGTGTTGTTCTTCATGACAAAGTGCTTATCATCTTGCCGAAATGTCTGTTATTTTCGAATTTTTGGCTGAAAATGGTCTTAAACGTTTTGGTTCGACTACTGATCGAGAATCCGTGGTCAAAATCGATTCTGTTCGGCCGACTGGCAGTTAACACGATAACTCTCGAATGGAATGAACTAGATGACATTTTCAGAGTAGGTTTGAGAGATAAGTATCTCGGTTGAGTTCATTATTTGGCAAAATCGGTGGTTTCGGAGTAACGAACAAAAATTTATATTTTATATTACAATTCTCAAACTAAATTTTAAGGTGCAGTTTCATCATAAGAATCCATCGCTATAATTCTCAACTCCAACAAATTAATTCTTTGGGAGATATGATTTTTCAATAATTAATCGTAATTTTACGATTTCATAGAATGCTCTATGACGGAGGTTACACGCGTAGATTGCTGGATTGGTGGCAAGATTGATGTCAGATTGGTGCATGATTTATAACAGATTGACCGGGTAACCTCCGCCTAATTATAATTTTCTGATGTAAGTATATATAATATATGAGGTGAGTCATAGACTTACGTTTTGAATTCAATGATTTATGATGCAGTTCTATCATAACAATCGATTGATATTATTTCCAACTCTGAGAAACCAATACCTACTTCGGAGATATGATTTGTCAAAATTTGAATGATTAATCGCTAGTAGCTTCACAAGAGCGCCAAAGCCCCTGTCTACAGAGCTTTTCCACGTTTGATTTATTTGTCTTTGCCTCTATTCCTTGAATTGTCCTTGTGAATTTCTCTTAGGAGGGAAACTGTGTTCCTATGGTAGTTCAACGACTTCATGTCGATGTCTGATGAAGTAGTCTGATTCAGGATCTGAAACGTTACAAAAATGTCATTTTGTCGTTGGTGTCGTTTCGTTACTGTTTATTAGGCAATATTGTTCTTTCAATTGCTGCTGACGAATATCTCGCGATTCTAACGCAGAAGCACTTCGAAAGAATTTATAGTTATTTATTATACAAGGGAAAAAAGTATTAGATTTTAGCTCGAGGTTATGTTGTCTCCCGACGCGAAGCGGAGGGAGACAAAAAACCGAGAGCTGAAATCTAATATTTTTCCCGTGTATAATACACTATTTTTTTCTGTGACAGGAAAAAGGACGATTGAATAGTGAAAGAACATATTATTACAATATATTAAAGTCAGAATGTTATCGATATGAAATTTAAATTTTTAAACTAGTAAGCTATTAGACCTGCGTTGCTAAGGAAAACTTCAGTGTAATCACATATCTGTCAATTTAATTTTGTGATTTGATTCAAAAATTGCGAACTCAGTAATTGTTTAGTAGTTATTTTGAATACTATAAAGTTAAAAATGCTTGATTCTGAGTTTTCTCTGACTCCACCGAAGTTGATAGAAGCAGCGCAAGTAGCAAATATCTTCCATTATCTATATGTATATATATCCGGGAAAAAAGTACTCACTTTTTTCCCGGGGAAAAAAGTAATTTCGTGAAAAGTTATATTTTGTTACCTGTCAACAGAGATGAAATGTCAAATTTTTTTCCCGTCACAGAAAAAAAAAATTTGCATTATACATATTTATTATATTTTTTCAGTATGGGAAGGAAAACCCAAAAGAAAATCATGGAAAGATGAATGCATATTCCAAAATACCCTTTATTGATTAATTTAAATGTATATTTGAATAACATGCATCTCTTAAACAAGCAACATTTGTATGACGCATGTTGCAATCATTTAATCTCTACTATCCTCAGCTTCCAGATTTCCCACCCGACTCACCCTGTATGTTTATTGTCTGTTCATACTATCTATATTTCTGTAATATTTCCGGACAACAATAATTCAACTTCGTCCTGTTGTGGTTCCTGATTATTAATCAATAAATTTATAATAACAATTCCATCCCGGCAAAACTATCGTATACAGTAAAAATTGAATGTTTGTGACATTTACGAGAGGCAAATCCATATTAACTTAAATTAAAAATTATATATCATTTGCATATATTAATTTAACTTTGTGACGCGTTTCGTCGACATAGCGACTTCATCGGACTACATCATACTTCAAATCTGGAGAATCGGTTCTAAGTTCAATTTAAGATCCATTTTCAAGACACAAAATGATCTTGGATCTTTATAATAAAGATAAAACCCATTAATGAAAAAGTTGGAACAAAGAAACAAAGAACAACTTAAGATATATAGAGACTAAGATTGGTTTAAGCACTGACGTGAGGTCAGGAGCTTTTGTGCGTATGTTCTATTGTTCATTCTTCAGTATTGGACACTCTTGATCGAATGTAGCATGGTAAATTCTATTGTCTGTTCTTCTGTATTGAACACCATGGTGAATTCAATTAAGAGTGTCCAATACAGAAGAATGGACAATAGAACTTACGCGCAAAAGCTCCTGACTTCACATCAGTGCTTAAAAAAATTTTTTTTTCCAATTTTTTTGAAATTTACTAGCTCCTGACTTCACGTCAGTACTTGAACCAATTTTTTGTTTCGTAATTTTTTTTTTTAATTCTGGGAGTACGGTTCTCACAAAATCTTACACACGTCTTGTAGCGGATTGTGTGGGAGAGAAAACCCATAATGGAACCATTTTATAATGAATGTACCTCCACAAGTATCCTTTAATGATTATTTAAATGTGTAAATCATATACAATTTTTCATTCGAGTTATCCTACAGTTGTAAATCTATTATGCAATGCTGGAACTATGTTTGTTACTCTTGGAATTTTTGAAATTCATACTAACCCGCAAGCCGAACGAATATATGCAGATTGGGATATCGGAAACCGGCTATATGGCAACGGATGTGGAACGGTATGGAGTTATACGTACTGAATGCAGCATTTATCTTTCCCAAAAATTCTAATGACAATGTAGGTAAGGCGATAAATAAAAAATCATTCTAGGTATGCTATGGAAAGAGGTACTGTCGTAGATATAACTCAACGGAAGGGTATAATATACATTTGGAATTTCGGTCGTATTCGATTCGACGTCGACTGATTCAGTGGGCGTATAGCGATGGATATCTCTTCAGCTTTTTAAAACCATGGGTGGGGTGCCTGCGTTCAAGTTATTAATGGATAGCTGTCGAAGAGGGTTATACCTATAGCTCAAGTAGCCATTGAATAAGACTTATTGGGTTTGGTTTATCATTTTCTCGAATACTGAATGTACGGCGCCAAACTGCTCCTCAACTGAAATTTTTACACTTAACGTTACTACGTAGCTCTAAGGAGCTCAATATATGCATCATTTTCAGTCAAATAGTTCATCAGGTAGGTCCATTTTCGCTTAAGTTGTCTTAAGAATAAATTACTATTCTGTTATTAACAAGTATAGCACGAATGGAAATGTATGTCGACATATTTCAGCAAAACGAGTCAACAAATTAAAAGTTTTTTTTTAAAACAATAGGACAAACAATTGCTTGGCAAAACTCATCAACAATAATACATCAAAAAGCCATAAAGAAGATATATCCAGGATTGATCTGTTAATTTGTGTTAGTTGTGATAAATTACACGGGTCAACACAAAATTTTACCTAAACCTCAAAGTATTAAATTTCGATTTTTTTGTTCGTAATTGGACGAAAAAAATATATATAGCATGAAAAAGTTTGCTTTTGTATTTAGGAGACGGATTGAACGATATTTTCCAAAAATTTGGGGTTTTAATTATCAATTTAAGATAAAACCATTTAAGTAAACATTTTTATTAAGTTTTAATATCGAAATAAGTTACAAAAAAGTAGAAAATAATTTAAAAGTGCACGCTTTTACATTTTCTTTTGCTCGTAAGTACTTTCTCTCAATAAACCCGAAATATAGTCTCCCATCATGTTTTCATTGTATTTGCCTTGATAACGTTGTTCGAAGCTCAAAATGTCCTGATGAAAACGTTCTCCTTGCTCTTCTGAATACGCTTCCATGTTGTTTTTAAATTTATCTAAATGAGCATGAAGCATATGTACTTTTAAGAATCCTGCAGCCCATGCCCTTAAAATTTTTTAGCATATCCTCAATTAGCTTTTTGTAGTTTTCTGCTTTGTTATTTCCCAAAAATCCAGAAACGACTGAAATTGTCCCAGCTTTTTGAGTACGATTCAGCAACGTTGGCTCAGAAACTAATCATGTCAGGTCGTGAACGACTGGAGCAGAAGATGAGGTCAGGATATTCGATAGGTTTTGCATTTTTACCTTTACGTCTTTTACTAGGATTCACAATGCAAAAGTAGCATTCCTTAGCGTGGTCTTTTGGTTATTCTGGACTTCTACAAGACACCTGATCGTTGTTTATCACTCGAGTGCCATCCAGAACCTGAACGTTAAAACCCAATTCTGATTGCGCGGTATTTTTGAATGCAATTTTAAAATGAGTATTTCTACTATAACTAATACAAAAGCAAACTTTATACCAAAAAATTGGTTCAAGCCCTGCGGACAGGAGCTTTCTGGCGCTCTAGTTCAAACAGACAAATTATATCTCCGAAAGTATTATTGGTTTCTCAGAGTTGGGAATTATATCAATGTATTCATATAATAGAACTGCATCCTAAAGGAAATTCAATTCAAATAATAGTTTATTTATCAAGATTAAATGAGCAATCATGAGAATGAGAAAAGCACCATGGAAGAAATCAAATTAAATCTGGCCAATTTTGCCCAATAACGAACTTAACCGAGATATTCATCTCCCTAAACTACTCTGAAAATTTCAACTACCTACCTCATTCCGTTCGAGAGTTATATCTATGTCTATGGATGAAAAGCAGTCTCACTACTCTCAGATCTCTTACTTCATGTTCAGTTCCGAAATGTAAGAATTTTCTGAGAAAAACTAATTTCGGAGCAAACAACTGAGATTTTTCTCACTTCGCTCACAATTCTTCGATTGATTAGATAATGTCTCAGGAACATCATTTGACATTATGACAATTCATATTCATACATAGAATAATATAATTCTGTGACAACGTTGAAATACGATTTATTATCGAAATTTTGAAAAATCATATCTCCGAAAGTATTAGCTTGTTAGAGTTAAAAATGATATAAGTGGATTCCTATGATAAAACTTTTTATTAAAAAAAATTTAGTTTGGAATTTGTTTCGTAAAACAAAAATTTTTTTTTTGTTACTCCGAAACCATCTGTCCGATTTTGCCCAATAACGAACTTAGCCTAGATATGTATCCTCCAAACCTACTCTGAAAATTTCAACTCTCTAGCTCATTCCGTTCGAGAGTTATCGTGCCTACGGCCGGCCGGACGGGCCGGAGAGAATGAATTTCGACCACGTATTCTTGATCAGTGAGTCGAACCAAATCGTTTAAGACCATTTTCATCGAAATATTCGAAAATTACAGACATTTGGGCAAATTGATAAGCACTCAGTTCCGAGGAACTAGAGCGCCAAAAAAGGTATTTTCTTTTCGTTTTTGTTTATAATAAACCAGAAAATCATAAAATAAACTTCAGGACGAAGAACAAAAATTTTTTTCGTAGAGTCGTGTTATGTATACGAAAAACAGGTCGACATTCTCCAGCAAGAATTAAGCAACGCCATCACAGCAACCAACATAACAAAATTTACTAGAATCTAATTTTAATTAAGTTTATCCCAGATTTCAATTGGAATAAAGTGGCGGAACCAAATTATTGGGAAATGATGGAAATTAATAGAGAAAATTATGCGACTAATTTCGATAAATTAGATCAAGATTTATCTGCGTTCTTTACTCTATTTAAATAGAAAAAAAAAATCATTAAAGCGGGAGATCTGAATTATTTCAATGTTTTTCAAAGAACTAGGAGTAAGATTGTGTAACTAGTTTGAGAAAGGTGAAAGAAGAAGTTTGAAAGGAGAATAAGAGTAGGTAAACTCTATGACTAGGTCATCGATTGTAATACATAAGGAAACGGGGAACATAACAATTTCGTAACTATCTTATGAGCGCACCCTCTAACATTTTTATGATTTGTCAATGTCAAAACGTTAGTAAAACTCAACATTTTCATCGTGGTAAAGTATATGAACGAGCAACGTTTAGAAGTTATTTAAAATTGCTACCGAAATTATGAGTCTGTGGTCGCAACTTCAAGAGCACTTAATCCAATTTTCGGCCTTAATAATCGTACCATGTTGGAAGATTATCTTTGGCCAGAAGTGGATGAGCTTGACATCGACGATATGTGGTTCCCACACTAGCCACTAGCCACACAGCACAAGTTACATTCAATAAACTGAAAGAGAAGTTCGGTGAGCCTGTTATCTCCAAAAACGGTTCTGTTGAAAGACCGACCCATTCTTGCGATCTAACGCCATTGGATTTTTTGTTATGGGGCTATATCGAGTTATTGGTCTATGCTGTGTCAACAGTCCTGCAACTTTAGACGTGCTCAGAGACAATATCCAACGCGAAATTGCCAACATTCGAGTCGAAATGTGCGCAAGAGTAGTTGAAAATTGTGTTAAAACGAGCCTGAGGTATATGACCGATATCGAATTTCATTCTTAAAATGTTGCATTTGCACTGCAGCTACAATAAATTTGAGCTAATTATCTAAAATATTCTGTGTTTTATTAATAGATAAAATTGTTATGTCCTTAATGGAAAACCCTTTATCTCCATCATCATATGGATTATCCAAGGCCATTAAATTATCACCCAACAATTATATCTTATAATCCTCATAATTATACGATAGCTGAGGTTATTTCGTTGGTCATTTTGTATTCAATCATACTTTATTTTCTAGAACAGGAGGTATTTTATATCATGAGTAACTACTTTTGAATAGAACCAGAAATAAATAAGATATGTCTCTTATCGGTAGATAAGAAGACATATATGAACATAGTTTATGAAATTCATAGATACAAATACGGACGTTAATTTTCGATAAGAACATTCTGTGAAATCCCGGAATTACGATTTATTATTGAAATTTTGTAATATCATATCTCCCAAAGTATTAGCTCGTTAGAGTCAAAAATGATATCAATGTATTCTTATGATGCAACTGCATTTTAAAAAAATTTGAGTTTTTAATTTGTAATGAAAAAAAAAATTTTTTTTTTGTTACTCCGAAACCATCTGTCCGATTTTGCCCAATAACGAACTTAGCCTAGATATTTATCCTCCAAACCTACTCTGAAAATTTCAACTCTCTAGCTCATTCCGTTCGAGAGTTATCGTGCCTACGGCCGGCCGGACGGGCCGGAGAGAATGAATTTCGACCACGTATTCTTGATCAGTGAGTCGAACCAAATCGTTTAAGACCATTTTCATCGAAATATTCGAAAATTACAGACATTTGGGCAAATTGATAAGCACTCAGTTCCGAGGAACTAGAGCGCCAAAAAAGGTATTTTCTTTTCGTTTTTGTTTATAATAAACCAGAAAATCATAAAATAAACTTCAGGACGAAGAACAAAAATTTTTTTCGTAGAGTCGTGTTATGTATACGAAAAACAGGTCGACATTCTCCAGCAAGAATTAAGCAACGCCATCACAGCAACCAACATAACAAAATTTACTAGAATCTAATTTTAATTAAGTTTATCCCAGATTTCAATTGGAATAAAGTGGCGGAACCAAATTATTGGGAAATGATGGAAATTAATAGAGAAAATTATGCGACTAATTTCGATAAATTAGATCAAGATTTATCTGCGTTCTTTACTCTATTTAAATAGAAAAAAAAAATCATTAAAGCGGGAGATCTGAATTATTTCAATGTTTTTCAAAGAACTAGGAGTAAGATTGTGTAACTAGTTTGAGAAAGGTGAAAGAAGAAGTTTGAAAGGAGAATAAGAGTAGGTAAACTCTATGACTAGGTCATCGATTGTAATACATAAGGAAACGGGGAACATAACAATTTCGTAACTATCTTATGAGCGCACCCTCTAACATTTTTATGATTTGTCAATGTCAAAACGTTAGTAAAACTCAACATTTTCATCGTGGTAAAGTATATGAACGAGCAACGTTTAGAAGTTATTTAAAATTGCTACCGAAATTATGAGTCTGTGGTCGCAACTTCAAGAGCACTTAATCCAATTTTCGGCCTTAATAATCGTACCATGTTGGAAGATTATCTTTGGCCAGAAGTGGATGAGCTTGACATCGACGATATGTGGTTCCCACACTAGCCACTAGCCACACAGCACAAGTTACATTCAATAAACTGAAAGAGAAGTTCGGTGAGCCTGTTATCTCCAAAAACGGTTCTGTTGAAAGACCGACCCATTCTTGCGATCTAACGCCATTGGATTTTTTGTTATGGGGCTATATCGAGTTATTGGTCTATGCTGTGTCAACAGTCCTGCAACTTTAGACGTGCTCAGAGACAATATCCAACGCGAAATTGCCAACATTCGAGTCGAAATGTGCGCAAGAGTAGTTGAAAATTGTGTTAAAACGAGCCTGAGGTATATGACCGATATAGAATTTCATTCTTAAAATGTTGCATTTGCACTGCAGCTACAATAAATTTGAGCTAATTATCTAAAATATTCTGTGTTTTATTAATAGATAAAATTGTTATGTCCTTAATGGAAAACCCTTTATCTCCATCATCATATGGATTATCCAAGGCCATTAAATTATCACCCAACAATTATATCTTATAATCCTCATAATTATACGATAGCTGAGGTTATTTCGTTGGTCATTTTGTATTCAATCATACTTTATTTTCTAGAACAGGAGGTATTTTATATCATGAGTAACTACTTTTGAATAGAACCAGAAATAAATAAGATATGTCTCTTATCGGTAGATAAGAAGACATATATGAACATAGTTTATGAAATTCATAGATACAAATACGGACGTTAATTTTCGATAAGAACATTCTGTGAAATCCCGGAATTACGATTTATTATTGAAATTTTGTAATATCATATCTCCCAAAGTATTAGCTCGTTAGAGTCAAAAATGATATCAATGTATTCTTATGATGCAACTGCATTTTAAAAAAATTTGAGTTTTTAATTTGTAATGAAAAAAAAAATATTTTTTTCGTTACTCCGAAACCATTACGCCGATTTAGCCCAATAACGAACTCAACCAAGATATTTATCTCCTAAATCTACTATGAAAATTTCAACTATCCAAAATACGTCAATAACTCAAAAAATCTTTTTTGTACAACTGCCAATAAAAGCGTGTTAAAAATATACCTAATAATTTCCCTAGAACATGCGCCCAAAAAAAAACGTGAATAATAATGAGAGTAACACCTGAAAAACAAATAAACTTCAACATGTGCCGCGAATTTTGTATACTCGTTAAAAAGATACTCTCGAACTTCTTCACAAAATCCCATGTTATCTGAAGAGTAATCCTATGCTTTATATCAGGATAACAAGGATGACCCAGATTTTCTTAACTTGTTGTTGCCTTCCAGAGAAATATGTTTCAGTTTTGATCGCTTTGACTGCTGGAAATATTTGGAAGAATAAAACGAGATATCCTTTTGTTTGAGCTATACGTTATCCATAACTATATCCCCTGTTTGAGAGCTTATATATAACTATAGGCTCCTCCAATAGAGTGTATTATCATGAAAGGAAAAGCAAACACACAGTCGAAGAGATGTCCGAATGAACTATTTCGGATTGTGTTCTCGTATGAAACTCATAACGAGGAAACAAGGAAAGTGGGTTTATGAGTTGGACATAGAAACCATTCAACAAGCTCGGGAAAGGCTATTTTATAATCCGAAACTAACAAAGTAATTTCTACACGCTGTCTGCTACTATTGTTTGGTTCACTCGTAATTTTATCGTTTGAGGAAGAACACTCGTTATAACGTATGCGTATTTTCTGCCAACCCTCGTCAGCGAAGAGCATATATATTCGAGGATTAACGTTGGTTGTATTCACTTTCATTTTTGCTGAATCTTATTGGTATGCTTCACTTCTACTTTCTAATTTTTGCGTGATTTTTACGCCAGGAACAGCGTGGCATCATTTTGCCCAGATGTCTGTATGTTAATTTTTGGTCGAAAATGGCGTCAAACAATTGGGTTTGACACACTGATGTTAAATCCAATTCTGTCCATCCGGCCGGCAGGTCGTAAGAACGATAACTTTCTAACGATAAGATAAAGACTTTAAATTTGCGGTAGGTTGGCATAAATATCTCGGTTTCGTTGTATCATTTTGAGTTTAATTTTTTCTAAATATCTCAGTGCTCATTGGATCCATCTGAAACTAGTTTGTGGTATTACGGGCTTTATATGTTTGCAAAGTTTTGTGTCGATCGGATAACTCCGATGAGGCATAACAAATTTGGAAAATTCGAAAATTTTGTTTTCCCATAACTCGTAAAATACTGATCTGATCGAATTTTAACTAGGTAGTTAGTTGAAAATACTGACACAAAGACTTACGCAAACTTTTAGTAAGATCGCCTGCATATGAGCATATGAAATGTGATATAACTGCTGTAGTCTTCGTCTGAGTGGAGAGATGTTTGGAGATGCAGGATACTGTATAATTATACTGATCCTCTTAGGTATTTCCCAAGGAGACTAAGATTCTAGGAGCGAGTAAGCAGAGCCAGTTCTGTTCTTATAGGATTTGTTACTGTGTCCTTACGCGAGCTTAGGCACCGTCATGTTAGTTTTCGATGAAACAGCGAATGGTGGCCTCTACCGTCTTTCCTTGACGAGGGACTGAAGCCGGGACCTCCGGTCCCAGGCAGAGGCACTATCTGTCTATATTTGTGCTTAAGTGTCTGAAGCGGAACATCAAAGGTCACACATCTGTATTATAACGGACAGTCAGGCCTCATTTAGAAACCTAGAATCACCAATCCAAGGTTTCCTACTGTCCTTGGAATGCACAAGAACAACAGAATTCAACAGAACAACAGAATTCACAAAAACAATGAGACAAACACCGAACAAACACGTAATCGCAGGGGACATAAACGCTCACCACACGGCATGGGGGGGACATAATATAGACACAAGAGGAGAAAAACTACTAGACTGGACGATGTCACATGCCTACGAAATACACAATGACGCAACACAGATACCAACATTCATGAGCGCAAGAGGCAGTAGTTACATAGACATGACAATGACCAAAGGACTGACGGTAAGCAACTGGAAGGTACTGGACGAGGAAACACTCAGCCTACATAGATACATCACCTATGACATTAACATAGACATAAGTAAAACAAAAAGGAAACACAGAACATATGACTTTGAAAACACAGACTGGAACAAATACAAGACGGAACTGAAGAAACAGATATGGAAAGAAGAATGGACAATAGACAACGCAGATCAATTAGACAAGGTGGCGGAAAAGTTGCAGGAAATCTGCACAAATACCTGTTTACGCTATATACAGACGAAAGAGACCGACGGTACGAAGGACTGGTGGACAGATGAATTGCAAAAGACGAGACAGACGATACGGCAACATAGAAGAAATGCACAACAAGAGACAGATGAGGAAGAACGAGCAAACAAATGGGAAATATACAAACAAATGAAGAATAATTACAAGAAACAAATAAAACAAACAAAAGTAGAACAGACACAAAAACACATACAGGAAATTTGTGAGAACAATCCATGGGATAAACTGTGGAAATTCCTTAATAAAAAACAGACAACACAAAACACGAACATACGGAAAGAAGACGGTACTTACCCAACGGACGAAATAGACAAAAACACATACTTGATTGACAAATACTTCCCACAAGACAATGAGACAGCAGATACGGACGAAATGAAAGTGATTAGGCAGAAAATACAAACATACAGCGAAAAAATTGAACCGGAAATAACAACAGGCGAAATAGTAAACACGATACAGGGACTGAAAAAAGGAAAGAGAACAGGACAAGACAGAATACCAAACGAAGCTATGACACACATTTTTGACGCCACGAAACATATACTAATGAACATATATAACAAATGCCTGACGTACGGACGTTTTCCCAGGGCCTGGAAGACGGCCAAGGTGGTATGGATACCAAAGAAAGACACGACGCTGCGGCCAATAAGTCTCCTTCCAACCCTGGGAAAGGTACTGGACAGACTAACAAACAGACGACTACAACACTGGTTAGAACACAACGAAGGACTGGACGCGAGACAATACGGATTTCGTGAGGGATACTCGACAATAGACGCAATAGACAAACTGATACGACAAATACAGACCAACAAGAACAATAAAAAACACCAGCTACTTGTGACGTTAGACCTACGGAACGCTTTCAACGGCGCCTGGACACCATATATAAACAACGAAATGGAAATAGCCAGGGTGCCGAGAGTGCTCCGTATACTATGCGAAGACTTCTTAACGGACAGGAAAATTACAAGTGGACAAGTAACGAGGACAATGACAAAAGGGTGCCCGCAGGGATCATGCCTTGGACCAACCCTGTGGCTGCTGGTGATGCAGGGATGGTTCAGAAAAATGGACGAGACGGACAAAATATGGAGAACAGACGAGGCACAAAGACGAGACATAGACATAGAACATTCGAGCACACTGGCAACTTTCCTAGCGTTTGCAGACGATGAGTTTATGCTCATTGAAGGTAACTCCTCAAAGGAGATAGAGAGAAAATGGCAGTACGCATGGCAAGGATGCAAACGCTGGGAAAGCGAAAGTGGAAACAAATACAACGAGGACAAAACAGAGACTTTGTTTATGTACAGTGGACGAAACGTGAGACCACCGACAATAAAAACAGGTAACGTAACACTACAGCACAAAGACAGCATAAAATACTTAGGACTAACGATAGACAGACAACTTACTTACCTACCACACATTAAGGAGACTAGACATAAAATCAACAAGACGGCAACAAAACTGTTGGGAGCAGTAAATAGGACGTACGGACACGACAAAGACATCATAAGACAAATAACGGAGAGTGTGATGAAACCAGCTGCGTTGTATGCCTCTGAAATATGGGGCATCAACGCAGAGCGGGCTCCACTGAGAAGACAGACGGACGCAATACAAAGACCACTGCTTCTGCTCATCAATAGACCATACGCCACCACACCAACAGTGGCACTGCAAGTTATTGCAGGGATAACACCATGGTGGGCAGAAGCAAAACACAGACACAAAGACTGGAGCGAAAACAGAGAGGACATACAGAATAGACGAATTAAGACAAAAGACAAGCCACACCCCTGTAGAGGACAAAACATTGACACAGACAACGGGAAAAGAAGAAATTTAGGACGCAAGAAAAAAATGAGACAAGACATAATGAGGGAGTGGCAACATTCATGGGACAACGAACAAAAAGGACGAGAACTATACGAGCACTGCGCACAGATAGGGACGGACAGGTTAAATTTAACATTCAAAGCGACACAACTAAGTACGGGACATGGAAACATGAAAGGATACCTACATAGATTCAACTTGACGAACACGGACGGAAAATGCGACTGTAACGGACAAATAGAGGACGCTCGTCACATAAGGACAGAATGCACACTGACACACAGGAAAGAAATTAAACAGGAAATAGAAAGAAAATACGAGAACACGAATATACAATTAAGGAAGGATGGAAAGGCAAACGAAACGGACATAAACAAACTTAACGAATGGGCTCACAGAGCAATAGACGACACTAACTGACAAATGGACAAATGACAAGGACAAGGGCTGCGGCAGAACACCAAGCTGCAGCCGGGCAAACACAGCTAATGCCGAAAGGCGGGAAGCTAAAAACGAACAATGTCCTTGGAATGCCGGAATATCCTAAAGCAATAGGTAATATAATGACTCTTCTATGAGTACCAGGGCACTGTGGTATTGGAGGAAATGAGAAGAGCCTCCTGGGTAACACCTGTCGGACCAGAACCCTTCTGTGGTCTTGGAAAAGACCACTACAGAGCAGCTGTCAAACAATGGGAGCTAAATTACAGAACAGCCCTTTGGAAAAATGCTCCAGTCCTTGCACAGGCAAAAAGATTCATCGACTTCCCAGCGTCCTATACCAGGAAGCTCTTGCAGCTGCCATGAGCTGAGCTTTATTGATGGTTGGACTGTTGACCTATTGACCACTTGTACCACATTGGCAAGTCGGCAGATGAAACATGCACGCTCTTTGCATCGGAAAAGAAAACTGCCCAGAGCTGGCCAGTGTATGAATTTTACTTATGGGTGAGCCAGTTTTGTATCCTCATGAGATGATAGCCAAGGCTCCTAAGGATTTCACCAGGTATGCTAACACCATTGACAAAGTCTCAAATAAAAGTTTCAATAAGTAAAATAAAAGAACAAAAGATCGTATCGGTCGCAGTTCTGAAGGACTGGTCTAAGCTACACGACCTCGTTCTAATAAAAATATTACTACTAATGCCACAAATAGACTTTAGTGATTCTGATTGAAGCTTGAAATCAAATCTTTTCCCAATATTTTCAATAATTCAGATACTATCGAGTTTAAATCTAGAACTGGGCTGTAAAATACAGTTTTGAAGGCCGTTGCAAAATTTCGGCGATATCAGACGGATAGATACAGATTTTTGCGCGTATGTTCTGGGGAACATCGCGTTATAGTTTTGCCCAAATGTCTGTAACTTTCGAATTTTTTGACGAAAATGGTCTCAAACGATTAAGTTCGACTCCCCAATGAAGAATTCGAGGTCAAATTTGATTCTGTCCGGCCGGCCGTCCGGCCGTCCGTTGCCACGATAACTTGAGAACGAAAAGAGCTAGCGACTTGAAATTTTCAGGGTAGGTGGCGCATCCCAATACGACGGACAAGTTCGTTAAGGGGCATAATCGGCCCAGTGGTTTCCGAGTAATAATTTTGTTTTCAACCAATATAAATCCGATCGAATTGAAACTTGCTGGGTGGTTGTAGAATATGAACCTAGGCACGTTTGTGAAATTTTGCGCGAATCGTATGGCTAGAAAATTTTAAAAAAATTATTAAAAAATATTTTTGTTCTCACGATAACTTGAGAACGGAATGAGATAGCGGCTTGAAATTATCAGGTTAGGATGTGCACCAGAACGCAACATTTCAGTTTGTTTATGCGCATAATCGGCCAAACGGTTTTAGAGTTATAGCCATCTGAAATTTTCTGAAATTTGGTGGTTTTTTGTTCCTCATTAACTCGAAAAATACTGAACCGATTGAATTTAAACATGGTTATTAGTTGTAGAATGCCAACGCGCAAATGTTTGCAAAATTTGGTTAGGATAGCATTTGTAGAAAATTTTCCATAAATCATTGAAAATAAAAAAAAAATTCTATATATCAGTAACTGTTCGTTTGAAATTGCTGAAATTTTGCAAGAGCCTTCATAACCTAACTCTACTGCCAAGTTTCAAGTTTTAATACGATCGGTTAAATATTGTTGGAGATTCGAGAATTCTTGTGCGAGTTCAGTAGATGGGTGACCGTTGCCTCGATAACTTTCGAAAGAAAGGAGATAGGGACTTGCAATTTTCAGGGTAGGTTTCGTATCCGAAAGGGAGAGTTGAGTTCGATTTTGGGCATAATCGGTCTGACGGTTTCCGAGTTATACCCTCCTGGAATATTATTTCCTTGATAACTCGAAAAATAAATATTCGATCGAATCGAAGCTTGGTAACTAGTAGTAGAAAATCAACATAAAGACGTGTTTAAAATTTTGTAAGAACCGTACCCCTAGAAATTTTGAAAAAAATGACGAAAAAAAAAATTTTAAGAACCGTACTCCTAGAAAATTTCAAAAAAATCACGAAAAAAAAATTGGTTCAAGCACTGACGTGAAGTCAGAAGCTTTTGCGCGTATGTTCTATTGTCCATTCTTCTGTATTGGACACCCGAATTTACCATGGTAAATTATGTTGTCCATTCTCCTGTATTGGACACTTAATTCGAATTTACCATGGTAAATTCGAATTAAGTGTGTCCAATACAGGAGAATGGACAACATAATTTACCATGGTAAATTCGATTAAGGGTGTCCAATACAGAAGAATGGACAATATAACATACGCGCAAAAGCTTCTGACTTCGCGTCAGTGCTTGAACCAATTTTTTTTTCAAATGATTTCATTAAAATTTTCTAGTCATACGATCCTGACTTGTACAACGTATCGTCATTTTTCCAGTAACTAACGAGTTTCACTTAATCAGTTATTAGGCAAACAAAATTCCAGATGGCTAAAACTACAAAACCACTCAGGCCATTTCACCCATTACCGAACAGGCGCACTTGGAGTCCAAACCTTCTATTCAACTCATTTCGTTGAACTGGGATTCTTCATCATTGAGTCGAAGCTAAACGTTTCTAACTATTTAAGGCCAAACATTTTATAATTACCTACAGACATTTAGGAAATTTGATATTTCCTCTGTTCAGCGGAAGAAGCGTGCCAATAATGGGAGGAATATTCTATATTGCAGTAAATTTCCTCTGAATCAGAACCCCTATTTTTAGGGTTTATGGCCTTATGTGGGTTATGCACCCAGCCTATCGGACAGCGAATAAACGTAATAAATGGACTGAGACCATAGCGCTATCATCAACTGTGGCCGACTGGGAATACAACAGAATCGAATCCATCTATCTTGGGCACACATAGCTGCTGATAAAGAAAGTCGTCAGATTCCACTTTCACGCTTCAGTCATACGTAAATCTGCGAGATCTATCACATCATTTTTCGTCTGATTCACACCCCCTCTTTGGATCGTCAGAAAAATTTGCATTTCTATGAGTTATGGTCATGGAATGAGGACCGGATTCAACTGACTCAGATCGAATAATTATACTTCAGATCCTTCTGTAATAATTCGTCTACTAGTTTCAATTTATGCGCGCTTTTTCCGCCATGAACAGCGTGCTATCATTTTGCTCAGATGTCTGTATTTTATTAAATTTTGGCCAAAAATTGTCTCAAACGATTGGGTACAACTGATGATAATCTGAGCTCAAATTCAATTCTGTCCATCCATCAGGCTGTAAGCACGATAACTCTCGAAAAAAATGAGTTAGAGATTTGAAATTTGCAGAATAGGTTTGTAGCATAAATATATCGGCTAAGTCTGAACTTTAGCACCATATTGTGAAATTATGACCTTCATATATATGCAAAGCTTCGTATTTATTGAATGAATAAGTAGAGAGAAAAAATTTCAAAAATTTGAGAATTTTGTTATCCCAATAGCTCGAAAAATATCCAACTAGCAATTTTTATTTTATAATAGTTGTGGAAACGTTTTCAACCAAAATCTTGTATAACATTCTTAGTCGCTGAATTGTTTTAAATACGTTTATAAAACAGATATAAACCCAAAATTGGACATTTTATAAAATAATGTTGTCATTCGAAACATTTTATAAGGCTCTTCATAAACATTACAAGACTATTTCATAAACATTCTGGTGCCAACTACAAAACTGTTTCGTAATAGCTTAATAAGGTTTTTCATGTGAACGTTCTGAAATAAAAATGTTATACATATAGACTGATATCTATAAAATCAATTGATTTCAGGTTGCAAAATTCAATCCTGAATTATAACAACATAGAGAAAATATAGATGTCATGTGTCATAATTGTTCACACGAAGCCATTTTTTTAATATATACTTCTGCACTTACAGACATATTTTTGGATACAAATAACGAAATTCTCAATGCAAATGAAATTTCTTCGTGAAATGTAGCACTAAAATGATGATATTTTAAACGCGCCCACTTGATTCGAATGTTTTACATAAAAAAATTGATCAAAACAAAAATGAAGCTTGTCAGTCTAATAATCCTTTGTACGAAAATGTATACCAATTCGTTCTACAGATTATGTTTGAGTCATTTTATGCTCTGGATGGTTGAAATCCCTACACATTGGCGATTTTGAGTGTGTTCAAAACACTCCCCTCTCTGAGTCATCACAAATGCGCCATGTTTAATGGCGTTCTCTTAGAAAATGATTTTGCATCAGTTTCAAGCATTTTGTGGTAATTTAGCTACTTTACAACTACTGTAAAACATGTTATTATGTCCTATTGCGTGATAGTCAACATAACCTGCAAAATCCGTGAAACTGTTAACGTTTTCCTGTGAAATATCTGATAAATACACATTTTTGCGAGGAAATTTGAAAGAAGAAATAACAGGTAATCTGATTAAGGTATCTTATTAATAAGTCGATATCTTAAACACAAACATGATTTTGGTGATAATTTTGCTCCTACGAGACAACTGTCTTCAGCTGGAGCATAATGCTTCCAGAACATGTTTGTATATATACTTCCAAATTAAAAAACAACGATATGTTATTATTGAACCTTCCATTCTTGATTAATTGCGAAGTAATGAAGTTATGCATAGGTAGGATATTTGTACTTTTAGCTAGAAAACTAATATGCATTTGCTTCATTTAATTCATGGTAATAATAACTTTTTTAGAAACGTTCTAGATCGTGCAGACAGTTGAGAAAGGAATAAAACACCTTCAGTGTAGGAACAGAATGATCAGCTGCTTTTGGATGATATTGTCATGGAAATTGAATACTACAAATACTAGTTATGAATTGGTTACCGAAACGACAATTTACATCTGGAAGCAAAATTGTAACTAAAACCACTTCTATATAACAGTTTCATGTGGTTATACAGAATATTTTTGATATAGTTTTTTAATATATTTAAAATAAAATTATAAATATCCCCAGAATTGATAAAGAAACCATTTAAAAGCAAGTCAGTTTTATAAGCTGAATTGTTTTATAAGTTAGTTATAAACCTCTTAACAAATGGTTAAGTAACAGTTTTATAACATATTTCATAATTCTGCTTTATAGACGTTTTCACGATAAATTTATAAAATATTTCGATTATCCACAACAGAATGGAGTTTATGTAGCTTTAATATAATGAATTGATATTTTGGGAACAGTAATATGATTCTTATGTCGCGAATCATCGGAGTTATAAGACAACTTTGCTGGTTGGGTACTGTTGTGATCTAATTGAAACTTCGTAGTTAGTTGCAAAATACTGACGAAGAGACTTGTGCAAACATTTCGGGAGAATGGTATGACTAAAAAAAAATCAAAGACTGTTCAACTATTTTGCCGAACTTTTTGTTTTTGTATTGTGTCTTATTTCGGCATTTAGATGACCAATAATAACCTCTTGGAGCTTATAAAACTTCATGAAGATAAGACCCTTAGTAGCTTCAAAAAATAAATCCCAATATGTAATTATAAATGCCAACCTACTAGTCAAATTAGGAATCCTTTATCTACCACGAGAAATTCTACTCGCAGATAAGTGAAAGCATAATATGTTGTAGATGATTCACGATGCTTGTTCGTTTCCTTTGCGATTCAAAAAGTGAACGAACGGTGTACAGAATTTTATTTAACTTTTAATGTTTCATTCTGAAATAGTGAAATGCGTGAATTTATCCTGTTCGGCATACGTACAGGATGGTTTCACATGTCCGTTCTTTTTTTTTAATATATTGATTATTGCGCTTGAGTAGGCGAATGAACGATGAGCGAAGTTTTAATTTTTTACCATATTCCCACCTTATGTCTGTGTGTGTAAGACAGACGCAAGCATTTTTCTTTACACGCATGAGCAGACGAAAAGTGACTTACCTGCTGGAGTATTCGTCTGAGAGGAGTAGGGTTTTGAGGTGAAGTGTGTTATTCCTCTATAGAATCCCCTTGAGAGGGTCCGCGCACAGCTTAGGAACAACACTGTTAATTTTTGAATCAACAATGAATGGTGGTCACTACCGTCTGACTAGATATCCGGTTCGCTCCATCCACTGAGGTTGAAGCACACATCATTCAATTCGAATGTAAGCAAGCGCGTCAAAGAGTACTGACTTCATGTCAGTAAGATAGTTCATCGAATTACTCAAATATTTTTCATTTTACCCCATATCGAATCCATTGGAATATCCATACTGATCTCAAAGGACATATTATATTAGGTTGTATATTATGTTAGGCGGGATCTGTCATATGTCAAAAAATGTTGAAATCACCGATATATCAATATATTTTCGATAGACAGAGTGACGAGTGACTAGTGAAATACCGATCAGGAAGAGAGATGACGATTGTGTGAGTCGGAAAATAGAATTGAATATAGTTTCAGAGCCTGTGTTTCCGGCATACATATGGTTTGTTTCTTGTAGAATGGAACAATTTCAAACGACTGTAACTCCGAAATTATTCGATCGATTATGATTAGATTACTTCTATGAGTCACAACAGAGGTTAAATATATCACCGCTTGTGAAAGATTATAAATTATGAATATCCTATGAATTTTCATCGAACATTTTTTGAACTATTGTTCCAGAACTTGTTCAGAGTGTTGACCCCCAACTTCTAAACATTTGCTTGCTCTCTGGATCAAATTTATTCGTTCAAGACGGATGAAACTTCTATGATATACAGAGTATGGCGATAAGGAAATTGTTGTACTCCATTTCCGCAGCTTTCCCATTCATTTGACAAAATCCATTTCCATATAGGTCATAGGTACTAGCGACGTTTTCCTCATTCCTAAATTACGATTGCATTCATTTTTGCGCGTATGTTCTGGGGAACATTGCATTATCATTTTGCCCAAATGTCTGTTTTTATCGAATTTTTCGCCGAAAATGGTCTCAAACGATTGGGTTCGTATCCCTGATCAAGAATTCGAGGTCAAAGTCGATTCTGTCCAGCCGGCCGTTGCCACGATAACTTGAGAACGGAAAGAGATACCGACTTGAAATTTTCCGGGTAGGTGGCGTGTCCCAATAAAACGGATGAGATCGTTAATGGGCATAATCGGCCCAATGATTTCCGAGGAATAATTTTGTTTACAACCAATACTAATCCGATCGAATTGAAACTTGGTGAGTAGTGGTAGAATATGAACCTAAGGACGTTTGTGAAATTTTGTGAATATCGTATCGCTAGAAAATCTTTAAAAAATTATTAAAAAATATTAATGATGTCACGATAACCTAAGAACGAAAAGAGATAGCGACTTGAAATTCACAGGTTAGGTTGACAATCTTAAGGCGCCATTTGAGTTCGTTTTTAGGCATAATGGGCAGAACGGTTTTCGAGTTATACCCATCTGAAATTTGGTCGTTATTTCCTCAATAACTCAAAATATACAAAATCGATCCAATTCAAACATGATTATTGGTTGTAGAATGGCAACGCGAAAATTCTTGCAAAATTTTGTGAGGATTGTATAACTAGAAATCTTTTAAAAAATCCAAGAAAATTATTCTATATATCAGAAACTGTTCGTCCGATATCGCTGAAGCGTTCAGAACCTAACTCTACTACCAAGTTCCAAGTTTGAACACGATCGGATCTATATTGTTGAAGATCCGAGCAGCCTTGTGTGAGTTCACTAGCTGGATGGGAGATCGATGCCTCGATAACTCTCGAACGAAAGGAGATAGAGACTTGCAATTTTCAGGAACGGTTGCACATCTGAATGGGAGAGTTAAGTTAGCTGTTGGCCATAATCGGCCCAACGATTTCTGAGTTATACCCATCTGGAATATTATTTCCTCGATAACTCAAAAAATATAGACTCGATCAAATTGAAGCTTGGTAACTAGTTGTAGAATATATACATGAAGGCATGTGCAAAATTTTGTGAGGATCGTTCCACTTAAAAAATTTTTAAAAATTACGAAAAAATATTATGTATCTCATAATTCCTTGAGAACGGAAAGAAATAGCGACTTGCAGTTTTCAGGGTAGATTGCGCATCTGAATACAACATTTAAGTTCGTTAACTAGCATAATGGGCCAAATGGTTTTGGAGTTATATCAACCTGAATTTTATCCTTATTTCCTCAATAATTCAAAACATACAAATCCGAACCAATTCAAATATGGTTATTAGTTGTAGAATGCCAACGCGAAAATTCTTTCAAAATTTCGTGAGGATCGTAGCACTAGAAAATTTCTAAAAATTCATTGAAAGAAAAAATTGGTTCAAGCACTGACGTGAAGTCAGAAGCTTTTACGCGTATGTTCTCTTGTCCATTCTCCTTTATTGAACACTTTTAATCGAATTTACCATGGCTATTGTCTGTTCTCCTTGTATTTGCCACTCTGAATTTACCATGGTAAATTCGTGAATTCCAATACAGGAGAACAGACAATGCAATTCACTATGGTAAATTCGATTAAGAGTGTCCAATAAAGGAGAACGGACAAGAGAACACACGCGCAAAAGCTCCTGAATTCACGTCAGTGCTTGAACCAATTTTTGATATATTGTATTGAGCATATTGAGAGTAACACAATATTTTTGACAATTAAGAAAATCTGGTCTGGACTGCGTCATTATTTACATATTTTCCATGTATGTTATGTCTCAGGAACTCAGCTGATTTGAGTGATACAATAAAATTATATTAACTGATAAAATATCATACGTATTTACGTTTCGGTTCTGATTACTTCAATCTCATTAGTATTATATATAAATTAACACCATCATCATTAGGTATGTCAAAATGAACCCAACATGTTAATGAAGATTTTTTCAGACATGCGTATACATGAGAACCACTTAAAATAATCATTTTCCACCAAGACGAAATGAAAATTGAATCCATATTCAAGATTTTGTATACTGGGTGTTCCAGAATTAATGCGACAAACGAAACCTTAAACTGTATTCATCTATCGAGGGATTTTAATCGCTTAAGCAATGTTTTTGGATTTTTTTGTTTAATTAATCTTCTACGATCATAGAGGTGAAAGAAAGTTCAAATATTCACCTACAGTGTGATCAAATATTATCAAACATAGCTTATGTCCAAAATTTTCCCACTTCGGTCCTGATTTTTTCAATTTTAGAAATGTAAAGGAAATTCAAGTATTTCAGGTCAGAGATTTAGATTTCGAATTCCTGAGAGATTTGCATTCAATTGATTATATTGCAGAATCTGGATGATGTTTGGATGTCAGTTGGAGTATAGTACGTTCCTTACCTGCCGTCGCTCTTTTCTGTGCCCAGGTCTTCAAGCTTACTCCCATTTTAATTTTTGTCATGTAGTAAACAATTAGGAGGGGTAATGGTACAGACAAACAATTCTTCTATATTCTCATTGCTCTTCTGTCAATGTGTCCAATGAAATTGAGCTTCAAGATACTGATATACATCAAATTGAAAGAATACAAAATCGGAAAAAAATAAAAATTTGAAAATTTGAGAAATTTTAAAAGAAGTTGAAAAGGGTGATATAATGCAAACTTCGGAATATGTCAGCTGATTTGTTCAAAATTTACTGAACCTTGAAATTCCACCCGATATCCGAAAATCACCCTGTATATCAAGAACCACCTCCTGGATGATCTCAGATTACTCTATCCGTTTGTAACATTCCTACCTGGACAACTTGTTTATTTAAAAATTGGTCCAAGTCCTGTAGACAGGAGCTTTGGCACTCTTGTTCAAACTTTGACACATCATGTCTCCGAAAGTATTGGTTTCTCAGAGTTGGGAATGATATCAATGTATTCTTATGATAGAATTCAAGTAATACTTTATTTATCAAGATTAAATGATATAGATATAGAACAGAATGACTTGTACGAGTGTGAACACAGATCATAGAATAATTCATAGATAGAATATTTAAAGCATTCTGTGAAAACATAGAAGTACTATTCATTATTGAAACATCGAAAAATCATATCTCCGAAAGTATTAGCTTGCTAGAGTTCAAAATAATATCAATGGATTTTCATGGTGAAATTGCATCTTAAAAAAAATTGAATTTGAAATTTGTAAGTGAAGAAAACATTTTTTTTTCGTTACTCCGAAACCATTTGTCCTAATTTGCCCACTAACGAACTCAACTAAGGTATTTATCTCCCAAAACTACCCTGAAAATTTCAACTGCCAAGCTCATTCTGTTCGGGAGTTATTGTAGAAACAAAATTTAAAAATAAAAAAAAAATTCTTTTTGGCACTTTACGGCAACCTGATCCATACAAAAGTTCGCATGCTTATAAAGGTCATTATTCTACAATTTGATGCTAAATTTCAGATAGATCGAGTGCGGAAATATTCATAAAAATGTTTTTACTTAAAACGGCCGTAACTCCGAAAAGGCTTGGTGGATTTCGCCCGTTAACGAACTCGTCCGAGATATTTACGTTCCAAATCTACCCTGCAAATTTCAATCATTTAACAACTTTCGTTCGAGAGTTATCGTGTTAACGGATGGCCAGCCGGCCGGACGGCCGGACAGAATCGATTTCGACCACAAATTCTTTATCAGTCAGTCGAACCAAATCGTTTGAGACCATTTTCAGCCAAACATTCGAAAATTACAGACATTTGGGCAAATTGATAAGCACTCTGTTCCAAGGAACAAGAGCGCCAAAAACCATTATAAATGTTGATATCGAACCTAAGAAGAAAATATTTTACGTATAAATATGAAATTGAAATCAGTCACACTTGATCAAGTGAGATTTGAATTTTATATTTAATATCTCCCAAATATATAATTGACTATTTCATTTGACTAACCCTCCTTTGTCTGCATAATCAATGGCAAAACATATTATGTATAGTTATTTATACTATTTATATTATAGACATGATTCAGCCATGTTGAATAATTTTATTTTCGTCGGAATGCAAACAAACGAAATTTTGGATTCGGGGATTTTTCAGTTGAATTAGATCGGAGGAGTTGAAATGTTTAGGAGGCTCTCCGTTAAGGTATGGGATGTGGCCTCATCCTTCGTATAAATCTGGGGAATTCTGCCTTAATCCAACTTTCTGAGCACGTAGATAATGTGCTCTGGGATATGTTCAGAATTTAATTGTTTCTTTCCGTAACGGAATCAATTTTAGGCTCGTTGGTTTGGACGTCCTGAATAACTTCTCAATATACACTGTATGTATATTTATTGATGGAAGCTGAGCATTGATGAAACAAGAGCTTAGGGAGAACCTCACCAAAAACCCCAGTCTCCCCGTGAGTCATTTGTAAAAATTCAAATTGTTGACAAAATTACCTGAAATATCGAATATTGATCTCGCATTTCTTTCATCAATATGGATTCTTTCGTCAAAAATGTGGGAATGTCCTGTGGACAGGAACTTTGGCGCTCTTGTTCAAACTTTGGTGCATCATATCTCCGAAAGTATTGGTTTCTTAGAGTTGGGAATGATATCAATGGATTTTTATGATAGAACTGCATTATAAATTCAAAAAATAAAAAAAAAAACCAAGAGTGTCAAAAATTATAAATCCGAAACCACCAGACCGATTCTACCCAGTAACGAACTGATCCGACATATTAATTAATCGTTAACGAAATTAACTGTCACATTTGGATGCGTAGCCTAATCATTTTTTTTTAATTTTCTAGTGATACGATCCTCACAAAAATTGCTACAGGACCCTAATATAGAACTATCATCTCCCATAGATATATGCTTCACTTTATATTGTAAAAATGAATGAAAAAAATTGGTTCAAACCCTGTGGACAGGAGCTTTTTGGCGCTCTTGTTCAAACAGACGAATTATATCTCCGAAAGTAATGGTTTCTCAGAGTTGGGAATTATATCAATGGATTCTTATGATAGAAAGAAATTAAATTAAAAAAAAGTGTCGTTTACAAAAAAATACTTAAAAAATTATCATTAAAAAAAAAGGGCAATCTGCAATGATTCAATGATGCAGAGCTTTTACAACTCGAAATACCTAAGGAAAATATCATCGAAATGTCTAGTGCAAGGCTGGAGACAACCATAGCAGATTGTCCATTTATTCCTGATATTTGAGTAGGTAGAGGCTGAGGAACAAATTATTTTAATAGTTCAAAATATATTAATAAAATACTATCCTCTTTTCATAATTTAAAATTTAATAATTCATAGCACTTACAACATATTCTTTTCTGTATAATGGACCTCAACTAAAGAAAAAATGTTTGATACATAAATGTAGATCCATATTTCAGCATTTTTTTGCTGGCAACATTATGAAAATACTGTATATAGGAACATGTCTCACAACTTAAGGAAGTAAAAGGTAATATTAACCTCAGTGTTGAACGAACAGTAATTTCTTTTGATAATTCCATTATGTTATTCTTTCCTATTGCCTTCATAAACTACATCATTAAAATGATGCAATTCTAAATCTTCTGAAACAGCATCCCCAATATTTATGCATAAATTATTCAATATGTGATCAGCCATAATGATTTTCGGTTTCAAAACAGTCTTGTATATATTCACAAATTCAAGAATCGGATATCTACTTGTTTTCCAACAGAAAATATTTTCAAACTATGAATTTACAAGTCTCTTAAAGCTAGATAAGATGACATTTATGATCAGTGAACACAGACAGATTCTGTGATCACATTCTGTGAATACATAGAACTACGATGTATTAGTGAAATTCTGAAAAATCATATCTCCGAAAGTATTCGCTTATCAGAGTTGAATATTATATCGATGGATTCGTATGATAAAACTGCACCTTAAAAAAAAATATTTTGAAATATGTAATCTAAACATTTTTTTTTATTTCGTTGCTCCGAAACCATCAGACCGATTCTGCCCAATAACAAACTTAACTTAGATATCTATCCCCTAAACCTACTGCGAAAATTTCAACTGCCTAGTTCCTTCGTTCCTTCCGTTCAAGAGTTATCGTGTTAACGGGTGGTCGGCCGGACAGAATCGATGTTGACCACGGATTCTTGATCAGTGAGTCGACCCAAATCGTTCAAGACCATTTTCATAAAAAAAATCGAAAATTACAGACATTTGGGCAAATTGATAAGCACTCTGTTCCGAGGAACAAGAGCGCCAAAATGAGCTGATGGAAGATGTCGCTATAAATGAATATGTCATTAGGACATAACAATTCCATGTTATAATCTTAAAAACTGCATCAGTTAGAACTTCTCATTACTTATATTCGTCGTTTATATTTGTTGATGGCAGGAAACACAAATTCATATTTAATCACCTACAATCAGGTGCAGTCTCTATTGGGCTGAATTTCTCGATACCCTGTGGGTTTGAATACCTTTCGGCAATTTAGAACCGGAGTTTACAAGTTGAACATTCTGAATTGGCTCCCCAAAGATTAAACTTTAATTGAGTCGGAACGTCTAACACTTTTCTATTCCCAATAACGAACTTTGAAGGAATAGTTTATCGCTGAAATATCTTAGACGAAAGAACATAAGGATTCTTCAAATGTCATTTGCTCTTTTATACAGTGAGTGTCAAAAGTATGGAATAATGGGTTTATTTTCTTCCTGTTCATGAATAGCGAAAAATGGTTTGAAAGGTCGAATTAATTCATTTTTTAAGGAACATTTTTCCGTAATTGTTATTGGCCTACCATTTCCTGTTCCAAGCAGTGATATCATATATATTTTTTTAAATTGCATGTCCACTTTTGTTTCTTGCCATGCATTAATCATCAAATTCTGAATTCAGTAATGCACATGTAACGCTATTTGGGTCAATAATTCTCCGGATGTTAATTTTTCGGATTTGATAAATATGAGTAAATGTTTAAATTAATGCTTCTCCAAATAAACACATCTTCATTACAAAAACGATACTAGCATTGATGCTGAAACTCACAAAAAATATTTTAGATCATGTGCCTCGTTTGTTCTCCTAGCTCATACTTGCCTATAACGAATACTGCAAATCGTTGGAATTGGTAGTCGTATCTGAATTTAATTCGAATTAGTTTGTTAATTTTCATTCACCAACTGTCAAAAACGAAATATTATTCGGCGTTTATCGGCATCAGACAGAATAGAAATTGTGATTATTAGGGGTTGTGGAGATAAAACACGAACCCGTCAAGAAGTTTGTGATTATTTCAATGAACAATATCCTAATGTTGAACCTGTAACTCAGCGTGCTCTTGAAAAAATAATCAGGAAGTATGAGGAGTTCAGATACGGGAACGATCATCCAAAAAGACCGGCAATTCCTGAGGAGGTATAATTGAAAATTTTATAAGAGTTTTAGGAAAATTCTCATTTGTCTATAGCGGCAAAACAAAGGTCCGTTTGAGAAAATTGAAATGCCATAAATGACAACCTTTCAAGATTAATTTAAGGCAAAAACTGAATAAATATGATTTTGAGCGCTGAACAAATGAATGAATGATGGACCTTCGCAATGCCGATGAGGGGTTTTCAGTTCGAAATTTATTTAGTGACGAAGCAACATTTCATTTAATTGAAACTGTCGACTAGCAAAACTGTCGCTATTGGTTAAATCACAATACAAACTGGATGATGGAAGCACATACACAATTTCCTGAAAAATTGAATGTATGGGCTTGGGACTGTTAGGAACAGAATTATAGGGACTCTCTTCATTGAAGGACCGTTAATATAGGTACAAAATATCAATTTGAACACTAACTTTGATAATTTTTGATATGACACCTTCTAGGAAGGTACCGTTTTTGCAATGAAAATTGTTTATTTGGTGAAGACTCAATTTTCAACATTTTCACATGTTTTCCAAATCTAAAAAATGTATATCTCGAGAATTATTAACCCAAATGGCGTTACATGTGCACTACTGAATTCAGAATCTTATGATCTATTTATGGCAAAAAAATAGGGGCTTACAATCTTAGGAAAAATATAGATGACGTCACTGGGGTTTGATATTCAAAGGAAAGTATGTTCTATTCTGAATCGTTCGAGAACAGGTCATGGTCTTTGCAACAACATGCTTTTCAGATGGAACTCAGTTGAGAGCCCTAGTTGATAATGCGGGGAAGTAGAGGAAACCATAGATAATTTAGTTAATAATTGCCCAGGATGCTTTTAGGACTATTCAAGTTAGTTTCTGAATCTTTTTTAGAATGGGTAGTGACTTTCAAATCTATTTAATAAAACATGGAATATTCAATTTTCAATTTGTTCGTTTCCTCCTTTTGTCTTTTCCTTTTCTAGATTGAGTTTCGGGTACCACGTCACGCACGCCAATTGCAGATTGACTTGAATAACAAAAAATTGGTTCAAGCCCTGTGGACAGGAGCTTTCTGGCGCTCTAGTTCAAACAGACAAATTATATCTCCGAAAGTATTGGTTTCTCAGAGTTGGGAATTATATCAATATATTCTTATGATAGAACTGCATCATAAAGGAAATTCAATTCAAATGATAGTTTATTTATCAAGATTAAATAAGCAATCTGAGAATGAACACTGCACCATGGAAGAAATCGAATTAAATCTGGCCAATTTTGCGCAATAATGAACTTAACCGAGATATTCATCTCACTAACCTACTCTGAAAATTTCAACTACCTAGCTCATTCCGTTCGAGAGTTATTGTAGAAAAACTTTTATTAAATTTTCAAATTTTTTTTTTACACTTTGCGGTATTCTGGTCAATACAAAACTTCACATGCGTATGAAAGTCATAATTCTACAATTTGACGCTAAATTTCAGATAGATCGAGTGATCAGTTTGTGAAATATTCATAAAAAATATTTTTACTAGAATCGGCCATAACTCCGAAACCGCTTGATGGATTGTGCCCATTAACGAGCTCGTCCGAGATATTTACGCTCCAAACCCACCTTGCAAATTTCAATCCACTAACTCCTTTCGTTCGAGAGTTATCGTGCCTAAGGCCGTCCGGCCGGCCAGCCGGACGGAATCGATTTCGACCTCGGATTCTTGATCAGTGAGTCGAACCAAATCGTTTATGACCATTTTCATCGAAAAATTCGAAAATTACAGACATTTCGGCAAATTGATAAGCACTCAGTTCCAAGGAACTAGAGCGCCAACAAGTTTCGTATGACAATTGCCCAAAACAGGTTTAAAGTACCTACAAATAGTAGATATTCCATAAAACATGTATGAAAGAAGAGTAATAATGAAAAATTACCTTGTAATCGATCAAAAATTTCTTGATCTACGTTCACCAAATTTTCTGCTCTCTCGAACTACAGAATTATGCTTTCAATATTTACGTAATATTTTCAAACATTTTTGGATGAGGTCCCCGTTGCATCGCTAAAATACGTGTATTTCAACCCCAATATTTTTGAAGTTATAATATTCCCTTCAGTCAGTCCCGTCATAAATTGAGAGAACTGCATTCTATGTCTATGGATGAAAAGCAGTCTCACTACTATCAGATCTCTTACTTCATGTTCCGTTCCGAAATAAAAGAATTTTCTGAGAAAAACTAATTTCGGAGCAAACAACTGAGATTTTTCTCACTTCGCTCACATTTCGGAATACACTTTATTCTCATAATTCTTCGATTGATTAGATAATGTCATGTCTCAGGAAAATAAGTTGACATTATGACAATTCATACATAGAATAATTTTATGATTCTGTGAAATACGATTTATTATTGAAATTTTGAAAAATCATATCTCCGAAAGTATTAGCTTGTTAGAGTTAAAAATGATATCATTGGATTCTTATGGTAAAACTGCTCATTGAAAAAAATTTAATTTGGAATTTGTTCGGTAAAAAAAATTTTTTTTTGTTACTCCGAAACCATTTGTCCGATTTTGCCCAATAACGAACTCAGCCGAGATATTTATGTTCTAAACCTACTCTGGAAATTTCAACTGTCTAGCTCATTCCGTTCGAGAGTTATCGTGCCTACGGCCGGCCGGACGGACGGACGGACCGGCCGGACCGGCCAGACGGCCGGACAGAATGAATTTCGACCATGTATTCTTGATCAGTGAGTCGAACCAAATCGTTTAAGACCATTTTCATCGAAAAATTCGAAAATTACAGACATTTGGGCAAATTGATAAGCACTCAGTTTCGAGGAACTAGAGCGCTGAAAAGGCTAAAAGAGCATTGGATTACATATCAGCTGGTCAGATAATAGAGACTGGAGTACCCCAAGGAAGTATTCTTGGTCCCATACAGTTTCACACCGAGTGATGATTTGCATAGAAATGCAAATATATATCTGTAAGTGTCTGCTCCCATTTCCAAATTCGGAACAAGTTTCAGTTTCATGTACATTGCTTATGACAGGGGATACAGGAGAACTCATTGACATACCCAAAACGGGGCGATAAAAACCATCTCCTAGTTGGATTTTGGTATACCCAAACAAACATTTTGATTCTTTAATCACCCAGTCATTATTTTCCAATTTCGTTCGAACTATTTGAAGGAACTTATCGACAGGAACATTGGGGAACAAACTAAAAACACTAGAAAATTATTTTGGTTTGATTTGAATTTTGTATAAAAAAATAAAATAATTTTTTTTTTATTTTGTAGATATTTTAAATTGATAGTTACTCTGTTAATGATAATTTACGACGAGTGTAAAAAAAAACAGGAAATTATTCAAAAAATAAATATTTCTTACAAGCACATCTAATTAACAGTTAAAAAAAATGCTTAACTCAAACTTTGCATTTAAAACTATTGTTATAGCTTATATCCAATTCTAGTAATATCACTTATTTTGAACAAAGCAGCAAATAGATCTAACGAAGAAAACAAAAATAACAAAGTTTTAAAAATCAAATAATTGACTCAAAAGAATTACAATTCGGAAAACTAAACTAATCTTATAAACGGCTCCTCTCTGTGTTTACTCTCCCAAACTCTGAAAAATATCTATGAAATAAAAGAAATATTATTTTGTGAATTGCTATTGTGTTAGAAATACAATATATTTGTCGGAAGCAATGTATCGAACAATGTTGCCTAAGAAACCTTAACGAATCATCATCAACGATAAAACAACTATTTCTTAACGATTCGGAGACTATATCAGACTCCTTCGTTGATGTTGTTTCGTTATTGTGTGTGTCTAGCGTAGAAGCAATTTACAAAATAATAATGTATTCATTTTATAGATATTTGTCAGATTTTGGGAGAGAAAAGTCCAATAAGTATCCATTTAATAAAAATCGTTTTTCTATGAGACAAAATGAAAACTCTTATTGGAGAACCCTTTACATAGAGTTCTGTTATATCTAAGCTGAGTCAATTACAATTTTATAAGATACATTCACTTCCAATCTGCTTTCAATTCGGTCCAACACAAAAACAATAGAGGACTGAGTTTCTCTGGGGAAAGGGTATACGGGTGAAACTTGCTTAACTTGCCGGCAGCATTGTCGTAGTTTTCTCCTGTTTTCCCATTTATTCAACATAGCTCCGAAACATATTCCATTCGGACCCAGCGTTCAGAATACGGGTCATGTATGTAAACAAATAAAATATGTACTGTCCTGCCCCTAGTTACACCATGCATACGACAGCAGGTATACAAAATGTCCCTAGCATCTTAATAGGGTAAATTTTTCAACATACGATAAAGGTCGCGTTGAAAATGCAACCATTTAAGGACTGACAGGATTTATATTTATCACAAGTCGTGAATAATTTCTCTTATTCTGTGAAATATTCGTTTGAATTTCAGTTGTCGATTCCAAGATGGAACAGGATATTCTGCATTTTTCGCTTTTCCGGTGGTATCCATCTGTCAAACGGACGGATGATATTGCAACTGCGGTCTGAGGAAATGGGTTTGGATAGGATTCGTACGTGAGATGTGCAAGATAAGCACAATACTCTCAAATACATAAAACTGTAATTTTTATGTCTGAAATATATGTCAGACTGACGACTTTGTGTTGAGAATATTGGCGACGTATATTCGGATAAATAACGAAATGGAGAATGGTGGTCCATTTCTCAGATGTCTAAGACCATGATGCGTTCAACCATTCCCGGAAAAGTTTGGGTGAAAGGGATAACATCATTATGGCAGGTTTCACAAAGCTTCGATTAGCTTGATTTGATATGTCTAGAACAATGGCGTAGCTGTAGCGTAGTGTAGTTTGACAGAGTGCAACTTACCTAAATGACAGTGTAAAAAATTGTTACCGTTGATAACAATTTTTTCTCTATTCTGAAAAAAATTGTGCCCTAATTTTTAGAAAGTAACAAAAATAATTTGGGGTGCGTCACTTTGTAAAAATGAATGACGTCATAAGTAAAATTTGTATGCTATAAGGTGTTTAATTAAATAAAATTGGTTCAAGCACTGACGTGAAGTCAGGATCTTTTGCGCGTATGTTCTATTGTCCATTCCCTTGTATTGGACACTCTCAATCGAATTTACCATGGTAAATTATATTGTCCATTCTCCTGTATTGGACAATTTCAATTCGAATTTACCATGGTAAATTCGAATTAAGTCTCCAATACAGGAGAATCGACACTATAATATAGTACGAATGATGTAAACAAACGAGAACATTAATAAATATGACATCTCTTATAGGTAGATAAGACGACATGAGTGAACATAGAAAGAATTCCCATCCTGTGAAAACATAGATGTACGATGTACATATTATTGAAATTTCGAGAAATTATATCTCCGAAAGTATCAGATTGTCAGGGTTTAAAATGACAATGGATTCTTATGATGGAACTTCATCTTAAAATATATTGAATTTGAAATTTGTAATGTAAACATTTTTTTTTTCGTTACTCCGAAAACATAGGGCTGAGTTGGCCCAATAACAAACTTAACAGAGATATTTATGTCCCAAACCTACTCTGAAAATTTCAACTGTGTAGCTCATTCCCTTCGAGAGAGAGTGATCGGTTCCGGAAATATTCATAAAAAATGTTTTTACTAGAAACGGCCATAAGTCCGAAACCGCCTGGTGGATGTTGCCCGTTAACGAACTCGTTGAAGATATTTACTCCCCAAACCTACCCTACAAATTTCAATCCTCTAACTCTATTCGTTCGAGTTATCGTACCTACTCCAGCCGGACCGGCCGGAAAGAATTGATTTTGACCACGGTGAGTCGAACAAAATCATTTTACACCATTTTCATCCGAAAATTCGAAAATTACAGACATTTGGGCAAATTGATAAGCACTCTGTTCCGAGGAACAAGAACGCCAAAAACTAAAATTGACCTGTCCGGGTGTTTGGCTTGAAAACATTCAATTACGCAGTTATGAATTTTGTTCCATACTTTATATACACACTGTTTAAAAGCTGCGCTTATGATAAACAATCAGGAGAAATCTGGTCTATTTGATTCGAGCAGTAGCAGATTCGTTGAATTTAAATTAC
Organism: Halyzia sedecimguttata; assembly: GCA_937662695.2. Classification (NCBI taxonomy): domain Eukaryota; kingdom Metazoa; phylum Arthropoda; class Insecta; order Coleoptera; family Coccinellidae; genus Halyzia; species Halyzia sedecimguttata. The sequence goes on from OW569417.2 coordinate 35,911,821, forward strand.
TGAATTAAAAATCGCAATGCGGTTGCATACTCTCATTCTGGGAGCACCCTAAAAATTTTAATTAATTCCAGGAGTTAAACACAAACTCGCAATAATTTTTCACTGCATAGGTCACAGTGAAAATATTTACATAAGCCATATGGCCTAAAAATGAAATATGAGCTCCCAAGAGCAGAGATTTGTGTAGACAGGAATATTAAATTTTTTCTATATAATCCATACTGTTGTTCGGCGTGCTTGTTCCTGTGAATAAAATGCCTATTGATTCATCCCAATGTCTGTAATTTTATAATTTTCGCCGAAAATGAATTCAATCGATTAGTTTCGACTGATGAGGAATTCGAGGTCAAACTTGATTCTGTCTTCCGTCCAGCCATGCGTGAGCACGATTACTCTGAAACGCAATGATTTAGAGAGATGAAATTGGCAGGGTAGCTTTGGTGTCCAAATGCGACGGTTAAATTTGTTAATAGGCAAAATACACCGAGTGGTTTCGAAGTTATAGCCATGTGATATATTATTTTATTTCATACTGATACATTATGAAGAAATAAAACCTTAGTTATCGTAACTATGAACATGGTTATAACTCCCTTGGTATTATACTAAGCTGTTATAGATCTATAACTCCCTCTAATGTATTTACAAAAGAAAATCAACAATTGTCTGAGGTTTTTCCCTAAGCTCCATTATCATACGACGAATTGTATGGTACCCCGTTACACTAACCTTTGCTAAAACATATAAAGCTCTACGTCAAAAGAATATATATATGGTATTGAACGTGGATAAAACCATGATAACTTGCAATAAGATGAAGGCACATAAGAAAGATCATCTTGACTTGATTCTTATGCAACTTATGTTCTGAAATACATACTGGAGTGGAGATAGATGAGGTTATAAAATGGGACCCCATATCAACAATGTGATGAATAAACTGACATCTATGTTCCCCTTTTTTGGGCGACTACGAAGTATTCTTCAGTGGAAACCTTTCATAACTCTATAGGTACCATTCTCTCGTGGATATCCTCATGCGGTATAGATTAGGTATCATCATGGGAAGGAACATATGAACGTCAAAAAGTCCAACATCCGGTATTACAGAAAACGTTTTTGGAGATAATTGACAACAAGAAGTGCACTTCTTCTACTGAAAAATGGGGGGATGCCTGTTTCAGGTCGTCGAATGGTATGTTATTATAGGATACCGGGCCTGCAGTTCAATACTAGGGGGAGATTGATTTTATTTCAACATATGCAGGACACAAGACACAAGAAGTAGGTAGTCTCACTACAGGACTGAAAATGAGCTTCATTCCCGAGGCTGGTGAGCTGCTGGGGACTGACGCAGAAGTCTTTCGCCCCATAAGCCTCTCCACCTTTGTCTTGAAAATGATGGAAAAGATAATTGATCGAGATATCAGATCGGAACTATACTCCAAGTTCCCTCTGCAGAAAGATCAACATGCGTTCAAAGCGAGAAAATCGACAATATCTGCTCGTCATAACCTAACCAGGGAGCTGGAGAAGGCTATAGAACATACAGAAATAGCACTATGTGCATTTATTGATATTGAAGGTGCGTTCCCGAATACGCCACGACATTCCCTCCAACACGAGCTGGTAAGGAGGGTTGTGGAGCCAGCGATGGTGACTTGGATCCTGGCATCATTGAACAGCCGGACAATCAAATAGCAGCATGTCTGATTGCTAGACCTTGAGATGTATGTCCACAGGGGGGCTGCATATCCCCATTATTGTGGTTACTGGTCCTTTATGACCTCCTGAAAATGCTTTCAGAGGCGGGGTTTTAGACCTGTGGGTATGCCGCTGATCTTCTGATAATGGTTCGGGGCAACCTGGACATCACGGTTAGGGATAGCATGCCAGCTGATCTGACCTTAACTCCCGAGTGATGTTCCTAGGGGGTCCTAGTGTAAATCCCAAAAAGAAGATCCTATACATTCACCAAAAGAAGAAATTTTTTTCCTAAAACACTGAGGATGGACGTGGTATTCCTAACCACCACTGATCATTCTAAACATCTTGTTGTTATTTTCAATCTGAAATTCTCTTGGAGCCTACACCTCGAAGCCTTGATCAGCAAGAGTAAAAAATCTCTTATCTCGTGCCAGAGGATGGTCGGAAATACGCGGGGACTCAAACCCATACTGACCAATTGGATCTGTAAATCCATAGTGCTGCCAATCCTTAGCTACGCAGCTTTCATGTGGTGGCTGAGGGCTAAATTATCGATGGTCCAACTAGCCCTAGATAAATTACAAAAAACGGCATGTGTTTCTATAACAGGAGCATCATGCTCCATCCTCCTTTAGTCCTCTTCATAGAATATGTGTCAAAAAATGGGCGCTTTGAACGGCGAGAGAGTGGGAGTTGAAAACTGGCTACTGCACAGGGCACATTCACATACCAAACGAATGCAAAAAGCTCATGAATCTAGTCACCGATAACACTCCTCTGAGATACGAGTTTCAGAAAGACTAGAACGTGGCATTTCCGAGTCGTGATCAATGGAGGAATGACGAGGTGGTTTTCCCTATAGGGTCTGTGGTGTTCTACACCAGCTTGAGGACCGGAGATGGACCAGTAGAGGCTCATGTATACGCCCCCTCAGTCTAATAAGCAATACCAATGGATTACTTTCCCTCGGTATTCCAGGCAGAAACTCTTGCAATAAGGAAAATCATTTCACATTACGCGGAACGCAAACACCGTAAAAGAAGGATATACAAAATATCTGACATCGGAGCAGCCCTAGTAGCACTTAAAACAAGACACACGGTGAAATATTTATTGATTTTAAACATCAACAAATATTTCGCGTGGCCGGACTAGACACCTCATCGCTCAGTGTTCCCCAAAGAGGAAAGTATCATTCAAGAGCAGACACAGACCAAAGGGTTTAATGGTTCTTACCAATCATCAGTGTGACTTGGCCTGAAAGCGAATGAAAACAGACGGCGTTCTAGGAAACTTATTTCCATCAGTTGAGAACCGGTAGGGGAAAGGATCCCACCAGCGCCACCTATGGAGAATCCTTACGATCTCCGACCCTCTGCGATGAGGAAACCTTGAGTGATGTTCAGCGTCGTTCATTCTTTTTCCATAATAGTAGAGTTCAGAAGGCATGAAAAGAGCTCTAAAACAGATTTTCGTGGGACCTTCATTGCTAAAATGTATAGACCACTGGGTATCATTCTCCATACCCTTACAATGTAAATTCAACTGGTCGTCAAAAAATCGTCGTGTGCAGGAAGGGGTGGGGGGAATTTTTCCAAAAATTGACAAAAAAATTTTTTCTGTTCATGGTCATCTATATACGGTGAACATCACTCACACAAACTTCTGTTGAAATATACGATTCAGAAATATTTTTTATTAATTGTCAAAAAAGTCGGATACAATGCTATGGAATTCCTTAAGATATAAACGCTTGCCCTGAACACCCATATTAACTATTATGTTCCACTCGGTTTTACTCGAGATCTGTTAGGATTATCGAAAAAATGCTTTCTATGAAAGGTCTGCTCCGAAATCCAACGATTCAGGTGCTCCTTTCAAAATTACAATAGGTAGAATAGTTTCCTCACAAAATAAGAAATTGTGTTATTAACTCCCATTAACCGAAACCGAACCTGGAGACGCTAGTAAGGCGCAATTTGTAGCGTTAGTCCATGTTAGTGGCGACCTTATGGATTTGAGCTTTGATCTATGCACATAAGGTTCGTTATATCTATCCGACCAACTTTACAGTACTATTCCTGCGTGCCTTCAGAACGCATTTTGAAGATATTGTTTAAATTCCTAATTTTTTATATATATGAGAATTTTACATATAATTCATATATATTTGATTTAATTTTGTTAATTCGTTAATAAATATGCAAATTTAATATGCGAGTTCAAACTTATATTCATTACTTCATAAATCAATTTTGTGACGTAATATTACCACATTTTTGAAATCATCGTTCATTCTCATTAGTAGTAACAAGATTTCCTGAATCCTAGACCAAAAATCTGGAAAAGAATTAAGAAGGTATATAGTTGGTATCTATGATATTTAGGGTCTAAAAATTTCTTACATGTCATGATTCATCTAATTCAACTATCACTATCAGATGAAGAATCATCATTTTGAAGATATTGTTTAAATTCCTAATTTTTTATGTATATGAGAATTTTACAGATAATTCATATATATTTGATTTAATTTTGTTAATTCGTTAATAAATATGCAAATATGCGAGTTCAAACTTATATTCATTACTTCATAAATCAATTTTGTGACGTAACATTTTTGAAATCATCGTTCATTCTCATTAGTAGTAACAAGATTTCCTGAATCCTAGACCAAAAATCTAGAAAATAATTAAGAAGGTATATAGTTGGTATCTATGATATTTAGGGCCTAAAAATTTATTACATGTCATGATTCATCTAATTCAACTATCACAATCACATGAAGAATCATCAAGGGAAGGAAGATTTGAAAAATTTGAAGTACTCGTATTTGCACATGTTTTTTGGGCCATACATTTGCAGGAGCCAATACACGGAATTTGTTTTCTTTTACAGGAACACATTGATCCTGTGCAATCTGAAATGAAAATTTCCATTTCATAAAGAATATTTACGGATCTGATTTTCGAAATAATATTTACCTTTCCTACAACTGCAGTTGCTAAGGATAGATGTTTCCTTAGGTAGGATTGGCATCGTCGTTAATTTTGGCAGAAGTTTTCCATTTTCTACATACCACCCACTAAATATAGGATCCGGTAAAGATGGTCATGGTACATTACTATTGATCCAAATTTTTGTTTGGTAATGGACTCGAAGGCTGTGTTGTCTCAAACTATCCAATGTTGGAGGTAATTTACTTATGGATCTTGAAGAAGCTATAATATTCCCCTGAGCCTGTTGATACATTTCACATTTTCATTTGTCGTATACAGACAGATTACAAATTCAACAATATCATTGAATACTTTCAAACATGACACCGGAAGTACATGATGAATTCAAAAATAGGAATTCAAAAATAGGAATTAAATGTTTGATTGGGAATATTAACCAACTTTCTGTAGATCAGGCGCTAGAGCATATCAACAAAAATTCCAAAGCTGCAGGAGGAACAGTGGGATAAACTGAAAATAGTACTATAGAATGGATGAATGGTTCTTGAGTTACAACATTATTGGTATGAAGTTAGTCACATTACGCTCATCTTTGCATCTTCATTCGGTCAAAATGTCGAAGAAGGTAAAAAAATAATGAAAATTGATGAAGATTCTGAGCAGATACTGCAGAGTGAACTTTCAAGATTTTGAGAATTTGAGAGAATAAGTATTCAATGATATTGTCGTATTTGAAATCCATCTGTATACGACAAACGAAAATGTGAAATGTATCAACAGGCTCAGGGGAATATTATAGCTTCGTCAAGATCCATAAGTAAATTACCTCCGACATTGGATAGTTTGAGACAACACAGCCATCGAGTCCATTACCAAACAAAAATTTGGATCAATAGTAATGTACCATGACCATCTTTACCGGATCCTATATTTAGTGGGTGGTATGTAGAAAATGGAAAACTTCTGCCAAAATTAACGACGATGCCAATCCTACCTAAGGAAACATCTATCCTTAGCAACTGCAGTTGTAGGAAAGGTAAATATTATTTCGAATATCAGATCCGTAAATATTCTTTATGAAATGGGAATTCTCATTTCAGATTGCACAGGATCAATGTGTTCCTGTAAAAGAAAACAAATTCCGTACATTGGCTCCTGCAAATGTATGGCCCAAAAAACATGTGCAAATACGAGTACTTCAAATTTTTCAAATCTTCCTTCCCTTGATGATTCTTCATGTGATAGTGATAGTTGAATTAGATGAATCATGACATGTAAGAAATTTTTAGGTTCTAAATATCATAGATACCAACTATATACCTTCTTAATTATTTTCTAGATTTTTGGTCTAGGATTCAGGCGATCTTGCTACTACTAATGAGAATGAACGATGATATCCTTAGCAACTGCAGTTGTAGGAAAGGTAAATATTATTTCGAATATCAGATCCGTAAATATTCTTTATGAAATGGAAATTCTCATTTCAGATTGCACAGGATCAATGTGTTCCTGTAAAAGAAAACAAATTCCGTGTATTGGCTCCTGCAAATGTATGGCCCAAAAAACATGTGCAAATACGAGTACTTCAAATTTTTCAAATCTTCCTTCCCTTGATGATTCTTCATGTGATAGTGATAGTTGAATTAGATGAATCATGACATGTAATAAATTTTTAGGCCCTAAATATCATAGATACCAACTATATACCTTCTTAATTATTTTCTAGATTTTTGGTCTAGGATTCAGGAAATCTTGTTACTACTAATGAGAATGAACGATGATTTCAAAAATGTTACGTCACAAAATTGATTTATGAAGTAATGAATATAAGTTTGAACTCGCATATTTGCATATTTATTAACGAATTAACAAAATTAAATCAAATATACAGTATGGTGCAATTGAAAGGAATAAATTCGTTATTTCGTAAACCGGCGACTTTAAGGAAAAATCCCGAAACCCGTCGATTTTTATTCTTAAACAGGCTATTCGTAAACAAACCATTTTATTTTTGACGTCATTTTATTTTTGACGTCAAATTAAATAAAAATAATAAAATTTTATTAATTGTTTAAAAAAATAAAAGGAACAATTTTTGTACATTATTGATATGGCTGAATAGGTATTTAAAAGACCTTTCAAATAATGTATTACAACACCCACCTTTCCATGTGAAAATTTTAGCGATGACGTCATCACGCTCACATAGATGACGTCAAAAATATAAAGGTATCCTTATGAATAGCCCGTTTAAGAATAAAAATCGACGGGTTTCAGGATTTTTCCTTAAAGTCGCCGGTTTACGAAATAACGAATTAATTCCTTTCATTTGCACCATACTGTATATGAATTATCTGTAAAATTCTCATATACATAAAAAATTAGGAATTTAAACAATATCTTCAAAATGATGATTCTTCATCTGATAGTGATAGTTGAATTAGATGAATCATGACATGTAAGAAATTTTTAGACCCTAAATATCATAGATACCAACTATATACCTTCTTAATTCTTTTCCAGATTTTTGGTCTAGGATTCAGGAAATCTTGTTACTACTAATGAGAATGAACGATGATTTCAAAAATGTGGTAATATTACGTCACAAAATTGATTTATGAAGTAATGAATATAAGTTTGAACTCGCATATTAAATTTGCATATTTATTAACGAATTAACAAAATTAAATCAAATATATATGAATTATATGTAAAATTCTCATATATATAAAAAATTAGGAATTTAAACAATATCTTCAAAATGCGTTCTGAAGGCACGCAGGAATAGTACTGTAAAGTTGGTCGGATAGATATAACGAACCTTATGTGCATAGATCAAAGCTCAAATCCATAAGGTCGCCACTAACATGGACTAACGCTACAAATTGCGCCTTACTAGCGTCTCCAGGTTCGGTTTCGGTTAATGGGAGTTAATAACACAATTTCTTATTTTGTGAGGAAACTATTCTACCTATTGTAATTTTGAAAGAAGCATCTGAATCGTTGGTTTTCGGAGCAGACCTTTCATATAAAGCATTTTTTCGATAATCCTAACAGATCTCGAGTAAAACCGAGTGGAACATAATAGTTAATATGGGTGTTCAGGGCAAGCGTTTATATCTTAAGGAATTCCATTTAAGAGCATTGTATCCGACTTTTTTGACAATTAATAAAAAATATTTCTGAATCGTATATTTCAACAGAAGTTTGTGTGAGTGATGTTCACCGTATATAGATGACCATGAACAGAAAAAATTTTTTTGTCAATTTTTGGAAAAATTCCCCCCACCCCTTCCTGCACACGACGATTTTTTGACGACCAGTTGAATTTACATTGTAAGGGTATGGAGAATGATACCCAGTGGTCTATACATTTTAGCAATGAAGGTCCCACGGGGTGACACGATAGAGCCCGGTTTGAACTCTACTATAAGAGGGTCAAGAAATGGCAACGCCATCTTTCATATAGCGACATTTACGGACTGAAAACGCCCGGTCAGTTTGGTTAGACAAACCAAAAACCAGGGAACATTAAAATGAAAAGTACAATGTACAATATATGTTTTTTATTTTTACTTCGATTTTTTAGCTGATTCTTGAAGGTTTCTTTTAATTTAAATTGTATCTAATTTTTAAAATTAAATATTATTATCATTATATCATGTTGATATTTACAGACGAAGTTGACAGTGGAAAAATACAACAGGATCCTCTTATGGGGAAAACACGGAATTAATTCGCAAACAGCCTCCTATTTAAATCTATTATAATAATTAGGTACCTATATACTCTAGATAATTGGTTCACGGACATTTGTGTTGCATACAAGGTTTTTCTGGTATGAATACATGCGTAGACATGTCGACAGGATACGAGTGTGTTCAGTTCAGAATGAGGAGTATTCACACAACAGTCCAATATACCTACCACCATTGTGCGGCGGGTTTCCATTATATTAAAAGGAATTGGAACGAGAGAAAATCTCGAAGCTTTTCCCTTATTTTCCGCTCAAGGCTATATCCAACTCTGTAGGTACGTGGCATTTTGAATGGCATGTTTCGAAATAAATTTTCCTCATCGGATTTGTGATTGAAAGCATTATTTATTACTCCCCACTCACATTCAAATTAAGTGAAGGATATTCTACGAGTTGTAGAAGAAGACCAATTTTGATGTGGGTATACACATCAAATTGTGATTCTTTCATTAGCCATTTTTCCAAATTCAGTAAAAATTCCGCTAAAAAGATACAGACTGTTTAAATTCAATTGTAACGTTTTATTTTTGACTCAGGCGAGGGTTTGTTTGTGTTTTGTTTGCGATGAGGTTATCGTTTGTGTTGACGTCGAGTTTGAGGTTGGATCTCGGTGGTGCCAATCGACGCACAAGAAATATCGCATTCGAGAGCCGAATAAGTTGGCAATATTATTTCATAGTGACAGTCTGAAAGTTTGTGAGGGTCTGCGCCAGTCAGGGACATGAGGTCGTCCATTTTGTCAACCTTCGAAGGAGGAGCAGTTGGTTAGGCGTATTTTCGGAACTTAATAAGAATTGGTGATTTCTTCTTAGTTGGATATAGTTTCGAAAATCGAATTAGGAGTGAGGGTTACATTGGTTTGATTTGGGAAGATAACAGGTACCTTGCACTCGTCTCGAAAGAGGATCTAACGACCTTTCTGCAAATCTAAGAGTTGAACACGTGAACGATCTTGGCGTCTTTGACAGAACATCGCTGTGTGCTTGAAGAATTATTTGGTGGAGGCATGACAAGATTTGGTTTCGAAGCAAACGGGTGCAGGACAACCCCGAACATCAGGGGTTTTTTGGTAACATCAGAAGTTTTTGTAACATCAGGAGTTTTTGTGTGCCAGCACGATTTTTATATCAAGAGGAATAGAAGGATTTTTGGTGGCAGTCCGAAGTTTATGGTGGCAGGAGTTCTTGAGGCCAGCACGATTTTTTATATCAGGAAGAGTGTAACTGAGACATTCGAATATATACAAGGTGGTCCATAAGTAGCGCTGTGAGACAGCCAACGCAGTGTTACCGATCCCGAGTATCTACAAGGTGGTCAGGAAGCAGCGCTGGGGGACATTCAGTCAGAAGTCGCAGACGGCGAGTACAAAGGGAAGGAGAACGGTATTGCGAGACCATCGAGGCAATAATACGTTCAGGCACAAGGAATGGCACGCAAGTTATAGAAAACACATCCCGAATAATCTTATACCTACTATATATATAACTTGAACATATATTGTTATCAATTATCTAGGTTATAGTTATTGGAAAGCGGAAATTGGGGCAAGATTTGTAGTAATCGTATATGATCATAGAGGAGAAACGTGAATGCGCCTGAGCTCAAGCGACGCGTATTTGAATCCAAGAATAATATCTACGTACAATTTCCGCCACCCTTATTCAGGGTTTCATAATAGTTAAATTTTGCTGGATCTAAAGACCTGGGTTGTATGCTATTAGAATAAACTGTTTGTTATTAGCGTGAATATTCTTTTGGTGAATTTAGGAATTAGTACATTACGCAGGGGTATCTGGGAGACTTAAATTTACCTGGCGCCCATTTACTAGGTTCCCTTTTTAGGAATCCACTCCCATCTCCACTGGAGCTAGACCGCGGATCCCTGAGTTCTAGTAGCTCCGATCTTAACCACTGCGACATGGGAACAGTCGTATGTCGTTATAAATTGGCGCCCAACGTGGGGCCAGATAGCGTGGGGCCCAGTCCGATGTAACGTAGGTCTGATTCAGTTGATATAGATAATGTTGTTTTTTATATTTTACCCAATTTTTTTTTAGGGAACTTGCTTTCTCGTGCTTAATTATTTCTAGTCATTTTGCTTCTTGTCCTATATCTGTCTTGTCTCGTCCTAATTTATTGAAAATTATTTTTATACCATTTTATTTTATCTCGAGCGATTGTCGGTCAGAGTCGAGTTGGGAAGTGTATTTGAGTAGAAGTTTGAATTGTGGTAGTTGTCTTGTGCTCAAATATTTTATTTTTGTGTAGATTGTTTTGAGCTTTGTACAAGAAAAATATTGGAGACCTTACCCTGGGTTAGATAGGACCAATTAGAATTGACGATAGAATTTCGCCGTGGACGGATGGAGTACATGGTCGGAGAATGCATGAAAATTGAGGGTAATTGCTGGATGGATGGAGTAATGAGAGTAGAAGAGGATTTCCGGAAAGACTGTGATGTATGATAGGGTATTGGCTGAGGTATGATTCTGGGTAATTATTGGATGAGAAGGGTATGCTTGTTGTGATTGAGGACGTAGGAATGATTGGGTATGAGTGGATTGCTTCTTCCTTCAGGAATACTGAATTTTTGTGGGCTCCGATTGATGGAAACATTTCGGTATCTATCTGCCTGCATTTATGAGTTATCTAGTCAATTTATATAATTTTTTTTGATCATATGTATTTTAATCCCTAAGTGAAATTTACTAGGTAAATTTCTTCAAGTGAGGGGGGATTTTGTAACGTTTTATTTTTGACTCAGGCGAGGGTTTGTTTGTGTTTTGTTTGCGATGAGGTTATCGTTTGTGTTGACGTCGAGTTTGAGGTTGGATCTCGGTGGTGCCAATCGACGCACAAGAAATATCGCATTCGAGAGCCGAATAAGTTGGCAATATTATTTCATAGTGACAGTCTGAAAGTTTGTGAGGGTCTGCGCCAGTCAGGGACATGAGGTCGTCCATTTTGTCAACCTTCGAAGGAGGAGCAGTTGGTTAGGCGTATTTTCGGAACTTAATAAGAATTGGTGATTTCTTCTTAGTTGGATATAGTTTCGAAAATCGAATTAGGAGTGAGGGTTACATTGGTTTGATTTGGGAAGATAACAGGTACCTTGCACTCGTCTCGAAAGAGGATCTAACGACCTTTCTGCAAATCTAAGAGTTGAACACGTGAACGATCTTGGCGACTTTGACAGAACATCGCTGTGTGCTTGAAGAATTATTTGGTGGAGGCACGACAAGATTTGGTTTCGAAGCAAACGGGTGCAGGACAACCCCGAACATCAGGGGTTTTTTGGTAACATCAGAAGTTTTTGTAACATCAGGAGTTTTTGTGTGCCAGCACGATTTTTATATCAAGAGGAATAGAAGGATTTTTGGTGGCAGTCCGAAGTTTATGGTGGCAGGAGTTCTTGAGGCCAGCACGATTTTTTATATCAGGAAGAGTGTAACTGAGACATTCGAATATATACAAGGTGGTCCATAAGTAGCGCTGTGAGACAGCCAACGCAGTGTTACCGATCCCGAGTATCTACAAGGTGGTCAGGAAGCAGCGCTGGGGGACATTCAGTCAGAAGTCACAGACGGCGAGTACAAAGGGAAGGAGAACGGTATTGCGAGACCATCGAGGCAATAATACGTTCAGGCACAAGGAATGGCACGCAAGTTATAGAAAACACATCCCGAATAATCTTATACCTACTATATATATAACTTGAACATATATTGTTATCAATTATCTAGGTTATAGTTATTGGAAAGCGGAAATTGGGGCAAGATTTGTAGTAATCGTATATGATCATAGAGGAGAAACGTGAATGCGCCTGAGCTCAAGCGACGCGTATTTGAATCCAAGAATAATATCTACGTACAATTTCCGCCACCCTTATTCAGGGTTTCATAATAGTTAAATTTTGCTGGATCTAAAGACCTGGGTTGTATGCTATTAGAATAAACTGTTTGTTATTAGCGTGAATATTCTTTTGGTGAATTTAGGAATTAGTACATTACGCTGGGGTATCTGGGAGACTTAAATTTACCTGGCGCCCATTTACTAGGTTCCCTTTTTAAGAATCCACTCCCATCTCCACTGGAGCTAGACCGCGGATCCCTGAGTTCTAGTAGCTCCGATCTTAACCACTGCGACATGGGAACAGTCGTATGTCGTTATAAATTGGCGCCCAACGTGGGGCCAGATAGCGTGGGGCCCAGCCCGATGTAACGTAGGTCTGATTCAGTTGATATAGATAATGTTGTTTTTTATATTTTACCCAATTTTTTTTTAGGGAACTTGCTTTCTCGTGCTTAATTATTTCTAGTCATTTTGCTTCTTGTCCTATATCTGTCTTGTCTCGTCCTAATTTATTGAAAATTATTTTTATACCATTTTATCTTATCTCGAGCGATTGTCGGTCAGAGTCGAGTTGGGAAGTGTATTTGAGTAGAAGTTTGAATTGTGGTAGTTGTCTTGTGCTCAAATATTTTATTTTTGTGTAGATTGTTTTGAGCTTTGTACAAGAAAAATATTGGAGACCTTACCCTGGGTTAGATAGGACCAATTAGAATTGACGATAGAATTTCGCCGTGGACGGATGGAGTACATGGTCGGAGAATGCATGAAAATTGAGGGTAATTGCTGGATGGATGGAGTAATGAGAGTAGAAGAGGATTTCCGGAAAGACTGTGATGTATGATAGGGTATTGGCTGAGGTATGATTCTGGGTAATTATTGGATGAGAAGGGTATGCTTGTTGTGATTGAGGACGTAGGAATGATTGGGTATGAGTGGATTGCTTCTTCCTTCAGGAATACTGAATTTTTGTGGGCTCCGATTGATGGAAACATTTCGGTATCTATCTGCCTGCATTTATGAGTTATCTAGTCAATTTATATAATTTTTTTTGATCATATGTATTTTAATCCCTAAGTGAAATTTACTAGGTAAATTTCTTCAAGTGAGGGGGGATTTTGTAACGTTTTATTTTTGACTCAGGCGAGGGTTTGTTTGTGTTTTGTTTGCGATGAGGTTATCGTTTGTGTTGACGTCGAGTTTGAGGTTGGATCTCGGTGGTGCCAATCGACGCACAAGAAATATCGCATTCGAGAGCCGAATAAGTTGGCAATATTATTTCATAGTGACAGTCTGAAAGTTTGTGAGGGTCTGCGCCAGTCAGGGACATGAGGTCGTCCATTTTGTCAACCTTCGAAGGAGGAGCAGTTGGTTAGGCGTATTTTCGGAACTTAATAAGAATTGGTGATTTCTTCTTAGTTGGATATAGTTTCGAAAATCGAATTAGGAGTGAGGGTTACATTGGTTTGATTTGGGAAGATAACAGGTACCTTGCACTCGTCTCGAAAGAGGATCTAACGACCTTTCTGCAAATCTAAGAGTTGAACACGTGAACGATCTTGGCGACTTTGACAGAACATCGCTGTGTGCTTGAAGAATTATTTGGTGGAGGCACGACAAGATTTGGTTTCGAAGCAAACGGGTGCAGGACAACCCCGAACATCAGGGGTTTTTTGGTAACATCAGAAGTTTTTGTAACATCAGGAGTTTTTGTGTGCCAGCACGATTTTTATATCAAGAGGAATAGAAGGATTTTTGGTGGCAGTCCGAAGTTTATGGTGGCAGGAGTTCTTGAGGCCAGCACGATTTTTTATATCAGGAAGAGTGTAACTGAGACATTCGAATATATACAAGGTGGTCCATAAGTAGCGCTGTGAGACAGCCAACGCAGTGTTACCGATCCCGAGTATCTACAAGGTGGTCAGGAAGCAGCGCTGGGGGACATTCAGTCAGAAGTCGCAGACGGCGAGTACAAAGGGAAGGAGAACGGTATTGCGAGACCATCGAGGCAATAATACGTTCAGGCACAAGGAATGGCACGCAAGTTATAGAAAACACATCCCGAATAATCTTATACCTACTATATATATAACTTGAACATATATTGTTATCAATTATCTAGGTTATAGTTATTGGAAAGCGGAAATTGGGGCAAGATTTGTAGTAATCGTATATGATCATAGAGGAGAAACGTGAATGCGCCTGAGCTCAAGCGACGCGTATTTGAATCCAAGAATAATATCTACGTACAATTTCCGCCACCCTTATTCAGGGTTTCATAATAGTTAAATTTTGCTGGATCTAAAGACCTGGGTTGTATGCTATTAGAATAAACTGTTTGTTATTAGCGTGAATATTCTTTTGGTGAATTTAGGAATTAGTACATTACGCAGGGGTATCTGGGAGACTTAAATTTACCTGGCGCCCATTTACTAGGTTCCCTTTTTAGGAATCCACTCCCATCTCCACTGGAGCTAGACCGCGGATCCCTGAGTTCTAGTAGCTCCGATCTTAACCACTGCGACTTGGGAACAGTCGCATGTCGTTATAAATTTTTTTTTTTTTTTTTTTTTTTTTTTATAAATATCAAATTTATTCACAGAACAACTTCTATTTTTCTTTACGGTCATGTAAAAGTGAATTATGTAGTTTAGAGACTTCAGCATCTACCAACTCTGGCACCACAAAACCCTGCTCATTGATGAAATTAGCTACACTTTTTTTTGGAGGAGGTTTCATTCAATGAGCAGGGTTTTGTGGTGCCACGTTGGTGGTGACAATTTTTCCTACTTCCACTCGTTTCCTTCCTTCGTAACAATTTTTCCTACTTCCACTCGTTTCCTAGTTATAGATAGATTCGCGCATCCATAAATCTATGAGAATTTAGCGAAAAGAAAGCAGATGAAGTTTATCTTATCTCCCCACAGAAATCTTTAATCATCTAAGAAAATAAAATATTTCTCATAATTTCTCGAAAAACGCGTGCGTTTTCAAGATATTCATCATTGAATGTTATAAAATCTGATAGAAATTTCATCAATTGAACTGATTTTATGAATCCGCCCCTGAACTGGAATCACAGGGCAATCATTATTCAGACAACTTGAATGGCAGGTTATTTATCTTTTGGGAAGTAGATGAATAGGCTTATCATGATCAATATTATTCCATGAAATTTTCTCTGTTTACCCCCAATAGTCGATGAAACTCTTGAATTATTCTTTATCCATATCACCAATACATTTATTTTCATACTGCTATGACTGCAGAATTATTCTAACGATTTCTCTCATATATGGAACATAACATCATCTGGTAACACACATTAAAACAATCATTTTCTACACATATAACACACGTCACTGCCTATTTTCATTAACTGGTCCAATCATAAGTTTGTATCCGCAAATCAAAATTCAGTTTTTTCACCAAACGACAAATAAATTTAGCACTTCATGGTGAAATATCGAATATAACTATCAGTCCACCTATTCCATCGAACTAAGAGACAACAGTGTACAGACAACCCAATTATTGTTGGAGAGAATTTTCTTATAATTCTTATTTAGCTCAGATATAACGAACTACGAACTTCTCTACTACGAACTAAATACAATCAAACTGTTATAGGGCGTTAATTGGCTTGTTTGATAAGATAGAGCAGTTGATTAATTGTGGTTGAAACGTATCTTCATGAAACTCATTCCTAATAACATGACTCTGACTCTGTTATCTTCGGTCATAGACTGATTGGAGGTCGGATATTATACAATAGATGGCATTAGTTAGGTTAGAATCATTCTCTTGGTGGGAGATCCATTTTCAAATTTTTTAAACATGGGTGTCCGATGGAGGTTCAACTTTGAGATGAAACACTTAAATAAAAGAGAATGTTATAACTGAAAAATCAAATATTGGGTACCTTCCTCATTAGTGCATGTTTTCATGTTGTTTCCACATCAAAATCTACTTCTATTTATCTTTGAATCAAAATTGAAACCAGTGTAGTTCGAAAGATTTCCGTATGTCGTAGATCACTTCTGTTGTGCGTCATTACATGGTTATGTTATTATTTTTGACATATTTCGAGTGAGCTAAGGAATACGTCCATCGAATTTGCTCAACACTTTTATATTCATTAATTATTTTGAAAATATACAATTGTGTTATGAAAACTTGATTCTAGATTGTCGAGAAAGGTTCACTGAACCTGTTTCAATAGAAATAAACCTCAAAAAATCATGCAAAGTATCTAAAAACAGGCGAGAGGTTCGCGTAAATTTTAGGTCCATAAGAAATGCACGGGGAATCAAGTGCTCGGATACACGGATGGATCGTAATCCAAAATTCCCGCCTTACCTAACTAATGCCGTCTATATCTTCATTATTTAACATGATGAAGAGTCAGGAATATTAGAATATTTAAGTAATCTTATACAAATGGATATCAAGTGGAAATTAATGGTTTCGATATTAGGGCTTCATGCTTGAGCGACATTTTTCTCGTTTCATCTCGTAAAAGCGAGACGAGACGTGACGAAACGTTTTCAAAAATATTATAGGCGATACCGAGACCACATACAGCGCAACACGAGAGTCTCGTTTTTGGTCTCGTTAAATTCTTTGTATGAAGTTTTATATACGACTCGACTTTTCTCAACGCCCACAGAAAACAATTGATTATGAAGAGTTTCCACTATACTTTCCAAGATATTTTGTCTATATTATGCATCGATCGTTCTAGAAATACACGATTTTCTAGAAGATTATTAATTCGTTATGACCCTGCAATAATTGAGATTAATTTTCAAGGAAAAATAGAATTGACAACCATAACAACGGATGCCATTATGAATTCAATACTTAATGGACAATTTTTATTGTCCCTAAATCCCAATGCTCTGAGAATTTCGTCTCAATGTGAACATTTTATTCTCTTGTGCTCCTTGTAGTGAAGATGTGAACAATTATTGTATACATCTGTGGAACTACGTATAATAAAACTGGTGAAGAAATAAAGCAATTCAATGTTTCGAAAAGTGTTATGAGGAATACGCCAAGAACACCCTCAATGATCTACCCATTAGGAAGGTATTCTTTGAAAACTATACCAAATTGTTCATTTCTATTAAAAACTGTATCGATATCGATAACCTATTTAAAACATCAACAAAACTTTCGAAATATTGGAAAGCTGAGTTTGAAGAATATTTGCTGTTAGAAAGAGCAAATAGGAATCAAAATATTTTACAGTGGTGGAGAGTGATGAAAAAGTTCTTCCTTCACTTTCCAAGATGGGCGTTGATTTATTAATGGCTACATCCATACCTGTTGAAAGATTATTTTCCACAGCAGATATGAACATGACAAAAACACGTACATCATTGAAATTGATGTGATGAAAGCGTGATTATGTTTGAATTCTTGGTCATCGAGTAATTTAAAAGTTGAAATTATCAGTGTTTAAAATTAAATATAATACGTACATTTACAAATATTTTTCTATAAGAGCGTAATAAATATAGCTTTACAAAATTATTCATTATTGTATACCATTTCGTTTATATATTATAATATTTATTATCGTTATTCAGAATTAAGCGAGACGAGACGAGACAACTGATAACGAGACGAGAACGAGACTAAAACGAGACTTAATTTTTTGGGAATTGGCGAGAGTGAGATGAGATTTTTTACACTCTCGTCTACTCTCGTCTCGTGTGAAGCCCTCTTCGATATTCAGGATGTGTGAAACAGTTTTTTCACATATCCTGCATCAAGATCATTCAAAAACAATTCATAGGTCCTGAGTGATTAAATACGTTTTCTCAAAAAAATTGAGAATTTCATTTTAAGAATCAGATAATAATGTTTTTCGATAATTATGCAATGGAGATGTCAGTAAGTGATTCTGTGTTCAACAGGTTAAGAAATCGCAGGATTGGGTTAGCACTTTGTGCGTTAAGACCTAACTGAGGTCCTCAGTTAAGGATAAATAAGAATTGCAACCTCAGTTAACGAGAAAATTAACGTGAAACAGGTCTTCTTTACCACCATTACATACGTTAACTGAGGTTGCAATTCATATGTATCCTTAACTGAGGACCTCAGTTAGGACTTAACGGAGGTTGAGTTATTTGTGAATACGGCGGTATAACTTTTAGCCTGAGCTGAATCTGGAAAATTTCTAAATGAAAAATTGGTTCAAGCCCTGTGGACAGGAGCTTTCTGGCGCTCTAGTTCAAACAGACAAATTAAATCTCCGAAAGTATTGGTTTCTCAGAGTTGAGAATTATATCAATGTGTTATGATAGAACTGCATCATAAAGGAAATTCAATTGAAATAATAGTTTATTTATCAAGATTAAATGAGCAATCTGAGAATGAGAACTGCACCATGGAAGAAATCAAATTAAAATAGCTGAAATGAATCTGACTCTCTCTTATTGAACAGGATGACATGTACGAGTATGAACACAGAGCATATAATAAAGCTTAGATAGAATAATTTTAGCATTCTGTGAAAACATAGAAGTACGATTCATTATTGAAATCATATCTCCGAAAGTATAAGCTTGTTGGAGTTAAGAACAGACAAATTATATCTCCGACAGTATTGGTTACTCAGAGTTGGGAATTATATCAATGGATTCTTATGAAAGAACTTTATCTTAGCAGAAATTGAATTCAAACATCATAGAATAATTTAAATTCAACAAGAGTGCCAAAAATTATCAATCCAAAACCAATAGACGAATTCTACCCAACAACGAACTCATCCGAGATATTCATTCCTCAATTCTATGATGAACGATAATATATATCTTTCCTCAAATCCACTCCAATACACCAATATTCCAGTTTTTTTTTTAGTGGAGATATTCTGAACTCAATATTATTAACTTACCATTACCATTCCCATCATCATATGGATTGACCAGCGGCATGAAAATATCAACCAACAAAAAGTATGATATTATATTATAATAATCATATTTCTACGATTGCTGGAATGAATGAATTAGACAACGTCATGTCTCAGGAAAATAAGTTGACATTATAACAATTCATAGAATAACCACAGAATAATTATATAATTCTGTGAAAAGATAAACGGGCTGTGAGTTTACTCAGGAAGTGGAATTGTAAAAAGCTTGTCCTGCAGAGAATAGTTTAAGAAACTGCGAATACTTACCTTATATTCACAATACATATATGAGTGTACCATACACGTCCATGAAAATATAAAACTGTATACTACAAACTGAAACCATTAGGAATTACGGACATGAAGAAGGGACCAAATAACTTTTCCACTACAAAGACTGGATACAGCTAGGAAGGGTACGAATTATTGGGATGTTAATTTTTTTAATAGAAAGTAACGTTACAAAACGCTCCACTGTCAAATTGTGCAAAGTGAGTCGCAATAAAAACTCCACTAGTTACTGGTACCAATACCAAGTCCATTTGGAGATTAATCAATAATGATTTTTTAGCGAGGATACCGCTTATAACCCGGTTATTAACAACGGTTTGTCATCAATGTCAAAAGTCTATCCCCCATCCCATAATCGCAAAATGTTACTGAGGTTGTCAGTGTTGTCAGTAAAACGTAAACGGTTAATCTTCGTAAATATTTGTTTACTTTTTATTAAGCAAACCTTACTTATTCTAACGTTTGATAAACAATTAAAATGAATTACATGGAAATGTGGAATTTATTTGACGAAATGCTATTCACTAACGATCGAGAATTATTGTGTCTTATTGAAATTTCTCCCAGTGATGATATAGCACTATTCAAATTATGAATAATGCACTTCAGGCTAGAACTAGGGGATTTCTGTCTTGAAATATATACTGAAATTGCATTTTTTAATTGTTTCGAATGAAAAAAGATACCTTCCATAATTAAATTTGTTTGATGAAATTATAGAAAATGATTCTCACCACCTATAATTAAGAAAAAGTAAAGAGGGGGCACTAACCAGTACAACAAGAACGTAGTCTACTAGTCTTTTTGTGGTCTATATCCAAGCCAGATTGCCTTCATTCTATTACCGCTTAATAAAGCATTCGCCGTTTGGCGGTCTTTAATGACGAAGTAATCCACTCCTTGGTAGTTTAGAGTATCTTAAAAAAATTCCACGCTTTGCTTTGCCACAGCCATTTCGATTGCTTTCAACAGTTTCAAACTTTCAATACTTTTGACAATTTCAAACTTTCAACAAATGTCAACCGCTAGTAACCCACTTCAAGGACCCGGTTATAAATTCTGATACCGGTATCAAATGTCGAAATGACAGCTTTGGAGGGGAACTTCCGTTACCGCTTGTAACCATTCTCGCTAAAATGTAGAAATTATAACCGTTTGATACCGGTATTAAGCGGTATCGTCGCTAAAAAATTATTAACTATTAATGTTCATTATGAATATTAAAAGTAGATCCGTGCATCGAACGCTGGATTACTACGCGGTGGGAATATTAGCGTCTAGCTTTTGCGTCAATTGGTCGGTTATTATACACCACGAATAGTTTCCTTGAAAGTATCTTAAAGCATCGTTGCGAATTTTGCGAATTTCGTTTGTTTAAAGACGTGTGTTTATAAAGACGTCTAAGTACCGGAGCAGAATCTAAGTACCGGAGCAGAATCTTAGTACCGGACCAGAATCTGAGTCCACGAGTGATATTTCAACTGCATAGATTCGAAGTACCTGATTGACTAGAATCAGAGTGCCCGACCGGTCTTTGCATCGTAGAAAACCAACTTCCAGAGAGTATTATCTGAGTGAAGGCCATACCTTTCCTTTAATACCTTTTGGCCAATTTTCCATGGGATATTCTGGACGAAGGTTGATTTGATCGTGTGTACATCGTAGGAACCGCCGACCAACACCATTCGGAGGGATAAGTTAACAAGCAAGGATTCAGAGCTCAAACTATTATCAAACTATCATCAAACTATCATAATACTATCATAAAGCCATCATATAATTTCGGACAATTTTTGCGCGTATGTTCTGGGGAACATCGCGTTATCATTTTGCCCAAATGTCTGTAACTTTCGAATTTTTTGACGAAAATGGTCTCAAACGATTAAGTTCGACTCCCCAATGAAGAATTCGATGTCAAATTTGATTCTGTCCGTCCGGCCGTCCGGCCGTCCGGCCGTTGCCACGATAACTTGAGAACGAAAAGAGCTAGCGACTTGAAATTTTCAGGGTGGGTGGCGCATCTCAATACGACGGACGAGTTCGTTAATGGGCATAATCGGCCTAGTGGTTTCCGAGTAATAATTTTGTTTTCAACCAATATAAATCCGATCGAATTGAAACTTGGTGAGTAGTTGTAGAATATAAATTTAAGGACGTTTGTGGAATATTGTGCGAATCGTATGGCTAGAAAAATATTAAAAAATTATTGAAAAATATTTTTGTTGTCACGATAACTTGAGAACGGAAAGAGATAGCGGCTTCAAATTTTCAGGTTAGGATGTGCACTAGAACGCGACATTTCAGTTTGATTATGAGCATAATCGGTCAAACGGTTTTAGAGTTATAGCCATCTGAAATTTTCTGAAATTTGGTGGTTTTTTGTACCTCATTAACTCGAAATATACTGAACCGATTGAATTCAAACATGGTTATTAGTTGTAGACTGCCAACGCGGAAATGTTTGCAAAATTTGGTGGGGATAGCATTTGTAGAAAATTTTTAATAAATCATTGAAAATAAAAAAAAATATTCTATATATCAGTAACTAATAGTTTGAAATTGCTGAAATTTTGCGAGAGCCTTCATAACCTAACTTTACTACCAAGTTTCAAGTTTTAATACGATCGGTTAAATATTGTTGGAGATTCGAGCATTCTTGTGTGAGTTCAGTAGATGGGTGACCGTTGCCTCGATAACTTTCGAACGAAAGGAGATAGGGACTTGCAATTTTCAGGGTAGGTTTCGTATCCGATAGGGAGAGTTGAGTTCGATTTTGGGCATAATCGGCCTAATGGTTTCCGAGTTATACCCACCTGGAATATTTTTTCCTTGATAACTCAAAAAAAAATTGGTTCAAGCACTGACGTGAAGTCAGAAGCTTTTGCGCGTATGTTCTATTGTTCATTCATCTGTATTGGACACCCTTAATCGAATTTACCATGGTAAATTATGTTGTCCATTCTCCTGTATTGGACACTCTTAATTCGAATTTACCATGCTAAATTCGAATTAACTCTTAATTCGAATTTACCAAGGGTGTCCAATACAGAAGAAAAGACAATAGAACATACGCGCAAAAGCTTCTGACTTCACGTCAGTGCTTGAACCAATTTTTATGCAATATTTTGTACTATGTGACCCTGTACATATTGTAAAGTTGAAATATATAGATAGGGAGTAAATATTGCAGTTTCACTAGCAGATTCACGATTTGAGATTCATTCAGGTATAGGAGATTTTAGCTTTCCTTGGCGCACTGTGAGTTACCTTAATAAGGTATCTCGCATGCGGATGATCGAAAGTTGCAATTTAGTTTCACTAACTTGTAAGTTTAGTTTCAAGAATACCCGTCAAGAATTCTAGATGCTTAGAGGACACTCCGTGATTTCTTGCTCGATGGATGTTTTTACAGTCTGGACGAGTTTTTGTGTTCATCGTTGTCAAGATGTGTTACATATGTTCTGTCTCAGTGATTATCCCTACAGGGTCTTTATAAATGATGACCAACATCGTAGTTGGTTCTGAAACCCCCTCATTTTGCCGCTTCATATGCGTGCTGTTCACGATATATTAGTGTTCTGTGCTGTTCTCATTTGCAATTTCAGTCACAGAATTCATAATATACGCATAACCTCACTTTCTCCTTTGTCTACATTAATTAGCTACAAAATGATTGTGACTGGGAGATTATTTTTGCTCGTGCCTCTGTTTGGATCAAACATTTTTATTATAAAAAGTGAATTGATTTCAATTTTTAATTTATTTAATTTATCGTGTCCCGGCAACTGGGCCATTGACACAGGGTACAATGTTCAATTCTTCTATGAATTACAAATTAAGTTAGGCAGTTGTACTATTCATCACAAAATATTTAGATATATGAAGAAAATTGAAATGTACTATACATGCATGGATTATAGGTAGGTACTTAAGTTTTTATTACACGAGACTTTGGATACATAGCATAGTTGTTGAGCCTAGCTTCTTCTCTGGGACATACCTTATGAAGACCAGAGTAGGGTATTTTGATTGAAAGAATGTTAAATGATACTGGATTTGTACTCCACTTTAAGAAGTTTCCTTTCAGAAAATATAAAGCTGATGGAATCGAGAATGAAGTATTCATTTGTTGGGATTCTATTCTCCTTTTCATTTTCGAGATATATCATATTAGCTATTGAACAGATATGAATAATCTGTTCCCTTGTAGTAGAATGGAAGAATAGTTGAAATCCTATTTCGAATTTTTGAGAAGTATTGATAACTGAATACATTCTGTTGAATTAATTTTAATGTTCGAATGCAGGTAATAAATCAATACAAATGAACAGAATACATTGTTTGGGAGTTTGGCCATTTATGACAATTCTAACAATGAATTCACGTCAAATGTTTAAAATGTTCTCCATTAATCTCAAAGCATTAATAAATTCTTTTTCGTGTGTTGTCAAATATATTTTTTAACATTTGTGAGCCAATATTTTGGCAGCACATTGATATTGATTATCGGATGTCCTCAATATTATCGTATTGTCTTTTGAAAACCTTATCTGAGATACACAAAGATGCTTAAGTTCAGGAGAGTCAAGTTTAGAGAGTATGTTGTAAAGGAAGGTTGGATTCCTCGACTTATTATACTGTTGTCATAGAATTCCTGCAAATAGCTTAGATTTGCAGAAGTAGTGTGGACAGTTGCCTCATATTTTTGAAAATATTCCAACTGTAATTCTTCGCCATCTAGTTGGTTTATGAATGGCTCCAGCACTTTTCTTTCGTACCTTTCGCCATTGATGGTATCATGAAAGAAACACTGGTCCATATATTCTACGACTGCTAACCACACATCAACTTTTTGCCAATGTAATGGAGTCGCAATAGAACTATGGGGATTCTCAGGTATCCCAAATCTGTATTTTTGGCGCTCTAGTTCTTCGGAACTGAGTGCTTATCAATTTGCCCAAATGTCTGTAATTTTCGAATTTTTCGATGAAAATGGTCTTAAACGATTTGGTTCGACTCACTGATCAAGAATCCGTGGTGGAAATTCATTCTGTCCGGCCGTCCGGCCGGTCCGGCCGGAAAACAAATTCTTAATTAATTTTTTTTAATAAGCAGTTTTATCATAAGAATCCATTCATATCATTTTTAACTCTAACAAGCTAATTCTTTCGGAGATATGATTTTTCAAAATTTCAATGTAAATCGTATTTCACAGATTGATATAATTATTCTATGTATGAATTGTCATAATGTCAACTTATGACATTATCTAATCAATAAAAGAATTATGAGAATAAAGTGTATTCCGAAATGTGAGCGAAGTGAGAAAAATCTCAGTTGTTTGCTCCGAAATTAGTTTTTCTCAGAAAAGTCTTACATTTCGGAACAGAACATGAAGTAAGAGATCTGAGAGTAGTGAGACTGCTTTTCATCCATAGACGAATGCTCAGTTCTCTCAATTTATGACGGGACTGACAGAAGGGAATATTGTAACTTCAAAAATATTGGGGTTGAAATACTCGTATTTTAGCGATGCAACGGGGACCTCACCCGAAAATGTTTGAAAATATTACGTAAATATTGAAAACATAATTCTGTAGTTCGAGAGAGGAGAAAATTTGGTGAACGTAGATCAGGAAATTTTTGATCGATTACAAGGTAATTTTTTATTATTACTTATCTTCTTTCATGCATGTTTTATGGAATACCTACTATTTGTAGGTACTTTAACCCTGTTTTGGGCAATTATCATACGAAACTTGTTTTTTTGGCGCTCTAGTTCCTCGGAACAGAGTGCTTATCAATTTGCCCAAGTGTCTGTAATTTTGGAATTTTTGGCTGAAAATGGTCTCAAACGATTTGGCTCGACTCACTGATCAAGAATCCGAGTGCGAAATCGATTCTGTCCAGCCGGCCGACCGGCCGTAGGCACGATAACTCTCGAACGAAAGGAGTTAGCGGATTGAAAATTGCAAGGTGGTTTTGGAGCGTAAATATCTCGGACAAGTTCGTTCGATCTATCTGAAATTTAGCATCAAATTGTAGAATCATGACCTTTATACGCATGTGAAGTTTATTATTGACCAGATTACCGCAAAGTGTAAAAAAAAAATTTGAAAATTTATAAAAAGTTTTTCCACAATAACTCTCGAACGGAATGAGCTAGGTAGTTGAAATTTTCAGAGTAGGTTAGGGAGATGAATATCTCGGTTAAGTTCGTTATTGGGCAAAATTGGCCAGATTTAATTCGATTTCTTCCATGGTGCAGTTCTCATTCTCATGATTGCTCATTTAATTTTTATAAATAACCTATTATTTGAATTGATTTTCCTTTATGATGCAGCTCTATCATATGTATACATTGATATAATTCCCAACTCAGAGAAATCAATACTTTCGGAGATATAATTTGTCTGTTTGAACTAGAGCGCCAGAAAGCTCCTGTCCACAGGGCTTGAACCCATTTTTTTCAACCATTTGCGGCAAGTACTCAAGGGGATACCAGACTGTAAAGATAATTTATTCCGGGACATTTGAGGATTTTGTTCAACTCGTGTTCTCGGTTCTTCAAAAACTTCTTGAGAATATTGAGGTCTTCCTGTCGATATACCCTTGTTAACATTTCCAGTCTGCATGCATCTGTTTATAACACTGATGTGGGATTTCAGAGAAGATTCTAGAATCTGAATAGCAGGATATTTGTCCAGATAATCATTTTTATAGGCCTCTACAGAGTAAATCCATTCACCATCGATTAATGTACCGTTGCGGTAATATGCCATCACAATAAATGAGTTTTGTTCTAAATCATAATTCACTGCAGATTTAAATAATTTGGGAACTTAATTCTCACAAATTTCAAAAAGAATCTTAAGAATTGACAATAATTCGATATTGTCTCTCATTTAAGAAATTCTATTATATAAACAGAACACAAGAAGTGAGAAATATAATAAAAATCCAAAGTAAACTGCCATGTTACAATTATTTATAAAGACCCTGTATTTATTCTATATTTTCTGGTTTCAATTTTATAATTCACGACTATCAAATGTTACCAGTGTTTATCTAATACTTTGTATGCAAGCAACATACAATATACGAACTCGCAAAAAATCTTTGTATAATTTTTTTCGGATAATATTCTGCAGTATCTGTCCAACATATTGATCTTGTTCTCTAGGAACACTCCTCTGAAACACATCAAACCAACATGGAAAAGGTGGGTAAGGAATCCGATATTGTACGTTGGAGTGGATACCTTAGTTCGCCGATTAATCTGGAACCAATGGTTTCTCGAGCGTGACGCCATTGTAAAATGTTCTAGGGTCCTTATCTGAATGGGGGGCAACATTGTATGTGCCCTTGTTCTTTCAAGGATATGCGACAAATGGCCTCGAAGTGGAATAAGGCATTGGTTTACCGCAATAAGGATTAGGGTAATTACTCCTTATGTTCAAAGGTAACAATGTTTACTCAGCAGAATTTATACTCTAGAGAAATCTCGACGTTTATCGGAGGAATTCACACTGTTCTGTTGGCTTCTCTGGATAGCATCCAGATGTGTTGGCGCGTTTGTCTCAACATGAACAGCGTGCTCTTATTTTGCCCAAATGTCTGTACTTTTGTAATTGTCGAAAATGATCTCAATCGATTGGGTTCGACTCACTGTTGAATAATCCGGGCTGCAATCAAATTCTGTCTATCCGACGGACGTCCAACCGTAAGCACGATAACTCTCGAAATAAATGAATTACGAAGTTAAAATTTGCAGTGTGGGTTTGGAGTATGAATATCTCGGTTAAGTTTGTTAATGTGCAAAATCCACCTGGTGGTTTCTCAGTTATGGACATTTTAAGTTTAGGTGTATTTACTGAATATTTCCGAAACTGCTCATTCGATCTAACTGAAATTTTGAGTCAAGTTGGAGAACTGCGACCTTCACATGTAAGCAAAGTTTTATATCAATCAGATGACTAGGTGGGAAATTAGAAAATTTTGTTTTCTCAATAGCACAAAATACTCATCTTGTCGAATTTAAACTCGGTAGTTAGTTGGAGGAAGCCGATAAGAAGACGTAAAACTAGAAAAAATGTTCAACTATTTTGCTTGAAATTCGGAAACTATATGTTGGATTGAGTTAAATTTTGGCGTTTGAGTGAACAATAATGACCTCTTTATAGCGTGAAAAATAGAACCTTAGGATCCTCAAAAGAGAAATACAATTTAAAATTCTACATACCTGCTGCTCAAATAAATAACGACATTTTCATTCTTGATTCATGGAAACATCTGCTTATGCTTATCGCGTTCTTTGTTGATCCTGCACGTGTATTATCTGAGTATATGTAGAAGGGAAAATAATCATTAAAGGATACAGTGGGAGGTATATTCATTATTGAATGGTTTCTTTCTGGGTTTCCTCTTCCAAACTCTGAAAAATATCTATAAAATAAAACATTTATTATTTTGTGATTTGCTTCTGCGTAAAAAACACAGATTTGTCAATAGCAATCAATCGAACAATGTTGCCAATAAGGAAACAACATCGACGATGAAACAACTATATCATCACGTTTTGGAATCTACATCAGACACTTAATGAAAATCTTCAGAGTTAATTTTTGTTGATTGCTATTCTGAAATTCGTCAATTGTCTGACGAAGGAGTCCGATATGGACTCCGAAACGTTACGATATATTTGTTTCATCGTTGAAGTTGTTTCGTTATTGTTTGTTGGACAACAGGAAGAAAGCATTTAATAACCTAATTAGTAATTAATAAGTATGGATGAATTGCGCCCCTAAGCACGTGCCTAACTGAGTATTAGAAATATCAAAACCCACAGAAGTCTGCTCGGATCTGCAACAATAGAGATCCGATCGTGTTCAAACTTTCAACTTGACTGTAGAGTTAGGTTTGGAAGTTTCTCGCAAATTTCAGCGATCTCGGCGAATAGTTTCTAATATATAGAATTCTTTTCAATGATTTTCAATGATTTTTTCTTAAATTTTCTAGTAATAAGATGCTCATGAAATTCAGCAAGTGCATTCTAGAACTAATTAGGTACGATGTTCGAATTTTTTCGGAATTTCTTGTCATACGATCCTCACAAAATTTCACAAACTTCTTTGCGTCAGTATTCTTCAACTACTTACTAATTTTCAATTCCAGTGGATCTATATATTTTGAGTTATCGGTAAAACAATATTCCAGAAGGGATCGTACCGAACATATGAACATAACTGTCCCATTCGGATGCGCAATCTATCCTGAATATTTCAAATCGCTATCTCTACTTCTCAAATTCTGTGTTCTACAACTATACACCATGTTACAATTCGATCAAATTTGTTTTGGTTGAAAACAAAATTATTTCTCGGAAATCGTGGTGCCTATTATGCCCATTAACGAACTTGTTCGTCGTGTTAGAACGCGCCACCTACCCTGAAAATTTCAAGTCGCTATCTATTTCCGTTATCAAGTTTCGTGGCAACGGCCGGCCGGACAGAATCAAATTTGTCTTCGAATTCTTCATCAGGGGCTCGAGCCCAATCGTTTGAGACAATTATAGGCAAAAAATTCGAAAATTACAGACAATTGGGCAAAATGATAACGTGATGTTCCAAGAACATACGCGCAAAAAGACACACGGTGAAATATTCATTGATTTTAACCATCAACTGATCAAGAATCCGTGGTCAAAATCGATTCTGTCCGGCCGGCCGTTAGCACGATAACTCTCGAACGGAATGAGCTGGACAGTTGAAATTTTCACAGTATATTTGTAGGAAAAATATCTGGGTTAGGTTCGTTATTGGGCAAAATCAGTTTAATAGTTTCGGAGTACCGAAAAAAAAATATATTTTTTTACATTACAACTTTTGAATTCAAATTTTTTTAAGATGCAGTTTCATCATAAGAATTCATTATTATCGTTTTCAACACTAACAAGCTAATACTTTCCGAGATATGCCGCCGTATTCACAAAGCATTCAATCTCCTTTAAGTCCTAACTGAGGTCCTCAGTTAAGGATAAATAAGAATCCCAACCTCAGTTAACGTATGTAACGGTGCTGAAACAGGCCTGTTTTGCGTTAATTTTCACTTAAACAGAGGTTGCCATTCTTATTTATCCTTAACTGAGGACCTCAGTTAGGACTTAAAGGAGATTGAATGCTTTGTGAATACGGCGGATTATGTTTCAAAGTTTCAATAATACATCGTAAGTTCGATGTATTCACAGAATGTGAACACAGAATCTGTTCACTGTTCATAAATGTCAACTTTTCTAGCTATTAGAGATTGTCAATTTGTAGTTTGAAAATACTTTCTCTTGGAAAACAAGTATCCGATTCTTGAATTTGTGAATATATACAAGACTATCTTGAAACCGAAAATAATATTGACTGATTACATATTGAATAATTTATGTATAAATATTGGGGATGGTGTTTCAGATGATTTAGAATTGGATCATTTTAATGATGTAGTTTATGGAGGCAATAGGAAAGAAGAACATAATGGAATCATCGAAAGAAATTACTGTTCATTGACCACTGAGGTTAATATCACGTTTTACTTCCGTAAGTAGTGAGACATATTCGACATATTCCTATATACAGTATTTTCATAATGTTGCTAGCAAAAAAAAATACTGAAATATGGATCTACATTTGTGCCTCAAACATTTTTTCTTGAGTTAAGGTTCATAATGCAGAAAAAAATTTGTTAGTGGTATGAACTATTACATTTTAAATTATGTAAAGAGGATAGTATTTCATTAATATATTTTGAACTATTAAAATAATTTGTTCGTATTCCACTACCTACTCAAATATCAGGAATAAATGGACAATCTGCTATGATTGTCTGCAGCCTTGCTCTAGACATTTCGATGATACTTTCATTAGGTATTTCGAGTTGTGAAAACTATGCACCGAGTGTAAGTTGCAACAACCCATTCCACGAGGTTGAATCATTGCAGGTTGCTCATTAATCTTGATAAATTAATTTAATGACAATTTATTAAGCATTAGAGCATTGTAGATTGCTCTTTTTTTTTAAAGATAATTTTTGAAACATTTTATTTAAACGACACTTTTCTTATATTAAATTTCTTTCATGATGTAGTTCTATCATAGGAATCCATTGATATAATTCTCAACTCTGAGAAACCAATACTTTCGGAGATATAATTTGTCTGTTTGAACAAGAGCGCCAAAAAGCTCCTGTCCACAGGGCTTGAACCAATTTTTAGTTCATTGAATAATAATGGTAGGTATTCAAGATGCATATTGCTATATGATGAGGAAACTGTGTAACCCATAATACTCAGGTTATTCGTCAATTTCTGTAATGTATTAACCTGAACATGACGATAATAGTTACCATCCCTAATTCCTACATCAGTTTGCTAATTCAATCCATATTATGCTGTTCATATCGCATTTCGCACATCATATTGGAAAGCTTTGTGTAGACA
Organism: Halyzia sedecimguttata; assembly: GCA_937662695.2. Lineage (NCBI taxonomy): Eukaryota > Metazoa > Arthropoda > Insecta > Coleoptera > Coccinellidae > Halyzia > Halyzia sedecimguttata. The sequence goes on from OW569417.2 coordinate 35,942,798, forward strand.
TCCAATAATGTGGTTAATACTCGATTGGCTGGCTTCAGACAATGATCCTGTGAAATGTTATGGCTTGGTGTGTTGATGCGAAAATTATTTTCGTAGACCGATGTCCCTTTTCTGGTATAGTCATATAATCCATGGAAATTGACGGCTGGATGTTGATAAATTTTTCATTCGGCATTTTACTGCAGTTATTTGCCGTGATGCATGGCGATAGTTATAGCCTTTTCAATTATCTGAAATATTCATGGTTGATTGCAACGCAAAAGCTTTCGCTGACGTGGGAATTTCGCTAGACCTTTTTCAATTTAGTGGGCAGTAAATTGAAGTTAATATTTTCGTTCCCATTTAATGGGATATGTCAAATAGGAGGTAAATTCTACTTCCACTGCAACTACAACTGTTGAAAAATCAACCGAGGCTATCCAGGTGGACTCCTATCCAAAGATTTGAAAAGCTCCCTGGATTTGGATATTTCGGATGTTTGGATGTATTTGGATTTTCGGATGTTTAGTGAAATTTAAAAAAATATACATACATATTACCTTAGAGAGTTAGGTTTTGAAGGCTCCGGCAAATTTTCAGCGATGTCGGACGAATAGTTTCTGATATATAGATTTTTTCGCAATGATTATCAATGATTTTTTTTTTAATTTTCGAGTTATACGATCCTCATGAAATTTTGTAAGAAATTTTGCGTTGGCATTCTACAACTGCCAAGCATGTTTGAATTGCATCGGTCTTATATTTTATGAGTTATTAAGGAAATAACAACAAATTTCAGATGGTTATTACTCCAAAGCCGTTTGGTCAATTATAACTATAAACAAACTCAAATGTCCCATTGAGATGCACAACCCCATCCAAAAATTTCAAGTCGCTATATCTTTCCGTTCTCAGGTTATGGTGACATATATATTTTTCGATAATTTTTTTTTTCCGCTATCTCTTTTCGTTCTAAAGTTATCGTGGCAACGGACGGCCGGCCGGCCGAAAAGAATGAAATTTGACCTCGAATTCTTGATCAGGGAGTCGAACCCAATCGTTTGAGACCATTTTCGGCGAAAAATTCGAAAATTACAGACATTTGGTCAAAATGATAAATGATGTTCCCCACAACATGCACGCAAAAATAATTCTTAAGATTTTCGTTTGGTGTCTCACGAAGGATTTTGATATAAGGCTTGTTCGACTTCGCAGTTGAGACGGTTCTAGAACCGTCAAATGTAGTCATACAGTCGTTTATTCCGGCGTTGATTTAGTTAACTAAAAACATTTGTATTTTTGGCGCTCTAGTTCCTCGGAACTGAGTGCTTATCAATTTGCCCAAATGTCTGTAATTTTCGAATATTTCGATGAAAATGGTCTTAAACGATTTGGTTCGACTCACTGATCAAGAATCCGTGGTCGAAATTCATTCTGTCCGGCCGGCCGTCCGGCCGTAGGCACGATAACTCTCGAACGGAATGAGCTAGAGAGTTGAAATTTTCAGAGTAGGTTTGGGGGATGAATATCTCGGCTAAGTTCGTTACTGGGCAAAATCGGACAGAAGGTTTCGGAGTAATAAAAAAAAAATTTTTTTTACAGAACAAATTCCAAATAAATTTTTTTTTAATAAGCAGTTTTATCATAAGAATCCATTCATATCATTTTTAACTCTAACAAGCTAATACTTTCGGAGATATGATTTTTCAAAATTTCAATGTAAATCGTATTTCACAGATTGATATAATTATTCTATGTATATTCTATGTATGAATTGTCATAAAGTCAACTTGACAGAAGGGAATATTGTAACTTCAAGAATATTGGGGTTGAAATACTCGTATTTTAGCGATGCAACGAGGACCTCACCCGAAAATGTTTGAAAATATTACGTAAATATTGAAAGCATAATTCTGTAGTTCGAGAGAGGAGAAAATTTGGTGAACGTAGATCAGGAAATTTTTGATCGATTACAAGGTAATTTATTATTACTTATCTTCTTTTATACATGTTTTATGGAATACCTACTATTTGTAGGTACTTTAAACCTGTTTTGGGCAATTGTCACGAAACTTGTTTTTTTGGCTCTCTAGTTCCTCGGAACAGAGTGCTTATCAATTTGCCCAAGTGTCTGTAATTTTGGAATTTTTGGCTGAAAATGGTCTCAAATGATTTGGTTCGACTCACTGATCAAGAATCCGAGTGCGAAATCGATTCTGTCCGGCCGGCCGACCGGCCGTAGGTACGATAACTCTCGAACGAAAGGAGTTAGCGGATTGAAAATTGCAAGGTGGTTTTGGAGCGTAAATATCTCGGACAAGTTCGTTAATGGGCGAAAACCATCAAGGGGTTTCGGAGTTATGGCCGATTTTAGTAAAAATATTTTTTATGGATATTTCCGAAACCGATCACTCGATCTATCTGAAATTTAGCACCAAATTGTAGAATCATGACCTTTATACGCATGTGAAGTTTTGTATTGACCAGATTACCGCAAAGTGTCAAAAAAAAAATTGAAAATGTGGTGCAGTTCTCATTCTCATGATTGCTCATTTAATCTTGATAAATAAACTATTATTTGAATTGAATTTCCTTTTTGATGCAGTTCTATCATATGAATACATTGATATAATTCCCAACTCTGAGAAACCAATACCAGATATAATTTGTCTGTTTGAACTAGAGCGCCAGAAAGCTCCTGTCCACAGGGCTTGAACCCATTTTTTAAACACTATATAGATAAATAATGAAGATACTAGCAGAATATTAAAAAAAAGTGAATCAAACATTGTGTCTGACAAATATCTTGTGTTTCTAATGCGGAAGCAATTTACAAGATAATATTTTTTTTATTTTGTAGATATTTTTCAGAGTTTGTGAGAGAAACCCCAGAAAGGAACCTTTTAATAATGAACATTTCAATGAGAGGGTTTATACCCGAAATAAGATAAAAAGAGAATGAAAACTAAAGATGGCCAACTTTCAGCTTTATATTTATTATTTTGTTTAGAAAACGACAATGCACATGTTCAAAGAGTGAAATTAAAATTCAAGTTATGATAAACTAGTTGGAAAAGCACTAAGCTTGGGTGTTTTTGCTCGCTTGTTCAATTCGATGGGAACTGTATTTTCTGAGTTATTGAAAAAACAATATTTCAGTTACAAATATCATTTTCGCAATAACTGCTAAATACGAAACCCATCGAACTGAAATCGGGTTCCTTATTGTAAAATGCTGAATTGAAGGTTAGTGCAGAATTTCAGCAGAAACTGACAAATGGTTTACGAAATATAAAATTTTTGGAAGAAATTTATTTTTTCTAATGATACGATTTTCACGAAATTCTGCAAGACTCGTAGCATCATACAAGTAATTACCCAGTTCCAATTTGATCGGATGAGTATTTTTTGAGTTATTGAGAAACCCCGAAACCGTTCGCAGATTATGACCATTAACGAACTGAATAATCGTATTCAGATGCGCAACCTACCATGAAAATGTTAAGAAGCTATCTCTTTCTGTTCGAATGTTATCGTGGAAACGGACGGCGGGACGGCCAGACAGAATCGATTATGACCTCGAATTCGTCATCAGTTGAGGCTAATTTCGGCAAAACATTCGAAAATTACAAACACTTGGGCAAAATGAAAGCACGCTGTTCACCAGAACATGCGCGCAAAAATTATTAAATAAAACAACCTTGGGATTGGAAATTTGCATATTAACCAGTACGAATGAATAAAGGAGATCAAGTTCGTAATTGGGTCAAGCCTTCCCGTTTGGCTCGGAAATATGATCATTTAAAATTTTCATTTAATATCCCAAATTATAAAAGTAGGTACCTACATGCATGTTCAAATCGAGTTTCATGTGAGATATCGAAATAATAGTTATTTAGTTACCATGGACGGAAATATTGTATATTATAGTCGAGTCTGCAAATTGAAATCCGAGGCGGAGCCGAGGATAGCAAGCAGGCGAGACAATATACAGTTTTTCGTCGAGGTGCATATTACATTTTTTCGTGGACCTCTATATATTTTTATGAAGTTCTGACCTCTTAAATAATTTCACAATAGCAAATGACGCATACACTTACGTTTGTATCGAACCGTATCCATATTGACACAGCACTGACAGTTACTATTACAGAAACTTATGTTTTTATTAAACCGTATCAAGCTGTATTCATAGTAACCACAGCGGACGAGAAAGTACTTTCTCGTCCACAAAGTGCTTACCTTCAATAATAGTGGATTTTACGGTCGCAAATTAATACGTAAAATATCATTTTTCATAGAGGTCGACGAAAAAGAATATATTTTCATATTGTGATGGGGAGAAAGGATATTTACGATTATCGCCGAGCAAACGAGACTTTACTCGTATTTCATTTTTAGTTTCGTTAAGTCTTACCTCTGTTTCCCTTAGAGACTGTTTATCTTGAAATAATGAGGTCTGAACTTCTTCAGGCATGTTGTAGTTTTTTGCTTACCTGAATTTATGAGGAAAAATATACCAGAAAAATATAAGCTCCTCAACTAAATTAGGAAATGAAATGCATTTTGAAGGAAAAATAATTGAATGTTAGCTTTTTCTCCGTACAGTCTAGCTATGAGAATGAAAATAATTAGTTCAAAGGTGAATAATTACTTCCGCGAAGACACTGTTCTCCATTATCACCAGTCACGTCTTCCACTTGGAGGTACAGTGTTTCGAAGACAGGGAGACGATTATTATCTGTCGATGATAACATGAATTGCATAAAGTTCCTTTGATAGGCATCCTGATAGCCGCCAAAAGAGTATCTCAAAGCATAACACAATGGAATACTAAGTAAGCTATCAATACGATATTGAGTTATGATAAAGTTTACACTGGCAATAGAATCGCGATATTGTCATAACTCTATTCGGCGTAATATCGAGCATCCATAACTCTTCAAATGGCAATAATTGACGTGGAATGAATAATCCAACTCAATTGATAGATATTCGTACCTGTCGTGGAATACAGTAACATCTCTGAAAAATTCGATTTCGAGTTTGTTACACCAAATCAGTCAAAATGACCGTTATCTTTATGTGGTATAATAGTATATTATTTAACGACCGGTAATGTAAGTCATAACTCACGCAGATGAAGTTTGAGGCGCTAGCCGTAGGCGAGTGCTGTAATTCATCAAGTGAGTTATGACCATTACCGCAAGTTGAATACTATACTTTATCTACGAATATAACAATAAATACTAAGATACAAGTACAGAGAAAGAACTTGATTGAAAAATCTTAATAGTTATATATTACAATGTCATGAAAATTTAGTTGTATTTACTCATTTTGTTTATTAATAAAATTAACTGTAATGTTTGAACAACCAGTGAACTGAATATGTGGTACTGAATTATGCAAGTTTATTGTTGCTTTTTGTGTTTGTTGCATATATGTTGTTGGTGTACTAACTGGTTGAGGTGTTATTGAACTGTGTAGTTTATTTGCAGTATCTGTCTTATTCTTTTCGGAATCATCAATGTACCCTTCAGCCACAGTAGTTGATAGCCAACCGCCATGGCGTTTCAGTGCCGTTATGCCCCCTCCAGCATCTACTAATAAAGTTGCCGACGAGCGACGAAAACAATAACAATAACAAATAATTTACAGTCTGGTAATTTAAAAAATTTAGCAATGTCTTTCCCCATGGCTCCAAATTTATTAATGCCAATTCTTTGTGAGTGATATTTTCCATTATGAAATTTAAGGAATAATATCGTTTGCGATATATCAGTAGGACGAAAACTTAAATATTTTTTAACTATGGTATAAAAATTTCCCGTAATAGTGAATTTTCTGGCAATTTTGGTTTTTGTATTTGGTTCACTGACCATTAAAATAGATCCATGGTCTCTAAATCTGTAATTTGCATAGAGTGTAATTCACCTGCACGACAAGCACCCATAATGCCCATTATTGAAGCAATCTAAAATACGATATTAACTAGATAATGAAAACGACTTAATTATTATGACATCTGCTACCTTTGCTGCCAGATATTTCTCATCAGGAGCTTCATTTATGAAATTATTCAGTTGTTTGGACGTAAAAGTTTTTGCCTTTTTAGCTACATGTTTCTTTGATTGACGTTTGAGAAACGCACGTAATTTTGAATAATTTTCTATATTGATTCCATTATTTATATTTAGTGTGCTTCTTAGCATGGAGTAGAAAGTCCATAGGGACGATGCTTTATATTAGTACTAAGTTCGCTAAAATATGTCAAAAGAACGTTCTCTGTAAACGATGACTTGATGTTTTTACTGCTACACCAATCTTGAAAATTTTTGTATACAACTTTATACTTGTTTTTGGATTTTTCGGGAAATAAATTCTGTATGATTACATTTGCTGCGTCTCTTATTTCGGGGGGAGTACATAATTATTCATCTTCGCTATCTGAATTAATCTTTTTCAGCAAAATATTCACGGTATTTAGGTATGAACTTAATTTGAAAACGTCAAAATTATTCAGGTGACAGAAGCACAGAACCACCTTTATATTAGACAGGTAAATAATTCCAAGAATAGTAGTGAGTTATTATAACTCACGGTGTTTGTTTACGGATACTATTAATTGAACGAAAGCGATTGAATAATTAATATATAATTTAATAGGAGTAGATAAATCTATTAAGTTCAGTTCTTCGGTTGGCAGAGAAGAGATAGAAGTTATATTTCGAATATGAGGGAATTAGTCGAAGTCATTTGAGGAATACTGTAACAAATCACACGCTTTCCAATTTGATAGGCACTCTGTTCCGAGGAACAAGAGCGCCAAAAACGGAGAGGTTTCCCAAAGTATATATACAGTGCGCGTCAAAATTATGGAACAAATTCAATTTTCTCAGAAGAAAAATATTTGGCAACAAAATCCTGAAACAGGTCAATTTTTGTTTCACTTTTACCAAATTTTTATGCATTTTTGAAGGATTTTTGTTGCACCCTGTGCCATCCCCATCAACCCTCTAAATTTTTTGAAAAGGGAAAGTGGGTCATGTTGTACTTTTTTGGCAAGGTCTTTGTATCATCTTTACAGGCGTGCAAAAATTCTCAAGAAAAAATTTTGTTTTAGTATTTTGTTGCCAAATATTTTTCTTCTGACAAAATGAATATGTTCCATAATTTCGACGCGCACTGTATACATATTCGAAAATTACAGACATTTGGACAAATTGATAGGCACTCTATTCATAGAACAGTGCGCCAAAAATTATCATTAAGACTTCACGTTGTTGATGTTGTCATGGTGACTTGAATAAACGCGCGTTTCTGATAGTTCGATTTAAGCACGGTGAGGCGTGCTTAAAATAGGTAATATGGGGGTTCAATAATAAAAATGGTTATCGAGATATCCAAAATGCATTAAGTAAAACTTGACATTGAACCAGCATAGAAGAGATCATCAATAACGATCGCTGTACGTCGTAGGTTCGACCATTAGTAGGAAAATACATTTACTGAGAAGAGGAATGAAAATTGGGAATTGCGGCAAAAATGCTGACGAGGGTAGGTGATGGAACAGTATTTTTATTCTGAGCATGATTATTCCGTAATAGCCTCCTTTGAGACTAGAACTTGTGGAATTTCGCTAAAATGATTCCAATACATTCTGAATATTTTCGTATTTTATTAATTACATATAATGCAGTTCAGGTATGAACGTTATGATATATCATAGCGATTGAAATCGCACTGAACTTTAGAACACACGATATTATTTCATCACGTCGTAGGACTGTTGGATATTTCGGATACAATATTCTCGTTCATCTGTAAACTTTTATATTGAACTATTTATTTTGAACAGCGTATTTTTGTCAGTTTCACATCCTATTGAAAGTATTGTAGAAGCACTGAAGTGGCACCAGGGATATGAAAACTAACAAAATTGAATTCGAAATTGTAATTTATAATTTCGGAAGAAGTTGAATGAGTATCGGGTTTTTCCCCACCGCTATATGTCATATATGCAAACATATTTTTCTGAATGGAATGCTGGGGCAACTGAAATTCCATTTGTTTTCATCGTGCAGCTATGGCCTGTGAATCATAGCTTCTACAGTAATTTCGGTTGATTTTCTCTTTGTGTTTTGAAGAGTCATTATTCGAGATACGCAATATACCAAATCGATGTAACGTTCTTTGAAGTGGATACGATGAAAATATGCATGTTGTATCGGAGATTAGCAAGTTCGTGCTTTGTTCGCCAAAGCTATATAGATTGGTATTTAGATGACGCCAATCATCTTGTTATATTTATTGCACATTCGATATCGAAAAATCTCGTTTCATTAAAATTTTGGATGGTGAATGATACAGGGTATTTATAAATGATTGTAACATCGGAAAGTTGGTTCTGAAACCCTCTTATTTTGCCACTTCATATGAATGCTGTTCACATTTGCCATTCCAGCTACAGAATTCATAATATAGTCGCAATATCTTTCCGTTTTCAGGCTATCTGGAGATAAAAGTATATTGTATAATTAGTGGGAAAAGCATAATATTCCCAAACGACTGTGATAATTACCAGACGAGGAGCGTAGCGACGAGTCTGGTAACACAGGAGTTTGGGAATATGCTTTTCCCACGAATTATACATACTATTTTTTCTTCGATCGTTGATTTACATTTAAGAAATTAATTAAACTAGAGCGCCAAAAATATTTCATTCAAGATGTATCAAGTAAGTTTGAATAGGTTTCTCTATGTTCATATTGAAATATAGAAGTAGTAACCATGGAAATAACTTTGTTATGACAAAAGTAAAATAATTTTCAAGCTGGATTTGTTGATACGTTATATTTTATAAGGAATTAAAAAAGAATTAATAAATATGAACACTGATAGTGATTAATTTTTGCATGCCTCCTGAACTAGTAGAAGCCGCGAACGCGGCTCCACTCAATTTACTTCCGACGAAATCCAGAGAGAAGTATGAACTTGCGTACCAACACTTCATGGATTTTTGCAGAAAAAACAACAGTGTATCCTTTCCTGAGAATGTACTGATAGCTGAATTGCTGAATTGGCTAAAACAATGAAATCTTCGACGTTGTGGGCACACTATTCCATGCTTCGATAAACTTACCGCCGTATTCACAAAGCATTCAATCTCCGTTAAGTCCTAACTGAGGTCCTCAGTTAAGGATAAATAAGAATCCCAACCTCAGTTAACGTATGTAACGGTGCTGAAACAGGCCTGTTTCGCGTTAATTTTCCCTTAAACGGAGGTTGCGATTCTTATTTATCCTTAACTGAGGACCTCAGTTTGGACTTAACGGAGATTGAATGCTTTGTGAATACGACGGTTAGTCTGTTAAAAATAATATTAATATTGCCCAGTATCAAAAACTGAGAGCATTTTTAAAACGTCAAGCTATAGGATGCAAACCGAAAAAATCCAAAATTTTAACCCAGGAACAAGTTCAGAAATTCATTTTAGAGGCCCCAGATGTCATATTTTTATCGACGAAAGTAAGTAGATATAGATAAAATAGTATTACTTAAAATGCATCTCTAGGACTTCCATTTCGGAGGTAAACTATATATATATGCTTCTTTTGCGGAATTACCCGTTAAACCTTTCCACTTATTATTTTGAATGCGCCACCTACCATGAAAATATCAAGTCGCTATCTCTTTCCGTTATCGCGGCAACGGCCGGCCTGCCGGACAGAATCAAATTTGACCTCGACATCAGTGAAAAGCAACTGACGTGAAGTCAGGAGCTTTCTCGCGCCTGTTCACCTCGATGGAGATTCTGGTCTGAATCCCCGCTGAGTAAGTTCACTATTTTATTTATTTCAAAATTTGAATTCAGAATGCATTTGTTCAGGTGTTCACTCGAAAAAGATGGCTTGAAGGTTCATGCAGCATTTCGTGGGGATGCGTGAGGCGACAATAGACAATAGCACATGCTTACAAAAGCTCCTGACTTGCATGTGCATGAATGAATTGGGCATATTCCAAATTTTAAAATAAAAAAATTGGTTCAAGCACTGACGTGAAGTCAGAAGCTTTTGCGCGTATGTTCTATTGTCCATTCTTCTGTATTGGACACCCTTAATCGAATTTACCATGGTTAATTATGTTGTCCATTCTCCTGTATTGGACACTCAATTCGAATTTACCATGGTAAATTCGAATTAAGTGTCCAATACAGGAGAATGGACAACATAATTAACCATGGTAAATTCGATTAAGGGTGTCCAATACAGAAGAATGGACAATAGAACATACGCGCAAAAGCTTCTGACTTCACGTCAGTGCTTGAACCAATTTTTTTTTTATTTATAATATCATTTAAATTAATATTGTAGGACGTTACTTTAAAATTTCTAAGCTATACTGACTTACAGCTAAAATATTATAAAGAAAAGAAGCAATTGGATAGTCTAACTATCATTTTAATAAAATGATGCATTTTTATTGTTCAAATAAAGATATTTTGTTAACTTACAAGAATTTCTTCATTCAATGGTATTTCAAAGATCTAATTACAGTTTTAAATATAAAATAAGTGTCCAATACAGGAGAATGGACAACATAATTTACCATGGTAAATTCTATTAAGGGTGTCCAATACAGAAGAATGGAAAATAGAACATACGCGCAAAAGCTATCTATCATTTTCTTCAAGTTTCACGCCCCAAAAAGGCCTAAATCGTCAGTTTCGCTTTCGAAAATTTCCGACCCCGTCTCTCGAATTAATTCTGACGTTTCTCGGATTGACTTTTTGAATGGAAAATCGTCGGACTCAAAACCTCCGAAACTTGTATCGAATTAGTATATTTAGGCTCAACCTAGAAGAACGAAATTTGGGAAAAACACAAATCGATTCGTCTTCTTCGATTCGACGGCAAAACTCCGGGTCGAGCGATCGTTTCTTCGGAGCCTTACGCTACACCAAATCGGTACTACTGAACTCGCACAAGAATGCTCGAATCTCCAACAATATTTAACCGATCATATTAAAACTTGAAACTTGGCAGTAGAGTTAGGTTATGAAGGCTCTTGCAAAATTTCATGAATTTCAAACGAATAGTTACTGATATATAGAATTTTTTTTTTTTTATTTTTAATGATTTATTAAAAATTTTCTACAAATGCTATCCTCACCAAATTTTGCAAACATTTTCGCGTTGCCATTCTACAACTAATAACAATGTTTGAATTCCATCGGTTCAGTATTTTTCGAGTTAATGAGGAACAAAAAACCACCAAATTTCAGAAAATTTCAGATTGCTATAACTCTATAACCGTTTGGTCGATTATGCTCATAAACAAACTGAAATGTCGCGTTCTGGTGCACATCCTAACCTGAAAATTTCAAGCCGCTATCTCATTCCGTTCGCAAGTTATCGTGACAACAAAAATATTTTTTAATAATTTTTTTAAAATTTTCTAGCCATACGATTCGCACAAAATTTCACAAACGTGCTTAGGGTCATATTCTACAACTACCCACCAAGTTTCAATTTGATCGGATTCATATTGGTTGAAAACAAAATTATTACTCGGAAACCACTGGGCCGATTATGCCCATTAACGAACTTGTCCGTCGTATTGGGATGCGCCACCCACCCTGAAAATTTCAAGTCGCTAGCTCTTTTCGTTCTCAAGTTATCGTGGCAACGGCCGGCCGGACGGCCGGCCGGACAGAATCAAATTTGACCTCGAATTCTTCATTGGGGAGTCGAACTTAATCGTTTGAGACCATTTTTTTCAAAAAATTTGAAAGTTACAGACATTTGGGCAAAACTATAACGCGATGTTCCCCAGAACATACGCGCAAAAAATTGGTTCAAGATCTGACATGAAGTCAGGAGCTTTAGCACACATCTTATATGGTCCATTCACCTTTATTGGACAATTTTAATCGAATTTATCATCGATATAGACCGTTTTCTCAGCGTTCATAAGATATGAACACATTTCGTTGCATTTTAAGGATTTGAGTAATGAGAGAATCACCTCACATCAAAGCATTTTTAATTGTGACATATTTATTCAGAATTGAAATTCATTAAATATTTAATAATATACAAAGAAATACTGCATAAAACCTCTTGCCGTATTTATTCAACTGAGTATTAGATTTGAAGTATTCCTTTTAAAATATCGGAACCCACTCAGGTCTGCTCGGATCTCCAACAATAGAGATCCAATCGGGTTCAAACTTGCAACTTCTTCGTACAGTTAGGTTTTGAAGGTTCTCGCAAAATTTCAGCGATGTCGAACGAATACTATCTGATATAGAAAATATTTTTCAATGATATTCAATGATTTCTTAAATTTTGTTAGTAATACCATCTTCACAAATTTTCGCAAAAATTTTTGAGTCGTCATTCTAGAACTAATTACCATGTTTGAACTGAATTGGCATTTTATTATTATTGTGATTCACTATCTCTTTCCGTTCGAATGTTAGCGTGGCAACGGTCGCCCATACAGCTATCCTGCTGCTCAGATCTCCTGAAATATAGATCCGATCGTATTCAAATTTGGAACTTCACTGAAAGGTTAGATTTTAAGCCTTCCGTAAAATCAGATGGGGATATCAGATAGATATTTTCTGAGATATAGAATGTTTTTCAAAGATTTAAAATGATTTTTTTTTTTTGGCGCTCTTGTTAGTGATACAATTTTCACGAGATTTCGCATTTGCGTGTTGGCATTCTACAACTAATTACCATGTTTGAATCAGATTGGTTTCATATTTTTTGAGTTAAGGGGGAAATAAAAACAGAATATCAGATAGGCATAACTCCAGAACTGTTTGGCCGATTATGCCTATTAACGAACTTAAACTCAACCTACCCTGAAAATTGCAAGTCACTATCTTTTTCCGTTCTTAAGTTATTGTGAGATGAGGGATATTTTTTAATAATTTGTTTTAAATTTTCTATTAATATGATTCTCACAAAATTGCATATCCGTCTTTGTGTCAGTATTCTACAACTAACAAGGATGAAAACAAAATTAAGGCTAGTTAAAACAGTTTAGTTCCACCTAAATTGTTTTAAATAGCCTTGAGAAAGGAGAAACTAGTGCTCCGAAACGTAGGCGTTGTTATAAACGTTTTTTTTTCATTAAAGTCCAATTACCTGATAATTGACTTTGTTTCCAAATTTTAAATTGTTTACATGCTTACATCAACCAAACTCTCCAGAAATACACTATCAGTTTTGTTTGACATCAATGACGTTTATCTTCCAAACTGGACCAAACGAGAGCTTCCGCAAACAGATAGAACACATACAGATGTAATTCGCATTCTGTAAAAACATAGTTCGATGTGTTATTGACATTTTGAAAAATCATATCGCCGAAAGTATTAGCTTGTTAGAGTTGATATTAGAATCAATGAATTTTTATGTTGAAACTGCATCTTAAAAAAAATTGAATCCGAAATTTGTAATGTAAAAAACTTTTTTTTTTGTTACTCCGAAATCATCTTGCCGATTTCGCTCAATAATGAACTTTGCCGAGATATTAATGTCCCAAACCAACTATGAAAATTACAGCTTCCTAGCTCATTCCATTAGAGAGTTATCGTGTTAACGGACGACTTGCCAGATGGCCGGACAGAATAGATTTCGACCACGGATTCTTGATCAATGAATCGAACCAAATCGTTTAAGATCATTATCAGCCAAAAATTTGGTAGTTACAGACATTTGGGCAAATTGATAAGCGCTCTGTTCCGAGGAACAAGAGCGCAAAAAAGAAATAAATCAATCTATTACTCGAAAACTGCTAGAGATACGGATGAGTAAGTCGATTAGAAATAATCAGGAGGCTACGGAGAATCGTAAAAGGCAATAATATACAGGTTCAGGAAATAGGGATCTTGGCTGCAGGACTGCTACTAGGGTGAATAATACACTTCTTTCAAACTGTCGACGTTTCGATCCTATTTGGGATCTTCTTCAGGACTGTAAAAGTATTTATTGAGAATTTTTGGACAAATGAACAATCTGGTTACAACAATACAAAAACCAGTACACAAAATCATTAGAAACAAAAGAAAAGGGTCTTACAGACTTATATTCCACTTTTATATACAATCATCAACAAAAGTAAAACACAAGAAATGACTAGGATTCAGGTCGAATTTGGTTGTTTTCTTTTTTATTGTATATTATATTATGGTTATTATTATTTATTATTATTATTTTTTTTTTTTTTTTGTATTTCATTTATGAACTAAATCATACTTTTTCCTCCAGGGTACAAATCAATATCTACACTCACCAATTAAGTCATATGTATTACGATGTGATTAAAGTTGTTGAAATTCATTAGAACTATGTTGAGGTATTCTATTTCATAAACAATCTTATTATTGCGTGTTGGTTTTTGTCGCGAAACGTATGCGGTTGTTCTCTTTGCTTGGCTGATATGTCACTGAACGGTGGTGTTCTGTATTTGAGTATAAATATGCTATCAATGGAATTTCAAACATGTTCCGAAGATATTCTCACTGACACAAATTCATTATGTTCATTTGATTGCTCGTAAAAGATTGTTGTAAATTATACTTAATTTTTGAGTATCTGTTCTAACATTCATGGTGTCATGTATGGAAATGTGTATCATTTCACTGATACATCTTTTATGATAGTTGCATTCTTTATCCACAATTTTCACTTCATCAAAGTCCAAATTATGCCTTTCTTGGAAGTGGTGTACAGCTAGAGCCGTCTTCTCATTTTTGTTTATATTCTTTTCCTGGCAATCGTATTGATGTTGACGTAAACGATCTTTTAGGTATTGTTTGGTCATGCCCACATACGATAGGTTGCAATCTCTACAAGGAATTTGGTATACCAAATTAGATGTCATTAATTTCGGAATAGGGTCTTTTAATTTTGATTTTTGATTTTTTGAATTTTCGTTGGATATGGAAATATACAGAGTGTTCCATTTGCAATATCAAAGTAGTTGGTACTTTTAGATATAAGTGGCAACACCACAGCGCTGAAAATATTCTAGATCGATAGAGCAGTGGTTTATACCCAGAAAGCCATATTTTCAATAAAATCGTACGTCTCTTTCTCCATAAAAGTCTAGGGTAACCTCCACCCTGGCCCACCCTGTATATTGACCAAACGAGCGTTCTTGATATCCTGACGCCACGTGAGTTCATTTAAAAAAATTGCTTTTCTGCTTTTGATACGAATCAACATAACTCATTGGAAAAGAATTCGTGAAAACACAACTAGAAAATAACTACTATGATTTGTGTACGCCCGACGGAAAAATAATGAGTCTAGCTTCCTTTTATTAAAATTCACGGGACCAAAGATGTCACCTCTTCCCAGGAAAAAGTAATTACAACGGAAAGAACAATGCACCGAGAAAAAATCGTCGTGCTAGAGCGGAATCGCTATACATTAAACACACCGCAATTGTTGTTGCTAGATAGTGCAATAAGGAGTCCTGTTATGGTTTCATGAGCATTTTACTTTGAAGCTGTGTGGAACATGTTACTGCACGGTTGGGAAAACCGGCGGAATGAGGCGGTTTTCCCAGGACTTATCCGAGGTGCGAGTTATCTGCTACAATATCTTCCGGTTCTTATTCCGGAGCTTGTGAGTTCAAACAAGGGATTTGCACACACCCCTGTACCTACTTTACCCATTCGGCGAAGGAGGAGCGGTGGGAAGAAGATTCCTTCCGTTCTTGTGAGAGTTATGATATTGAAATAGCGCTAAACTGCTTGATTTCGATTCAATTCTGAACTTACAGCAAATTTTGAACTATTGAAATGAAAAATGTTGTCTGTAATTCTCGAGTTTAGAGACTTTTAATTTGCAAGATGGGTTTTTCGCTTCAATTGGCCGATCGATGTAGTGCTTGGTCAAGATCCGTGAGCTTCGGTACATCGATACCTATACATTTTAGATTTTAGTTCCCCAAAATTTCCAAATCTATAGATATGAGAGAGTTGAAATTTGTTATGTAGTTGTAGAAAAATTCCAAGATCATAGTATCACCAGAAATTTTTTTTTTGATTCAATACCTTGGAAACATGTCGCTGGAATATTATACAGTGTGGAAAAACCAAATGGAATAAATTCATTATCATGGTCACTGTACATATTTATGGAAAATCCCGAAATATGTCAAATTGAAATTTTGAATTTTCATTCTTCTTCGTAAAAATTCGAAACCTAGCTTCAACCCCCCAATTTTTTAAATAGGAAGTATGGGCTTGTAATACATCGTTTGAAAGGTCGCGTCATTCACTATTCAGAAATGTTACCACTCTCATGTTCATTGTGGAAATAAAATTATCAAATTAAAAAAAATGAATAATCTGATCACCCTTTGAATGAAAACAATATCAGCACCGGAATACATTATTTTTCCATGTTAAGTTCTTGTATGAGTAACTGACCCTGAATAATAATTATTGAAAATGTGAGCTCAGATTCGAAAACTACGGAAAAATCCTAAAGAAACTTGTTAATTAAGTTTCTGGTATCATTTCAGCTATTTCGTAATAAGTTATTATTTAAAATTTTTTCACTCTAGAAATTAATTGTCGGATAAAGTACCTACCACCAAAAATGGATTAATATAATAAATATTTACTTTCCCTTTAAACGTTTCCAATTTGACCCACCCTGTACAACAATATTTTGTAATAAACATAACAAAAAACGAATTCGTAAATTTACTACACCACACCAGGAGCGAGCACTCCTGGTGTGGTGTCACTAATTTTCACTTTGATTTCCATCTTTTCCTTGGTTCCTTGGATGCCCTGTCCTGAAGAAGCCAACTAGCAGAAACACGTGCCGGCAGGTACCAGCAGAATTATTTTTAATCTGCTCCTTTTGCGGAATTACCCGTTAAACCTTTCCACATATTGATCCAAATGAATACGGATATACAGGATGACGTAAGGGACAACGGTTCAGAGGATATAAAGGTAGGTACTTAAACTGAATAGGGATTAGGGATCCAAATCTACCCTTAGGATATTGGTTTAAGAGATTCAGGTTGAGTGATTTCACTGATTTCAGAAAAAAATACCTGAAAAAAATTTCGATGTGATTATTATGATGCTGATCTTCCGTCAGTTCGCTGGAAAAAAATGTTAAAAAATTCAAATTTGACCTCGAATTTTTTATCAGTGAGTCGAACCTAATCGTTCGAGGCCATTTTCAGCAAAAAATTCGAAAATTACAGACATTGGGCAAAATGATATCGCGGTGTTCCCCAGACATGCACGTAAAATGAATATTCTTCGAATAAAACGAAAACTGAAAAGCTGTTAAAAATTATAACTCATTACTGAACTATAAAAATGAGTACCAATTATTCCGAGGAGCAATGTATACATACAAACAATGGATCATCATTATCACAATTTGGGTTCATAACAACCTCTGCATTGCATTGCGACCAAACTTCTTTACCACTCTTATAATCTTCGAAAAATGCAATACGAATGTGCCATCGTTTCAATAATATTTTTCTGTATCAGCGCCATTTTTGGTTAAGACGTTATTTTTTTCAAATATTTTCTTCTTTGCAATTTATTGGACCTCCTTGTTTTGTTAGGCTACTCGTATACCATCACGACGAAACCGCAACGTGGGCACGACAATACTTTTTAACCAGGAATTTGCCTCGCATCGCCTTAACTTTGGTGTGGGGCCTTCTATCACTAACCTCTTACCGCGACTTCTAAGGCTGCTCGTATACCAGCACGACAAGACCGCAACGCGACCGCAACGATACTTTTTGGCGCTCTAGTTCCTCGGAACTGAGAGCTTATCAATTTGCCCAAATGTCTGTAATTTTCGAATTTTTGGCTGAAAATGGTCTCAAACGATTTGGTTCGACCCACTGATCAAGAATCCGAGGTCGAAATCGATTCTGTCCGGCCGGTCCGGCAGTAGGCACGATTACTCTCGAACGAAAGGAGTTAGAGGATTGAAATTTGCAAGGCTGGTTTTTAGCGTAAATATCTCGGACAAGTTCGTTAATGGGCGAAATCCATAAAGCGATTTCGGAGTTATGGCCAATTTTAGTATAAATATTTTTTATGAATATTTCCGAAAACGACCACTCGATCTCTCTGAAATTTAGCACCAAATAAACTATTATTTGAATTGAATTTCCTTTATGATGCAGTTCTATCATAAGAATACATTGATATAATTCTCAACTCTGAGAAACCAATAATTTCGGAGATATAATTTGTCTGTTTGAACTAGAGAGCCAGAAAGCTCCTGGCCACAGGGCTTGGACCCATTTTTCAACGAGGTATTTGCGTCGCATCGCCGTATCGTTGGTTTGGGCGCTTAATCACTCGTACCGGGACTTCTAAGGCTGCTCGCAAATCAACACGATGAGACTGCAACGCGACTGCGACGATACTTTTTAACGAGGAATTTGCGTCGCATCGCCGTATCTTTGGTGTGGGCGCTTCTATCAATAACCACGTACCGCGACTTCGAAGCGACACGAAGTCGCGGTCGCGTAGCGGTCTCGTCGTGCCGGTGTACGAGCGGCCTAAGCGACACGAAGTCGCGGTCGCGTAGTGCTGGTGTACGAGCGGCCTTAGGCCGCTCGTATAACAGCACGACGAGACCGCAACGCGACCGCGACGATACTTTTTAACGAGGAATTTGCGTCGCATCGCCGTATCTTTGGTGTGTGCGCTTGTATCAATAACCACGTACCGCGACTTCGAAGCGACACGAAGTCGCGGTCGCGTTGCGGTCTCGTCGTGCTGGTGTGCGAGCGGCCTTAGTGACAATAAGTCGTGGTCGTGTTGCGGTCTCGAAGTGCCGGTATACGAGCTGCCGGCCACGAAGTCGCGGTCGCGTTGCGGTCTCGTCGTGCTGGTTGTAACGTTTCTTTTTAGCCCGGGCAGGGGTTTGTTTACGTTTGGTTGGCGAGTGTCGTTTATGTCGTTTGTATTGACGTCGAATTTGAGGTTGGATCTCAGTGGTGCCAATCGACGCTAAATAATAATTGTTTTATTCAAAGAACCGAATAAGTTGGCAGTATTGTTGAATTGTGACAGTCTGAAATTTGTGAGGGTCTGCGCCAGTCAGGGACATGAGGTCGTCCATTTTGTCAACATTCGAAGGAGGAAGCAGCGCTGGGGGACATTCAGTCAAAAGTCGCAGACGGCGAGTACAAAGGGAAGGAGAACGGTATTGCGAGACCATCGAGGCAATAATACGTTCAGGCACAAGGAATAGCACGCAAGTTATAGAAAACATATCCCGAATCATCTTATACCTACTATATATATAACTTGAACATATATTGTTATCAATTATCTAGGTTATTGTTATTGGAAAGCGGAAATCGGGGCAAGATTTGTAGTAATCGTATATGATCATAGAGGAGAAACGTGAATGCGCCTGAGCTCAAGCGACGCGTATTTGAATCAGAGAGAAATATCTACGTACAATTCCCGTCACCCTTATTCAGGGTTATTCAGGATTTCTATTATGGTGAATTTACAATTTATTATATTACGCTGTTATAACGTGGGGCTAGATAACGTGGGGCGTATCTCTCGATCCAATGTGGGGCCCAGCCCGATGTAACGTAGGTCTGATTCAGTTTTATAGATGATGTTGTTTTTTTTATATTTGATCCGATTTTTTTTTAGGGGACTTGCTTTATCGTGCTTAATTATTTCTAGTCATTTTGCTTCTTTGCCTGTATCTGTCTTGTCTCGTCCTAATTTATTGAAAATTATTTTTATACAATTTTTTTATCTCTGGCGATGGTCTGTCAGAGTTGAGTTTGGAAGTTTATTTGAGCAGGACTGTGAATTGTAGTAGTTGTCTCATGCTCAAAGATTTTATTATTGTGTGAATTGTGTTGAATTATGTGCCATGTTGTAGAATTTTCCCCTGTTTATATGGGACCATCTAGAATTGACAGTAGAATTTCGCCGTGGACATATGGAGTACATGGTCGGAGAATACATGAAGATTAAGGGTAATTGCTGGATGGATGGAGTAATGAGAGTAGAAGAGGATTAAGGGGCGACTGTGATGTATGATAGGGCATTGGATGATGTATGATTCTGGGTAATGATTGGATGAGAAGGGTATGCTTGTTGTGATTGAGGACGTAGGAATGATTGGGTATGAGTGGATTGCTTCCTCCTTCAGGGATACTTGATTGTAGTGGGCTCCGATTGGTGGAAACATTTCGACACCTGTCCACCTTCATTTATGGATCGTCTGGTCAATTAATTTTTTTTTTGATCATATGTATTGTAATCCCTAAGTGAAATTTACTAGGTAAATTTCTTCAAGTGAGGGGGGATTTTGTAACGTTTCTTTTTAGCCCGGGCAGGGGTTTGTTTACGTTTGGTTGGCGAGTGTCGTTTATGTCGTTTGTGTTGACGTCGAATTTGAGGTTGGATCTCAGTGGTGCCAATCGACGCTAAATAATAATTGTTTTATTCAAAGAACCGAATAAGTTGGCAGTATTGTTGAATTGTGACAGTCTGAAATTTGTGAGGGTCTGCGCCAGTCAGGGACATGAGGTCGTCCATTTTGTCAACACTCGAAGGAGGAGCAGTAGGTTAGGCGTATTTTCGGAACTTAATAAGAATTGGTGATTCCTTCTTAATTGGATATAGTTTCGAAAATCGAATTAGGAGTGAGCGTTACATTGGTTTGATTTGGGAGGATAACAGGTAACTTGCACTCGTCTCGAAAGAGGATATAAAGACCTTTCTGCAAATCTAAGAGTTGACCACGTGAACGATCTTGGCGACTTTGACAGGTATGTGTTAGATGTTCTATTCTCGTCATTTATAGTGGAATCAATTCAGGTCGTAATTATATTTCTATATCCAGAACATCGCTGTGTGCTTGAAGAATTATTTGGTGGAGGCACGACAAGATTTGGTTCCGAAGCAAACGTGTGCAGGACAACCCCGAACATCAGGGGTTTTTTGGTAACATCAGAAGTTTTTGTAACATCAGGAGTTTTTGAATGCCAGCACGATTTTTATATCAAGAGGAATAGAAGGATTTTTGTGGCAGCCCGAGTTTTTATGCAAGCACGATTTTTATGCCAGCACGATTTTTATGCCAGCACGATTTTTTATGTCAGGAAGAGTAGCACTGAGGCATTCGAGTATATACAAGGTGGTCCATAAGTAACGCTGTGAGACAGCCAACGCAGGGTTGCAGATCCCGAGTATATACAAGGTGGTCAGTAAGCAACGCTGTGGGACAGTTAATCGAGGGTTGCAGACTACGAGTACAGAGAGAAGGAGAACAGTATTGCGAGACCATCGAAGCAATACTACGTTCAGGCATAAGGAATAGCACGCAAGTTATAGAAAACATATCCCGAAACATCTTATACCTACTATATATATAACTTGAACATATATTGTTGTCAATTATCTAGGTTATTGTTATTGGAAAGCGGAAATTGGGGAAAGATTTGTAGTAATCGTATATGATCATAGAGGAGAAACGTGAATGCGCCTGAGCTCAAGCGACGCGTATTTGAATCCAAGAATAATATCTACGTACAATTTCCGCCACCCTTATTCAGGATTTCATAATAGTTAAATTTTGCTGGATCTAAAGACCTGGGTTGTATGCTATTAGAATAAACTGTTTGTTATTAGCGTGAATATTCTTTTGGTGAATTTAGGAATTAGTACATTACGCAGGGGTATCTGGGAGACTTAAATTTACCTGGCGCCCATTTACTAGATTCCCTTTTTAGGAATCCACTCCCATCTCCACTGGAGCTAGACCGCGGATCCCTGAGTTCTAGTAGCTCCGATCTTAACCACTGCGACTTGGGAACAGTCGTATGTCGTTATATGGTGTACGAGCAGCCTAAGCGATAAGGAGTCGCGGTCGCGTTGCTGTCTCGTAGTGCCAGTATACGAGCAGCCTAAGGCCGCTCGTACACCAGCACGACGAGACCGCAACGAGACTGCGACTTCGAGTCGCTTCGAAGTCGCGGTACGTGGTTAGTCATAGAAGTGCCCACACCAAAGATACGGCGATGCGACGCAAATACCTCGTTAAAAAGTATCGTCGCGGTTGCGTTGCGGTCTCGTCGTGCTGGTGTACGAGCGGCCTAAGCGACAAGAAGCCGTGGTCGCGTTGCGGTCTCGTAGTGCCGGTATACGAGCAGCCTAAGGCCGCTCGTACACCAGCACGACGCAACCGCAACGCGACCGCGACTTCGTGTCACTTCGCAGTCGCGGTACGTGGTAATTTATAAAAGCGCCCACACCAAGGATACGGCGACGCGACGCATTTTCCTCGTTAAAAAGTATCGTCGCGGAAGCGTTGCGGTCGCGTCCTGCTGGTGTACGAGCGGCCTAAGCGACAAGAAGTCGCGGTCGCGTTGCGGTCTCGTAGTATTGGTATACGAGCAGTCTTAGGCTGCTTGTATACCAGCACGACGAGACCACAACGTGACCACGACGATACTTTTTAACGAGGGATTTGCGTCGCATCGCCGTATCTTTGGTGTAGGCGCTTCTATGACTTATCAGGTACCGCGACTTCTAAGCGACACGAAGTCGGGGTCACCTTGCGGTCTCGTAGTGCTGGTATACCGGCACGGGGCAGGATGGCAGGGGGGCGATGTCAGCTAGGTGGTGGATTTTGTTCAGGGGTGTTGGCTTCAAGCATCCGGTGATGATTCTGCTTGTCTCGTTGGAGGTGACATCAACTTGTTTTGCGTGCGCTGAGCTAAGCCAAACCGGGCATGCCTACTCGACGGCGGAGTAACATAGGGCGAGTGCTGAGGTTTTGAGGACCCTGGGTTGGGCTCCCCAATTAGAGCTTGTCAGCTTGCCGACTATATTGTTTCTACCGCAAACTTTGAGTTTATGTTAAGGCAGTTGCGCTTGAATGTTAAGGCTTTGTCTAGTGTTACTCCCAGGTATTTAGGTTAGGGCAGTGCTCCAATGGTACTCCCTTCCATTCGATCTGTAGTTTTCTACTTGCCTGCTTGTTCTTAAGATGAAAGTTCTTGTTGGATTCGGCTTTAGCTGGTTATTTCTATAGTACGTATCCAGCTCTACTAAGGCCGCGCTCCTGTGGTTGCCCTATCTTCTGCATATAAATAGCTCATTGTTCCTTAAGGGATGGGTTGGTCGTTTGTATATATGATGAGGAATAGTGGTGCCAGCATGCTTCGCTGTGGCAGGCCGTTTCTCTGGTTCCTGCACGTGCTTCGCTTTCCGTGGAACTCCAACAGGAACTCCGGTTTTGAAGCAGGGTCCTGATAATGTTTGTAAGGTTTATATCTTTGGTTGTGTGGTATCTTCTGCATCAGGAGTCGGAGGTTGATGGTGTCTGATATAAAAGTATTTTTGACTTAATTTCTTTCGTCTTTTGGAAATTTTTTTATCACATATACTGAGTGATATTTATAATATATTAATAATGTAATAACACGTAAATTACATTTTTTGAGTGAATTTATGGAGGATGAGCATCATATGCAATATCAGCAAGATATTTTTCATATCAACGAAAATATATTCGATCATAATTTCACTATTTTTTCGGAAATCTACCTGTATCTTTGATACCAATATCCAAAGGGGACATTTAACCTCCAGACCCTCATTCAGTTCAAGGTCCTCACCATGTATAATTTTCTCGCATGATTCCCTCACAAGGTGTCTGCTTGTCTCTAGGGCCATTCGCGAGCATTTACATTCGCAAGCTGACGCAGACCAAATGAAATTTTCAGCTACAACGATACGACGGCTTTGAAACTCTCGAGCAACAGAAAATGGGATATCTACCTACAAATATATTCCCACATTGGTTCTACAAATTGTAACCCGTCAAGGGAAATGAAAATATATTATGCAACCATTTGGGTTGAAAAATCTCATTGAAGATCGCGTAGGTATTACCTGTTCGACAAGTTTCAGGTGAATTTATATAATGATGAACGTTGTTACATGAGTGGAGTATGAATTCCTTCTAAAAACAAAGTTTCATCCAAATTTTGTAGGAAATTCTTTAAAGCACTGACGTGAAGTCCAAAACCACTCAGCGGATTTTGTCCATTAATAAACTTAACCGATATATTCATACCGCGAACCTACACTACTAATTTTTACTATCTGATTGAAAGTAATTGTAATTACAGATGGACAGAATTGGATTTAAACCCGCATTATTAGAGAGTTAGTCGAACCCAATCGTTTGAGCCCATTATCGGAAAAAAATACAGACATTTTTGCAAAAAGATAGGACGCTGTTCCTAGTGGAACATGCGCATAAAAAAGAGGCACAAAAGACACACGCCTTGGCTCAGCACCAGACTCATGATCACTAAATGGCAATTTACTTGTATCCTAACCCATACAACACAAAAACAACCAGCCTACTCCTGCACATGCAGTCCACTAGTCACTGAAATTGTTCACTATAAGCTGCCTGCCATCTAAAACCACGATCCTGGAACACCACCGGTTCAGAAGATATTGACCCCTTCTCTGCATGTGCAGAAAGAAAAATACTTTCGAGGGGCAGTTTTTTTTTAGGACCGCATTATTACTATTGCACCTCGGAAACAACGCTAATTATCCGAAACTGACTTGCACGTACAAAAAATTGCCATGATGTGGTTATATGGCCTTCCAGTCTCTACTGGCTGTGCCACTCATCCCTTCCCCATTGGCTCAACTTTCAGACATATTTCGAATAAAAATTCAAAATTCCACACATACCGTTCATCTACTGTTTCAATCGCCCCTTCTCTACGCAAAATCCTTTCAGTCATTTCATCAACATGTTCTGCGATAAACAGAAGAAGATGTTTCCATGTCTTACAACATCGAACAAATAATTAATAATTTGACCAGAATTGAGAATTTTACATTGGAATTTTTTTTCTGGCTCCTAGGAGTAATTTTCCGTGAAATTTTTCCCGCTTCAAGATGTCATTCTGGGTCACCTAAATGACAAAATTATACTCAATTCGAATAGCGGTTTCGGATATTCAAGCAAAATACTCATATCTTCGTATTGCTAATCTTTAACCAGTATTCTAGTATCAATTCGATCAGATCGGCATTTCTGGAGTTATCGAGAAAAAAAAATTATTTTTTTTCTGTTCCTATTTATCTGATCAACAAATTTTTGCGCGTATGTTCTGGGGAACATCGCGTTATAGTTTTGCCCAAATGTCTGTAACTTTCGAATTTTTTGACGAAAATGGTCTCAAACGATTTAGTTCGACTCCCCAATGAAGAATTCGAGGTCAAATTTGATTCTGTCCGGCCGGCCGGCCGGCCGTACGTCCTGCCGTTGCCACGATAACTTGAGAACGAAAAGAGCTAGCGACGAATTTTCGGTCAAACGGTTTTAGAGTTATAGCCATCTGAAATTTGATTGTTTTTTGTTCCTCATTAACTCGAAAAATACCAAACCGAATGAATTCAAACATGGTAATTAGTTGTAGAAAGCCAACGCGAAAATTCTTCCAGAATTTCGTGAGGATAGTATTTGTAGAAAATTTTTAAAAAATCATTGAAAATTGAAAAAAAAAATTCTATATATCAGTAACTATTCGTTTGAAATTGCTGAAATTACAAGAGCCTTCATAACCTTACTCTACGGCCAAGTTTCAAGTTTTAAAACGATCGGCTGAATATTGTTGGAGATTCGAGCATTCTTGTGTGAGTTCAGTAGATGGGTGACCGTTGCCCCGATAACTTTCGAACGAAAGGGGATAGGGACTTGCAATTTTCAGGGTGGGTTGCGTATCCGAAAGGGAGAGTTGAGTTCGTTTTTGGGAATAATCGGTCAAACGGTTTCCGAGTTATACCCACCTGGAATATTATTTCCTTGATAACTCAAAAAATAAATATTCGATCGAATTGAAGCTTGGTAACTAGTAGTAGAATATCATCATAAAGTTGTGTTTAAGATTTTGTAAGAACCGTACCCCTAGAAAATTTTGAAAAAAATGACGAAAAAAAAAATTTTAAGAACCGCACCCCTAGAAAATTCCAAAAAATCACGAAAAAAAATGGTTCAAGCACTGACGTGAAGTCAGAAGCTTTTGCGCGTATGTTCTATTGTCCATTCTTCTGTATTGGACACCCTTTATCGAATGTACCATGGTAAATTATGTTGTCCATTCTCCTGTATTGGACACTTAATTCGAATTTACCATGGTAAATTCGAATTAAGAGTGTCCAATACAGAAGAATGGACAACATAATTTACCATGGTAATTCCATTCTTCTGTATTGGACACCCACAATCGAATTTACCATGGTAAATTATGTTGTCCATTCTCCTGTATTGGACACTTTACCATGGTAAATTCGAATTAAGTGTCCAATACAGGAGAATGGACAACATAATTTACCATGGTAAATCCGATTAAGGGTGTCCAATACAGAAGAATGTACAATAGAACATACGCGCAAATGCTTCTGACTTCACGTCAGTGCTTGAACCAATTTTTTTTTTCTGGTCCTATTCATCTGATAAACACAAAATCTTGCGCACAGATGAAGGTCGCAATTTCACATCTTGCTGCAGAATTTCTGTTTGATCTGATGAGTAATTTCGGAAATATTCCGAAAATAGTTTGAATTTATAATGGACATAAATCGGAAACTGTTCAGATGATTCTGCCCGTTAGCAAAATAAACCGAGATCTTCATATCCCAAAATTTCAACTCTCGAGGCCATTTCGTTCGAGAATTATCGTGCTAATAGCTCGCTGGACAGATAACTAGATTTGACCACGGATTATTCATGAGGAGTGAGTCAAAGCCACTCGTTTGAGACCATTTTGAGCAAAGAATCCAAAAAAAAAAATTAGGCAGAACGATAGTTGTTCCTAGTGGAACAAGACAATGAAAATTGAAACAGTTGTGATGTCAGTCAGTTTGGCTTCCAGGAAAAAATTGGTTCAAACACTGACGTGAATTCAGGAGCTTTTGTGCGCATGTTCTATTCTCTATTCACCTCTATTGGACACTATTAATCGAATTTAGCATCGATATATACCGTTTCCCAGCTTTTATAATATCTGAATACATTTCATACCATTTTAATGATAGACGCATGTATTCTATTGGAATTGAAATACGAAAAAAACTTACACCTCAAGTAACTCCCAGGCACGATATTTTTGAAATTCCTCGAAAATTAGTGGGTCGGCAATAGAGCTGCACACGAGAGCGAGATTTTTCAAAAATATTATAGGCGATACCAAGACCACAGACAGCGCAACACGAGAGTCTCGTTTTTGTTCTCGTTAAATTTTTTGTATGAATTTTGATATGCGACTCGACTTTTTTCAACACCCACAGAAAACAATTGAATATGAAGAGTTTTCACTATAATTACCAATATATTTTGTCTATATTATACATCGATCGTTCTAGAAATACACGATTTTTTAGAAAATTATTAATTCGTTATGACCTTGTGATAATTGAGATTATTTTTCAAGAAAAAATAGAATTCACAACCAAAAAAACAGATGCCATTATGAATTCAATACCTGAAGGACAACTTTTATTGCCCCTAAATCCCAATGCTTTGAAAATTTCGTCTCTATCTGAATATCTGGAGAAATTTATTCTCTTGTGCTCCTTGTAGTGAAAATGTGAAAAATTAATGTATACTATAATATAATATATATAATATATAATATAATATAATATATATAATATAATGTATACTAGCTGACCCAGCGAACTCTGTTCCGCCTTAGAGGCAATAAATAACGTACAATTGTGCAATTAGAAAAAAAACACCCTGTACAGTAATGATTTATTTTCAATGATGTATCCCTCTAAAGTTTATTTTTTATCACAAATGAATGAAATTGTACGATTGTGGCATGGATAACAGCAAGTTGCAATTGACGTTAAAAGAAGAACACCCTGTATGGAGATTTCGGACGAATACATTATGAGAATCCATCCAAGGTACCTATTTAGTTAATGCTTTGTTTGTGACACAAATCACTTCAATCACGTACAATTGTGCCATGAGAAAAAGGACACCCTGTATAGTAATGCTTTATTTTCAATGGTGTATGCCTCGAAAGTTTATTTTTAAACACACATGACGAAAATTGTATGATTATGGCAGGAAAAACAGCAAGTTTTAATTGACGTTAAAAGAAAAACACCCTGTATAACACAAAAAAGTATCCTATGTCCGTCTCCTGGTTCTAAGCTACCTCCCCACCAATTTTGAGCCAAATCGGTATAGCCGTTCTTGAGTTATAAGTGGAGTAACTAACACGACTTTCTTTTACATACAATAGATAGTAATATCTGTGAAACTACGTATAATAAAACCGGTAAAAAAATGAAGCTATTCAATGTTTCGAAAAGTGTTATGAGGAATACGCCAAGAACACCCTCAATGATCTACCCACTGGGAACTCTGGGAAGGTATTCTTTGAAAACTATACCGAATTGTTCAATTCTATTAAAACATGTATCGACATCGATAGTCCATTTAAAACATCAACAAAACTTTCGAAATATTGGAAAGCTGGGTTTGAAGAATATTTGCTGTTAGAAAGAGCAGATATGAATCAAAATATTTTATAGTGGAGGAGAGTGATGAAAAATTTCTTTCCAAGATGGCCGATGATTTATTAATGGCTAAATCCGTACCTATTGAAAGATTATTTTCCACGGCAGGTATGATCATGGCAAAAATACGTGAATCATTGAAAAATTATTTTATGCAAGCGTGATTATGTTTGAATAATTGGTCATCGAGTGATTTAAAAGTTGAAATTATCAGTGTTTAAAATTTAAAAATTATATGTACATGTACAAATATCATTGTGTAAGAGCGTAATAAGTATAGCTTTACAAAATTATTCATTATTGTATACCATTTCGTTTATATATTATAATAAGTATTTATTATCGTCATTCAGAATTAAGCGAGACGAAACGAAGCAACTGATAACGAGACGAGAACGACACTTAAACGACACTTAATTTTTTGGGAATTGGCGAGAGCGAGACGAGATTTTTTATACTCTCGCCTACTCTCGTCTCGTGTGAAGCCCTAGCCGGCATTCTACAATTTATTACCAAGTTTAAATTGGACCCGATTTGTATGATTTGAGTTATAGAGGAATTAGCAACAAAATGAGATGAGTATAACTCCAAAACCATTTGGCCGATTATGACAATTAACAAACTTATGTAGATGTCTCATTCAGATGCGCAACCTACCCTCAAAATTGCAAGTCGCTATGTCATTCCGCTCTCAAATTATCGTGAGATACATAATATTTTTTCGTAATTTTTTTTAGGGGATTCTCACAAAATTGCACATACTATTTAAAGTCTGTATTCTACAACTACTTACCAAGTTTCAGTTCGATCGGATCTTTATTGGTTGAAAACAAAATTATTACTCAGAAACCGTTGGGCTCATTATGCCCATTAACGAACTCGTCCGTCCTGTTAGGACCTATCCTGAAAATTTCAAGTCGCTATTTTTTTCCGTTCGCAAGTTATCGTGACAACGGCCGGCCGGACATAATCAAATTTGACCTAGAATTCTTTATCAGGCAGTCAAATCCAATCCTTTGAGACCATTTTCAGCAAAAAATTAGAAAATTAAATACATTGAGGCAAAATGATAACGCGATGTTCCCCACAAAATACCCGCCAAAAAAGGTTTATATTAGCATAGCACCATAGTCCGTTTTGTTTTGTATGTGATGTCAATGTGAATTATGTCAATATTGTACTACTACTCACCTATCTTCAATTCGATCGGGTCTGTATTTTTTCAGGTATTGAGAAAATGATATTCCAGAGCGTTATAACTCGGAAACCGTTGGGTCGATTATATCCAACAACGAGCTTCACTGTTCCACTTGGATGCGCAACCTACCCTGAAAATTGCAAGTCCCTATCTCTTTTCGTTCGAAAGTTATCGAGGCAATGGTCACCCATCCAGCTACTGAACTCCCCCAAGGCTGCTGGGATCTCCAACAATATAGATCCGATCGTGTTCAAACTTGGAACTTGGCAGTAAAGTTAGGTTTTTGAAAGTTCTCGCAAAACTTTCAGTGAATTTCGGATGAATAGTTTCAGATAGGTATATAGAATTTTTTTCAAATTTCCAAGTGAAATTTGCAAGATTTTTTGCGTTGGCATTCTACTAGTGACCATGCTTTGCATCGGATAAGTATTTTTCGAGCTAATTTTGAGGAAATAACTGCCTAATTTCAGATGGATATAACTCCAAAACAGTTTGGCCAATTATGCCTATTAACAAACTCAAATGTCGTAGTTGCTATTATTTTCCGTTCTAGATTATCATAACATAAATAATATTTCCTAACAATTTTTTTAAATTTTCTAGAGGTATGAACTTATTTGTATCAGTATTCTACAACTAACTACCAAGTTTGAACTCCATCGGATCTGTATTGGTTGGTGACAAAATTATTACTCGAAAAACGTTGGCCGATTATGCCCATTAACTAACTTGTCCGTCAATTCAGCGATACCTGACTGAAGGTTTTTGAGATACAACTTCTTTTCTTACGCGTATGTTCTGGGGAACATCGCGTTATCATTTTGCCCAAATGTCTGTAATTTTCGAAATTTTTGCCGAAAATGGTCTCAAACGATTGAGCTCGACTACCTGATGAAGAATTCGAGGACAAATTTGATTCTGTCCGACCAGCCGGCCGTCCGTTGCACGATAACTTGAAATTTTCATGGTAGGTGGCCCAAAGGTTTTCGAGTAATCATTTTATTTTCAACCAATATAAATCCGATCAAATTGAAACTTGGTGATTAGTTGTAAAATATGAACTTGAGCAGGTTCGTGAATTTTTGTGAGAATCACATTACTAGAAAGTTCTGAAAAAATAAGAAAAAAATTGTTTCATGTCACGATAACCTGAGAACGGAAAGAGATAGCGACTCAAAATTTTCAGGTTAGGTTGTGCATCTGACTGCAACATCTGAGTTTGTTTATAAGCATAATCGGCCGAACGGTTTTGGAGTTATAGCCATCTGAAATTGGGTTGTTATTTCCCTCGTTATTTCCTCAATAACTCGAAAAGTACAAAACCGATTAAATTCAAACATGGTTATTAGTTGTATAATGCCAACACAAAAATTCTTACAGAACTTCGTGAGGATTGTATCACTAGGAAATTCTTGAAAAATAATTGAAAATTATTGAAAAAAATTCTATATATCCGTAACTATTCGTCTGACATCCCTAAAATTTGCGGGAGCCTTCAAAACCTAACTCTACTGCCTAGTTCCAAGTTTGAATACGATCGGATATATATTGGTGGAGATTCGAGCAGCCTTGTGTTTGTTTAGTAGATGGATGGGTGACCGTCACCTCGATAACTTTCGAACGAAAGGAGATGGGGACTTGCAATTTTCAGGGAGAGCGAATGGGAGTGTTAAGTTCGATTACGGTCATAAGCGGTCCAACGGTTTCAGAGTTGTACCCACCTGGAATATTATTTCCTCGATAACTCAAAAAATATAGACACGATCGAATTAAAGCTTGGTATCTAGTTGTAGAATATCGACATAAAGAAGTGTTTAAAAATTTATAAGAAACGTACCCCTAGAAAATTTTAAGAAAATTATGAAAAAAAATTGTTCAAGTACTGACGTGAAGTCAGGAGGTTTTGCGCGTATGTTGTATTTTCCATTCTCCTGTATTGGACACCCTTAATCGAATTTACCATGGTAAATTATATTGTCCATTCTCCTATATTGGACACTCTGAATTCAAGTGTCCAATGAATTTACCATGAATTTACCATGGTAAATGCGATTAAGAGTGTACAATACAGGATAATAGACATTAGAACATACGCGCAAAAGCTCCTGACTTCACACCAGTGCTTGAACCATTTTTTTTTCTAGTCATACTATCGTCACTAAATTCTGCATAAGTCTTTTTATCGATATTTATTCCCCGAACCTACCCTGCAAATTTCAACTCTCTAATTTATTTCGTGTTTACGGCCGAACGGACGGACAAAATCATGTTCAACCTCGGATTCTTTATCAGCAGAACGATCACAAATTATCGGAAATCTAAATTGGTATACTTCAATTTCATTAGCAATTTCCCGTTGGGAATAGCCATGTGTGTTTTAACAACAAACGCTTAACGATTCATTATTAACATCTAATAGACCCTTATCGAAGCTAACATATATGCCGGAATATAAAATTATAATGAAATTGACCATTTCAACAAACGCATGTTTTTTCACCAGACCACCGCTATTCAACTGAAATAGGTGGTTCAGTTTTTTAATGAGTTTCGAAGGGTACGATAGGGTGAAAATTATTCAGTTCGATTGTCTTTATTTGTTGCGCAGTTGTGAAAAGTGCCCCAGAATTATTTTCTAGTGGTATTCCTTAATGGTGAATCGTCCTTATGGTGAATATACAATTTATGTAAATCTGCTCAATGGTTTCCAAGTGTACTCAAATTGAATTTAATTTTCCAAATATTTTCTAAATTACAGATTCGATCGAGATTAAATTTGGTATTTAGATGTAGAATAACGACTCCAAGATACTGGAAGCGAAAAAAATATTGTTTTCGCTCTTATTTACTATTAACATCATTTTGGAAAAACATCAATAGACAACGATACCCCGACACTAAACTGGAAAAATTATCTTAAGATTTCCATTGGAAAGTGATATATACTTTGATTGAATTTGCGCATTTATTCAAATATTTATATTTCAAACGAGTTCCAAAATATGCCTGCTTGTAATTATGTTTATTTGTTTCTCATTTGTTAACGTCAGTTTCCAAAAACACAATAATAATCAAGAAAGTTTATTTTATCAAGTCACTAACTTGTAAAACTGACAGTTAACTTGCAAAATTTTTACAAGTTAGTAGTATTATTTACATTAGAAAATTTTGTTTTATCGTCATATATGTTGAAAATCATGGTAGGTACAATTGTTATTTCCAGTAACACAGATTTTTGATGATGAAAAGGTTGATACTGATGATGATGAACCATCTGTTGACTCAGAAACTGCTGCACTCGAGGACTGCAGAACATTTGTACTCTCCTTACTACCAAATAATTTGCTAGACATTTCGATTTTTTTGTTGACCGAATCATCGACATAACTCATCGCAATTTCGGTGTTCTTCCACCCTCCTGCACGCTTTAGTGCTAAAATATCTCCACCCGAATCCGCAACCATAGTGGCTCCAGTTCTGCGAAAAGAGTGGCCGGTGTATAACTATGGGTCTTTTAAACCTAAATATTTCGCTATTTGCTTTGGGACACCACCAATAGTGTGCTGGCCAGCATTAAGGGAAATGCACTTTCCATGTCGGAGTGTCAGAAAAAATCTTAGGCTTTCTGTTCCGGGAGGCCGAAGATTTACATATTTTCTGTATATCATGCAGGGCTTGAAGCAGCAGCCATCATCGGTTATGGTGAATCTTCTTGTTGTTAAATTTTTTGTTTGCCGCAATGTCACAATAACGTATTTTCCCATATCTTCTACATCATTCATGTTTAAGGAGAGAATTTCGTCACATCGACAACAACCAAAAATCCCAAATATTGTTACAATTTTCGCCAGCAACCACTGGTCATCAGGAGCATGTAAAAGAAATTGTTCAGCCTCTTCTTTACTTAATACCTTGGCCTTTTTTGGCGTATAACGCTCATTTTTTCGTTTCAGAAACGCTATTACCTCTTGAAATCTGCAAATGACAACTAAACGTAATATTTTTCAATAAATTTTTTAAGGAAAACAAACCTGCGAACAGGGGCATTTTCTTTCATTTCCAAGCAGCTTTTCAGCATAGACCATTTTGCCCATAAAGTATTAGGGCTGAATCTAGCTGATAGTTGATTTAAGTAGACCAACAAAACATCTTCAGTTACCCCAATCACACTATTTTTGTTTTGCCACTTTTTGAAGTCGTCGTATTCTCGTTCGTACCTTGAAGCTGATTTTGCAGGTAATAAACTTGAAGCTACACTGCTGGCTGCCTCAATAATTTATTTTGGTACATTCATTTTCGCTTTCGCCAAAACAAATTTAAAGAAAAATAAACAGACACGTTCATGGCAACGCTTCCATACCTTACGACATTTGCGACAAATTATTGAGATTTTTTTGGAATTTATCTAGCCATTTTACAAATGAGAAACAAATAAAATATAAAACAATACACGCAAGGAAACGGGTTTTACAGGCTCAAGGAGGTAACTGACTTGCCTGCGGCTCGTCAGTTATATCCTCCATTCGCCAGTAAAAACCCTCTTACCTTGCTAGTAACGTTATATACTATTTCTTGATATATCCAACCATAAATTAGGTAGTCATTAAAGGATACTTTGAGAGGTTAATTCGATATTGAATGGGTCATTTCTGGGTTTTCTCTCCCAAACTCAAACCCAAGCACAAGATATTTGTCAGTAGCAATATATGGAACAATGTTGCCTAATAAACTAGATCAGACTCCATCGGACACCAAGTGAAAATCTTCAGAATCATTTTTGGTTGAGTGTTATTCTGAAATTCGAAATTTGTCAAATTGACATTCTTTGAAAACATAGCAACATATTTCCACTTTGCATAGAAATTTCCAAGTTCCAACTCCCTTTTCAACAAATTCAACCAATTGAGCAATTGCAAAATTGCATTCTCTGTTTAACAGAATACAAGTCGACTCCTTTAGTTTCCTTTGAATGTAATCAGACTCTGACATCAGAATCTTTGCTTTACTCCAGTCCATCATGTCTGATTCAGTGTCCGAAACGTTAAGAAATATTTGTTTTATCGTTGATGTTGTTTCGCTTTTGATTGTTAGGCAACATTGTTCGATAAATTGCTTTTGACAAATATCTTGTATTTCTAACGCAGAAGTAATTCACAAAATAATGTTTTTTTCATTTTGTAGATATTTTTCGGAGTTTAGGGGAGAAAACCCAGAAATTAATCATTCAATATTGTACAACTAATTACCCAGTTACAATTCGATCGGGTCTTTATTATTTGAGTTGAGACAATAATTCAGATGGGTATAGCTTCGAAACCGTTTGGCCGATTATGCCCATTAACGAACTTGACCGTCGCACTCGGATTCAGTTCGTGCACTAAATGTATCTTGAATGGGTGCCGTTTATGGCATTTCAATTTTTTTCAAAACTTTTTTGCGATATATTATTATTTGCCGCTATAGTTCTCGAAGACAGATGAAGATTTTTCTTCAACACTAATGAAATGTTAAATTCTACCTCCTCTGGAATTGCCAATCAACCACTTCTTGGATGATGGTCCTTCATGTATCCGAGCTCCTCATACTTCCTGATTATTTAAATAATTGCACCCTAAGTTTCAGGTTCAGCATTAGTATAATTTTTCATTGAAATAATCACAAATTTCTTGATGGGTACGTGTTCTATCTCCACAACCCCTAATAATCAGAATACTCTGTCTGATGCCGATAAACGCCGATACATTTTCAGTTTAGTTTTTGACAGTTTTTCAATAAAAATCAACGAACTAATTCGAATTTAATTCAGGAACGATTTGCAATATTCACTGTAGACTAGTAGGTACTAAGAGTACACAAGAAATATTTCATACCATCTGGAAGTCTTTCCAGTATCAAAAGTAGTATCATTTTTGTAATAAGAAATGTGGGAAAGCCCTGTGGACAGGAGCTTTTGCGCTCTCCTTCAAACTCTGACAAATCATATCCTCCGAAAGTATTGGTTTCTCAGGAGTTAGGAATGATATCAATGGATTCTTATGATAGAACTTAAATTAAAACTGAATAACGAACTTATCCGAGATATTCATTCCTCAAATCTCCTCTGAAAATTATATTATATCAATTAAAACTTAGCCAATATTCCGGTTTTATTTTCACTGAAGATATTCCGAATATATTTTCATCATCATATGGATTATCCAAGGGGCTATAGGATAGGGGTAATTATAATATCCTATAGATAATTGTTCATTTTGCATTCAATCATATTTTGTTAGAACAGAAAAAAATATATTTGACATATCTGTCATAGGTAGATAAAATATGTATGAACAGTGAACACAGATAGAACAGGCAGATAGAATTCGCATTCTGTGAAAACATAGAAGTACGATGTATTATTGAAATATCATATCTCCGAAAATGTTAGCTTGTTAGAGTTGAAAATGACATCAATGGATTCTTATGATGAAACTGCATCTTAAAAAAAATTGAAATTTGTAATGTAAAAAAAATGTTTTTTCGTTACTCCGAAACCATCAGGCTGCTTTTACCCAATAACTAACTCAGCTGCGATATTTATCTCCCAAACCTACTCTGAAAATTTTAACTGTCTAGCTCATTCCGTTCGAGAGTTATCGAGTTAACGGACGGACGGCCGGACAAAATCGATTTCGACCACGGATTCTTGATCAGTGAGTCGAACCAAATCGTTTGAGACCATTTTTACCCAAATATTCGAAAATTACAGACATTTGGGCAAATTGATAAGCACTCTGATACCAGTAACAAG
Organism: Halyzia sedecimguttata; assembly: GCA_937662695.2. NCBI lineage: Eukaryota > Metazoa > Arthropoda > Insecta > Coleoptera > Coccinellidae > Halyzia > Halyzia sedecimguttata. Next base: position 35,979,407 of record OW569417.2, read on the forward strand.
AGCGCCAAACAGGGTTTATTTGATGAAGACTTAATTCCAAAATTTTCAGTTGTTCTTCAAGTTTAAAATAATAATATCTCGAGATATGGTTTATCCATATCATGAACAAAATTAGGGGCTCGCAATTTTAAAAAAATATCGGGGAAGTCATTGCTTGGTAACGGAGTAAAATGGTTGAAAATTAAGAATTGGCAAGAAATGTTACTTGAAAAATAAACTACTTTGACCTATTGAATCATTTTTCCTGGAAGAGGAGAAAATAAATCTATTATTCCATATTTCTGACTCTTAATGTATATAACTATAACTCTAAGGCTTGTTTCATATTCAAAGGTTCCATCAGACATTTGGGCAAATTGATAGGCACTCTGTTCAGGAGAACAAGCGCACCAAAAACTAGATGATTGCCACAACAGTTAGAGCTCAGTAAAAGTACATGTGTATTTTAACTCAAAATTCCGCTACCTCTTTTCCCGGTAAATAGTTGGTATCTTAAAAAAAAATTGAATTTGAAATTGGTGAGATAAAAAAATTTTTTTTTCGTAACTCCGAAACCGTCTTGCCCAATAACGAACTCAACCGAGATATTTATCTCCCAAACCTACTCAGAAAATTTCAACTGCCTAGCTCATTCTGTTCGAGAGATTTTATAGAAACAAAATTTTTGATTTCTTTTTACACTTTACGTCACCCGATCGATACAGAACTTCGCATGCATATCAAGGTCATTATTCTACAATTTGATGCTAAATTGCAGACAGATCGAGTGAACGGCCATAACTCCGAATCCGCTCCGTGGATTTCGCCCGTTAACGAACTCTTCTGAGATATTTACGCTGCAAAACTAACCTGCAAATTTAAATCCTCTAGCGTCTTTCGCTCGAGAGTTATCGTATTAAAGGCCGGCTGGCCGGACAGAATCGATTTCGACCACGGATTCTTTATCAGTGAGTCGAACCAAATCGTTCAAGAACATTTTCAGCCAAATATTCGAAAACTACAGACATTTGGGCAAATTGATAAGCACTCTGTTCCGAGGAAAAAGAGCACGCAAAAATCATGACACACCGGGGATTTATCCAACTGTAACTTACTTTCATAAAGCTTATAAGTGAATTCCAAAATCCGAATAACACAAACCGGAACAAGTCCTGTTTTGTTATTTCCCCTGCATCCACCGATTACTCATCTCGATAGTTCTCGGAAATCACATCACAAACCGAATTCCCCGGGAAAATGGGAATTTTCGACGACGATTTTCAATTGTCATTGAACATACCAACGCTAAATTCGCTTCGACGCTCCATTCGGGCAGAATATTTATCGAATGTCATTCCGAATTTGGAAACACTCAAATGGAATAAACGGTCACCAGATTCGTCCTTTAAAATCGCCGGTCCCACGTCCGTTTCTTTACGAAGATGCAATTTGTCGAACGATATAGACCGGGGTCGACAATTTTTGAAACCAAAAAATATTATAGCAGAATGAAACCCGTTGTAAAAGGAAGAGAATATAACAAATAAGTGTCCAATACAGGAGAATGGACGACATAATTAACCATGGTAAATTCGATTAAGGGTGTCCAATACAGAAGAATGGACAATAGAACATACGCGCAAAAGCTTCTGACTTCACGTCAGTGCTTGACCAATTTTTTTTTCGTGATTTTTTTTTAATTTTCTGGAGGCGCGGTTCTTACAGAATTTTAAACACGTCTTTGTGTTGATTTCCTACTACTAGTTACCAAGCTTCAATTCAATCGAATATTTATTTTTTGAGTTATCAAGGAAACAATATTCCAGGTGGATATAACTCGGAAACCGTTAAACCGATTATGCCCAAAAACGAACTCAACTCTCCCTTTCGGATACGCAACCTACCCTGAAAATTGCAATTCCCTATCTCCTTTGGTTCGAAAGTTATCGAGGCAACGGTCACCCATCTACTGAACTCACACAAGAATGCTCGAATCTCCAACAATATTCAACCGATCGTGTTAAACCTTGAAACTTGGCAGTAGAGTTAGGTAATGAACGCTCTTGCAAAATTTCAGCAATTTCAAACGTATAGTTACTGATATATAGAATTTTTTTTTTATGTTCAATGATTTATTAAAAATATTCTACAAATGCTATCCTCACCAAATTTTGCAAACATTTTCGCGTTGGCATTCTACAACTAATAACCATGTTTGAATTCCATCGGTTCAGTATTTTTCGAGTTAATGAGGAACAAAAACACACCAAATTTCAGAAAATTTCAGATGGCTATAACTCTAAAACCTTTTGGCCGATTATGCTCATAAACAAACTGAAATGTCGCGTTCTGGTGCACATCCTAACCTGAAAATTTCAAGCCGCTATCTCATTCCGTTCTCAAGTTATCGTGACAACAAAAATATTTTTTAATAATTTTCTTAAAATTTTCTAGCCATACGATTCGCACAAACGTGCTAAGGTTCATATTCTACAACTACCCACCAAGTTTCAATTTGATCGGATTCATATTGGTTGAAAACAAAATTATTACTCGGAAACCACTGGGCCGATTATGCCCATTAACGAACTTGTCCGTCGTATTGGGATGCGCCACCTACCCTGAAAATTTCAAGTCGCTAGCTCTTTTCGTTCTCAAGTTATCGTGGCAACGGACGGCCGGACGGCCGGCCGGACAGAATCAAATTTGACCTCGAATTCTTCATTGGGGAGTCGAACTTAATCGTTTGAGACCATTTTTTTCAAAAAATTCGAAAGTTACAGACATTTGGGCAAAACTATAACGCGATGTTCCCCAGAACATACGCGCAAAAATGATAAGAAAAATAATTTACGGTCGATCTAAAGTCGGGAAGGGGAAGGGGGTGAGTTTTTAAGGCTAAAGATCGGTTCACACTTTTTTCACATAACCTCAAAATTTATGTGAATAATTCAAATAAACACTTTTTTGGTTTTTAATTTTTATCTTTCACAAAAAAATTTCTTTTTTCACCAAATTTGGTAAAAACTTACCTTTTTATGTCCCAAATACACTGTAATTTTGTGGATTTGAAAAATTTTTTTGGCACCTTAATTTGACTCAACATCGAAACAGCATCCTAATTTTCAATCAAAAATTCTCAAGTCAAAATATCTGCTTTTTTAAAAAAGTAGGTGAGCTTTTTGTTCGTTGAAATCTCTACTTTCTGATGGTCTAAAAAAAAATTACATGACCATGGTAAATTCTCTCAGAAAATGCTACGAAGTAATAGGCAGTAACGCCCAGACCCTCATAGCCCCTTCCTCACTTCTGTATGAAATACCTTTTGATGGGCTAAAATTATCCATAGGTCACTCAGGTATACAAGTTATCTTAAAATACCAATAAGTAGGCATCTACACATATTATTTAGAGAAGATTCTACAACTTACTCAAAATTTTGTGGATGTCTTATTAAATATTAACTTTATTAAGTTAGCATTTTCCGAGAAAATTTATATATATATATATATATATGCATATTTTTTTTACACCATCAGAAAGTAGAGACTCCAATGAACAAAAAGCCCACCTACTTTTTTAAAAAAGCAGATATTTTGACTTGAGAATTTTTGATTGAAAATTTGGGTGCTTTTTCGATATTGAGTGAAATAAAGGTGAAAAAAAAAATTTTAATCCAACAAATTACAGTATTTGGAACATAAAAAGGTAAGTTTTTAGCAAATTTGATGAAACAAAAAATTTTTTGTAAAAGATTCTTCTTCTTGATAGTGCCAATCCGTTATCGGATATTGGAGACCATTCTGGCTAGCGTTTGTAAAAGATAAAAATTAAAAACCAAAAACGTGGTTATTTGAATTTTTTACATAAATTTTGAGGTGGAATACAAAAATTGTAGATCTTTTCATTAGTAACAACTTTGTCATTCAGCTTTTTTCCATAGGACTTTTTGCCGAGATAAACCGTTGTTTACCCTTAAAAACTCACCACCTTCCCCTTCCCGAACTCAAATCACCAGTAAATTATTTTGCCTATAATTTTTGTTATATTCTCTTCCTTTTCCAATGGGTTTCATTCTACTATAATTGTTTTTCACTTTTTACCATTTTTAAAGGCTTCGATCCTGGTCTAATAGGTATATCGAAGGGTTCTACGTATACTGGTACAACCTGGTACAAAATATGAAAATTATATTTTTGCGCCAAAATCATTCAAATTACCTATATTTTATATCCTATAAAACTCACCTTGAAATATCGATTGATTTCAAAGATATATTAATTGAAATAAATTAAATTTGTAAACTGGTGTAAGTGGTATGATTTTATGCCAGAGAACCATCTGCGCAGTTCAAGAACATGTAGGTATTTGCGTTTCATACTGCTCGCGAACGAAAATAACCATCACATCGGTTAGCGCTCGGCGATGTTACTTCGTGAACGTCCTACAATGGTATTATATAAGGTGTAGTGAAATGAAATCCATTTTTTGGCGCCATTGTTTCTCGGAACAGGGTGCTTATCAATTTGCCCAAATGTCTATAATTTTTGAATTTTTGGCTGAAAAAGGTCTTTATCGATTTGGTTCGACTCACTGATCAAGAATATGTGGTCGAAATCGATTCTGTCAGGCCGTCCGGCCGGCCGTTAACACGATAACTCTCGAACGGAATGAGCTAGACAGTTGAAATTTTCAGAGTAAGTTTGGGAGATAAATATCTCGGTTAAATTTGTTATAGGGCATAATCATCCTGATGGTTTCGGAGTAACAAAAAAAAATTTTTTTACATTACAAATTTCAAGATAAGTTTTTCTCCAGATCTTATCAAGCAGTTTCACCATAGAAATCCATTGATGTAATTTTTAACTCTAACAAGCTTATACATTCGGAGATATGATTTTTCAAAATTTCAATAATAACTCGTACTGTGTTTTCACAGAATGCGATAATTATTCTGTCTATGAATTATTATAATATGATCTGTACTGATAGATGTCAACTTATTTTCCTGAGACATAAGATGTCAAATTTTGATATTTAGTGCCCATGGTTAATATATATGATGTTGGGAATGGTAATGGTAAGTTAATAATATTTAGTTCAGAATATCTCAAGTAAAAACCAAACTGAAATATTGACTAAAGTTTCAATTGATATAATATAATTTTCAGAGTGGATTTGAGGAAAAAATATATCGTTTATATTAGAACTGAGGAACGAATATCTCGGATGAGTTCGTTGTTGGGTAGAATTGGCACTCTTGTTGAATTTAGATTCATTTATGATGTTTGAATTTAATTTCTGCTATTATGAAGTTTTATTTTAAGAATCCATTGGAATAATTCCCTAATCTCACCAATACTTTCGAAGATATGATTTGTCAAAGTTTCAACATGAGCGCCAATGCTCCGGTCCACAGGGCTTGAACCAAATTTTTACAAGAGATGGCTTTAATTATATGTATCTCGCCTTGTGTAAGTCCGAACGGGTTCCACTGCATGGCGTTAGAAAGATGAGATTTTGTACTATACACAAACTTTCCTGACAATTTTATGATCAGTTGACTCTGTTTAGTTTGAGCGTGAGTCAAAGATGGACGCTAGCAAAGAGAAAATACGCAATATTTTACAGTTTTTCTTCGATAAAGGCGAAAATGCAAGCTAGGTGGCTGAAAATGTAAATAGTGTTTATGGTCCTGATACTGTAACAGCCAATCATGCGCAATTTTGGTTACGTCGATTCCGTTCCGGTAATTACGATGTCAAAGATGCCCCACGCACTGGAAGGCCAATTGTAGAAAATGTCGATAAAATCATTGACATTGTCAAGTCCGACCGTCATGTTAGCACTGTTTCGATTGCCCAAGAGCTAAAGATTCCACAAAAACCCGTTTGGAACCATTTGAATAATGCTGGACTCAAGAAGAAGCTCGATGTATTGGTGGCACACGAGTTATCGCAAAAAAACGCTGCTGAATCGCAACAAAATTGACCCATTTCTGATGAGGTTGGTGACTGGTGATGAATAGTGGACCACTTAAGCCAACGTCAAGCAAAAACGGTCGTGGTAGAAACTCGGTGAACCGGCGGAAACGGTGCCCAAGCTAGGATTGAAGGCCAGGAAGGTTATGCTGTGTGTAAGGTGGGATTGGCAGGGAATTATCTACTCTGAGCTCTACAAAAGTAATATCTTGTCCACTACAGTTTCTGTCGTCTGACATATGTTTCGGAAACAAAGTTTCCATCTTCAAAGACGAAGCGTTAATAAAACATGCAATCAATTTCTACATTCGAATATGGGTTGACATTATACCCTTAGTCGTAAACCAATTAGTGAGAAAAATGTATTGCTAAAGGGGTTAGGTCATTATTGAGTAAAATATCCTTTCTCTTATACATTTCTTTTGCAGTGTTCATGATGAGTCCACATTGAACTCAAAAAAGAATATACTATGAGCTGGTCCCCTACGGCAAAACTGTTAACTCGGAACTGTACTGTCAACAATTGGACCGTCTGAAGGAAGCAATCGCCCAAAAGTGGTCTGCTTTGGCCAATAGGAGAGGAATTGTGTTCCATTAAGACAACGCCAGACCACATACATCGATAGTGACTCGCCAGAAGCTTTGGGAGCTTGGTTGGGAGGTTCACCTTAGAGTCCACACCTGGCACCAAGTGACTTCCAGCTGTTCCTGTCCATGGTGAACAATTTTGCTGGTGAAAAATTCGCTTCAACATAGGCTTGTGAAAAAGACTGTCTCAATTTTTGCCAATAGTGGCGAGGGCTTCTTTGAGAGAGGCACATAGATATTATCTCCAAAATGACAACAAGTTATAGAAAACAACGGTGCATATTTGATCTAAATCGGATCATTCTAACTATGGTAATTAAGGACTTCAATATCATGTAAAAATAATGGATTACTTTTTACTACACCTTATATAACTGCGATGAATTTCATTTTACGTATTTAATTGTTAACATTTACCTGTACATATATATATATATTATCCAAACATTCCATCCAACATAACCATTTCCCTGACCTGAACGGAGTGAGAATTTTAGACAGAGAATCGAATTACAGAAAGAGGACCTTTTTGGAGATGGTGCGGATCTGCCAGACAGACAATTCTGTTAACTCGAACAGAGATGTAGATGGGCTGAGTTCTATTTATTCTCTCCTCATCGACATGGATGCCAATATAAGAAGAGGTTGGTATGACAGACCAATCGATGAATAACTGTTCTCCCTGACCACCGAGTGATGGTTCCAATACAGTTTGTTTTCTATTCTGATCGTGGTGTGAAAGTTTTGGTGTCTTGTTGTTTTTTTCCATATCGGCATAAAAGTGCTCTCTCTCTCTCTTGTTGTTGAAATTTCAAAAAAATTTTAATATGTCATTGTAATGTCATTTGTCGTATCGTTGATTTGTTTTCTTCGGAGATGACAATTTCTTTGATCTCCGAAGGTTAAATATCTTTGTGGTGTGACCAATTTTATCTATTTTATTGATGTCTGTGCCTTTTGACAGACTGACATAATTCAGCCATAGAGATTTGTTGACGTTTCCCACTGAGTTGACATCCCTCAAAATTGTTGTTTTGACTTGGAGTTTTTCCATTATTTACTGCAGGAAAATGATTACATGTATTTTCTAATAACTTTATTATCAAGCTCAAATTCGTGAGTTTTGTTACTTTATACTTGTAATAATATTATAACACCTTGTAATTTTAGCGACTCCTGATGAAGGGACAATACAGTCTCGAAAGCTCGAGTTAAAGGAACAAAGAGTCTACTTCTTTATGACCGACTACTTTCCCAATATCATCCACATATATATATATATATATATATATTTATCTAATAGACGTATCCAGTCCCGGTACACTCTGAAGGCTACCTGAGACCCATATGATCCAAAATGTTTTCAGGAGTATATAGACAAAAAATGGGTAGATTGAAAATATAACTCCTTAGGCATCTTGAGAGGGGAAGAAATTTTTTTCATTCAAAAAAATTCTATATTCGTCAAACTTCTCGAATCCCGAATCATTCCGCAGACTTTCTCATCCCACATATACTCCGCAAGTATATTCAGGCAACGTCTTCGAACCCAGCGCTGTTGCCAGCTCTTCGGGACTAATTGCGCCAATTCCGATATACGAAAGGGTGCGAAAACGAAGCTGGAATCGTTGACTTTGTTTTAGTTGTGTTATGAAGTGATTTCAATGTCTGCAAGTAGGAAGCTGATAATGAAAATCACAACAAGAACGTAAATAAGATCCATAAGGAGTTCTATAGGTATAGTATTTCATTTTATGTAGAATTACATTCTTTTTCCAATTAAAATCATTTGGCTTAAGTTTTACAATATAATACCATATTGTTGACATAAGTTTATGTTTCGGGTTTATCCCATGTTCAAGACTGAACAATGTCAAGAACATAATATTATATTGTGGAACTTAAGCCAAGTCTTTTCTTTACCTTAATAACTTATCAAAATTTTTCACCAAGTGATTCGAGAATTCAATATCTACAATAATTTTTACTTACACATATTTTTTTTCAGAATGTCACAACATATACAGGGTCTTCCTTAAAGACATGCTAATATTTAAGGAGGCGATTACTTAACTCATTTTGAGAAAAAACTTCCTATGAACGTTTGTCCTAAAAGTCTTAACTTTTGTGATACAAGGTGATAAAATTTTGTGCTGCGATATTAAGCAATTTTAATGTAATTATTATCATTATATTATTTTAATCATGAACAGAGCATCTGACAAGGAAACATATTTTTTGGATTCTCATTAATTTCGGAACGAATCTGATCTCTCAATTTGCTTTCAGTCGATGCACAAACATTTCCACAGCGCATCAGATTTTTGAGGAATTGATCCTGAAACAAAACGATTCTTATTTTTTTTGGGCGGAAACCGGACGTCAGACAAAGAAAACCCATGAGATCAAATTGGCTCAAAAATGAATGAGGATCTTAAAGTAATATTTTTTTCAAAAAAACGCAGTGGCGTAGTATTTTTTTCTGCAAAAATAATCAATGCAAAACCTGTATGGACGCCACTGGTACAGAAAATGAAAATTTTCGTTCATCACAAAATGCACCTTGATGCATAGAATACATGTACCAAATTTTATGAAGATGTCTGCAATATTATCTCAGTAATTATTGAAAAACTCATTTTTTTTTCAAAATTGTATCACCCCGTATCTCATAAGTTGAGACTTTCAGGACATACGTTCATGGGAAGTTTTTTCCCAAAATAAGTCAAAAAATCACCACCTTAAATATTAGCATGTCTTTATGGAACACCCTGTAACTGCGAAGTTTCTATTGCTGCTTACTGAGGGGAAAGAGTCTTGCCGAGATCGAAGTTACGGAATATTAGATATTAGAATTGGAACAAGTAGAATATGACGAAGAGGAAAAGACTAAATTTGAAGTAAAGGAACCTAAGAATATAAGGGACGATGAAGAAAATTATGTGTCTTTCACAGAAAGTGTATTATTACAGATTAATTTCTTTTGTTGACATTCTAAACGACATATTATTTTATCCAAAAAATGGCGTATGTTGATTGATTCTTTCGATGCTGAAAAAGATTGGCCTTTTATTCAGTCAACATTATCCACCTATACATTTCTTGCGTACAATAGTTGAATATTTCCCCAAATTCAAGAGTAGACTAAATGGTGCTTTTCTGGATTCTGAAAAATATCGATAAAATAAAAAATGTTATTTTTTTTTAATTTACTTCAGCGTTAGAAAGACTAGATATTTGTCAGAAGCAATACAATTATATAGAACAATATTGCCCAATGAGCAGTAGCATAACCATATAACCAATAACATATAAAAAAAAATTGGTTCAAGCCCTGTGGACAGGAGCTATTGGGCGCATGTTCATCTTCCTTGTGGCCCGTACTGACCAGTAAAGAAAAAAAGCAGTATCATGTTGAATACCTTAATATTATTGATTATTATATAATAATCGATGAAAATACAGAGAGAGACCCAGGAAATTTGACACATTTTGTCTTGTATCTCCAGAAATTGAAATCGTATAGAGCCAAAATTTTGCACAATGTTCCAAAATACTACAATTGACGTTAGTACAAGTTTTTGTTGCAATCTGATGAATAGTTCACGAAAAAAAAATTTTTTTTTCGAAAAAATTAAAAGAAATATTTTTTTAAAAATTACCAACATTTCGATCATAACAGAATTTTGCCAAAAGTTGCGCGTTCATATCCTCGAACTGACTACCAAGTTTCGATTCAACATCTTCTTTAGTTCCTGAAATATCAGGGAAATAACCTCAAAATTTTAAATGTCTATAACTCCTAAACCGTCCGGTCGATTTTGCCCGTTAACGAACTTAACCGTCGCATTTTGATCAGAAACCTACCCTGAAAGTTTGAAGTCGATAGGACCTTCGGTGCTCCTGTTATCGTGCCTACGGCCGGCCGGCCGGACGGCACCCAAAAATCTGACACCGGATTCGTGATCAGGGAGTCCGAATTAGTCTATTAGCCAATTTTCAGCTCGAAATTCGAAAATTACAGACATTTGGACGAAATGATAGGACGATGTTCCCCTAGAACATGCGCCCAACAATGAGTATATAGAACAATATTGCTTAATGAACAGTAGCATATCCAAAAACATATAAAACAACTATTCTGTAACGCTTCGGAAACTTAAGCATATTCCTTCGTCAGACACCAAGCGAAAATCTTAAGAATAATTTTTTGTTGACACTAATACTGAAATTTGTCAAGCTGACAGTCTTTGAAAAAATATTGTATCACAGTTCCACATTAACATAAAAATGTCTAATTCTTTATTCAACAAATTCAACCAAATATGGTCTACTCATCTTGAGCAATTTGCAAAATTGTTTTCTCAGCAAAATAAAAAGCGTCTCCTTAAAGTTATTGCGCGTATGTTCTGGGGAACATCGCGTTATAGTTTTGCCCAAATGTCTGTAACTTTCGAATTTTTTGAAAAAAATGGTCTCAAACGATTAAGTTCGACTCCCCAATGAAGAATTTGAGGTCAAATTTGATTCTGTCCGGCCGGCCGTCCGGCCGGCCGGCCGGCCGGCCGGCCGGCCGTTGCCACGATAACTTGAGAACGAAAAAAGCCAGCGACTTGAAATTTTCAGGGTGGGTTGCGCATCGCAATACGACGGACAAGTTCGTTAATGGGCATAATCGGCCCAGTGGTTTCCGAGTAATAATTTTGTTTTCAACCAATATAAATCCGATCGAATTGAAACTTGGTGGGTAGTTGTAGAATATGAACCTAAGCACGTTTGTGAAATTTTGTGCGAATCGTATGGCTAGAAAATTTTAAAAAAATTATTAAAAAATATTTTTGTTGTCACGATAACTTGAGAACGGAATGAGATAGCGGCTTGAAATTTTCAGGTTAGGATGTGCACCAGAACGCGACATTTCAGTTTGTTTATGAGCATAATCGGCCAAACGGTTTTAGAGTTATAGCCATCTGAAATTCTCTGAAATTTGGTGGTTTTTTGTTCCTCATTAACTCGAAAAATACTGAACCGATTGAATTCAAACATGGTTATTAGTTGTAGAATGCCAACGCGAAAATGTCTGCAACATTTGGTGAGGATAGCCTTTGTAGAAAATTTTTAATAAATCATAGAAAATAAAAAAAAAAAATTTTATATATCAGTAACTATTCGTTCGAAATTGCTGAAATTTTGCAAGAGCCTACATAACCTAACTCTTCTGCCAAGTTTCAAGTTTTAATACGATCGGTTAAATATTGTTGGAGATTCGAGCATTCTTGTGTGAGTTCAGTAGATGGGTGGCCGTTGCCTCGATAACTTTCGAACGAAAGGAGATAGGGACTTGCAATTTTCAGGGTAGGTTGCGTATCCGAAAGGGAGAGTTGAGTTCGTTTTTGGGCATAATCGGTCTAACGGTTTCCGAGTTATACCCACCTGGAATATTATTTCCTTAATAACTCAAAACATAAATATTCGATCGAAATGGCGCTTTGTAACTAGTAGTAGAAAATCAACATAATGACGTGTTTAAAATTTTGTAAGAACCGTACCCCTAGAAAAAAAAAATTACGAAAAAAAAATTTTAAGAATCGTACCCCTAGAAAATTTTAAAAAAATCACGAAAAAAAAAATTGGTTCAAGCACTGACGTGAAGTCAGAAGCTTTTGCGCGTATGTTCTATTGTCCATTCTCCTGTATTGGACACTCTTCTTAATCGAATTTACCATGATGAATTCTATTGTCTATTCTCCTGTATTGGACACTCTTCTCAATCGAATTCACCATGATGAATTCTATTGTTAATAGACAATAGAATTCATCATGGTGAATTCGATTGAGAAGAGTGTCCAATACAGGAGAATAGACAATAGAATTCATCATGGTAAATTCGATTAAGAAGAGTGTCCAATACAGGAGAATGGACAATAGAACATACGCGCAAAAGCTTCTGACTTCACGTCAGTGCTTGAACCAATTTTCTTTTTATTTCATCTGACTCTGCAATTGCCACCGAATTACAAATATCTACATAGTGTTTCTAACGGAGAAGCAATTTCAAAATAATGATTTTTTTTATTTCATAGATATTTTTCAGAGTTTGAGAGAGAAATCCCGGAAAGGAACCATTCAGTGATGAATTCACCTCCCAAAGTATCCTTTAATGATTTATTGAAATAAAGGTGTTGCCTTTTTGCAATCGTCCTTTTTGCGCGTATGTTCTGGGGAACATCGCGTTATCATTTTGCCCAAATGCTCGTCCGATACCGCTGAAATTTTGCGAGATCCTTCAGGACCTAACTCTACTAACAAGTTCTAAGTTTGAACATGATCGGATCTATATAGTTGGAGATCCGAGCAGCCTTGTGTGAGTTCAGTAGCTAGATGGGTGAGCGTTGCCTTGACAACTCTCGAACGAAAGGCGATAGGAACTGCAATTTTCAGGATAGGTTGCACATCTGAATGTCATAGTTGCACATCTGAATGTGATAGTTAATTTCGCTGTTTGCCATAATCGGCCAACGGTTTCGGAGTTATACCCATCTGGAATATTATTTCCTCGATAACTCAAAAAATATAGACTCGATCGTATTGAAGCTTGGTAACTAGTTGTAGAATATCGACATGAAGACTTGTGTAAAATTTTGTGGGGACCGTACCACTAGAAAATATTTATAAAATTACGAAAAAATATTTGGTATCTCATGATTCCTTGAGAACGGAAATAAATAGCGACTTGCAGTTTTCAGGCTATATTACGCATCTGAATATGACATTTAAGTTCGTTAACTAGCATAATCGGCCAAATGGTTTTGGAGTTATATCAATCCGAAATTTGGTTGTTATTTCCTCAATGTCTCAAAAAATACAAATCCGATCCAATTCAAATATGTTCATTAATTGTAGAATACCAACTCGAAAACTCTTGCGAATTTTCGTGAGGATCGTAGCACTTGAAAATTTTTAAGAAATCATCGATACAAAAAATTGGTTCAAGCACTGACGTGAAGTCAGTAGCGTTTGCGTGTATGTTCTCTTGTCCATTCTCCTTTATTGAATACTCTCAATCGAATTTACCATGGTGATTTCTATTGTCTGTTCTCCTGTATTAGACACTCTGAATTTACCATGGTAAATTCGATTAAGAGTGTCCAACACAGGAGAACAGACAATGGAATTCACCATGTTAAATTCGATTAAGAGTGTCCAATACAGGAGAACTGACAATAGAACATACGCGCAAAAGCTCCTGACTTCACTGAAAAAAAAAATTGGTTCAAGCACTGACATGAAGTCATGAGCTTTTGGTCGTATGTTCTATTGTCCATTCTCCTGTATTGGACACTCTTAATCGAATTTACCATGGTGAATTCTATTCTCTGTTCTCCTGTATTGGACACTCTTAATCGAATTTACCATAGTAAGTTCGGAGTGTCTAATACAGGAGAACAGACAATAGAATTCACCATGGTAAATTCGATTAAGAGTGTTCAATCCAGAACAATCGGTTTTATGTTTTGTAAAAATCCCTCGGGTTTCGAGATATTCAATATTTTTGAAAATTCAAAAAAATTCCATCTATCGCCAATCTTTTCGATGCCAAGACTACAATCGACGGAATTTTTCAATACGTTCATTAAGTATTCCTGGATTCCTGGCACTATCAAATTGATACTATGGTTTTTATGACGCATGCATAGTTTATTTCTAAACGAAGAATTACCCAAAATCATATTTTTTCAATTCATTTAATGTTCAACTCAACGTGATGTAACAATAAATTAGGTCACCCGACAGCCAAATGAAAGAACAACATGCCTGTTTCTGAGATTCTGAAATGGTCCAGTATTCAATACAAAATAAATTCATGTACCTACTACACCTTCTGAGGTATTATCTCTTCATTCTGATCGCATACCTTATTTCAATAATTTTTTGTTTAGCTAGTCAAGGCCGTAGCCGGTGGGTTGTCAGGACCCCATCGGACGCTAGGCACCAACGGGTTTTTTTTCAGAAATGAATTATTCTCATTGCTCCGAAAATACTTTTTTTATATTGGTGTAAGTGGGAGCCTTGAGAGTAGACAGTTTCCGGACAACCGGAAGTTGAAGAGGTCTCAAAATATTTTAGAGAAAGTGTTCATTGTCGAAAGCACCCACATTCACATTTTCAGCACAAAATTATGATGACTGTTCCAGAAACTTCTGATAGATGAATAATCCTGTATAAATTATATTATCGCCCAATTATTATTGCTCGCAAACTACGCAAACATTTTTTAGAGCTTAAGCCAATTCAATGAATTCTTAAAAAATTTAATCTCTCCAAACAAAGCTTAACTATTCAATTTAAAGTGTTATCTCGAGTATTATTTTGAGATATTCTAACGAATATTCATCGTAAATCACCCTGTATTCAAAGGTTATGCTATTCTTGGTGTAATTTATGCCTAACATACAGGGTGATTCACGGCGATAGACTATTAGACCCGGTGGGGCCAAATGACATCCAGAGCCCCACGAACGCGCGAGGGGGTGGGTTGAGGCTGTCTCACCTTCCGCCACAAATTCTGGGTAACTCGCCACCCAACACCATCTAATTCGGCAGCGAGCAATAATGCCGTCGCCCCAGACCATCTTGGGGTAAGAGAGGGGGTTTTAGTGAGTATGCCGGCAGTTCTGCTGGTGAGTCTCACACTACCCTGGCGTAGAACCAGGGTGCCTATAAAAGGTTTCCCCCTCTACAAAAAAAAACGGAACTAATCAGAATTTTTAGCTGAAAATTCGCATAATGGGGTTTGAGATATTGATCTTCCTCCCTAAAATAATTTCAAACCTCTCCCACTTCCGGTTATACCGAAAACAGACTACTACTTTCTTGATTTAAATAGCACACCCAGTATATCATTCTTTCATCAGATAGCTTATTTGATAGCAATTTCAGTGATCTGGGCCTCACTTTTCTTTGAATATTTCTTCAGGAGAAGTTTTTTTCGAGATAATCTTTTTCGATCTTGATTTCTCCAATACGTAGTATAACTTACTGGTGGCAGTTCACACCAAAAATGTACAGGGTGTTTACGAGAAGGCCATGAACTTGGACAACTCAAATTCATCAAAACTCAAGATTTTCAAATTGCCACTCACATTTTTTGTTCTTTCAGTCGATTCTACGCCTAAAAAGAGGGGGGGTTACTTAAGCGAACCCTATACCTAAAATGAGGACTTGGAGAGTTAACGACGAAAAACTTGAAATCAGGAAAAAGCGCAATTTCTTAGTGGAAGTGGTCTGTGACTTTCGGGAAACATAGGAAGAAACTAAAATACGATGTTTCGAAAACTTAATTTGACATTTCCCGATATTGAATTAATTGTTCGTTGCGATTGTTGATTATTTTAAAACATTATTCTTTTTTTTTCTACCAGTATTTATAGACCGAAATAGAATATTTCCATTTATGTAGTTTTCATTGAAAATAGATACTTTTAATTGGGTTTTGGATTCTCAACAATCCAATGAAAAATGAATCAAAATTCATGGGATGTCAAATTAAGTTTTCGAAACATCGAGTTTTAGTTTCTTTCTATGTTTCCGGAAAGTAACAGACTACTTCCACTGAGAAAGTTATGCACATTACTGAAATTGCCATCAAATGTAGTAGTCTTTTTCCGGTATAACCGGAAGTGGTAGAGGTTTAAAAATATTTTGAGAAGGAAGACCAATGTCAATTTTCAGCTCAAAATTCTGATTAGTTCTCCATAAACGTCTAATAGTCATCGATGTGAATCACCCTTATATTGATTACTTTTGACAGTTACGCTTATTACTGTCGATTTGGCACTGGTACACGCAGTATAATATCACGAATGAATTTTTAAAATTCATCAAGTCAAATTGTCTGGTACTCTACTCACGAATGATTGAAATAAAAATTCCATCAGAAATACCTCAAATAAACCATATTTATGACGTTGACCACCTTAATCGGGTTTGTATAAGCTTCCGTAAGGTTGTACGATGTAAAAACAAATTTGTGAGAATCTGAAATATCCATAGTATATTCATTGCTCATAAAGACGGTTTACTATACCGGGATCATATAAGATCCAAAATAGATGATTTGAGGTCTGTATATTATGAATCTCTCAACGTGCAGTGTTGCCATGTTTATGGACTGAACGCGTCGGTCAGCTATACGAATCATATACATCAGATTCAAATCGGTAGAAGCGCCCTCGCACTGGCCAAACCCTGAAACTTTCTGTATATAATATCGTGTATAACCGACTTTTCACACCCAGCTGAAAATTCACCCCTAGCACCCCCTAACCTCCCTCATAATGATTCTATAGTCGAACGTTTCCAGACCCGGAGCCGGGTCTGACAACGTCACTTTTGGATCGTATAGTCGGTCGAGTATACCGATTTGGGTCTGTATGTGCGGTCGAACAAATCTATATATATATATATATATATATATATATATGAACAGTAATTTTACCTAGTTTTATAATATATTTGAAACAATTAGTTGGGTGTCTAGGTTATAGTTATATATATATATATATATATATATATATATATATATATATATATATATATATATATATATATATATATATATATATATATATCAAGTTCAATAACAGTGATAATATTATAGGAATCATGAAGAGTTCGCGAGGTCAATTGAGGAGTAACTTTTCTAAACGCATTATGTGCAATTTGGGTGAAATTGAGTTTGAAGCGGATTCAGAAATGATTTCTATTGTTCTGTAGCCCTATGTAAAGAAAATCTTCCAAATGGCAGCATTATGTCCCTGTGTACTTCAAATCCAAAGTATGTAAGCCACATCGCAATAAATTATGTTTACCTACGTTTGTATTTTCAAAACGAATAAAATATAACCAAACATTTTTTTATCGATTTGCTCATGTTAATCAAGTTACAGGCCAACACTTACTGTGCAGACTGTTCTCTCTAAATATATAATAAATCGCAACAAACAGCATTATGTTCAATTTCAACCACAACAAAACGCATTATATACAATGGGATGAATCAAAACGCATTAAGACCAAACGTTTTTTACATTTTCTGTGTATATCTGATCAATATTGATTTAAATGAGATAAGTTAGTATGTACCTTTAGATGTGAATTTCTATCAAACAAACTCGACGTACTCAAATTATAAGCTAGGGTGGAAGAAAAAATCGTTTTTCGTTGATTCCCAATAAAATGGTTTTTGGACTAAATGTGATTTGAAAAGTTGCTCCTCAATTAATGCTAGATTTATCACTAATTAAACCCTGCAAATAAAACACACCGAACAATCACGAAGGTACGAATTACTGTAACATTTTGAATACTGTAGGTATAAATTATATTTTGAATTGATTAATTACTACAATTCTTGCAACTAAAGTATGTATTGTTTTTTTTTAAATTTCATTGGACCAGTATACAATGTTCGCATTGTCAATAGTAGCAGATACATATTTGGAAATATAATTGAATAATATGTTTTAATATATTATTTTAATTAATTTCAGAGTTGCATCCAGCACCATTAAGTAAACCATGTGAAGATTTGGATTTAAATTCGAATATATACGGTACTACGGACCGACCGATTTTAGAGAAAAAAAAATATTCGCTTATGAAAACACAACATATAAACCAGGTAAAGTACAGGGTCTTTATAAATGATTGTAACATCGCAGTTGGCTTTGAATCGTTCTTTGCCGTTCTACGCTAAGGATTCTGACTATTTTACAGGCGTTTGAAATTGACAGCCTTGATGATTGTATTGTCAGAAAATAAAGCCAACTGTGATGTTACAATCATGTATAAAGACCCTGTATTATTATACTTTATGTCAAATTCCGATAGTTCTTCTGACTGCTCTAAAATCCGGGATCGTAGAGGAAAGCATACAAATCATCCAGTAATTAAAGGTACCTACGACTGCCAAAGAAAGTGTCCTCTGCCATGTTAATCTATTCCAATGATGAGTGATTTCCAAATATCAAAAATGCAAAGGCACGAATGGATATCGAAGATGATAGATTGAGTCAGTTCTTTTATTATGTACTTTTTTGCATACGTTGTCGCCATTTTGAATGCCATAGTCCACTGATCTGGAGTATAAATCAAAAAATTTCTTGTTTTGACTTAAATTACTAAGTGAATACTATCACCCTCATTTTGAGTATGACCAACAAACCACATTAAATTTCCAAGTGCAGTACATAAGGAAAATGATTCTGGTCCAACCAGAACATTAATGTTTTGATTACTTATTTTTACCTTCATACAAATAAAATCAAATACACAACTGGATATTTCATCATGTGATATTAACGTTCAAGCCGAATATATACTCGTATTTATGCTACATTTTGGATACGCTTTCGAAGAAGATGCTTCTAAAACTACTCGTATATAATGTCTGAGGAGTAACATACGTGAAAGTATGAAAAACTGTCACTAAGAAATTTGGTAGCTTGAATCTAGTTAAACAAAACATTGTTACTGATTGATAAGGAAAAGTTAAAAGATCTTCAAGGATATTTAGATTGGAGTTGTGATACGAAGACAATAGTTTGTATTCATAATAGCGTCTCGAATATAATACCGGTAACGATCATTCCTATGTAAATTGAGAAGAATTATTTATTTTTTTAGTATTTTATTGTTGTAAGATGTTGAAGGTTATTCCAAAATTCTAACAGACTACGTTGATTAGTTTGTCAAAGACTATTCGTAATATGGCTTTATTTTGTTTATAATGTTTTCGTTTCATTTATAGCTTTATTTTATTTTGATACCTAATGTCTAAAGGACTGATAAAAATAAAAATACTTCATTAACCAATAACTTGCACGTCAAAAAATGTTCCTATATACCTAGGTATAAGAATTATGTTTTTCTTATATTATATTATATTATGATGGTAATACGATCTATTTATTCATTTGGAATGCAAATAAATTCGATTTTCTAATGAATTTGTTTCATTAACCATACAAATAATCTAGTTTGTGACCAGCGTACTGAATAGATAAATTGTCACAAGTACTCATCAGTAGTAAGTAAACTGATGCAAGTGCTGAAAGCAGATGAAAAAAAAATATTTTCAGTGTCATAAGCTTTATTTTTTTGAAGATATTAAATACAATGCAAATAATATTATTATGATTATCGTTCTTCTCCTTCTCTTTTATTTGTAAATAAACATAAAGTACACTATACAAGTGACCACTTGTACTAGTTTACATGCCTTATATGTATTTATAGAAACAAGCTAGACAAAGGCAAGGACCGCTATTTTCCAAAGTATGAGTAAATATTTCATTTTGATTATGCAGTTCAATTCTTAAACAGTTCCAAAATAACCTAACAAAATTTCAAATATTTCTGTTGAATTATGTCTCAAAGTTACATGCTTTATAACCTCTAAATGGCTACCCTTTAAAGTTATCTTTTTGCACTTGCACCATCAGTATACGTAGGACCCGTCGATATGTAGGTCTCTTAACTTTCCCTTCTACCTGTATCTATCCTAAGAAAAATAACCACAATCGATCTCTTTATTTCTCTCATTGAAGATGGATACTGTCCGACACTAGATAAGAAGTTTCCCTGGACGAAACGAAATTAAATCCGTCATCATCAATTATCAGTTGAAAACTAATCAATTTCTAATATTTTATTCTCTCAAGTAGCATCCAAGGCAACACAGAGTGCTCCCAGAGATATCTCGGTGACTTATTGCGGGGGGAATATGAGGACTTTTTTTTACTCTCTGGGAGGTTGACAAGAGCTCTATTTCTCTTTTGAATGTCCGCCACCTTGAATTTGCTCAGCGAGGTCTCTGCGATTTCCCATATGGAAATTCTCAAATATTTCACATTGTGTACCAATGTTGTAGAAGTGCACACTAATAGAAATATAGGAAAAATGTATCTTTTCACCTAATTAAAGCTCAAATACTGACCACAATACAATATTCAAGTTCAAAATCTTCACTTACCTACTCTACCTTGCCCAATTAGATTGGTATTCTCCGATGTTTTCTCTCTGTCCTTTCCACAAAGATTTAATGCCCAAACTGTAAGTTTTTATTTCTTAATATATGCTCAAGATTAGGGCCAGATCACATATATTTTCTGAAAACTATTGAACATGAACATTCAATGATATTATCAATGAGTATTAAATTCAATGCAATAACAAGTCAAATAGATGAATACTTTGAATGTAACGCGTAATGTAGTGCGTAATGTAATATAAGGCGAATTATCCGTGTGGACGGTAGACGAGCGTTACATACGATGCTCGTAGTGCCGTCTCCATGGAGAATTCGACTTACATTACGCATTACATTACGCGTTACATTACACCCGTCTGGAACCGGCATAACGCTTAATGTAATGCGTAATGTAAGGCGAATTCTCCGTGTGGACGGTACTACGAGCATTGCATGTAACGCTCGTCTGCCATCCACACAGAGAATTCGCCTTACATTACGCATTACATTACGCGTTACATCACACCTGTCTGGACCCGGCATTAAACGCTTCGATCGAACGCCAAAAATTAAATGACTAGAACCAGAGTCTCGCCTCTCGGGTATATTATCATTCTGTTCGTCATAAAATTATGGGTTTTTAGAATACAGCTTTATAGCATAATAGAAACTGTTGAAAATGGATATATGATATACAGGGAGTTTCACGAATGATTGTACATGCTTTCAGTGCAGATGCAGGAGATTTTAGTGAGTCTAAATTAGTGCTTGAAATATGTCCTCACTATATTCGTTTAAGAGATACAGGATATTTTATGTATTTTATCAAAAATTTTCAATCGGCATAACTCTTGAAAGCCAGAATGGATATTCATGAAAATTTCAGGAAATGAGTATAGGCCTATGCCTAATATTTGCTCATAATGACTTGTTGACAGCGCAGGTCCGGACTGAAAAATTATTTTCTTTATTCCACATCTTGTAAAACACCCTGTACATCAAATATTCGAGATGTGAAGTTTTCTCAGAATCTACATTGAATACTCTTTCAAAATGTCATATTGGCAATAATGGCACACTTCGCATCAATATTTTATGAAACATTGAATATCTGGAATTTTGAATTCATAATAAACACTGACCTGTATGCCTCCGAATAATGCGTTAATACATATTGGAGGAATTTTATTTCCTAGGAGTGTGGTGTATCTTATTTCACCCAATACACAAATTCAGGGTTTCGACTTCAGATTACGCAGAAGAGTTTTTCAAAAAAAATACTGCTATTTTCGAAAATATGGTTCAAATGATAGAAATTCTCATCCTTGAATTATTTATCTTCGAAAACTCTTTGTTTTGAATAACTGAAACAGATGGTAGCATAATCAAAGTTTTCATAGAAACAAAAACACAAAAAAATATTGAACATTGAAGTGAGCTCATTATAAAAGGGAATTAAAGGAATGAGAAGGTGATAATTGGTTCTAGAAAATTCCCCTATTTCTTTTTGCCAGTGCTCTTGAATGATGGAGGAATGTACCTACTTCCAACATGATGGGGTTCCGGCATATTTAACTCGTGAAATCGTGTATAGCGAGTATTAATCGTATTCAAGCGTCATGTGAAGAGATACGAAATCGACCAGAAATTATAAAGAAAGCTGTAGCACATTCGATCGCAAGAGCTAGAAAATGTTCAGAAGAAAGAGGGGGTATTTTCGAAAAGAAGTTATGATTTTTTTTCTTATTTATTTCCAATTGTTTTTAGTTTAATATGTTTATAAGAGACATTTTACATTTTAATTCTTAAGCCCATTATATAATAGTCCAATTAAATATTCAATGTTATTTCGAGTCTCAGTTGGGGAACCAAAACACACACAACTATTCCTCCACACTTCTATCCTTACTAAATTCAAGTTTTCGGTTGTTTGACACAAAATCTTCAATAAAGCTAACATCTGTGTTTCAATTATCCGATAAAAGAATTTTCAGAATGGAATAACTCGAAAATGAATATTTCTATTTTCAGGCACATAGGTCATCAAATGTGGAACTCCTAAATGAATGTTTGGATGGAATAAGATGCAGCACTATAATTAAGTGATGTTACTGAGAATTTCAATTGATTCAATATGAATAAACACATTTTTCGGAGATTCACAGGTCCGTGTTTATTATGAATTGAAAATTCCAAATATTCAGTGATTTATAAAATATTGATAAGAAGTGTGCCATTATTGCCAATGTGCTTGTTTGAAAGAGTATTTATAGCAGATTCTGAGAGATATTTCTCTTCTTGAAAATTTGATGTACAGGGTGTTTCACAAGATGTGGAATAAACGAAATAATTTTCTCAGTCCGGACCTGCGCTATCAACAAGTCATTATGCGTGAGTATTAGGCATAGGCCTGTACTTATTCCCTGAAATGTTCATGAAGATCCATGCAGGCGTTCAAGTGTTATGCCGATTGAAAGTTTTTGATAAAATACATAGAACATCCTGCTTCTCTTAAACGAATATAGTTAGGACATATTTCGAACAATGATTTAGACTGAAAGCCTGTAGAATTATTCGTGAAACAGCCTGTATATGAAAAGCTACAACAGATGTTATTCATGATACTCGTCGCTATTTGAAGCAATTTTTCTATCTATTCAATATTCGCGATGATTTAAGTATATAGGCTGAACTGAAATGTACAGCTTTAACTGAAAATTACGTATCTAATTCGCATTGATTGAACTAAAACGAAGTTAAACTATTATTATATGCGATGTTAATGATTTAAATGATATTCGGCTTTTTGGCGCTATTGTTCCTCGGAACAGAGTGCTTATCAATTTGCCCAAATATCTGTAACTTTCGGATATTTGGCTGCAAATGGTCTGAAATGATTTGGTTTGACTCACTGATCAAGAATCCGTGGTCGAAATCGATTGTGTCCGGCCGGCCGGCCGTCAGGCCGTCTGACCATCCGTTAACACAATAACTCTCGAACGAAAGGGAGTTACAGGATTGAAATTTTCAGGGTAGGTTTGGAGCGTAAATATCTCGGACGAGTTCGTTAACGGGCGAAATCCACCGAGCGGTTTCGGAGTTATGGCCATTTTTAGTAAAAACATTTTTTGTGAATATTTCCGATAGCGATCACTCGATCTATCTGAAATTTATCATCCGATTGTAGAACAATGACCTTTCTACGCATGCGATGTTTGTGTTGATCGGGTAGCCGTAAAGTGTCAAAATAATTTTTTTTTAATTTTCAAGTTTTGGTCTACAATAACTCTCGAACAGAATGAGCTAGGCAGTTGAAATTTTCAGAGTACATTTGAAAGAAAAATATTTCGGTTGAGTGGGTAAAATATTTCGGTTTAGTGAGTAAAATGGGTGGGATGGTTTCGGAGTAACGAAACACAGATTTTTTTGTAACATACATATTTCACATTCAATTTTTTTTAAGATGCAGTTTCACCATAAAAATCCATAGATATCATTTTCAACTCTAACATGCTTTCGGAGATATAATTTTTCGAAATTTCAATAATGAATCGTACTTCTATGTTTTCACAGAATGCTACAATTATTCTATCTATGAATTATTATATGATCTATGTTCATACTCGTACATGTCATCCTGTTCTATAAGAAAGAGTCAAATTCATTTCAGCTATTTTAATTTGATTTCTTCCATGGTGCAGTCCTCATTCTTAGATTGCTCATTTAATTTTGATAAATAAACTATTGTTTGAATTGAATTTCCTTTATGATGCAGTTCTATCATACGAATACATTTATATAATTCCCAACTCTGAGAAACCAATACTTTCGGAGATATACTTTGTCTGTTTGAACTAGAGCGCCAGAAAGCTCCTGTCCACAGGGCTTGAACCCATTTTTAAAGATATTTTTGGTGATTACAATCCGCCTAGCATCATAAGAGGCAAATCATATTCAATCAAAGATTTACTTACTTACGAACTGTCAAAACAGTTCAAATTATAATAGACATATTTTTGCGAACTTTTTGACGATTGCCGTAAGCACGATAACTCTCGAATGAATGGAGTTGGAGAGTTGAAATTTGCAGGATATGTGTGGAGCGTGAATATCTCCGCTAATTTCGTTAATGGGCAAAATCCATGAAATAATTTCAGAGTTATACCTATTTTTGACGCTCTTGTTTCTCGGAACAGAGTGCTTATCAATTTGCCCAAATGTCTATAGTTTTCGAATTTTTGGCTGAAAATGGTCTCAAACGATCTGGCTCGACTCACTGATCAAGAATCCGTGGTCGAAATCGATTCTGGCCGGCCATCCGTCCGTTAACATGATAACTCTCGAACGAAAGGAGATTGAAATTTGCAGGGTAGGTTGCGAGCGTAAATATCTCAAAAGAGTTCGTTAACGGCCGAAATCCAACAAGCGGTTTCGGAGTAATGGCCGTATTTAGCAAAAATGAATATTCCCGAAACCGATCACTCGATCTATCTGAAATTGAGCATAAAATAGTAGAATAATGACCTTTATAAGCATGCGAAGTTTTGTACTGATCGGAATGCCGTAAAGTGTCAAAAAAAAATTATTTTAAATATTTTTTTTCTACAATAACTCTCGAACAGAATGAGCTAGGCAGTTGAAATTTGCAGAGTAGGTTTGGGAGATGAATAACTCGGTTGAGTTTGTTATTGGGCAAAATAGGCCAGATGGTTTCGGAGTAACGAAAAAAAAATAGTTTGCTTTAACTCACAAATTTCAAATTCAATGTCATTTTCAACTCTAACAAGCTAATACTTTCGAAGATATGATTTTTCGAAATTTCAATAATGAATCGTACTTCTATGTTTTCACAGAATGCTATAATTATTCTATCTATGAATTATTATATATAGTATGTGTTCATACTCGTACATGTCATCCTGTTCTATAAGAGAGAGTCAATTTTTTTTTTGATTTCTGTATGGGACACTGTTAATCGAATTTACCATAGTAAATTCGATTAAGTGTCCAATATAGGAGAATGGACAATAGAACATACGCGCAAAAGCTCCTGACTTTACGTCAGTGCTTGAACCAATTTCTTTGTAGTCTAATCTGATTCTTTCATTGCAAATGATGTAGAATCGCCTAAAGGGATTTATTCAAAATTTGATTCGAAGTGAAGAACCGATATATGTCAAGTTTTGTTCAACTTTTTCAACATCGTACATGTTTGAGATATGAATCGAGATGGCAAATATAAATGGATTTATAAAAGTTCTATTATATTGAATTCCGCATTGAAGCTGCCAAATCCTGATTCATATCTGATAGATCGTAAAATAAGTTGAGTTTCGATTCTCAAAAGAAAATTTATGATGAAACTTTCACAATGATAGATTCAATTCAATGATAGAAGCAATTAGTCAGTGTTTAGTGTTATCTTTCTGTTTCAGCTCCGAAAAGAGTAGCGGATTAACCTTGCGTAGTAGATATTTTAGGAGGGAACATATTTGATTTTGGTGCATTAATCATCTTTTTCTCCTCAATCTGCCTTCGCAACAGTGTAGTATTTCTTCAGAAGTTATCAGGCCCTGAAAGTTTAGAAACGGAGCACTTACATACAGGATGGAACAGTGCGAATGGCCACATTTCAAATGGATACCATGTGCACAATATTCTAGCCAGGATATCGAAATAACACTAGTTTTGTACCAATAATGTGGAAGTTTCTGGGGAATGAGTTGAAATGTGGAAGACAGTGTCCTATACAGGGTGTTCCGAAATATATGGAACAAAATTCAACAGTAGATTCTTGAAGAAAATTTAGGGGACCTGTATTTTTTATTTTTGTGAAATGGGTCCCCATTTTGGAGTTACAGACCTCTGAATTTGTCCCCCCAGAATCGTTTTATGTCAATGTCTCAGAACATTGTTGCATATTACATACCAAATTTTATACACGCAGGTTCTGAAATATGATAAATCTGACAGTGGTACCTTTCTAGGCACGCTGCCCCCTTAAGACACTTTTCCATGGGCCCACTTGTGTTTGGAGCCCGAAAACTTTGTTAGTTTATTTTTAATTTTCAAGAATAATTCTCATTACTGAATTGTTAAAAGTTCTTCGGCAAATTTATATGGATTTCCTCAACAGGTAGTAGGTTTCAATACTGCTGCTAACACAGTTAACATGTCATCCAAAATTTCACTTTGGGAAATTGTTTCCAAAAGGTAAATACAAAACAAAATAGGTAGTATAATTTTTCGGTTTTGTGAAAGTTAGTATAATATTTCTTACGGCCATTTTTGCGCGCATGTTCTGGGGAACATCGCGTTATCATTTTGCCAAATTTTCTGTAATTTCCGAATCTTTTGCCGAAAATGGTCTCAAACGATTGAGAAGAATTCGAGGATAAATTTGATTCTGTCCGGCTGGCTGGCTGGCCGTTGTTGCCACGATAACTTGAGGACGTAAAGAGATAGCGACTTGATGGGTATAATTGGCACAATGGTTTCCAAGTAATAATTTTGTTCTCAACCAATGCAAATCCGATCGAATTGAAACTTGGTGAGGAGTTAAAGACGTTTGTGAAATTTTGTGGGAATCGTATCTCTAGAAAATTGAAAAAATATTATATATTAAATCTTTCATTTTCATTCATGATTAATCAATTAAACAATATGTTATCAGGCAAGTGTACTAAATATGAAATGAAATATGGAAAATATCTTACAAGTACGAAGAACTTCATCAAGGATAATCCTGAGATTGTAAACAATTTGAAAAACAAAGATAAGACAGCCTTAACATTACATGCATTTAAAGAGGGGCACAAATTCAAATTTGTTCAAACAACTATACTTGATAGGGAAAAAAATAACTACCGTAGAAATGTAAGTGAAATGATTCATATAACATTAAACAAAACAGTTAATTTCAGGGAAGACACTAATAAACTAAGTACTGTATATAACAATTTATTATTGCCCCTAAGAAAATAATTTCATGTATGCCCACATTTTATACATATAGTTTACCTACTGTTTACAATGAAGAATAAGAAGTTGACATGATGTTGTTGTTTCGATAATTGTTATGTTAGATGTATCCTCCCTTGACTGGTGTTTACTGTCTCATTTCTTGGTTTCTTTGATTAGGAAGAAGAAACAATTTTTAACAAGTTTTTATCATTTCATCAGTTCATGTCACATCCTAACATTTTGACGAAATTTTTCTTCGATTTCTTGAAAAACAAAGGAGGTAGGTCTTTTCTTGTAATAATGTTGAATATCTGTAGTAGAGAATATGAATGAGATTTTGAAACAAGTTGATTAAGATTAAGATTTTGGTGTAATAATACTGTCCTTTTTTGTGTAATTTTATTGATGTATTTTATATTTTTATGATTTTAAGTTGTATGTTCCTATTTATTGCTGTATTTTGTAAGTCACTCATGTTCATGAAATTTTTCAGCCTTGATAAAGGCACGAATGGTGCCGAAACGTTGGTGAATATTTGTATGTGAAGAATTGGAAGAATTAAATTTAGTCCACTTGCCTGATAACATATTGTTTAATATTATATATGTCACGATAACCTGAGAACCAAAAGATATAGTGACTTGCAATTTTTATGTTCGGTTGTGCATCTGAATGAAACATTTGAGTTTGTTAATAGGCATAATCGGCAGAAAGGTTTTGGAGTTATACCCATCTGAAATTCGGTTGTTATTTCCTCAAAAACTCGAAGAAAACAAAACTGATCCGATTCAAAGATGGTTATTAGCTGTAAAATGCCGACGCAAAAATTCTTGCAAAATTTCGTGAGTATCATATTACTAAAAAATTTTTAAAAAATCATTGCAAAAAATTCTATATATCAGAAACTTTTCGTCTGACATCACTGAAATGTTGCGAGAGCATTCAAATCTAACTCTACTGCCAAGTTTCAAGTTTGAACACGATCGGATCTATACCTATTGTTGGAGATCCGAGCACCCTTGTGTGAGTTCAGTAGCTGGATGGGTGATCGTTGCCTCGATAACTTTCGAACAAAAGGAAATTGGGACTTTCTATTTTCACTGTAGGTGCCTCATCTGAATGGGGGAGTTAAGTTAGTTGTTGGGCATAATCGGCTAACGGTTTCAGAGTTATACCCATCGGGAATTCTATTTCCTTGATAACTCAAAAAATATAGACATGATGGATTTGAAGCTTGGTAACTAATTTTAGAATACCGACATAATATTTTGTGAGGACCCTACCACTATAAAATCTTAAAAAATATTATGAAAAATAAATTGGTTCAAGCACTGACGTCAAGTTAGGAGCTTTAGCGTGTATGTTCTATTGTCGATTCTCCTGTATTGGGATTTACCGTCCAATACAAGAGAATGGACAATAGAACATGCGCGCAAAAGCTCCTGACATCACGTCGGTGCTTCAACCAGTTTTTGTTAATAATTTCAACTCTGCAACTGTTATATTTAACAAAAAATTGGTTCAAGCACTGACGTTAGTCAGGAGCTTTGGCGTGTATGTTCTATTGTCACACTTAAGAGTGTCCAATACGGGAGGATGGACAATAGAATTCACCATGTTAAATTATATTAAGAGTGTCCAATACAGGAGAATGGACAATAGAACATACCCGCAAAAGCTCCTGACTTCACGTCAGTGCTTAAACCAGTTTTTTTTTCGTAATTTATATAAAATTTTCTAGGGGTACGGTTCTCACAAAATTTTACACACGCCTTTATGTCGATATTCTACAACTAGTTACCAAGCTTCAATTCGATCGAGTCTATATTTTTTGAGTTATCGAGGAAATAATATTTCTGGTGAGTATAACTCCGAAACCGATGGACCGATTAAGCCCAAAAACGGGCTTAACTCTCCATATGGGTTGTGAAACTTACCCTGAAAATCGATGACCATCAGGTTCATTAGCAATTTCATCTCCGATTTCAACAAACAAGCAACGAACTTCTACCAGCTGATTATTCAGAACTTCAGATGTTCGAGGACCGCTACAGGACCCTAATGTAGGGCTCTCATCTCCCATAGACACATGCTTCACTATCTATTATGAATCGAATATTTATATATTTTGATATGTCATCATGACATTCATGATTTTGAAGGTTCTAGCAAAATTTCTACAATGCGATGTCGGACTACTGCTTCCTGATATATATCTATATATACGCAATCTATCCTAAAACTTGCAAGTCGCTATTTCTTTCCGTTCTCAAGGTATCGTGAGATACATAATATTTTTTCGTAATTTTTTTAAAATTTGCTAGGGGTACGGTCCTCACAAAATGTTACACACGTCTTCATGTCGATATTCTACAAGTAGTTAGCAAGCTTCAATTCGATCGAGTCGATATTTTTTGAGTTATCGAGGTAATAATATTCTAGATGGGTATAACTCCGAAACCGTTGGGCCGATTATAGCCAACAGTGAACTTAACTCTCCCACTCAGATGCGCCATCTACCCTGAAAATTGCAAGTCCCTATCTCTTTTGTTAAAGAGTTATCGAGGCAACAGTCACTCATCCAGCTACTGAATTCACACAAGGTTGCTCGGATCTCCAACAATATAGATCCGGTCGTGTTCAAACTTGGAAGTTAGTAGTAGAGTTAGGTTTTGAAGGCCCTCGCAAAATTTAAACCATGTCGGATGAATAGTTACATTCAATGTTGGGTCGAAAATAGATAATAGGTACTTTGTTTGTGGCGGCGTAAGGGCACAAATCATTTGAATCGTACAATTGCGCCATGAGATAACAAACACCTGTATAGCAGTGGTTTATTTTAAATAATATATTCCGAGGATGACCCCTATGATGCAAATCAGTCGAATGGAACGCTTGTGCCATGAGGAACTATGAATTGACATCTACCAAAAACGCCATTTACAGCAGTACTTTTAATATCTAATAATATACGAAACCAATCACGTATTTTCATGAAAATATCGACTTAATTATTCCGATGGAATTGGAAAAAGAAATGAAAAAGTTCAATAATCACTGATACGGAAATCGATTTCGGTACCTACTTACCAAGAAGACAAATCCGTACCACTAGGCCATAGAAGCAGTAAATAATTAATGTGAATTTCCTAACATGAACGTATATTATCACTGACCCTTGATACCTTGTTTTCAAATTTCTGATTCCAGAAAACTATCATCAAGTTACATATTATTTGATCAAGTTTAAATCGAGAACTTGTCGGTAAAATGAGTTACATATCATATATAAGATATACCAATTCTCACTAGGTATTGAATGAATGTTATTACTGACGTATCGACAAATTTCGGTCGATCTAATTCATTAAATTCTCTCCAGGCACGTCAAAAATCAAAAGCTGTCGATAACTTCGTTGGTCGAGTGTAAAACCAGTGTAGCAGTACATCTCGATCGTTGGAATATTTCGATATTTTGGTAATATCTTCACCAATATAGATCCGATCGATATAAAATCTTGAACTATACTGTAAAGTAAGATTTTGAAGGCCCTCGCAGGATTTTTACGATATCTGACGGATAGTTTGTGACATACAGAATTATTTAGGTATATTTTTTGGCGCTCTAGTTCCTCGGAACTGAGTACTTATCAATTTGCCCAAATGTCTGTAATTTTTATTTAAGATGCAGTTTCACCATTAAAATCCATCGATAATAATAATAATAATAATAATAATTTTTTATAGATCCATCATTCACAATTTACACTGTATTGGACACGTCAGAAGAAAAAAATTCAATTGCACACACACAATATCCCAAGTTGAAAAACTGTAGGCCATTAGAAGAAACATAATATGCACGTTATAGTAATCAAGTTCTGTATAATATGCCATTGAAAAAATTCTTGAACTCTGAGAGATCATAAAAAACCTCCAACCTGAGTATGCTGATTAGTTTCCTTTTGAATACACTTAAACTAGTGGCATTTCTTATTTCAAGAGGCAGTAAATTGAAAAAATAACATCCTGCATACTCGGGAGTCTTTCTATATGTGTGGTAAGTAAATCTACCTAGTCTCAGTTGATCACCCTTTCTAGTGTTGTAATCATGTCTATCACCAACCTTTTCAAACTCTTTCTTGTTTTTATACGTACGACAGAGTACCTTCAGGAGATATATACATGGCAAGGTAAGTATGTTCTCTTTCCTGAAAGTTTCTCTATCATTTTCAACTCCAACAAGCTAATACTTTCGGAGATATGATTTTTCTAAATTTCAATAATGAATCGTACGTATTTCTATGTTTTCACAGAATGCTATAATTATTCTATCTAAGCTTTATTATATGATCTGTGTTCATACTCGTATTTCATCCTATTCTATAAGGAAGAGTCAAATTCATTTCAGCTATTTTAATTTGATTTCTTCAAATGGTGCAGTTCTCATTCTCAGATTGCTGATTTAATCTTGATAAATAAACTATTATTTGAATTTAATTTCCTTTATGATGCAGTTCTTTCATAAGAATACATTGATATAATTCCCAACTCTGAGAAACCAATACTTTCGGAGATATAATTTGTCTGTTTGAACTAGAGCGCCAGAAAGCTCCTGTCCACAGGGCTTGAACCCATTTGTTTTATTTTCCAGTCATGCGATTCTAACAAAATTTCATAAGTCTTCGCGTCAGTATTTTCCAAATAACTACCGAGCTTTAATTCGATCAGATCAGTATTTTTCGAGTTATTGGGAAAACAAAATTTCAGATGGCTATAACTCTTAAACTATTCGGTGTATTAATGAATTTATCTGGCGTATTTGGACTCCAAACCTACTCTGAAAATTTCAACTCTCTAACTCATTGGGTTCGAGCGTAATCGTGCAGACGGCCGGCCGGCCGAACAGAATCAATTTTGATCACGGATTCTTCATCAGTGAGCCAAAACTAATCGTTTGAGATCATTCTTGGTAAAATATTCTAAAAATACAGACATTTGGACGAATTGATAGACACTCTGCTCACTTGAATAGCGCGCCAAAAACAGTTTCATCTTATTTTCGGAATGACTGAATAGCGGATCGGGGGATCTTTCAATTGACATATCAAAATCAAATTATAAAATTGCTACCTGTGTGATCTTACATCATGAAAATACCCCTCGCCTTTTTGCGCGTATGTTCTGGGGAACATCGCGTTATAGATTTGCCCAAATGTCTGTAACTTTCGAATTTTTTGAGAAAAGAGCTAGCGACTTGAAATTTTCAGGGTGGGTGGCGCATCCCAATGCGACGGACAAGTTCGTTAATGGGCATAATCGGTCCAGAGGTTTCCGAGTAATAATTTTGTTTTCAACCAATATGAATCCGATCGAATTGAAACTTGGTGAGTTGTCGTAGATTATGAACCTAAGTAAGTTTGTGAAATTTTGTGCGAATCGTATGGCTAGAAAATTTTGAAACAATTATTAAAAAATATTTTTGTTGTCACGATAACTTGAGAACGAAAAGAGATAGCGGCTTGAAGTTTTAAGGTTAGGATGTGCACCAGAATGCGACATTTCAGTTTGATTATGAGCATAATCGGCCAAACGGTTTTAGAGTTACAGCCATCTGAAATTTGGTTTTTTTTGTTCCTCATTAACTCGAAAAATACTACACCGATTGAATTCAAACATGGTATTTAGTTGTAGAATGCCAACGCGAAAATGCTTGCAAAATTTTGTGGGGATAGTATTCGTAAAAAATTTCAAAAAAATCATTGAAAATTGAAAAAAAAATTCTATATATCAGTAACTATTCGTTTGAGATTGCTGAAATTTTGCAAGAGCCTTCATAACCTAACTCTTCTGCCAAGTTTCAAGTATTGACACGATCCGTTGAATTTTGTTGGAGATTCGAGCATTCTTGTGTGAGTTCAGTAGATGGGTGACCGTTGCCTCGATAACTTTCGAAGGAAAGGAGATAGGGACTTGCAATTTTCAGGGTAGGTTGCGTATCCGAAAGGAAGAGTTGAGTTCGTTTTTGGGCATAATCGGTCGAACGGTTTCCGAGTTATACCCACCTGGAATATTATTTCCTTGATAACTCAAAAAATAAATATTCGATCGAATTGAAGCTTGGTTACTAGTAGTAGCAAATCATCATAAAGACATGTTTAAAATTTTGTAAGAACCGCACCCCTAGAAAAATTGAAAGAAATGACGAAAAAAAAAATTTTAAGAACCGCACCCCTAGAAAATTTCAAAAAAATCGTGAAAAAAAAAATTGGTTCAAGCACTGACGTGTAGTCAGCAGCTATGCGCGTATGTTCTATTGTCCATTCTTCTGTAGATTATGTTGTCCATTGTTGTTGTCCATGAGAATGGACAACATAATTTACCATGGTAAATTCGATTAAGGGTGTCCAATTCAGAAGAATGGACAATAGAACAAACGCGCAAAAGCTTCTGACTACACGTCAGAGCTGGAACCAATTTTTCTTACGTTATCATTATATTCCTCTCAATCTGAACAGAATATCGATTATTATTATTGTTCGATCAAAAGGAACCTGAAAACTACCCAGAATATCCAAAGGATCAAGTTGTCCGATTACATCCTGCCGCGAAGTTGTCTAGGGAAAACGGTTTAAGTGGCTATTTGATTTTCAGTGCCAGTGGTCCTGAACGTTTTTAATATCAGAAAAAGTTAAGTTCGAGTACCTGTTGATTCTCCACTCTTTCGGAATGTTTTCCGGAGATGGAATAAGAAACAGAGGCACGTGCATCGTTTATGCTGCATTAAAAGTTGAAAAGTAATTTAATTTCAGTTTCGCGAGAAGTGATGAATACGTTGAAATGACACCTGAACTTCAATAACGCTTGGGGATGTTACCTAGAGAGCTTCAAAATGATCGATAATTGTTTACCATTGAGTGTTTTCTATAACTTTGGAAATACAACACGCATAAATGAAAAATTATTTACAATTTTGAAGCTGGAATGATAAGTATTATCGGTATTATTTCACGAATGAAAACAAACAAAAATTTGGTAAACATATTTATTGAACAATTCAAGCAAAACAACCAAATCTTATTTCTAAATTAATCTATAATTTATTAATTTTTTATTGTTCTCCAAAAATTACAGCCGCGATAAATGTTGTAGACATTTTGATGGCTTTGTGTTGAAGTGGATATTGATTCGCGATTTTTGCGCGTATGTTCTGGGGAAAATCGCGTTATCATTGGGCCCAAATGTCTGTAATTTTTCAATTTTTCGCTGAAAATGGTCTCAAACTATTGAGTTGGACTCCCTGATCAAGAATTCGTGGTCAAAATTGATTCTGTCCGGCCGGCCGGCCGTCCACTGCCACGATAGCTTGAGAACAGAAAAAGATAGCGACTTGAAATTTTCAGGGTAGGTGACGCATCCCAATAGAACGGACAAGTTCGTTAATGGGCATAATCGGCCCAACGGTTTCCGAGTAATAATTTTGTCTACTACCAATAATGAACCGATCGAATTGGAATTTGGTGAGCAGTTGTAGAACATCGTATTGCTAGAAAATTTTAAAAAAATTATTAAGAAATATTATTGACGTCACGATAACCTAAGAACGGAATGAGATAGCAACTTGAAATTTTCAGGTAAGTTTTGTCTATTGCAATAATGAGCAAAATGGTTTTGGAGTTATACCCATCTGAAATTTGGTTCTTGATTCCTCAATAACTCGAAAAATACAGAACCGATCCAATTCAAACATGGTTATTAGTTTTAAAATGGCAACGCAAATATTCTTGCAAAATTTCATGAGGATCGTATGACGAAAAAATTTTTAAAAAATCATAAAAAATTATTGAAAAAAAATCTATATATCAAAAACTATTGGTCCGGCTGAAATTTTGCGAAAGCCTTCAGAACCTAACTCTACTACCAAGTCTCAAGTTTGAACATGATCGGATCTATACTGTTGGAGATCCGAGCTGCCTTGTGTGAGTTCAGTAGCTGGATGGGTGACCGTTGCCTTGACAACTCTTGAACGAAAGGAGATAGGGACTTGCAATTTTGAGGATAGGTTGCACATCTGAATGGGAGAGTTGAGTTCGCTGTTGGCCATAATCGGCCCAACGGTTTCGGAGTTATACCCATCAGGAATATAATTTCCTCGATAACTTAAAAAGTTTAGACTTGATCGAATTGAAGCTTGGTAACTGTAGAATATCGACATGAAGACGTGTGTAAAATTTTGTGATTAAGTTCACTAGGTATACCCACTATTTATATCAATATTTGAATTCAGTTGATGACCAATACATTTTTTTTCGTTTAAACGCTGAAAAGACGGCTTGAAGGTTCATTTTTGGCGCTCTTGTGCCTGGGAACAGAGTGCTTATCAATTTGCCCAGATGTCTGTAATTTTCGAATTTTTGGCTGAAAATGGTCTTAAACGATTTGGTTCGACTCACGGATCAAGAATCCGTGGTCGAAATCGATTCTGTCCGGCCAGTCGTTAACAAGATAACTCGCGAACGAAAGGAGCTAGAGGATTGAAATTTGTAGGGTAGGTTTGGAGCGTAAATATCTCAGACGAGTTCGTTAATGGGTAAAATCCATCAAGTGGTTTTGGAGTTATGGCCATTTTTAGTAAAAACATTTTTCATGAATATTTCCAAAACCGATCTCTCAATCTGTCTGAAGTTTGCATCAATTTGTAGAATAATGACCTTTATATGCATGCGAAGTGACAGTTGTATTGATCGGGTTGCTGTAAAGTGTAGAAAAAAATATTTTTAGATTTTGTTTCTACAAAAACTCTCGAACAGAATGAGCTAGGCAGTTGAAATTTTCAGAGTAGGTTTGAGAGATAAATTTATTTATTTATTTATTTACTTACGGGAAAACCCTTTTCATATAACAAATTAACATTTTATGCGTGATACACAACATTTATATAAAAGAAATATAAGTCACAAATTCTACACAATCCAAAAGAGAAAAAAAAACAAAAAATTTTTATGCTGCAATAATTAAACACCTTTATGGCACAATACATAGAGGATATTCTAGTTAAAATTCAGTTTAAAATGGCGCGCCTTACCGCCCTCGCACAATTGCAGGATAGCTCAAATAGAAAAAGTCTACACCAAGAGACCAGGCCATGTTGACTGCCTTAGATATTCTTGGTATTAGAGATCCTAATATATAATTGAGCCTAGATGAGGACATCCGCAACACCATTTCCCCACGGGTTCTCCTAGCCGGTATGTGAAAGCTGAACATCGACAGCAGTTCAGAACAACTAATAAGTAATTAGGCCCTTAACGAGACTTGAAAACAATAAAATGTCTGCCCTTTTTCTGCGCGTACTCAACAAAGGCAGATTGATCCTTCATCACATTTCTGTGGCTGAAAAGCTCACCCGATTAACACCCAGCCTGTAAGACACCGATAATAAAAACTTATTCTGCACTTATTCAATTCTATGGCAGTCTTGGTAAACATACGGGGACCAAACGGTAGAAGCAAATTCAAGATGAGGTCTTACTAGGGCGACATAAAGGTACTTGAGCGTATCAACACCAAATTCATGTGAATGTCTAATTACAAAACCTAGCATTCTCAAATATATCAGTTATTTCAAATTCAATTTTTTTCTAAGATGCATTTTCACCATATTAATCCACTGGTATCATTTTCAACTCTAACAAACTAGTACTTTCGGAGATATGATTTTTCGAAATTTCAATAATGAATAGTACTTCCATGTTTTCACAGAATGCTGTACTTAATTATTCTATCTATGAATTATTATATGATCTGTTTTCATACATGTCATCTCATTTTCTTATGAGAGATAAATGTCAAAATTATTTCTGGTTCGTTATTCTTGATATAAAGTACACCTCCTGTTCTAGAAAACAAAGTATGATTGAATGCAAAATGACAAATGAAATAAACTCAGCTATCGTAGAATTATGAGAATGATATGATAATATTTATTTATTTATTGATTTATTTATTTATTTATTTATTTATTTATTTATTTATTTATTTATATATTTATTCATTTATTTATTTATTTATATATTTATTCATTTATTTATTTATTTATTCATTAATTCATTCATTCATTCATTCATTTATATATTTATATATTTATTCATCTGTCTATTCATTTATTTATTTATTTATTTATTTAAATATTCATTGATTTATTTATTTATTTATTTATTTATTTATGTATTTATTTATTTATTTATTTATTTATTTATTTATTTATTTATATATTTATTTATTTATTTATTTATTCATTTATTTATTAATTTATTTATTTATTCATTTATTTATTTATTCATTTATTTATTTATGCTCTTCGGTAATACAAACAGGCTAATGCCCAATGAACTGCATCCACAATATTTTACAGATTTGAGTACAAATAATTTCTATAGGTTATAAAATAATACACCAGAGAAAAAAAACATCAGAAACAACCTACATAAAACCATACAATAGAAAAACATTTTTGAACAATATTAACATTCCTTGCAATTGCCTTATGGGAGTGTAAAAAGCAATCTCCTGCAGAATGAACTCTACGTCATAGTTGCCATTAACTAAATTGTACATGAATATTACGTCGTTGATTCTCCTTCTATTTTCCAAACTTACCAAATTGAAATGTTGACGTCTTAATCTATAATTTTCATTTGTATTATTTTTAGACACCCTGAAGTTATACTGTCAAGGTGATGATAATATAATGCCCGTGGGTAATCCATATGATGATGGAAATATATTCTTCGGTGAGATACATAGTCAAATTGGGTTCAGAATATCTCCAGTAAAAACAAAACTGCAATATTGTATAAGTTTTAATTGATATAATATAATTTTCAGCGTAGATTTGAGGAATGAATATTACGGATAAGCTCGTTATTGAGGAGAATCGGTTTGTTTGAATTTAATTCCTTTCATGATGCAGTTCTATCGTAAGAATCCATTTATATCATTCCCAGAGACCAATAATTTCGGAGATATGATTTGTCAAAGTTTGAACAAGAGCACCATTGCTCCTGTCCACAGGGCTTGAACTAATTTTTTTAATACTCAATCTGAATTTGACATCCTCATTTGTAAAACGCTCATTCTAAAGTTCATACAATCGTTTAGTTCATCCGTTTACTTCGTCCGTTCAAGAGCACAAAATCATTAATTTTTTTGAGTAGGTATAATAAAGTTCGTAACTTCAGGCTGTTCGGCGACCCCTACACAAAACAGCACATAATAACTTCCAGCAGTTATTAGTATTATGTTAGGAAAAGCTGGTCATTCCATTTCGGTTTGCAACAGACGATATCAATCATTATGAAAGTGGAAGTGATATCCCCTTCTCATGTTGAACGAATAATGTTCCACTATTTCTCTGGATACTAACAACAGGATGCATATATATAATAGGTAGGGGTTGTTCTGCCGGCAGTTCGAAAGCAGATAATTTAACTTGCTGGGGCTTTGCTCGCACGGAATATTAATATGTACAAAACATTGGCACTGGCACATAATAACATCAAGAGGTTTGTGACACCGGTATAAGCATTTTCATTTCACTGTGTGAAATACAAAGAAACTTAACTGGAATGAATTGTATGTGAGCATCACGGTCCATCAACGTAATTTCAAATAATTCTTAAAAAGCACTGACGTGAAGTGAGGAGCTTCTACGCGCATGATCTTCTGTATATTATCGCCTCACACACCTTCAAGGAATACTGCAAGAACATTGAAGCCGTTTTTTTTTATCCGAGAGCAAGATATCGATTTGATCGGATTTTTGGAATATTGGGAAAATAAAATTCAGCTCTGAGGTTTGTGCTTAATTGCAGGGGATTCTCAGTTACCGATATAAACAATCTTTGAAAAGAAAAATTCTTTTTCTTTTTTAAGAAATATTTTTATTTTTTTTTTCTTGTCAAATGAATATCACGAAATAATGCGATAATTTGGGCTTCGTCATTCTACAACTTATTACCAACTTTCAATTCAATCGGATCTATATTTTGTGAGTTATTGAGGAAGTAAAAAGAAAATTTTAGATGGATACACCATCTGGCCGATTATAACCATTAACGCATTTTGACGCATTGGAACATTGGAACTTTCAGGGGTCCTAGGGTTAAAATTTTTTTGTGCCATGAAAAATCAAGCATTTTTTGATGT
The DNA here is from genome assembly GCA_937662695.2 of Halyzia sedecimguttata. NCBI lineage: Eukaryota > Metazoa > Arthropoda > Insecta > Coleoptera > Coccinellidae > Halyzia > Halyzia sedecimguttata. The sequence continues at coordinate 36,019,157 of OW569417.2, forward strand.
GCATATTTACGATGGAACTTTAACTGGTAACATAAGACATTCGAAGGATATGTTTATGGCGCTCCTGAAAATGGTCTTAAACGATTAGGTTTGACTCACTGGTCAAGAATCCGTGGTCAAAATCGAGTCTGTCCGGCCGTCCGGCCGGACGTAACCACGATAACTCTCGACAGTTGAAATTTTCAGGGTAGGTTAAGGAGATAAATATCTCGGCTAAGTTCGTTATTGGGTGAAATCGGCCAGATGGTTTCGGAGCAACGAAAAAAAACATTTTTTTTTACATGACTTATTTCGAGTTCATTTTTTTTTGAGATGCAATTTCGTCATAATGTTCGAAGTTCAAAATAAGATAAATATATACAGGCTGAGTCTTGGACCACTGCATTAATTTTAACCAAAGATTCCTCTCATCAAATTAAACACTTTTTTCATTTACCATTTTTCCAGATTCGGCTCAGGTAAAAAGTTACAAGCGTTTAAAGATTTCACAATGTGCGAATACACTCCCGCATATAAATTATCTATCACATTGTTGGCGGACGAGAATAAGGCATGGTAACGTGGTTTACAGCTTGATTCGGGATTCCAAGGCTCAGGGACGGATCCATAAAAGTAGTGAAATTTCTGGAGTTTTCCATTTGAAAACATTCAATGAAGAATATCTCGAAAACGGTGCGTTTAAGGAGAAATGATGAAGAATAATATAATGTTCCAAAACGATGGAATATTCTTGAAATGACTCAAGAAAAACTTTATATGCTTTCTTTATGCTAATTTCGTTTAGTTTTATGAATCCACGAGTCCATAACTAGAAAACCAGTAGAAGTAGAAAATAACTAATATTTGGAAAATATGTATCATAGTTATAGGAACCTTTACGCCAACATTAATTTTATTTGAAAAGAGGATGTCAAAGCTACAAAATAAAAACTGATTTTTTTTCAAAATTTCAAGAGCCTGTATCTTTTTACCTGAGCTGAATTTGGAAAAATTTTAAATGAAAAAAGTGTTTCATTTGATGAGAGGAATCTTTGGTTAAAATTAATGCAGTGGTCAAAGACTCACCCTGTATAAATACATCATAAGAATCCATTGATCTCATTTTCAACTCAAACAAGCTAATACTTTCGGAGATATGGTTTTTCAAATGTTCAACCTTAAATCGTAATTCTGTGATTTCACAGAATGCTGTCATCGTAAATATTAATTTGATCTGTGTTCATACATATCACACAGAATATATCCTAGGTAAGATATATTCTATGTGTCGTCATACATGCTCATCAAATCTCGATAAATAAACTATTATTTGAATTTAATGTTTTGTGGTGCAGTTCTATCATGAGAATCCATTGATATCATTTACATCTCTGAGAAACCAATACTTTCGGAGATATGATTTGTCAAAGTTTGAACGAGAGCGCCAAAGCTCCTGTCCACAGGGCTTGAACCAATTTTTTCAATTTAATTTACCTTATGATGCAGTTCTATCAAAAGAAACCATTGATATCATTTCCAACTCTGAGAAAACGATACTTTCGGATACCTACATGATTTGTCAAAGTTTGAAGAAAAGCGTCAACGCCCCTCAGGGTTTTTCCACTTCTTTATAAAGTACGGGTGGCACGCCTGATGGTCACTGGTCACCAGGACTCTGTGTACAGAGTAATTTGCTATTCATTTTATATTCAATATGTCATAGCAATAATAATATCATGATCAACCCTAAGGCTTGTTTCACATGCATACGGTTCCATTCAGTTCGGTTCGTTTTCGGTTTCAACTGAAACGAATGACGCCCTTTCACACGTGTATACGGTTCATATTAGGTATACAGGCTCAATCACAATTCCAATTTATTCGCGACGTCAGATTCATCAAAGTTATTCAAAATTTGTACACAAACATGTTTGCATGCTTCATGCGTCTCCAATTTATCTTTATATTTTTCGGCAGTTTTGTCCCACAGCATTGGTTTAGATTTACAGCAGAAATCAGTCGATCCACATTTGGTAAACCATCATTTTTTCATGAATACTAAGATAGCAACGATATGCCGAACATATATATTTATGTTTATATTTCTATATTGAACAATTTGGGAAATATCGAAAGATATCTGCTCGATATGAGGTTAATACCACAGAACGAGACAGAAACAGAAAACATTATGAAAATATTTATCACTTTATGGATAAAACCGAAACTAAACCGTGTTTGTGTGAACGCTCTGGTTGATCTGTATTCCCAACACACGAATCCAAACCTGATAGAAACCTATTCGTGTCGAGGGAGTATTCGGTGCTGTACGGTTTCTATTCGGTATCGAATCTGAAACGAAGCACCGGTTCTCACTTGTCGCCAGCGACCGAATGGAAAACGAAAACGAACCGAACCGAATGGAACCGTATGCATGTGAAACAAGCCTAAGGATCCGAATTATCTCATATTTCACTCTAATATGTCTATTTTATTTCCAGATTTCCGTGGAGGAAGATCTCGATTGCCCTACGCGCCATGTGATTTGAAGGTTAGTATGATATCGATTCCATCTAGACCACATATCTCTCGTGCGACTGTAAAATGCGAGACATGCGGAAATATACCGAGCAGAAAAGATGAATGAGTTAATTATCCCTTTCAACTCGTATTCCATACCCGAAAAGGGTCCCAAGGCTCAAAGTTCCCATCGCGACTGTGCTTTTCTCTCCAATGGATTCATGTGCTACAGAATATGTCATATAATATTCCGCAGTAGCTTCTCGATTTTATAGCTGTTTCATAATGAATTGCTAACCGTTATGAAATGTCGTTGCCATAAAATGGGAGTCTAGAGAGTAGTAGCATAACTTTTCATGAAAAAAATGGCACTGCTGGATTTTTATGTAGATATGGGTTCCTTGAGGAATATACATTTCTGACCCATGTAGCCGTAAATAAAGAATATGGATTTTAATTACCAGTTTTCAGTGAAATAAATCATAATTTCACATAAACTCTAGCATGGCATGATTTGAAAAATAATCCGAATTTCATCCTAAATCGAATAAATTGGAACTTAATAACTTATTTCCACCAGAGCTGAGCCGAAGAATTGTGCTTAGTACATGAAGCGTTTTTGTGCTCCCGAGCACTTTTTAAAACCAGTGCTAAGTGCTTAGTAATTCAAGCACTTCATGGAAAGGCTTAGCGCTTAGTAATACCTTGAGTACTCCCGAGTAGTTCCGAGTATTACTAAGCACTAAGCTTTCCGAAATCTTGTCGTAACACGAATGTGTACCAGGGTGATAGATTATTGAGGCATGAACGTAACTGGTAATTATCAATTGGTTATTGATTGCTGTAATAGGGTCCACAACGACATGTGCGAGGAGGGTACCATTAAGGTGTCACACTTCCTGTTGTTAAACTGTCCTCCGGGACTTCTGATGGAAGTTAGGGATGGTTTAAGTCAGCGGTGAGTTTCCTTATTTTTGAAATATTTTAGAGACCACCTGAGATAGAGCAATGAAATTTGACGGTTTCAGTAATCAGCCCGAGTACGTTGATACCCTAGTTAAATAAGTTTTTGTAACCCCCACTAAAAGAAATGGGATGGGTGGGGTACTTTTTGAAATAAATGATTTTTTCTGCGGTAACGTACTGATAATTAGATAGTTTCCAAAACTCCGATCTTTTACCTTTCATTTGGTGTATCAACTTGGGGCTCACTTGGGGCTCAAGCGGTTCCAAAGATGTTATCAAAAGAATGTCACGAACACACAACATTCGCGATAACGGAGTATAGCACTGCATACGGATACGGATCGGCGTTTTCCAGCTTCCCCTTACCATATTATTATTATTATTATTAATTCCATGATAAGAGTCAAGGCATACGCCTATGGGACTCATACAAATAAAAATCAAATATGATGCACGTATTGACTAATGTAAACAAAAAAAAAGAAAAGAACAAAACTCCAACAAGAGAAAGAGGTAAAAATAAACTAATTAAAAATAAACTAATTATGAATGAGTCACCTTCACTAGCACTAACGCTCAGAATTAAACCACACATCAAAAGAATTCTTGAAACCGTTGACTGTGTTGGATCTTATTACAGTCTCCGGTAACCTATTCCAAGTTACTGAAATAATGCTGTCTCTGAGTAGTCTTAAAATTTTCCCTGTACAACTTCAATGAGTGTCCACGCAGATTCAGATTGTGGCTCAGTTGGAATAGGTGGGACATATTACAGCCAAGGATATTTTTCAATATTCGAAAAGCCACTATTGCGTCACCTCGCATCCTTCGGTCCACGAATGGTGTAAGCCGAAATATTTCCATGCGAGTTTCGTAACTAGGACGCACACGACCATATGGAATTCTTGTAACACGACGCTGTATTGTCTCCAGTAAATTAGTATCACCCACAAGAGTTGGACCCCAGACGGGCCCTGCGTATTCCATGATGGGTTGGATATAAGTCTTGTATAAAACTGAACATGTACTGGGGTCACAACCCCTGAAAGTTCGTTGGAAGAGATATGTTAAGCGAGATGCCTTCGAATATATGCTATGGATATGATTCGACCATGTTAATCCATGGGTTATTGTCACCCCCAAGTCAACCTGGGACTCCGTACTCACAATTCTGGTTCCATACAAAAAGTAACATTTCTTGGGGTTATTCTTACCAATATGGAGGACCGTACATTTTTCAATGTTCAGTGGGAGAAGCCAATTGGCACACCAATGGGAAACACTATCCAAATCATGTTGCAGTGTACTTGTATTGGACAGTGGATAATTGTAGATTTTAACATCATCCGCAAAAAAAGAAGACGGAGAAGAGATATGGTGGCATAAGTCAGAAATATACAATATGAATAACAGTGGACCAAGAACGGTGCCCTGTGGAACTCCACTTGCCACTGGTCTGGAGGTGGAAGAAGAATCGCCAACCCTCACACTGTAACTCCGGTTCCCAAGGAATGAAGAAATCCACATCAACAGGTTGCCTCTAATACCAAGGTGCTCCAGCTTATAGAGTAGTCGCTTGTGTGGGACCCTGTCGAATGCTTTTGAAAAATCCAAATACACTACGTCTATAGGTCTACCAGCATCATATGCCAAGGACCAGTCGTTCAGACATTGCAGGAGGTTTGTTATAACTGAACGCCCAGGTACAAAGCCGTGCTGATTCGGTGGGAGTAGTTCGTTTTCTCTTGCAAAGTTCAGTATCTGCTGGGCAATAATCCTCTCGCAAACCTTCGAAGCGACCGAAGTGAGGCTGATTGGTCGGTAATTATCCGGCATGAGTTTATCCCCCTTCTTGAAAATCGGGGTCACCGAGGAAACAAGCCAACCCTTTGGTAAAATATTGGAATGCATGGACTCGTTGAATATCATCGTAAGGGGCCGTGACAAACTTCCTGCACAAATCCTCAGTATGTTCGAGGAGAGTCCATCGGGGCCAGGTGAAGAGGCAGAATTCAACCCAGACAAGTGCTTCTCCACCACCTCCCTCGTGAATGCGACTTCAGTAAGACCTTCTCCACATCGTGGGAAGATAAGTCTTGGTACGGATCCACCAGGCTCTGCAGAAAAGGATGAAGAAAATGTGTCGGCCAAAGTCTCTGCCGATTCTTCATTTGTTGAGCACAATAGCCCACTAGGGTTCCGTACACGAGGCACTACCACTCTAGAATTTACAGTCGAGCGCACAAACTTAAAGAATTTCTTCCTATTATTTTGTTTCAATAAGTTGTCGATGTATTCCTTTCTTAACCTGGCCAACAGGGATGAGACGGAGTTTGAATAACTGCGATGAATTCTATAGTTTATTTCATTCCTAAATCTCAGGAATCATCCCACACAGCTCAGAGAAGTATTAAGTTTCTCAAAATCAATTCTGGTTATTTGTGTCGTTGTTTTATTAGGTGTCGTACTGGATATGAACTGTACTCGGGATGACAAAACTAAATGGTCCGAGCGTCCGAACGGTGGTAGATACTGACCGGTGCGAGAATATTTGTATCATTGACCAAAATCAGATCCAGAAGTGATGGATTGTTGCCGCTTCTGTAGCGAGTTGGTTTTTCAATGACCTGATGCAGGTTAGAGTTCAAGATGGATGTAGCAAGCTTGTAAGATCCAGTAACTACAGAAGGAAGATTAGTTGGTGAAATAGGCCATCTTATGTCAGGGCAGTTGAAATCTCCAAGGAATAAACTCGAAGGTGGTCGAAAACAACATCGTCAAAGATGGAAGGTCTAGGACGGTAGATACAACCGAGATATATACTGAAAAATTTACTGTTTACGTCAATGAATAAGTTGTCTATTCCCGGTGTGGCAAGGGAAGTAACATTTAGTGAACAAGAATCAGTGATTGAGCCATGCACATAAATACAGACACCGCCAAATCCTATAGTAGTAGAGCTGTCTTGGCGGTAGAGAGTGTAATTTTGTAATGAAAACAGACTATCTGGAAGGGCAGAACTTAGCCAAGACTCACTGATGAATACAAATAAAGGTTTGTGAACAATCACAAATGTAGCCAGTTCGGAATACTTTGAAGGAAGTGACTGCGTATTCGTATATACAAAATTCCACTCATTTACTTGCGTGGTCTGGAGTTTTTTGGAGTTGTCAGCTGCTCCCGAGAAACAATGGTTGGAGTACCTTTAAGGTACTTAATCGTTAGCAGCGGCTCTCCATTAGTTTTCCTTCTGTGAAGCTCGTCACGCAGGCTTTTGAGGTTTTCCGACTGTTTGGGCGTTAAATCATCTGAAATTTTCACATACTTGAAGTCACTATGACCAAGCAAAACCTTTTTGTTACGGAGAATCCTAGAAACTGTCTGCGGGCTAGAAAAGCTCACCTTCCACAACCGCGAATCATCTGAGCCCAGACTTATTATATCCACTATATGACCAACAGCTGAACTATCCACAAAGTCGATTATCCCTCGGACAGCCTGAGCATCAAGTCTGCGAGGAATATTATTCTCGTTCACAACTAAATTGTATGCTCTCTTAAATCTCTCGAGGATCTCCTGTGTTGAGTCGTGATTGGTATATTCCAAAGGCAATGAGAGGTCACTTTTCAGTTGGGCCATACTTTCGCTAATTGCTGCCATATTAGTCGTCATAGTACTCTGCTGATTTTCAATGTTATGCAGCCTGGAAGAATGAGTTTCTATAGCAGTCTGATGTTCGCTCAAAGTGGTGGAGTGTTCTTTCAACATGGATCGACAGCTTGATAACTCGCTCAGAATATCTGTTTGAGATGACTTAATCTCAGCAATATCCAGCAAGTCCTGAATAGTTGGTGTAAAGAGATGAAATTGCATTAGATATCTCAGAAACCTTCATCATCAAATCTGCGAAATGTTTTGTAGTGATGAGCTCCTCTGATGCTGGGAGCGAACATTCAGGATCCTGAACGCGTGAAACAGTTGACGACGAATGACTACGCAGCTTCTTACGTGTTTTGCACTGGGAACAATTGATAGAACCCTTGGTATCTCGAAGATAATCAACATCAGATATCGTCATGTTCACACATTGACAATGAAATGGCTTTTGACAGCCAGAGCACGAAATGGACGACTTCGAGTCATCGATGTCTTTGGAGCAAGAAGCACACTTATCTACCATATCGAAATAAATTTTCGTGAACAAAAGTATGGAATTGCCCCAATATAGTTGAGTAACCTGAGTAACAATGAAGGAAAGTTATATTCAAACACACTTCACTTTCATGGGCCGATATGAAAGACTTTCAAATTCACAAAGTTATTGGAAGACCACGGTAACATGGGTATTTACAAACAGAGGAAAGAAATCAATAAGGGATTCCGGGCAGATAATTCCTTATCAGCTGACAGACGAGACACATTTGCCCACATCAGATATCACAAATATGTTAATGACTCATCCAAACTGGAGTCGACGACGAATCGAAATTTGTATCAATTAATTCAAATTGAATGAAATCGGTCGTAAGTATTAATTAAAAAATACACAAACCTTAGATATCACCCTCCCCACCACTTTGTGGGGTTTTCAAACAACCGAAAGAGGGAAAAGAAAACGAAAAATTCAAAGAAACTTGGGAGCACCAGATATCACTTCTACAACTCAACACATGCATCAATCGGGGATTTTTTATCTTGACAGTGTCGTTAGGGACCATAGTTTCCATATTTTCAAGATATTAAGAAGTATACATGGTTTTTCAAAAAAGGCTAGTCATCTCTCAACTTCAAAAATTTTAATGTGATACCCTGTATACTTTATCATTTTTGAATTCTACGACAAATTTTAACGCCGGTTTGTGAGGAGAACTCTATTTAAGCAGCCGTTTTTGATTTATCTTTCAGGCAAATAGGCGCATTTTCAAAGCTTATAAAAATAACAAAATATCATGGACACTTCAATAAAAAAAAAAGTTCAAGCACTGGCGTGAAGTCAGGAGCTCTTGCGCGTATGCTCTATTGTACATTCTCCTGTATTGGACACCCTTAATCGAATTTACCATGGAAAATTATATAGTCCATTCTCCTGTATTGGACACTCTTGATTCGAATTTACAATGGAAAATTCGAATTGAGTGTCCAATACAGGAGAGTGGACAATTCAATTTACCATGGTAAATTCGATTAAGAGTGTCCAATACAGAAGAATGGACAATAGAACATACGCGCAAAAGCTCCTGATTTCACGTCAGTGCTTGAACCAATTTTTTTTTTCATAATTTTTTTAAAATTTTCTTGGGGTACGGTTCTTATAAAATTTCAAACACGTCTTTATGTCGATATTCTACAACTAGATACCAGGCTTCAATTCGATCGAGTCTGCCATCCTTCTACTAAACTCACACAAGGATGCTCGAATCTCCAACTTTAGGTATAGATCCGATCGTATTCAAACTTGGAACGTGGCATTAGAGGCTCTCACAAAATTTTAGCGATATCGGCCGTACAGTTACTGATATATAAAAATGTTTTCAATGATTTTTTAAAAGTTTTTCTTGTGATACGATCCTCACGAAATTTTGTAACAATTTTCGCGTTGGCATTATACAACTATTAACCATATTTGAATTGAATCGGTTTTGTATTTTTTGAGTTATTGAGGAAATAACAACGAAATTTCAGATGGTTATGGTTAACTCCAAAACCGTTCAGCAGATTAGGTCTATAAACAACATAAAATATTATAGTCAGATGCGCAACCTAACCTGAAAATTTTAAGTCTCTGTCCCTTTCCGTTCTCAGGTTATCGTGACATAAAAAATATTTTTTTTTAGTGATGCGACCATTTTCATCCAAAAACGAAAATTACAGACATTTGGGCAACTTGATAAGCAACCTGTTCCGTGGAACAAGAGCGCAAAAAAGCTGCTTTGTGCTCGAGTCTTGGGATCATTTTTATTGAGAACTTAGTGCTTAGGGCTCGAAGCACTTATCTGCAGTGCTCAGCACAGCTCTGATTTTTAATACCTCTAAATCTGCATGATTAAGAAAAGTAACGAAATCAAGCAATCATTAAAAGATAATTTGGGATGTAAATTCATCACTTGATGGTTTCCTCTGGGTTTTCTCTCCTAACCACTGGAAAATATCTGTGAAATAAAAAATTTAATCATTTTGGAATTGCTTCTCCGTGAGAAGCACTAGATATTTGTCAGAAGCGCTTAATAAACCAGAAGGGAACAACCTTAATTATAAAACAACTATTCTGAAACGTTTCGGAATCAATCAGCAATGTCGCGCTTGCTAATGACATGATTATGATTATACTGACCCTCATAGGTCTTCCCCTAGGATATCCCTTGGAAGCTCCTGTATGCTTGTGCGTCTACGGAGAGTCAGTTGTGTTCTGTGTCGACTTTGTTACTGTAACCTTATACGTGCTCATAACAAAAAATGCTCAGAAGGAATAGCATGAATTTCGAAAATTAACCCAAGGACCACTTATGAACTCCCCACCATTGGACACTACTCTATTTCCTCAAAACTGACTTGCACACTCACATAATCGACATGAGATGGAAATATAGCCCTCCAGTTCCTACCCAGTCTATCAACTTTCAGACAAATTTTGAAAAACAATTCAAAATTCCACACATCGTTCACCAATGTATTGAATTGCCACCGTATATACAAGTCCATATTTGAATTAGTTGCCCCTGTACATATTCTAGAAATTGCAATAATCAGTAAAACACGTGTATACCCCATTCACTTTCATAAAGTCTCCCGGTTGGCCATGATTTAGGTTTTTGTAACTAAAACATAGGCAGGTTGGCACTGCTGAGATATCGTCATTGTCAAAACAATTCGCCGAGACGTTGCCAATTTATACTCTCAACATAATCATAATATAATCTTTCATCCTAGACAAGATATTATCAGAGACCATTATCTTCGAATAATAAAAAAACTCTCCGCTTTGAAATTGAAAATGCCGAAAGTAGTTTTGAAGAACTGAAATCTGCAATAGGAAAACTTCATTCTATCTTAGGACATGTTGAACTCTCGAATGAAATTACTTAGTTTTCTATCACTATATTTTATTATATTATAAGGTATAAGAATGACTCGGGTTTCGTAGTACTACTACATTTTGAAACAGGTGTATTTCAAGTTGAGCAACAAGATATTTAAATGTCTTCTGGAGAAAAGTGGGGAATTCCATAGGTATTTCCAGTAACAGCAGTCGCCAGGACTTTGGAATTATTGAATTCTCATAATATCTTCTCAAATTCATTATTTTTCCGAAGTAAATTCAAATTGTGAAAAATACTTAATTAGGTAATACGACTTCTATGTGGAGAGGACAACGTTACGTAGTTATCTGACAGGAAAATGACTATAACCTAACAGTTTCAAAATATACACGGTGAAATGTGTCAAATTTTTATGGCCAACCGGGAGACATTATACAAGTGAATGGAGTATAGCAGGGTCTCTCAAACTTTTGACTCCACGAACCCCTTTTAAAGTTTCCAGATGACAGCGAACCCCTTAACTTATATATGGTGGTGGGAGCGTGCCACCATGTTTGCCTCATGTGCCTGCCAGTCATCAAGTCACCATTATGTAAATCTTGTCGCGAACCCCCTACTGTCAAATGGCGAACCCCTAGGGGTTCGCGTACCCCAGTTTGAGAAACCCTGGAGTATAGGAACCGATGTCGAATGTATACAGATGTGATTCGCGTGGAAAATAACTGAAATAATTTGCCCAGTTTTGGAAGTACTAAATTATTAATTTTCTTCTAAGGCTCCTAGTGGTCTGTTTTCAGTGAAATTTTGCACTCCCCAGAGGTCATTATTGGTCATCGAAATACCCAAAATAGAGTCAATCCGATATTTAGTTTCGGAATTTCAAGCGAAATATTCTGCAAATAGTTGAACATTTTTTGAATTTTTTCTAGGATTGCGATCCTCACGAAATTTTCCACAAGTGTTTGCGTTGTTTTTTGCATCTAACTACTGAGTTCCAATTCAATCAGATCAGTATTTTTTGAGTTATTGTTAAAACAAAACTTCCGAACTTTTTATATATTTTTTTCAGTTTGTAGCTATCCGATGAATACAAAACTTTGCATGGATATAAAGGTCATAATTCTACAGTTTGACGCTAAATTTTAGATAGATCGAGTGATCAATCCAGGAAATATTCATAGAAGAACTCCGAAACCACTCAATAGATTTCGCACATTAACGAAATTGACCGAGATATTCACGCTCCAAAACTACTCTGCAAATTTCAACTCAGTAACTCATTTCGTTTGAGAGTTACATTGGGTCGACTCGAATCGTTTTGAGATCATTTTTGCTAAAAAATTCCAAAAATACAGACATCTGGTCAAAATGATGGTACGCTTTTCCTAGCGGAACAAGCACGCAAAAATAATGCCGAGGCTTTGAATTAAACGATCTTGGAGGCCAATTGGCAAGACCATTTCGTGAAATTATGTGTTCACCAAATTACCGACGGATTCGTTGGCCATTCAACCAAAGATGGACAAAACTGGTTGGCACGATTACGAATTGAAACTTCTGAATCCTAGTCCACTCTTTCACGCCCATTAGCAATAGTTACTTTGGAACGCGCATTTCTTTATCGTGATTGTGATATTACATCTTATGAATGAGTGAAATTTATCCACTACTGGGTTGCGTTCGAATATTAACTTCGTAGAGTATTCGACTCGGAGTTCATTTTACTCCTGTCAAAATTGACATAACTCATGGGACGGAAAATCTCTTATCTTTGCCCCACTGTTTTGTGAATGTTTTGTGAGGTAATTTAATAGTTTTAATACTGCTCACAATATATATTTCTGATTAGAGTTACATATCGGTGAAGAAAACAATAATAATAGGTTCTTTCTTAAACCAACATAACCTATATTCCGATATTGGCACCTTCTGTCACTGTCAGAGTAAACTCCAGAGTAAATCTTGTCAAACCTTGGAGTTAATATTCGAACACAACCCAGCAGGAATAACCTGATCAAACGGATGATAAATCAATCATAAAATGGACTAAGGGTGCTATATGTTTCGAAAACTAAACTCTGATTTTGGTATGTTCAATGGTATAGTCCGTTTAAGATATATTGACATCAAGGGTGGCTTTGGAAAATCTAAATTCAGTTGGCAACGGTCCGTCTAGTTATATTTCAAGTCACATAATTTAGGTTGTTCGCATTGAAAATAACCATGAGCTGATGAAACTGTCATTTATTATTTATTTCTTACAATTTCGATATAACGAAAATCGAACAATTTGGGATAGTTTTTACATGTGTGTTTATAATTATTCGTACCGAGTTTGAGTATTTCCGCATCCTTGTGCTTTTAAAAATGTCTGGAATTGATTACGATACCTCTCGCCTAACAAAAAGGGAACACGAAGCAGTATATAGATGTTACTGTGAATTCTTCAGGGAATCTGTAGATATTACCGCCAGCATTGCTCTAGTGTTCCAGGTAAACTGTTATTCAACCACTAGGAGTGTATTCTGATTATTACATTGGCCATAATATTTCAGATTTCTTCAAGTACTGTTCGAAGAATTCTTAGGAAAAAAGAGGAAGGCACATCATTAAAACCTGGCAGCAGTTGTGGAAGAACTCCTGTGATATACGACTTTAAATTTAAAGAGACATTACATTAAATTCGAGATTGAATTAAAGGTTTTGAAAATTTGAGAGAGCACTTCACTGAAGGTTTTCTTTGATTAGTTCTTTCCTTCATGAACTCTACGAACTAAGCAAATCAAAGTTTGAAATAGAATTTTGAATCATTTAGTTTTTCAATATAAATTATAATACTAAAACGACAATTCATAGGAAAATGGCAAATAATCTTTTCTGTTCCTAGTTGCAATTGCAATCCATAAATCTCACAGCTTATGTAAAAAAAATGTACATAGTAAAGTTTTGGTTCTGATTTTTTTTGTGGAAAAATAAACACTTGAACTATTAGATATCATTGCATAAAGATTATAATATTTTACAAGCTATTACTTTCCAAGTTAAATTAAGACTGAAATAATAAGTCTGCTTAAACACTGATAAATTAACTCTTCTTCCAAAATAAGGCTCCATTATTCAAACTATACCTCTCAATAATTTATACAGATGAAGTAATAATAATAACATAATATTTATTAACATTATATTAATGAAATTATTCAATAACCAATATGGATTCAATAGATGAAAAGTGAGTTACTTATGGGCTTTTACACCTTGATTGATTCTCCAATGGCTTTGGATGAGGAACCTAAGTTCTAAGATATATTGATGCACATGAAAAAAAAAAAAAAGGTTCTTCATCCTGCATTAAAAAAGCTATCAAATTTTTGTTCTTCTCTATTATAAATAATTATGTTTCCAATTCCTTGAAATGGTTTCTGGGCATCAACCTCATATTTATGTTTGGTTCATCAGTCTACTGCAGTTGAACTTGGAAAATTATCCTTCCAAAATCTCAGGATAAAATACATTCGCGATTTGAATTTCCAAAGAACATCAAGAATGCATTTATAAGGGTCTTCGATTAATTACAAATAGGAGATAGCATTTAAAATATTCAAGGTTATGTTGATATTTATTTTCTCTGGTTACAGAACAGTAATTTTTTGTAACTAGAAATAAAGCACCAATTAGACGTTCAAGGCCTACTTCGATGTCAATATATCTTAAACGGACTATATATCGCTTCATGATTGAAATGACAAACCTTCCTAAACATAAATATCCAATAACTGTCGAATACACAAACGTCATTCAAAAGTTATCCCTATGTAGCCCAACATAAAGATAAGGATTTATGTATGATGTCTACTGGGTTGTGTACGAATATTAACTACACCAAGTAGAGTAGAGTTTTTGAAGGTTTGATGAATTTACTCCGGCCCGTATACTCGACGTTCGTAGAGATGGGTATTCGCATGCGATATCTCCTACAAGAAATTTCATCTCACTTCTCGCTCACTATTTAGTAGTAGAGAATAGTATATTCTAAAACAAGTTGCGGAATGGGCTCCTATTCAAACACGAATGCGAAATTAGAAAACGAGCGACGAAGGAGCGAGTTTTCGAACGCATGAGTGTTGAAATTGTGTTCTGCAATGAGTATTGGACGATATTTCCTCTATTTCAGGCAAGTTTTGTAAAATACTGTTGAAATTTAATGAAATATTCGAATTATACATCCTAGTGACTTTTATATTGTATGTTGGCAGTTGGTGTGACTGTTAAGGTAGAAACAGACTATGCCCACGTACGCCACGTACGCGACGCAACGCGATATCTGGACCCTTGAATTTATTTGCCAAGAAACACACTACACCGACGCTATCATACGCAACGCTATCCCACGCGGCCCACGCAACGCGATATCCGCCGATCCAGATCGACGGGGGAAGGTGTAGGGGATTGTAGATGCCAAGGTGGCGTAGATTAGTGTGTTTCTATAGAAATATACATTCGAAACACGTCAGTTAGATTTTGAAAAGATGGCAGATGAACAATTCATCGATTTAATTAAGAATTACGAGGTCATTTACAATATTAAATCCGCGGAATATCGCGATGCTACATTGAGAAATGCAGCATGGGAAGAAATAGCCCAGAAAATTGGCAAACCTGGCAAGTACCTACCTGTTACTATAATTTTCTAAAACATATTTGTACTGTAAGAATTGGCTTCAATATAGGCACGTTTTATACTGAATAATTGAATATGTGTGGGTATTTCTGTAGCAAGTACCTACATGCTACTAAATTCGTACTGTATGAATTCGAATTGGGTAGGTTATGTAAGTATATATACACAGTATAGGTACGTTTAATACTGAATAAATGAATATGTGGGGTATTTCTGTATAATTTACTTTAAAAAAAGGAGGTAAAAATACGACCCGTATATATTTATATAGATCTAATAGGCCTTCTATATAAATATGATTGTATTACAATTTCATAACGTAGGTAGGTGGTACCTATACTTGTGTATGATATTTTTGCACGTATTTCTCAATTACCTATTGGATTTTCATATTCCTTTTTTGTTTGCTTATTTATTTATGATATTAATGATTGGTAAAAGTTTATCAAAATGCATTCATTACTTTTTTAGCAAATAACCAAAATAAATGATGCGAATTTAGCCTGTTGTCCTTTAACTCGAAATGACATGAGTATTTATTTGTAGTCAGAGTTGTAGTCTCTCTAAAGTCATTAGGTACATACTTGCTTCTTATGTACTAGTTGATGTTTCATAAGTCATACACATAATGTTAATAAAAAAACATTTCATTTATTTATTAATACATTTTATTTTTATAGTAGAAATAAACCATGAACTAATCATTTTCGTTGGGTGGATTTTGTAATCCTCTTCTCACCATATTTAATTGCCATGGCACTGAACCCTCGCTTGAGATGAAATATTGTTTGAATTTTTCTCTGATATTATATGCATATTTCGTGTGATTCCTTCTAAGACAATCCAAAGTATTTAATGATTGTTGTGGTGTAGGTTCTGTTCCTCTTTCATCCTGCAGCTCAAAAGTGCTGCCCAAATAGTTATGGAGGCAGCATGCTGCTAGAACTATTTTGTCCACCATTTCTGGTTGTACCTGAACAGGCCCTTGAAATACCCGCCACCTTGCTCTCAATATCCCAAATGCGTTTTCCACGATTCTTCTGGCCCTAGACAATCGATAATTGAAAATTTTATTCGATTCATTATTGAGCAAAGCATTTTTGCTGTAAGATCTCAGTAAATATTGTTTAAGGGGAAATGCTTCATCGCCGACTATAATATACGGCAATGGTTCTGATCCTGGCATTAGAGGTCGATCTTCTGGTATGTTCAATTTCTTTTGACCCAATAGTTTACCCAGTGTTGATTTTTCGAAAATTCCCCCGTCACTATTTCTTCCGTAGGAGCCCACGTCTATCACTACAAATTTGTAATGGGCATCTACCAAAGCAAGAAGAACTATGGAATTTTGACCTTTGTAGTTCCAATAATCTGAGCCGCCTTTAATTGGACACTTTATGTTCACGTGTTTACCATCTAGAGCTCCTATGCAGTTTGGAAAATTCCAAAAGCGGGTGAAATCATTTGCTATTCGTTTCCACATTTCCGCTGTGGGTTGCGGCATCACGATAGGTCCAAGATGTTTCCAAATCGCTTCACAAACCTCCTGCACAATTATACGTATAGTAGCTAGGAATCTGTAAAATAAATAATACAAATTTTTAAAATTAGGTATGTTTAGGGCTAGATGATGCTGTGTGAATAGTAAATAACACAGTGAATATTCCCATATGGGAATATAGGGCTTCTTTTGGTTTGCAATTGAGACGGTCCAAGAACCGTTCAAAGTAGTCACACAGTCGTTTATTGTAATTGGACCTGGGTGAAACCTTTCATACGCTGCGTTTGTTCCACTATTTGGAACCCATTCGGTACCTACTGTCCTTACTACGAACCAAAACTTAGGCCTACACTCTACAGTCACTATAATTTCAGCATTATCGACTTTGTATGAGGCTCGAATAGACAATGGTACATGTGCGCAAAAGCTACTGACTTTTTAAGAATTTTTATTATTATTGTTGCAGTTGAAATGTGTAGAGAAAATTGGGCTAAGTTGCGAAATTGCTTCAACAATGCTATGAAACGACGCAAGAAAAAAAGTGGACAAGCTGGGAAAATTATTGCGCCTTGGCGGTTTGAGGAACAGATGTCGTTTTTGAAGCCATATTTAGAAGGCCGTCATACTACCGGAAACCTGGATGTTGCTGTATCTAATGCAAATTCCCCTCTTCCTTCTCCAGAGAGCGTTCCCCTTGAAGAAATTCATTTATTTTCCTCTGATAGCACTCCATCCCACACCAACACTCCCACATCCAATCCATCAAGCAAAAGAAAGGCCAGTTCTAGTAGGGACAATAACTTGGCCGATTTGGTGGAAATTATGAAAAACTCGCACGCAAGAAGAAGTAAAAAACAGGAAATGGATGATTTAGACACATTCTTTTTAAGTATGAGTAAAACGGTAAAGAAGCTCTCAAAGCAGGATCAAATTCCAATTAAAATTAATTTGCTTAAAGCTGTAAGTGAAGCAGAGCTCAAACAAGCAGAGTTGCAACAAAATATCTTGAGAGCACCAGTTACTATTGAGGATCAGATAATCAGCCAAAACCAAGAAAATATAAATTCTTCTTCTGGAAGTTTTTCACAAGCCTACACATCATATTCTTCCCCATCATATTTAGTTGAAATGCCTAAGACTCAAATTTCCGATGATACTAATCTTGTAAAAAATATTCAACTTTATTACGAAAATATACATTTTGAATAAAATTATCCTAAACAATTTCAATATTTATTGTTTATAATATATTTCATGAGCAGACGATACATGCAGGCTCTGTGGATCGAAAAAGTAAACTGCCGAACATATAGTTTGCGGAGGCCCAAAGACGGCCAACCTAAGAATTTTACAAATGGGTGAGCCATTTCTGAATATTCACGAAGTGATAACCAAGCTCCTAGTACGCATCAGATATATTAACACCATTTGGGCAAAACTATAACGCGATGTTCCCAGAACATACGCGCAAAATGATAATTTATACTTACCTTAGACAAACTGCTACTCTTTCTCTGGTACTTATCGGCTTCCGAAGATGTGTATTTTCTTTTTGTATATCGGATTCGATCATACCATGAATCTCCTCAAACTGTACTTTAGACATGCGGAAGTACATAAAAAATCGGTCTTCGTCAGATTCTAGTCTCCGCATCAATGTATGATATTCTCCATTTTTCTCTCTGTCTTTATTTATACAGGGTGTTTCATCATAAAGTGGACAAACCTATATGGCGTATAGGAGATATCGAGAGAATCATTTTTGGCTTATGACATATACCCCGTTTTCGAACCATAAGCGAGATACAGGGTGTTAAACCTCAGGATTGAGGCATTTTCAATCCAATATTGTCAGTTTTCTATAACATATCAAGTTATGATTTTACGTCACAGTGGAGTATTTCGGGGTACTTTATCTAGAAAAGTTCAAAATCAGTCAAAAAAAAAATTCAAAATGGCGGAAAACCTAAAATGCTCTTCAATTTTTTTCTCGGTTCCAAATTTGAATTTAATTTTTCGAACGTGCTCATTTTTATAAGAATTTCTTTACAAGAAATTTCTGATAAATCGACAACAAATTTTATTTTACAAGTCTACAGCAAAAAAAAAATTTCACCCAAAATTGTTGATTTTTCACACGGTGGTACTCTATCTCCTACCAAATACGAATCTGAAAACAGAATCGAAAAATATCAAACGGTTTCTTCGCTAGAGCCATCCGAATATGGCATTTTGACTTCTTGCTCAACTAAAAATAATTAAATTAATAATTAAACTGATTTGACTATGGGGGTTTGTTGTGTGAATTTTGGCTATCAAATTATTCCAAATCCTGGAAAAGAATTAATCACAAAATAGTTTTTTATGTTACTCTGATGGAATTCTTAAGTTCATCTCTAGACTCTAGACTGAGAAATGTTAATTGGAACTTATCTAAGAATGCTCAGAATCGTTAGCTAGCAACGGCGATTCACCGAACTGCTAGATTTTCAATTTTCACTTAGTAGAATATTACATTTCGATTGAAATGAATAGAAATGGGAAAATATTAGGAAGCAATGTCCTTTTGTAACTTAAATAATTTCGAAATTTCAATGATATTTTGAGGAATAATTAAACTTTTATCTAACTCGGAAATAAAGAACAAGAAATAGAATGGAAAAAATAATTTAATAACTCTGAAAAAAATTTAAATTCATAATTCATTCTCAAAAATATTTCCATTTTTCTGTAAACACCTTCTCGCTCTTTTCGCCATTGTATTCACCGATGCTGCAATCATTTCCGGGTTTCGGCGAATTTCGTCAGCAGCTGATTCAATTCGCTCAATAAGTTCTTCTCTCGAGTTTACTGGAGCTCGCTTGTCATAGACAAGGCTTTTCATGTGACCCCAGAAATAATAGTCAAGAGGTGTCAAATCTGGTGAACGAGGAGGCCATGCAACCGGTCCTAATCGACCAATCCATCGGTAGGGGTATTTAGTGTCTAAATACTCCCGTACAGTTCTCACTGTGTGAGCAGGACAACCGTCATGTTGGTACCAAATTCCTTGAAAATGGCTCAGAGGAATATCTTCCATTAGATTCGGCAAAGTCTCCCGCAAGAATTGATAATACGTATTTCCAGTCAACGTTTGAGGGAGAATGTAAGGTCCGATGATAAATCGATCCTTGATACCCGCCCAAACATTAACTGAAAACCTCTTTTGTCTATTCCTTTGTATTGTTGCATGCGGATTCTCTCTTTGCCATATAACAGTATTTTTACTATTAAAGAATCCGTCTCTATGAAACGTAGCTTCATCAGTGAAAAGAATTTTACCCAAGAAATTTCTATCAGCACGTTTTCTTCTAAGAACAAAGCGACAAAATTCTTTCCTTCTATCACAATCACCCTCTTCTAAGGTTTGAGTTTTTTGGTAATGATATGGACGGTAATTGTTTCGTTTCAAAATTCTCCATACAGTTGATCTGCTTCTCGTACTTAGATGATTCGCTAAAGTTTTCGTAGATATCTCCGGATTTCTATCAACCATATCCAGTATGCGTTCATCATACGTTCGGATAGATTCCTTCTTTTTGCGGGAGAGAGTACCATCCTCTCGTAATTTCCGTACTGTCGCCAGAAACGTCTTGAAATTTGGTAGTGCTCTACCTGGAAATCTGCGGGAGTAGATCTCTCTCGCTTTCCTCGCCGAGGAATTTCCTTCATAATACGCCTGAATCATATCATTTTTTTCCAAAACTGAATATTTCATTTTCATTCAAAACTAGATTGCGCTTCGAATAAAACGTCAAATTCGGTGAATCGCCGTTGCTAGGTAACGATTCTGAGCATTCTTAGATTAGTTCCAATTAACATTTCTCAGTCTAGAGTCTAGAGATGAACTTAAGATTTCCATCAGAGTAACATAAAAAACTTTTTTGTGATTAATTCTTTTCCAGGATTTGGAATAATTTGATAGCCAAAATTCACACAACAAACCCCCATAGTCAAATTATTAATTTAATTATTTTTAGTTGAGCAAGAAGTCAAAATGCCATATTCGGATGGCTCTAGCGAAAAAACCGTTTGATATTTTTCGATTCTGTTTTCAGATTCGTATTTGGTAGGAGATAGAGTACCACCGTGTGAAAAATCAACAATTTTGGGTGAAATTTTTTTTTTGCTGTAGACATGTAAAAAAAAATTTGTTGTCGATTTATCAGAAATTTCTTGTACAGAAATTCTTATAAAAATGAGCACGTTCGAAAAATTAAATTCAAATTTGGAACCGAGAAAAAAATTGGAGAGCATTTTAGGTTTTCCGCCATTTTGAATTTTTTTTTTGGCTGATTTTGAACTTTTCTAGATAAAGTACCCCGAAATACTCCACTGTGACGTAAAATCATAACTTGATATGTTATAGAAAACTGACAATATTGGATTGAAAATGCCTCAATCCTGAGGTTTAACACCCTGTATCTCGCTTATGGTTCGAAAACGGGGTATATGTCATAAGCCAAAAATGATTCTCTCGATATCTCATATACGCCATATAGGTTTGTCCACTTTATGATGAAACACCCTGTATTGTGTATCCAACATCTTCTCTTCTTAATTCTTTTTTTTTCTTGAGGCACGGACATATTCATGTACAAACAACAAACTCAATGAATCTTCCTCAAATTCACTATCTGAATCAGAAAACATCGTACTACTGACAAATGAAAACGACTGATGTCAGTATGCGTTGCGTACGTGGGTCAAGTATGCACGCTATCTTTCCCACGTTGCGTCGCGTACGTGGCGTACGTGGGCATAGTCTGTTTCTACCTTCAATCGTGTACGTAGTGCATATGGAGATCAGATTTAAAACAGTTTCTTAATAGCATTGAATGATTCAAAATTAGCAAGAAGGAATTCTCTAGTACCTTATTTTTTAATGAAAATGAAACTTTTCTCAACAATTATTTCACTATATCCAGATTATAACATGCGTTCAAAAAAATTTCGTGGTCAAGTAGGCTATGGAATTTTGAACGTCAATATTCTGCGTCTGAACGTATTTCAGTCCAGTCACAGAAAATTAACCTTTAAAATTCCATGGCCTACTTGACCATGAATTTTTTGAACGCACGTTATTATATTGACAATAATTGGCATGTGTTGAAATTTGATAGGATCGAATGTCATTGCTGACTACAACAAAACGAAAAATATAACTAGAAACAATGCGGGAATGAATTCATTACAGCACTGTTTTTAGTGCTGTAATGAACTCATTACGATACTGAAATAGAGAAACACATTTCAACCGACAATTCACATACGGAGTTTGCGCAGAGTCACTGACGATAAATCTCGTTGGAGAGATCTCTCTCAACATTTCGTGAATAGGGGCCCTGGCTGGAGTTTAATACTCTTCATCTAATATTCGAATGGATCTGGTATTCATTTCGAGTTCGAGTGACAGAAGGTGCCAGTAGCGGAATAGGTTATGTTGATATTTGAAGCTGAAAATGCAGATTGTACAATTACCGATGCTGTTAATCAATTTAGGAATAATGTTGAATTGGGAAATGATCCTGATAGCACCATTTTCGTGATCAATTAATATTCAGTACCTATACTGATATTAATACTTCATGGCTTGATATTTGATTAGTGTTAGTGGATTTGTGAAACCTAGAACAATTAGAACTACTTTTATTTTTTCTTTTACGGTACTTTCACTGGGGGAATCCAGTACACATATCTTTTCAGGGGTACATATATCTATTCCAGATACATCTTGAGATATATCCGATTTTTTTGTTACGTCACGCAGATGTGATCATATAATATTTTAAACAAACGCTCCTGACAGTTATTAGATGTAAACAGAGACATATGATATATAAATGACTTCATATGACAACTTTGGCAATTCAATTGGTTACATCTCATTTCCAAAAATGTAATCTAAAAGATTACCCTCCGTATTCACAAAGCATTCAATCTCCGTTGAGTCCTAACTGAGATCCTCAGTTAACGATAAATTTGAATCTTAACCTCAATTAACGTGAAAATTGACGTTAAACAGGCCTGTTACACCACCCTTAAATACGTTAACTGAGGCTGCGATTCAAATTTATCTTTAACTGAGGAACTCATTTAGGACTTAACGGAGATTTAATGCTTTGTGAATACGGCGGAGTATCTGCTTATAACAAATGCTATATCAGATGTGAAAGATTCGAAAAATGCGGCTAAACAAATGCTTAAAATGTAAAAGATGCATCTGATGTGAGTAAACAAACGCACCAATAAATTAGGTAATCAATATACAGGTAATCAATTTCCAGGGTATTTTGAATATAAAATACTTTTTGGCGCTCTAGTTCCTCGGAACTGAGTGCTTATCAATTTGCCCAAATGTCTGTAATTTTGGAATATTTCGATGAAAATGGTCTTAAACGATTTGGTTCGACTCACTGATCAAGAATCCGTGGTCGGAATTCATTCTGTCCGGCCGGTCCGGCCGGCCGGCCGGCCGTAAGCACGATTACTCTCGAACGGAATGAGCTAGAGAGTTGAAATTTTCAGAGTAGGTTTGGGGGATGAATATCTCGGCTAAGTTCGTTATTGGGCAAAATCGGACAGATGGTTTCGGAGTAACAAAAAAAAAAATTTTTTTTACGAAACAAATTCCAAATCAAATTTTACTAATAAGAAGTTTTATCATAAGAATCCATTCATATCATTTTCAACTCTAACAAGCTAATACTTTCGGAGATATGATTTTTCAAAATTTCAATAATAAATCGTATTTCAACGTTGTCACAGAATGATATTATTCTATGTATGAATATGAATTGTCATAATGTCAAATGATGTTCCTGACACATTATCTAATCAGTCGAAGAATTGTGAGCGAAGTGAGAAAAATCTCAGTTGTTTGCTCCCAAATTAGTTTTTCTCAGAAAATTCTTACATTTCGGAACTGAACATGAAGTAAGAGATCTGAGAGTAGTGAGACTGCTTTTCATCCATAGACATAGATATAACTCTCGAACGGAATGAGGTAGGTAGTTGAAATTTTCAGAGTAGTTTAGGGAGATGAATATCTCGGTTAAGTTCGTTATTGGGCAAAATTGGCCAGATTTAATTTGATTTCTTCCATGGTGCTTTTCTCATTCTCATGATTGCTCATTTAATCTTGATAAATAAACTATTATTTGAATTGAATTTCCTTTTGGATGCAGTTCTATTATATGAATACATTGATATAATTCCCAACTCTGAGAAACCAATACTTTCGGAGATATAATTTGTCTGTTTGAACTAGAGCGCCAGAAAGCTCCTGTCCACAGGGCTTGAACCCATTTTTTTATTTAGTTTTTGGCGCTGTTGTTCCTCGGTAAAGAGTGCCTATCAATTTGCCCCAATGTCTGTAATTTTCGAATTTTTGGATGAAAATGGTCTCAAACGATTGGTTTCGATTCACTGATCAAGAATCCGTTATCAAAATCAATTATGTCCGCGCGGCAAGTCCAGCCGTAGACAATATAACTCTCGAACGGAATGAACTATATAGTTGAAATTTTCAGAGTAGGTTTGGGAGATAAATATCTCGGTTAAGTTTTTTATTGGCAAAATCGACCGGAAGGTTTTGGACTAATAAAAAAAAAATGTTTTTCATTACAAATTTTGAATCCAATTATTTTTAAGATGCAATATCATCATAAGAATCCATTTATATAATTTTCAACTATAACAAATCAATACTTTTCGAGATATGAATTCTTATAAATTCCAATATTAAATCGTAACTCTATGCTTTCACAGAATGCTGCATCGAAAATTGACCATTTCTATGAATTTCATCTGTGTTCATACATTTCATCCTTGCCATCTCATCTACACATAAGAAACATGTCAAACAGTGTATGATTGAAGCTCTTGGATAATCAATATGATGATGATGATGGAAGTAACTACATACCTACTTTGGCAAGTTAATCAAATTGGGTTCAGAATATCTCCAGTAAAAAACAAAACTGGAATATTGGTTTCAATTTATATAATATAAGTTTCATAGTAGATTTGAGAAATGAAAATCGCTGATGAGTTCGTTATTGCGCAGAATTGGTCTGTTGGTTCTGGATTAATAATGTTTGGTACTCTTGTTGAATTTAAATTATTTTATGTTGAAGTTATATCATAAGAATACTGATATATATATAAATATATATATTAAGAATAAAAATGTTCCGGGTTGGACCGCGTCTGGAGCTTAATGTCGTTCGACGTTTCGGCTCCGATTTTGGAGCCATTAATAAGAACAATATGTAAAATGTGAGGGTTTCATCATCAGTAGTCTCGGAGATCACTGTATTTCTACTACTGCGAGAAGACTGATTAACTGGGGTACTCCGGCTTTCGCGCGATGTCTGTTTGAAAGTGTTTTGTCTATTTTTACTTGAAATGTCCGTCCAGTCTGATAGGATTTGATTATTTGGATAAGATATCTTGGAAGACCATTCGATACAAGTTTATGGATGAGTCCATCATGCCAAACTGTATCGAACGCTTTTTCGATATCCAAGCTTAATAATGCTGTAACTTTTCGTGTGTTGAAATTCCTTGTTATCTTGTCCGTAAGGTTCGCGAGTTGGAGAATAGTGCTGTGTCCGGCTCTAAATCCGTATTGTTCGTCTATTATTTGATTCTGGGTGTTTTCGTGTTCCGTGAGTCGATTTAATAGAAGTTTCTCAAAGATCTTAGACAATGATGGTAGAAGGCTGATAGGACGGTAATTGATGGCAAATTTAGAGTCTTTACTGGGTTTCAGGATAGGTAGGACAACTGCATTTTTCCAGGAAACCGGGAAGTAGCTTAGAAGGAGACAGCTATTGAAAATGTAATACAGTTGGATTATTGCCTTACGGGGTAGATTTTTGAGGGTTTTGTTGCGAATGCGGTCTTCGCCAGGAGCTTTATTATTTTTGAGACTTTTGATGATAGACTTTATCTCAGACGGGGAGGTGAGTTGGTCCCTAGGGACATGTTGGGGGTTTGTGGATAGGTCATCGATGGATTTTTTAACTAGTTTTCTAGTAGCTCTGTCTTTTCGTATGTTTCCGCTATATGATTCGCGATTTCTTCATCTTCGAATATAAGTCCGTTAGGGCTATGGAGGGTGCGGATGTTGTTGTATTCGCGATTTGATTTGAGTGAACGAGCAATTTTCCATAGGTCGTTCGTGTTGCTTATTTTTTCAGCAAGGTCTTCCCATTTTTTTAGTTTTGAGGGACCTAAGGGTTGCCTTGACGGTGTTTGATACGTCTTTGTATTGTTGGTAGAGTTCAGTTGTATGGTTTCTCTGGAGTCTTTTTCTGATGATGTTTTTTTGATTAATGAGCAATTTGACGTGGTCTGGGGTAAGCGTCTGTGGGTCATTTGGGGCTTCAGTTCTCTGCGTTGAACTCTTTAGACTTCGTTGTATTGTGACAGTAAGATCAGCGACTGATTTGTCGATGTCTTCCGTGGTATACATGAGGTTTGATATTGTCACGTATCTGTTAATTTTATCACGAAATTTTGTCCAGTTAATGTCGTAGTCGAATTTTTTAAATGAACTGTGAGCGTGATGGTTGATTTTGGGTAGGGTTGAGAGGACTGGGAGATGATCTGAGTCTAGTGCATTTATTGTGAAGGGCTGTGTGATACAAATGTTTTTTGTAATCATAAAATCTATAGTTGACGGATTCGCATTCCTTGGCGGATAATAAGTATACGAGTTTTGCGGAAAATTAAGAATGTAATTTGAGTTATCAAGAAGTCGTTTGAGGATTCTGCCATTACGGTTATTCGTAATGCAGTTCCAATCGGTATTTCTTGAATTGTAATCACCTAAGACGATTACCTTATCGCCCAAATTCATAAGGTCGGTGATTTCTTTAGGGTTAAGTGGAGAAGAATGGTCATTATAGATATTGGCAATGATAATGTCGTTAAGTTTAATTGCCTGACTTTCTAGGTTTTGTGTTTGGGTAATTATCTCAATGGGTTTAAGATGTTTCCGGTAATATATGATTAATCCCCCGTGTTCATTTTTGGGTTTGTGAAGGAAATAGAAATTTGGAAGTTTTGGGGGAGACTTTTTACCTAGTCTTGCCTCTTGAATGCATATAATTTCGATTTTTATTTCGTTACTGAGAATTTTTAATTGATTAATTTTGTTTGAAATGCCGTTTGCGGTCCAAGTAATAATGTTGAGGTCTTTTTTGAGTGGTTTAAAAACCATACTTTTGGGATATAGATTGAAGAATCATGAGTTTCTCTAGAGGGGTAGAAGTTTTCTTGAGGGAAGTTTTAAGTTCCCTAATCAAGGACAGCAATTGGGAAATATTGCATATTTGATTTAATTCGTTCAATTCATTCAGGATAGTCTGAAATTCGTTAAGGTTATCACTTTGGGCGATAGGGGGTTGTTTTTTAAGAGCACCGCTATATGACATGGGTGTTTGGATTGTGGTAGATTTCGTAATTGGGGCATTTGTTTTCATTGCTGGGAAAGACATGGCAGTTTTAGGGATTAGGTTTGTTGGAGTTTTGGCAGGGATGCTATGAGCTTTATTGTGAATTTCCACATACCTTACATATGCAGGACATCCTCTGTGATTTGCTGAGTGGGATCCTTCGCAATTCACGCACTTCACGATTTCTTTATTGTCTTTTAGCGGGCACTGAGCGGTCAGATGATTTTTCTCGCACTTAACGCATCGGGGGGGAAGGAAACAGTTTCCGGAACCGTGGCCGAATTTTTGGCATCGGAAACACTGGGGAACCGAATTCATTTTCACGTATTTTTGCCACTCTATTTTGATGTGGTCCAATTCGCGGATTTGCCTCACGTCGTTCAAATTAACTTTTTTCGGAAGGGTTAGTAGAAAAGAATGGCAATATTCACTTCTACCTTTCATTTTGACGCACTCAATGGTCTCGTCGGTTAATTTTAATTCAGTCTTAATTTTGAAAATAATTTCTTCAGGTTTCGTGAAACTGGCGGCTTTCACGACGATTTTCTTTGTAATTTCATCGCGGGGAGTATGGGTGAAAAAACCGACACCCTCACCTTTAAACGACGACATGAGTTTCTTATAATCACTGTATTCTGATACAAAAATTTTGGTTTCGTCTTTATTGTATTTTATGTTGAATTTGCCTTGGATGGGTTGATTAACGGAACATCGAGATGCTGTATTTATACTTGTCGAGGTTGGGGTAGGAGTGGGGGTGGTGGGGTACTGGGGAGGAGGGAGGCGAGAAATCAAAGGTTTCAACGTACGAGGTAATATTTGACCATCGTCGCGTTTGTTAAGGCAATCTGGACGTCCTTCAATTTCAAGGGCTTCACGAATAATACGGCTGGTAAGCATTTTCTCTATTGCAATGGTTCTGCTGCTAGCAAAGTCAATTTTGTGACCTTTATCAGCATGATGTTTAAGGAGAGCTGAGGATGATTCAGTTTTGCGTACTGCGAGTTGGTGTTCGTATACTCTGTTAGTCATGCGTCTGTTAGTTTGACCTATGATCAATTGCCTGCGAGGAAAATAGTATCGCTATAATCAATAGGTTGACTCTCACATACGACGAACCCGGCGCATTCGCCATATAGTAATGCGATATTATGATAATATGATTATACTGAAATTTAGCTGAGGTGAAAAGAATCTAAACAATTTTTGTGGGAAATGCAGCATGAACTTACTCCAGTGAAGAGGTCTTCTTTTACATCCGCTATAGTCAAATACCGAAAACCGTGCACAAATATCTCTTTTTGGCGCTCTTGTTCATCGGAACAGAGAGCATATCAATTTGCCCAAATGTCTGTAATTTTCGAATTTTGTGCAGAAAATGGTCTTAAACGATTTGGTTTGACTCACTGATCAAGAATCCATGCTCGAAATCGATTCTGTCCGGCCGTTAACACGATAGTTCTCGAACGGAACGAGCTAGACAGTTGAAATTTTCAGAGTGGGTTTGGGAGATAAATATCTCGGTTAGGTTTGTTATTGGGTGAAATTGGCCAGGTGGTTTCGGAGTAACAAAAAAAAAAAAAAACAATTTTTTTTTTTACATACAAATTTTAATCTCAATTTTTTTTTAAATAAAGTTTTATCATAAGAATCCATGGATATCGTTCTCAACTCTAACAAACTAATATTTTCGGAGATATATAATTTTTCAAAATTTCAATAATTATTCTCAATAATTCTATGATTTCATATAATACTCTAATTATAATTTGGTGATGTGTGTAAATCCAACATGAGATGATTCATAGACCTACGTTTTGAATTTAATTACGAAAATTCTTGAAAACTGACGTACAGAGGCCAAATCGAAACAGTAGGAAAGCCCTGTGGACAGAAGCTTCGGCGTTCTTGTTCGAACTTTGCCAAATCCAAACTCCGAAAGTATTGATTTTTCAGAGTTGGGAATAATATCAATGGCCCCTGATTCAACTTGTTCTATTATTATGCAGTTCTATAATCAGAATCCATTGATATAACCTACTGTGAGAAACCACTTTTGGAGATATGATTTGTCAAAGTTTAAACAAGACCGCCAAAGCTCCTGTCTACAGGGCTTGAACCAATTTTTTATTCGGAAAATATCACACTTCAAAGTAGACCTGAAAATTTGTTTATCCTGCTTCAAGTGGCTAGTATTTAGAGTATTTGTTCATATTTTATTTGCTTAGAAAACGCCTAAGAATATACATCTGAATCAACTATCGTCAATTTCATCTAAAATAGCTAATCTTAGTATCAATTAGAAATTTTTCAAATGACAACAAAATATTTGAACGTGATTGAAGTTTAGAAAAGCTTTTAAGGTATATGCTATTTTTTCTATAAACCCTTCATTTGTTATCAGCAAATTAATTGGAATCTGATACGAGCCTGTGAAAATATGGTGAATATTTCAAAGGAATCAAGATATATAGATACAACATTTCCATTTATTAATGTAATAGGATGTGTCATAATATATAGAGTTTCTGAATTGAAATATCCTCGGATTCGTTAATAAATCTGAGTAATCAATCGAAAATACTGAAAGGCACATATGCATATCAAGAGAAGAAAATTGTATCCGTCTGAATTTAAAATGCGAATGAATTTTCGTCATTTTTTATGCGGCTGATTGGATTCGTTTCTGAAAGCACATCATTCCTATGTAAATGGAGACAGCTCGAGAATATTCTGAACTTTCAAGGTGATTAATGTGTCCTCTGAGAGAAGGGGGACAGTTATGTATTTCTTACGTTAAGGGAATACGAAAATTGTATTATTTCACCCTCCTAGTGGATTCGTTAATTGTGCTATTACCATTTTTACAGGATTTTAATTAAACTTTTGTAAAATTTGTTAGTAATAAAGGAAACAATTAAGCTACTGAAATAGGTGGATTAGATGAATGTATGAATTAAAAATTTTTTCTCGAGAATTTTCTTTCAAAACTCGTACTCATTTCATAGCATATACCAATTGAGTTTCACTTGTCATTTTCATCGGCTGCAAATTTCTTCGGCATCCAATTTAACTTATCTTCATTCAACAATGAGCTTCTGGTTATAGAAGGGCCTTCGAACCAGCAAAAATTCGGTGATTGTAAAAAAAAAATCAGTGCTGTTTTTGCAAGAAAATCCGAGTCCTAGTACAAATTATAATGTGTATTTATTCAAAAAATGTAAGCGAATAGAAAACAAAAGGTAGCATTAGGTAAATCAAAGCCGATACGCCAAAAGCTTATTAAGCTATGTTGACATGGGTATTGAATCGAGAAAGTTAGGCATGCTTTCCTAAAATACGATCCGCGGCAAAAAATTTCGCTTGTTCGTGATTCACCTCCCATATAAACGCAGCTTTACTACTAGTATTATCTTTGCAATGCCTTCAACCCTTTTTGCGTGCATGCTCTAAGGAACAGCGGGCTACAATTTGGTCCAAAGGTCTGTAATTTTAGAATTTTTGGCTGAATATGGTCCCATTCCGTTAGGTACGACTTGAAATTTTCAGAGTAGGTGGTGAGTCCCAATACAACGGACAAGTTCGTTAATGGGCATAATCGGTCCAACGATTTCCAAGTCATATTTTGTCATCAATCAATACAGATCCGATCGAATTTAAACTTTGTAGCTAGTTGTAGTTGTAGAATACTAACACAAAGACGTTTGTGAAATTTTGTGAGAATCATATCACTAGAAAATTTTAAACAAATCATTAAAAGTACTATGAATGTCTCGATATCCTGAGAACGGAAAGAGATAGCGACCTGCAATTTCCAGGTTAGGTTGCGCATCCGAATAGGAGAGTTGAGGCATATTCGGCCCAACGGTTTCGGAGTCATACCCATCTGGAATATTATTTTCTCGATAACTCAAAAAATACAGGCCAGATCTAATTGAAGATTGGTAACTGCTTGTAGAATATCGACTTAAAAAGATTTGTGAAATTTTGTGAGTACCGTACCACTAGAAAATTTAAAAAGAATCACAAACAAATATTATGTATCTCACGATAACTTGAGAACGGAAGGAGATAGCGACTTGCAATTTACAGGGTAGGTTGCTTGTAGAATGCCGACCCACTAATGTTTGCGGAATTTGGTGAATATCATATCGCGGAGTTACTTTAGGCGTAAGATTTTTCGTAGTTCAATTCCAATTGAATGCATATATCAGAAATAAAAATTCTATGATCATATACGATTCTCTTGTTACTGAAGTCTGTCATTAAAATGGTATGAAATACATTCCATACCATTTTACGGGTCATATACTAAATTAGCTGAGAAAACGGTATACAGGGTTGGGATAAAGTATGGAACCAAGTAAATATCTTTTAAACGAAAAGAACGATATTTATCAAAATTTGCAGGTAAGTGCGATGGAACAAAATACATCTGATGTACATTTTTTTGTTAATAATATAATTCCGGTTTAACCGGAAATGCCCTCAACTTCTTTAATTTAAATGAAACACCCTATATATTTTTACAGATTTTGAATTCATACCTACTGAGTTTAGTGTCAAAAAATTTGTAAAAATGGGGAATAACTCACTGTTAATTGTACAATAGGTCAACAAGTCCAGAGCGTTCCTGCCAATAGGGTCCTTCATAAATGGCTTCGTATATACTTATGCATATATTTCACAAGTCAAATAGACCCCAGGGGGTTCATTGATTAGCCGAGAAAGCAAGAGCAGACGCGTCTGCTCTTGCTTTCTCGGCAAATCAATGAACCCCCTGGGGTCTATTTGACTTGTGAAATATATGCATAAGTATATTAATTATACGAAGCCATTTATGAAGGACCCTATTGGCAGGAACGCTCTAGACGTGTTGATTTATTAACAACGGTATCGCCATTTTTGGCGCTCTAGTTCCTCGGAACCGAGTGCTTATCAATTTGCCCAAATGTCTTTAATTTTCGAATTTTTCGATTAAAATGGTCTTATACGATTTGGTTCGACTCACTGATCAAGAATCCGTGGTCGAAATGCATTCTGTCCGGCCGGCCGGCCGTAGGCACGATAACTATCGAACGGAATGAGCTAGAGAATTGAAATTTTCAGAGTAGGTTTGGGGGATAAATATCTCGGCTAAGTTCGTTATTGGGCAAAATCGGACAGATGGTTTCGGAGTAACAAAAAAAAAATTTTTTTTTTCAAAACAAATTCCAAATTAATTTTTTTTTAATGAGCAGTTTTATCATAATAATCCATTAATGTCATTTTTAACTCTAACAAGCTAATACTTTCGGAGATATGATCTTTCAAAATTTCAATAATAAATCGTATTTCAACGTTGTCACAGAATGATATAATTCTATGTATGAATTGTCCTAATGTCAACTTATGTGTGCATGACATTATCTAATCAATCGAAAAATTGTGAGCGAAGTGAGAAAAATCTCAGTTGTTTGCTCCGAAATTAGTTTTTCTCAGAAAAGTCTTACATTTCGGAACGGAACATGAAGTTAGTAAGAGATCTGAGAGTAGAGAGACTGCTTTTCATCCATAGGCATAGATATAACTCTCGAACGGAATGAGGTAGGTAGTTGAAATTTTCAGAGTAGATTAGGGAGATGAATATCTCGGTTAAGTTCGTTATTGGGCAAAATTAGCCAGATTTAATTTGATTTCTTCCATGGTGCAGTTCTCATTCTCATGATTGCTCATTTAATCTTGATAAATAAACTATTATTTGAATTGAATTTCCTTTATGATGCGGTTATATCATATGAATACATTGATATAATTCCCAACTCTGAGAAACCAATACTTTCGGAGATATAATTTGTCTGTTTAAACTAGAGCGCCAGAAAGCTCCTGTCCACAGGGCTTGAACCTATTTTTACATTATTATTTTTGACACGTCTGCTCTTGCTTTCTCCGCGAATCAATGAACCCCCTGGGGTCTATTTGACTTGTGAAATATATGCATGCATAAGTTTATTAATTATACGAAGCCATTTATGGAGGACCCTATTGGCAGGAACGCTCTGGACTTGTTGATTTATTAACAACGGTATCGCCATTTTTCATTATTATGTACAATAGATGTATACATTTCATTAATGAAATGTCAATTCCATTAATGAAATGTACACTTATTGTACAACTCGAAAAATACTGATCCAATTTACTTTATTTTACGAGTTCTAGATTTCGACTCGCCAAATCTAGAACTGGACTGTAAAATAAAGAGAATTGGATCAGTATGTAAGAATTTTTTGAACGTATACTCTGCTTATTACCGCGGAAAACACTCACTTATATTTCTTCCAGAATTTCTCCTATCTTGCATCCAATATATCTAAAATTGAATCTATTAAAGTACATGAGTTTATGAGACGTGGCCCAAATAAAGAAGGGGACATTCCAAGTGCTTGGCCGTTTTGCATAATATATGCGAGCAGTTTGCAACAACGTTAACGGCGAATGTCAGCACGGAAAAGGCGAGAACGGACTTATCGCCGAAAGCAATTTGCGTTGAGATCGGAAAGCCAGAAATATTTCAAAAAATGGGTTCAGCCCTGTGGACAGGAGCTTTCTGGCGCTCTAGTTCAAACAGACAAATTATATCTCCGAAAGTATTGGTTTCTCAGAGATGAGAATTATATCAATGTATTCTCATGATAGAACTGCATCATAAAAGAAATGCAATTCAAATAATAGTTCATTTATCAAGGTTTAATGAGCGTCCTGAGAATGAGAACTGCACCATGGAAGAAATCAAATTAAATCTGGCCAATTTTGCCCAATAACGAACTTAACTGAGATATTCATCTCCCTCACCTACTCTGAAAATTTCAACCTCCTAGCTTATTCCGTTCGAGAGTTATTGTAGAAAAACTTTTTTTAAATTTTCAAATTTTTTTTTCGACACTTTGCGGTAAATTGGTCAATACAAAACTTCACATGCGTATAAAGGTCATGATTCTACAATTTGGTGCTAAATTTCAGAAAGATCAAGTGATCGGTTTCGGAAATATTCATAAAAAATATTTTTACTGAAATCGGCCATAACTCCGAAACCGCTTGATGGATTTCGCCCATTCCGAACTCGTCCGAGATATTTACGCTTCAAACCCACCTTGCAAATTTCAATCCGCTAACTCCTTTCGTTCAAGAGTTATCGTGCCTACGGCCGGCTGGCTGGCCGGACAGAATCGATTTCGACCTCGGATTCTTGATCAGTGAGTCGAACCAAATCGTTTGAGACCATTTTCAGCCATAAATTCCAAAATTATATACATTTGGGCAAATTGATAAGCACTCTGTTCCGAGGAACTAGAGCGCCAAAAAAACAAGTTTCGTATGACAATTGCCCAAAACAGGTTTAAAGTACTTACAAATAGTAGATATTCCATAACACATGTATGAAAGAAGAGAAGTAATAATGAAAAATTACCTTGTAATCGATGAAAAATTTCCTGATCTACGTTCACCAAATTTTCTCCACTCTCGAACTACAGAACTATGCTTTCAATATTTTCAAACATTTTTGGTGAGGTCCCCGTTGCATCGCTAAAATACGAGTATTTCAACCCCAATATTTTTGAAGTTATAATATTCCCTTCCGTCAGTCCCGTCATAAATTGGGAGAACTGAGCATTCTATGTCTATGGGTGAAAAGCAGTCTCACTACTCTCAGATCCCTTACTTCATGTTCCGTTCCGAAATGTAAGACTTTTCTGAGAAAAACTAATTTCGGAGCAAACAACTGAGATTTTTCTCACTTCGCTCACATTTCGGAATACACTTTATTCTCATAATTCTTCGATTTATTAGATAATGTCATGTCTCAGGAAAATAAGTTGACATTATGACAATTCATACATAGAATAATTATATCATTCTGTGGAAACGTAGTAATACGATTTACTATTGAAATTTTGAAAAATCATATCTCCGAAAGTATTAGCTTGTTAGAGTTAAAAATGATATCATTGGATTCTTATGGTAAAATTGCTTATTGAAAAAAAATTAATTTGGAATTTGTTCTGTAAAAAAAATTTTTTTTTTGTTACTCCGAAATCATCTGTCCGATTTGCCCAATAACGAACTTAGCCGAGATATTTATCTCCCAAACCTACTCTGAAAATTTCAACTGTCTAGCTCATTCCGTTCGAGAGTTATCGTGCCTACGGCCGGCCGGCCGGACAGAATGAATTTCGACCACGGATTCTTGATCAGTGAGTCGAACCAAATCGTTTAAGACCATTTACATCGAAAAATTACAGACATTTGGGCAAATTGATAAGCACTCAGTTCCGAGGAACTAGAACGCCAAAAAAGTGGGAAAGCCCTGTGGACAAGAGCTTTGGCGCTCTTGTTCAAACTTTGACACATCATATCACCGAAAGTATTTATTTCTCAGAGTTGGGAATGGTATCAATGTATTCTTATGATAGAACTGCACCAAGAAAGAAATCGAATTAAAAAAAGGTATAATATCATATTATAATCCTCATAATTCTACGATAGCTGAAATGAATTTGACTTTCTCTCATAGAAAAACAAGATGACATGTGCGAGTATGAGAATAATTATAGTACGATTACGACTCATTATTGAAATATCGAAAGATCATATCTCCGAAAGTATTATTTTGTTGAAGTTGAAAATGATATCAATGGATTTTCATGGTAACACTGCATCTTAAAAAAAAATTGATTTCAAATTGGTAATGTAAGAAAAATTTTTTTTTTCGTTACTCCGAAACCATTCTTCCGATTTTGCTCAATAACGAACTCAACCGAGATATTTATATCCCAAACCTACTCTGAGAATTTCAACTTCTTAGCTCGTTCTATTCGAGAGTTATTGTAGAAACAAAATTAAAAACTATTTTTTTGCACTTTACGGCAACCCGATCAATACAAAACTTCGCATACATAAAAAAGGAGTTATACTACAATTTGATGCTTAATTTCAGATAGATCGAGTGATCGGTTTCAGAAAAATTCATAAAAATTATTTTTAATAAAAACGACCATAACTCCGAAAACGCTGAGCGGATTTCGCCCGAAAACGAACTCGTCCAAGATAATTACGCTCCAAACCTACTCTGCAAATTCTAATTCTCTAACTCCCTTCGTTCGTGAGTTATCGTGTTAACGGACGGCCGGCCGGCCCTACGACCAGACATAATCGATTTCGTCCACGGATTCTTGATCAGTTAGTCGAACCAAACCGTTTAAAACCAATTTCAGCCAAAAATTAGAAAATTACAGAAATTTGGGCAAATTGATAAGCACTCTGTTCCGAGGAACTAGAGCGCCAAAAAGTTCGACACAAGCGCCGACATGAAGTTAGGAGCTTTCTGTTATCTATTCACGCCTCAGACAACTACACGAACACTACTTGAACCTGCACGTTGTCAATCAAGTACTAGATTTCCATTCGATCAGATCTGTACCTCTGAAAATATGAGGGAAATATAATTCAGCGGAATCTGACAAATTTAAATTATTTGGAGAAAAATTTTTATTTTTTCTTGAAGAAATATTTTTATTTTTTTTTCTAGTGATACGATGCTTAATAAATTCGGTGAGTATTAGCGCATCGGCATTCTACAACTAATTACCAAGTTTCAAATCAATCGAATATGTATTTTTTAGTTATTGAGGAAATAACAACAAAATTACGGATGGGTTCAATTCCGAAATCATTTGGCGGATTATGCCGATTAGTATACTAAATTTTCGCATTCGAATGAGTAACCTACCCTAAAAATTGCAAGTCGCTTTCAATTTCCGTGTGGAAGTTATCGCGGCAACGGTTGGCCGGACGGACAGAATCGAATTCTCATCACCGATTCGAGACAATTTTTGGCGAAATATTCGAAAATTACAGAAATTTGCCAAATTGATAGTACACTGTGCCCTAGAACATGCGATCAAAAGGGAGCTTTGATGTTCAACCACTCTTAATCCCATGTTGTGGTTAAAATGAAGGCTCTCGTAGAATTTCAACGATATCTGACGGATAGTTTCTGATTTTCTCAAATATAGTTTTTTTAATTTTCCAGTCATGAAATTTTGCACAAATCTTTGTGTCGTTCTTTTCCAACTATTTACCGTACTTTGATTCGATCAGATTACTATTTTTCGAGATATTGGGAAAACAAAATTTCAAATACCTACCCTAAAAATTTCAACTCTCTAACTCATTAAGTTCGAGCATAATAGTGCTGACGGACAAAATCAATTTTGACTTCAGATTCTTGATCAGTGAGTCAAAACTAATCGTTTAAGACTATTCTCGGCCAAATATTCGAAAATTACAGAAATTTGGACGACTTGATAGGCACTCTGTTCAGATGAACAGTGCGCCAAAAAAGAAACATTTTGAACAAGTTGACAATGGTAGAAGAATTTTGCAATTCGAAGTGACAATGACATACCAGTGAATACGAGTCGTGTGGAATCAAAGCCATGTATAGAATTCTATACATCTTATTCCACTATAGACCTAAAATTAAAAAATTATAGACATTTGGGAATAATTATAACGCCCTAGTAGCAACTCGCAAAAAACTCCTGAAAACCATTTAAAGAACGTAATGAAAATTCTGCAAGTTTAACTTTGTTGACAAACTCTCTCCAAAATTTTCATCATAATATTATATGATCTGCGTTATAAAAATGCAGTGGTGGAAATGCGGAAATCCCTAGACCTGGATGAAGAGTGGTGAGAATGGCTGCATAAATGATGGTGTAAAATTTGAAACATTTCTTATTTAGACCCAGTTACAAGTTCTCCATCCATTCCTGAAGCACATTCCATTGACTTCAATGAAGCT
This sequence comes from Halyzia sedecimguttata, assembly GCA_937662695.2. Taxonomy (NCBI): domain Eukaryota; kingdom Metazoa; phylum Arthropoda; class Insecta; order Coleoptera; family Coccinellidae; genus Halyzia; species Halyzia sedecimguttata. The sequence goes on from OW569417.2 coordinate 36,057,192, forward strand.
TTCTGAAGTCATTTTCGAACAGGCTCCGTCACAAGCATATTCTCGAGGTACTCTGCGGATAATAAACCTTTATTGTTTGCTTTTCACGTTCTGATACATTCCTTGCGAAAATCTGAAATGAGCTTTCCGCAAGGCAGTCTCGTGTACATTTTCAGTCTGATTAAAATTAGTTCCGATCCTGTGGAAGAGAGTGAAACTTTGCCAATTCCATTTTATGGTAATTTCCAATACACAGAGATCGAGCTCATATGATGCTCTAGTTGGCTGGTATCCGCGCTTTGCATTTATACCACTTCGAAATTATACTCCAGATGATTTTCGCAAATGTATATGGTATGAATCTGTTTCTTCATTGGTTCATTTTAAAGTGGGGAATTAAGCTGAACTAATCAAATGGCAATTTATTTGTGCATCTGCCATACATTTCGTTTCGAATCGTCAAGGATAAGTTTGAAGAACTTCGGTTATTTGAATTTTAGGGGTGGAATTATTCCCCCCCCTCGATTTCAAGTAAGCGTTAGAATCTTTGGAATATAAGTTTTCGAATAGTAGTTTTGTATTATATTTACATTAAATGTTGGATTTTTATCTTTGTCTAGGGAAATAATGATTCTTGCCTACACTCTGGAGTAACTAAATAGAACGCTGTCTTAACATGTACAGTTTTATTTACGGAGCTCTACAATCTTTAACTTATCGCCACCGTCATCGAAAATATATGAAATATAGTCAATACTATATTGACCTTCCTACCATCTCGATACTATATATTTCTCCATCACACTTAGTCCAACTGTTTTGCACACGTTTTAAGGGGAACAAAGTCCTAAATCAACTTCCTTAGCATCTAAAGGATTCTACCGAACTCCCATACTATTTTCAACCCCGCTCGACTAGACCAATGTGACTACTTACCATCCACCCCTTCTCTCTTAGCTTTTACCGCTTTCATAGGGTTGTACTACCACGGTAGTGTTCAACGCTGATTGGTGAATCCCTGCTGAGATACCAAGAATGTTCCACGAGAACGGCAACTTACACCAATCTATAATTTGTAGATCTTGGGCCTCACACTAAGTAAAATAAGCGTTGCTACAAAATGTATGAAACACCTAACATTAGTTTGTTCTTAGAATTTCATTTTGAGGAAAAGGGGTTACTAGACGGATTAATGGGCTTCGAGGTGGTCCAACGCCCGACAGCAGGATTACGCTCCAACGCAATGAGTTTAAGTTTTCAGGGCAGGTTTGGAGTCCAAATGAGCTAGCTATGTTCGTTTATGGGTATGTTTTCCCATTAATTCGACAAATACTAATCTGATCGAGTCAAAGCACGGTAATTAGTTGAAAAATACTGACACTTAGACGTGTGCCAAATATTTTGAGTATCGCATGACTGGGAAATAAAAAAAAATATTTAAAAAAATCCTGTATCTATCCGTCAGATATCGTTGAAATTATACGAGAGCCTTCAGAACCTTATTTTACAGTAACGATCTAGATTATAAATCGATGTGATCTATATTGGTGAAGATTTTTCCGAAATATCTAAGTATTGCAACGGTCAGGGTATACTGGTCAACTGTTTTTACATTCGACCAAACAACAGTTTTTGGATTTTTGATGTGTCTCGAAAGAATTAAAGTAATCATGACGTGTTCGCATAGATCATTATTATTAGTGATTATTTGTGTTATCTCTCTATCTTCGAGTTCATGTCATGTTGTATGAAATGACAGGCACTGACAGACAAACTAGTGTTAAAATGATGAGATTTAACAAAACCCAAACTTGGTGATCATGTTGATAGGCTGGAACCAGTCTAGCAAGTTACAAACAATGAATGGAAATTTGTTAGCTATCCAAAAAAATCTCACTTTCTCATTTTTTTGAATAGGTACTCAAACAAGTAAGTATTTCAAAGTGAAAATATATATAAAGTACCGTAAAAGGTGGTGACTTGAAATCACGGGGGTGTCTTGAAACATTCTGCACAATTTTATTGATACCTCTACTGACATCAGTTGGTGAGTAGTGGAAGGTCCAGTGTCGGACCATTCCTTGTGTAAGTATGCCTAACCTAAAATAACTGTGTTTCAACCGCCGATAATAAATCGTTCGCCTGAGAAGAAATCAATATTATTGAACTGAAATCTAGTGAAATATTTGGGGTGAATACTTCCGTGTATACAGACCAATCCAAGAAATTTAATTGTGAGTAATATTTTTTTTCCGAATTCGCATACTGTTGACAAGAGATTATATCCCTTGAACATCTTTCAATATAATGAAAACAGAACACAGAACCGGCTTTATTTATTTTGGTAATTTCAGTGGTCACTTGAAACAAAATGGTGAAGACGTATAAACGAAAGATTAGAGCTAGACACTATGTGAATTATGAAGGAGAACAACTGCAACGGGCCATTGATAAACGGAAGAGTAGGAAGAGTGAGATTCTGTCCTGAACACTCCTGAAAGAATGCGACGAGGTGGTTTTCAATTCAAAGATATCACATTGATTTAAAATAATGAAATAACATTGTTCCTTATTTGAATATTAAACTTTTCTGTGATTTTGTTGATATTTCATTCATTTCAAAATATTTATCTACTTATGATTTAATCAGGTATAATTTTTAGAATACGGTATGCATTTCAAGACGCCTATTCTGCAGCAAGACATGCAATATCTATGGGATACAATGCGTATTTCAAGTCACCCCTTTTTGGTGGTGACTTGAAATGACGGATATTTAAAAAAAAAAGTACATATATAGTCGACTAAATAATATTTCGGTCAACAGAATATGTTCGTTAGATTCTAGATTTTGATATAAAAGTATCAATTTTCGTTTATCAAATTTTTCTCTAATTTTATCACCTTTGGAAGTTTGTATCCATTTCAAGTCACCACCTTTTACGGTACCTATATAAAAAGTAATACAAAGAGAATAACGCTTTAGGAAAGCGAACCACTAGTTATTGTAGATGAAAGGACTAGCAGAGACCAAAGTTTTGGAGCAATAAAAAGTAATTATAAATATTTGGTCAGAGGAAGCTTACATAAGCAAGGTTTTTATTATTATTATTATTATTATTATAGTATATATATTTAGTATTATGTTTATTTTATGCAGTCCACAGTTACATGTGAGACACCTTATGTCTTGTATTATTGACATTTAAGTATTCTGCAAAGAATTTAGGATACATTTTTACGAATAATATATATTTACATATATAGGTACACTTAACTAGATTTTTTTGTATTTTTTTAGGTTGTGGGTATCATGTACATCAGATGTTGAGATGTTATATTTGTTCTTGAGAGCTTATATGCTTTAGCCTCCTCTCTTCATACCAAATAATAATAGAGACCATCCCACTGTCAGCAAGTCAGAATGACATAAAAAAAACAACACATTCTTGTCAAGGGTGTTACAAAGCTTTCACAGCTCTTAATTGTCAAATCAGCATAATTCTGATTCTCAGTTCATTATATCATATGATATACTAGCTGCCCGCCCGGTTGAAATACTGATACTAAATATTCTACAGAATTTCTTTATATACAACGTTCACAGCATTTTTGTCGTCAGACAATACAAACATGTGTTCTTTAGAGGTTACTCTGGAAAGAGCGACATATAATTGGCCATGTGGAAAACACTCAACGCTCAAATATAAGTCTGTAGCGTTTAAGGTTGGACCCTGCGATTTATTAATGGTCATTGCAAAATATATCTTTACCGGAAATTGCAGGCGTTTAAATTGGATCAGTAAATCCGATGATATCAGAGGAATTTAGGGAATCAATATATCTATCCTGGCTGAGGCGAGCCTCACGCTCTACAGATGATTCTCTGGCTCTCTGTATTCGATTTCTATCCCTATCCTGGCTGTACCGCCCCCCCCCCCCCCCAAAATTGTGATAATATATTCTCCAATTTCCAAGATCCTCACCCAAACTGTCCCATAAGAGATAAGCCGATAAGAGAGTACCAGATCCGTACAAGGTTGTTTTCATTTCTATCGAAACAACTCTGACAAAACGGTTATCGAAGGAATTTGGGTTGATTTTTTCTTAAAGTTACTTGAAACGTGAGTATTTTCGTATATTATTAGTTGTCAAAATTACTGCTATACAGAATGTTTTTTGTCAATTGTCAATTCATGGTTTCTCGTTTGAAACAAGAATCGATTTTGGAGATTGAAATGCCCCTCAATATTTCAGCTTATTTTACAGCCAAGTTCTAGATTTAAACTCGACCGTATCTATATTACTGGAAATATTTGGAAGATATTATATTTTTTTCTGCAGCTAAGCAGCTTAAGGCAAGTTCTTCAAACTTGAACAGCAAGCCAAATCCCCTGTCCACTGAGCATTCCCACTCGTTACACACTATCAGTGTGACAAATTTCAGAATAAGTAAGCAACAAATAATTCTCAAGATTTTCGCTTAGTGTCTGACGAAGGAGTCTGAGTTAGGTTCTGAAACGTTACAGAAAATTTTTTTTATCGTTTGTGTGGTTTTCTTTGTTTATTAGGCAACATTGTCCTATGCATGGCTTATGACAAATATCTAGTGTTTCTTATGCTAACAATTTTCAAAAGAATTAATATTTATAGTATATAGATATTTTTCAGAGATTGGGAGAGAAATCCAAGAAAATAAACCATGAAGTGAATTATTGAATATCCGCTAAAAATTCGCAGTATTTCCCGTTTTGAGTGATAGTTTTGACCTTTAGAATAGAATAGAATAGAATATGTTTTATTTCCCAAATGGATGATATACAATACAATAATATACAATACATAATGAAGGGGAAACCAGTTTACCTACCCACCTGTTAATATGAGTTATTACATCTGGAAAATTCAAGGATATACGCATAATCTAACATATCTAAGTGGAAGCACGCTTGAATTCCACCACTTCTCGTGTTTTTCTAACAGATCGTGACGATAATAATTCCCTACGTAATATGATGTTTGAGAATCATGCAGATGTTATTCTGAAGTTTCATCGCTGAAATGGAATCTTTCCATCGAAACTACTTGTTTACAGCTGGTATTAAGCGTCATTTCCGAATTAAACAACCGATTCGAAGTTGTAATCCTGGGAATAACGAATGATTATGTCCTAGTTTTTCACAGTTTCGTATCCTTCGCTGTTCTCCCCCAATTCTTCACACCGCATTAGTGAAAGTTCCACCCTCACGCATGTTCCTAGGCGAGACAGGAATTGATTGCAGATTTTCTGTACTTTAACTGGGGAGAAACAGGGCGTGTATGATAAGTTTCGTATTTATGTATCTGTAACTGACGCCACTCGTGATACTAGACGCCATCTGACACCCAAACTCTGAAGTTTGACATTCTGGAAGATACAGGGTGTTTATTAATTAGACTTGATCCTTCAAAGTGGATATACTAGACGTCATTTGCAACGAATTGAGTCTAGTGAATCATGATCCGAAAATATATGGTTACGAAGATATGGCGATTTTTCAACTTTTTGGTAATTTTCTTCTTTGTTATCGAAAATAATTAATTTTGTGAAAACTTCTTGACTATAAATATTCAATGAACATTTTTTGTAGAGCTGAAGATATGGTTATCATTTCATGCGAAAAAGTATTTACTAATAAATTAGATAACCTGAGATATAGGGGGCCATAAATGGCATCAACTATTTTCCTCATAAAATCTTGATGAAACAATTGATAGTTACTCGAAAAAATTTTACGAACTTGGTGCACAAATTCAAAAACTTGCTTGTTTCATTGTCTTTTCAAAAAGGTACATATGTCGATAATTCGTTCACGAAATCAAAAATTTGGCCGGAAAACCAAGCGGGTAACAGACTTTTTCCTCATTTCACTCGTGATTCGTAAGCGGGCCATATTTTGATCACTCTTTAGAGTTAATCTCAGTTGATTGAGGGTTATTACAATTTTCATTCGAGAAATACTGTAATTTTTTTCTATTTGTAGTAGTCCTACTCGTAACAATCAATTAATAATCACGTTAATCACAAGTAAAGAAGAAGATAGATGACCAAGTATCGAAAGAGCTTGTTACTTGGTCGGATTTCCGACTATATTTTTTGATCTGGGAAAATTTATTACATATGTAACTTTTTTGTAAGTTCATCAACCAAGGAAGTTTTTTCACTTATTTTTACGCAAAGTTGATTCTATTTTTTTCGAGAAATACGCAATTGAAATGAAAATTTAATGAGAAAAATAATGGATGCCACTTCAGACTCTTCATTTTTCAGTTTATTCGAATTTTGGGTGAATGAATTTTCCTGGGGATAATCCTCATCTCATCAGCTTTCAAAAAAACTTTACTTATATATTTAGCGTTGATTAATTCTTTAACTGTTTTCGATGGTAAGTCGGAAAACTTTCAAAAAGTCGAAATGTCAATATATCTCAGTAACCATAGACTTGTGGAGCTATTCACTGTTATCGAGAGAGCTCATTACTTGGTCTGATTTCCGGCTATATTTTTTGATCTCGTGGGAAAATTTATTACATATGTAACCTTTTGGATAGTTCATCAACCAAGGAAGTTTTTTCACTTATTTTTACGCAAAGTCGAAACATCAATATATCTCAGTAGGCATAGACTTTTGGACCATGGTTCACTGGACTCAAATCGTTGAAAATGATTTCTAGTATAACCCCGTTAAAGGATCACGTCAAATTACCAAACACCCGGTACACGTGTCCGAAATATTTCGTTTCATGAACGTTATTTGTGTGTATACAGGCAGTGGCGGATTTACAATTTCCGGGGCCCTACGCTAGAAAACTTTGAAGGGACCTCCTACTTTTTCGCTTTAATTCCAAATAAATTCTCAATGGAAACTCGGATTCTTCCAAACAAAACTAAAAGTGTATTAATAAAAAATAAGGTATATCAAAACAAATATAAGAAATGGATGATAGCCAATAACAAAGTGGAAAATATTTCAACAAGAGTAAATCAAGTACAAAATATCAAAAAAAAATATTTCTACAAAAGAAACAATCTCAATGAGGATGAAATAATATATATAATAAACAGAATACAGAGCAACTGATTCACGAGGGAAAACATTCCTTTCTTATTTTCATGTCTGCAAATTATTTTATTGCAGCATCATAATTCAGACTGTTCATTAAGTATATCACTTTCGATTGAAAGTATTCTTGAAAACCACACAACAATATTATGTCGGGTGCCTTATACAGAAAATCAATTTGAGCAGCCTGTTCTATCATCGCTCAAATTGTAGTACTCAATGAGTCAATAACATGTTGGAAGAATGTTATTCCGAAATTGTGAAACTGAAACTGTAAAACTTACCTTTTATCGTTGAATGAGAACATGTCGAAGTAAAAGTCAAATATGAACAAGTTGGAACAGCTCTGTAGCCAGGGGCTTTGGCACCTATCCAGGTACTGAACTCGCCCAACGCTGCTTAGCTCCAGAAAAAAATTATATTCCCAATATTTCCAAGAAATTAAATCCGACTGTAAACACAAGTATCCAAAAAAAACTGGGACACTTTTTTGGACGAGAATGGTCTCAAACGATTTGTTTCGACCCAAATACATACATCAACATTATGAAAATACTGTATACAGGAACATGACTCACTACTTAAGGAAGTAAAAGGTGATATTAACCTCGGTGGTCAACGAACAGTAATATCTTTTGATGATTCCATTATGTTGTTTTCTATAGTCTTCATACACTACATCATGAAAATGATAAAATTCTAAATATTCTGTATCAGCACCCCCAATAGTAATAGTAATAGTAATAGTAATAGTAATAGTAATAGTAATATAGTAATAGTAATCTTTATTCATGCTTTACAATTAGATAGACATTGTTTGCACTCGTCGATATAATAGAGAGAGAAAAAAATATCACAGTATATAGTCACATACACAAATATATATATACATTTATACGTGTATGCATAGTATACACATATGACAATTTTGAAAAGAATATAATAATAAATATAACATAATAATAAATTAATCACAACACAAATAAAAGCCCTCAGAGGTATTGTATAATAGGTCACAGTATAATATCACAGTTTAAAAATTCATCTATGTCGTAAAATGCACCCCTAATTAAAAAATTCCTTACCGCATCAAAAGACATGTTCTTGTATTGTCCTGGAACTTTGTTATATAGTTTTATCGACATATAAGATGAGCATGTCTGAGATAAAGTCAATCTACAAAAATCCGGTTTTAAAAGATTCCTGCCTCTAGTGCCATACTCGTGGCTGCTTCCAATTTGAGTATACTTATGTTTGTTTTTATGGCAGCTTACTAATGCTTCCAAAATATAGAGACATATATTTATACATAAGTTATTCAATTGCAACAAGTCAATATTATTTTTGGTATCAAAACAGTCTTGTATATATTCACAAATTCAAGATTCGGAAACTAGTTTTTCACCACAGAATATTTCCAAAGTAGTAATTATAAGCAAATAAAAAATAAGGTTATGTAAATTATACCTCGGCAGATGACATGTTTGAATACATATCATTCATATTTATATTCATAGAATATTGAAACTTTGAAAAATGATATCTCCGATAATAATAATAATAATATTTATTGATCCTTATAGACACATCTTTGTGTATAGGACAAGTCAAAATAAACATTACATTTCAACCTTCATTTAAAAGTTGTGGACAATCCTGAAGAAATTCAGTTACAGAATAATAACATTTAGTTGACAGTATAATTTTCACTTTGTTTTTAAATGCTAAGATGTTGAGGGATTTCAAAAATTTAGGAAGACAGTTATACAACCTTATACACTGGTACATTGGAGATTTCTCGTATTTAACAGTTCTGTGCTTGGGCACAAGCAAAATGTCTTGATTTCTTGTTCTATAATTATGATTATTCGATAAACTGGTCCAATTTCTTTCATTTTCCTTAGCATACAACAAACATTTAAATATGTATATACAGGGCAGTGATAGCAAATTGTTTGTAACAAAAGTGGGTCTACAAGATGTACGAGAACTAAGGTTGAAAATTCGACGAATGATCCGCTTCTGAGCGATAAAAGCTCTGTTGAAGTCAGTACAATTACCCCATAGTAAGATGTTGTACGAAAGTACACTGTACACAATGCTATAATAAACCTGAACTAAAGAACTGAGTGGTAGCATGTCCCTTACTCTAGAGATGGCAAAAAAAGAGCTGTTAAGTTTTTTGCAAAGCATTTCAATATGAGTGGACCAGCTCAGGTTCCTATCAATGTATATACCCAAGAATTTACAACTGGCAGCAGATGTTATACAGAAGTCTGAGTGATCTATTTTCAGAGTACCAGCTGGATTATTCCTTAAACCAAAATAAATGCAAACAGTTTTATTGACATTTGCTATCACTCTGTTTGTCTGGCACCAAACAACAAACTGGCTTATAATTGCCTCGCACGCATGGTGGAGTTCCTCGCAACTCCCCGCTGCGACCACTACAGAGGTGTCATCAGCAAAGAGTATAAGCAGAAAAGCGGCCAAATGAGTTGGCAAATCATTTATAAATAACAAAAATAATAGTGGTCCCAGCACGGAACCTTGAGGAACCCCACAGTCGATCTGGAATTTATTCGATAGTATAAGCTTGTTAGATTTGAAGATAGTATCAATGGATTCTTATGATGAAACTGCATCTTAAAAATAAATTTATTCCGAATTTGTAATGTAAAAAAAATTTGTTACTCTGAAACCACTGTCCGAAACCACTGTCAACTGTCTAGCTCATTCCGTTCGAGAGTTATCACGTTAACGGCCGACCGCATGGCCGGACGGCCAGACGACCGAACTGTTTTATTTTTATGCCCTAAGGTGGTTGATTAAAAACTAAATTTGACCTATCTGAGCGTTTTGCTTAGAAACATTCAGTAACGCAGTTATGAATTTTGTTCCTTACTTTATCTACACACTGTATATTATGTCAACAAGCTAGTAATATTGTGAAGCTTAAGCCAAGTGTTTTCTTTCACTGAATAATTTGTCAATAATATGTCACCAAGTGATTAGCGAGAACTGATCTGAATCAATCTAAACTTAACCAGTAAATCTTCGGTAATATATTGAGATGTTGGGCACCTTTTCCAATTGGCATGGAAGCATTTCCAGAGTTTTCACTTTAAATCATCAATAATCCAACTAAAACAAATCTGAAGTAGAATCCAGACGGAAACGAGTTTATTCACTTCAAGTTCGCTGTTTCGAATCCGTTTAATTTATTTTCGAAAGAGGCGAAAAAGCAGGTTCGTAGCGAATAAATTAGAGACCATTAGAAAGTCACCTGTCATGCTGGAGCATCCCATTTTATGCCCGCGCACACTGAGTACCGAACCTCACGATTCGGAAAAACCAATTAGGGATTGTACATCACAAAGGAACGAAGCCTTCGTGACCGACTTCGCAATATCGAACGACAGTTTTCTGTCTTGAAGGAAATTTGGGAAGAAATCTTGTTAGATGCAGAGCGCAAAGCGTTCAGACGCCTCAGGCTCCACGGATGGAATACTTGAAATAATTCACCATTGATTGGTTCAGATGCCAGAAAAATAATATGGGGCCTTTTTCATATCACTTGAGCGCTCCTGGCATTGCGTTCGTATGTGGGGGGATGATTAATATTATTGGTTTTTGGAGCTCCAGTATCTCACTTCGGAGCAAGCAGGACTGAAGGAGGACAAGTCGATTGAGAATGGGAGGAATCAACAGATATAACCATCAGAAATTGAATGCTTGTGGCTTTCACTGGATGCAAATTCATACTAACTCATGAAAAATTATACAGGGTGACTCTTGGAGTTGTATATTAATTTCAACTATGGATTCCTCCTGTCCGAATCAATCAGAGTGCCTATCAATTCATCCAAATATCTTCAATTTTTGGAATTTTGGTCTCAAATGATTAGCTTCAACTCACTGATGAAGAAGTTTCTTAGCCTGGAGTGCCTTCTCACAAGTTTATTGACATTCTCATTTTTTTTTATTCAAAATATTTATTGTTTATCTTATTTTGAATTGATATCGAAAAAGCCACCTGATGTTCAATCAAAAATTCTGCTTTTTGCGCGTATGTTCTGGAGAACATATCGCGTTATCATTTTGCCCAAAAATGTCTGTAATATTCGAATTTTTCAACGAAAATGGTCTCAAACTATTGGGTTCGACTTCTTGATGGAGAACCGACGAAAATGGTCTCAAACTATTGGGTTCGACTTCTTGATGGCCGGCCGACTGACCGGCCGTCCGGCCATTGCCTCGATAACTTGAGAACATAAATAACTATCGACTTGAAATTTTCAGAGTAGGTGGTACATCCCAATACGATGGACAAGTTCGTTAATGGGCATAATTGGGCCAATGGTTTCCGAGTAATAATTCTGTTTTCAACCTATATGAATTCGGTCGAATTGAAACTTGATGAATAGTTGTAGAACATGAACCTCAGCACGTTCGTGAAATTTTATGAGAATCGTATCGCTAGAAAATTATTAAAAAATATTTTTGTTGTCACGATAACCTGAGAACGGAAAGAGGTAGCGGCTTGAAGTTTTCAGGTTAGGTTGTGAATCTGAACGCGACATTTGACTTTGTTTATAAGCATAATCGGCCAAACGGTTTTAGAGATATAGCCATCTGAAATTTGATTGTTTTTTTTCCTCATTAACTCGAAAAATACGAATCCGATTGAATTCAAACATGGTTATTAGTTGTAGAATGCCAACGCCAAAATATTTAAGGAATCTTTGAAAATTAAAAAAAAAATCTATATATCAGTAACTATCCGTCTGAAATTGCTGAAATTTTGCAAGAGCCTTTAGAACCTAACTCTACTGCCAAGTTTTAAGTTTTAACACGATCGGTTAAATATTGTTGGAGATTCGAACAGCCTTGTGTGAGTTCAGTAAGATATGGGTGACCGATGCCTCGATAACTTTCGAACGAAAGGAGATAGGGACTTGCAATTTTCAGGGTAGGTTGCGTATCCGAATGGGAGAATTGAGTTCGTTTTTGGTCATAATCGGTCCAACAGTTTCCTAGGTATACCCACCTGGAATATTATTTCCTCGATAACTCAAAAAATAATGATTCGATCGAATTGATGCTTAGTAGCTAGTTAGTAGAAAATCAACACAAGGACGTTGTTGAAATTTTGTAAGAACCGTACCCCTAGAAAATTTCAAAAAAATTATGAAAAAAAAATTGACGTGAAGTCAGGAGCTTTTACGCGTATGTTTTATTGTCTATTATCCTGTATTAGACTTAATCGAATTTACCATGGTAAATTATGTTGTCCATTCTCCTATATCGGACACTATATCGAATTTACCATGGTAAATTCGAATTAAGAGTGTTGATTTTTTGTTTTTCATAAAAAAACTGTGAATATAATATTCCTTGTATTTGTGGTAAATCATACACAGGAGAAACGTCAAGACCACTAGAAGTGAGAAAGTCAGAGCATAAGAATAACTTGAGAAATAGAGACATACAGAAAGCAAAAATAACAGAACATGTATGTACAATCCAAGGAGATCATATGATTGATTGGAGTAATACAAAGATTCTAATGACAGAACTTGATTATATTAAAAGGAAACTTAAGGAGTCAACTTGTATTTTATTGTACAGAGAATGCAATTTTGTAAAGAAAATATTTGCGTTTAACTTTTTGGCATATTTCGATAAATAATCTCATATATCCCAATCAGAACACCTGAAGCCCTAACATGAATATTATTCAGCCTCACCTAGATGCCTCCTAACCTAATACCAAGTTTGTCCCTCTCGTCGTGGAATACCCTGTATTCACACTTCAGCAGAACCCAGTTGGAAAAGTTTCAACTCTCGCATAAACCTAGGTCGCTCGGAGACGCAAAATTGTGTACATTTCGGGAGTGGTTCAACTTTTTTTAGGACCCAATTACGAAAGTATACTATTCGAAAATAATAAACATGAATTTAATTGGGCCACTCTTCAATATACATAGAATTACCATTTACCAGCGTCTCTTTTTTATGAAATCATTGAATGGAAAAAATAATGAGAATATGTCGAGCGGGACGTGATCAAACATTACCGAATAATATTATTATATTCTGGACTGACAGAAAACATACACACTGAACAAATGAAGATTAGAAACATAAAGGGATGAAATGTAGTGTTGACGTTTTCGGTCGTACAGGAAAATCGGATTCTCGCTGTTCATAGAATTCAATATAGGATGTATTATAAGTCTTTTGTATTACGCTCAAAATATTTCTGTCCTTCCTCCTGTAAAAATTATACAACTTTTCAAACATTCGAGAGGACGGCTAATTCTACATGTATCTAGAAATTAAGTTAACATAGTTTTATGGCATATTTAGCTGAAATAATAAGACGGAAACTTCATATAAAGCTAACGAGTGATTTTTTAACAACTTTTTTTTGGCAACACTGTTTTGACAGCTGACGCGGTTTTCGTGCCTGTCAAACATGTTCAGTTTCGTCTATAATTTAACCATGGATCGACTTACAAACGAACCACGATTGCAAATAATTAAATTTTATTACCAAATGTATGCTCGGTTATGGTCAGTTTGGTCGACATTCTCAGGTGGCTACTCGGAATCTTGTGACTAAATTTCGCACCAAATTCACACTATTGGACATTAAACCACCTACACGCATACGTAGAGTGCGGACAGAGGAAAATATCGTTACTGTATACTCCAGTGTTAGTGATGATAGTGAATTGTCGCCGTTCGCAGCAAGTGGGCCTCTGTTATTCCACTACGTGGAAAATTTTGCTGAAGGATTTAGATGTGAAACCACTTATAATACAGCTGGAGCAAGAATTGAAGCCGCATGTCCTACCACAACTGCTAACTTTTTAATGAATGTGTGCTGGCAAAGTTGGATGAAGATCCACTTTTTTATCGCAAAATTCTGTGGCCGTCTAGATTGTTTGATTAAACGCCTAGACTATTTTTTGTGGGGCTATGTTAAGGCTTATGTCTATAGCGCGATGTCCGCAACGATTGACGCACTGGGAGCCAATATTGAACAATTTAATCGTGAGATACCGGCCGATATGTTGGAGAGAGTATGCCAAAATTGGACCCGCCGTATGGACCATTTGAAGCGTAGCCGCGGCCAACATTTACATGAAATAATCTTTAAACATTAAATTATATAGATCATTCTATCTACTGAAATAATGATTTCATACATTTTTCTGAATTGTATGTGTTTTTTTTTCAAACTAAATCCAAAAGATCTTAAAAAATCACCCATTATATACAGAAAGGTTCTGATTCCGAAATACAGACTGTTGATGTTCAAAAAGACGGTTGAATCTACATGGTATCTCGAAATTAAGTTAACATAATTCAATAGTACATTCTACGTCTAAGAATAGGATGGACAGTATGGACACTCCACACAAACCTATATCCAGAAAGGTTATGTTTTCGAAATACGTTGACGTTAATTCCCTGAAGACGAAAACGGTTTATCCTACGGACATAAGACCAGTATACCTTTTTGGCGCTCTTGTTCCTCGGAACAGAGTGCTTATCAATTTGCCCAAATGTCTGTAATTTTCGAATTTTTGGCTGAAAATGGTCTCAAACGATTTGGTTCAACTCACTGATCAAGAATCCGTGGTCGAAATCGATTCTGTCCAGCCGGCCGTCCATCCGTTAACACGATAACTTTCAAACGGAAGGAGTTAGAGGATTGAAATTTGCAGGGTAGGTTTGGAGCATAAATATCTTGGACGAGTTTGTTAACGGTCGAAATCCACCAAGCGGTTTACCAATTACTCGATCTGTCTGAAATTCAGCATCAAATTGAAAAATAATTACCTCTATATGAATGCAAAGTTTGGTATTGATCGGGTTACCGTAAAGTGTAGAAAAATTTTTTTTTAATTTTAAAATTTCGTTTCTACGATAACTCTCGAACAGAATGATCTAGGTAGTTGGAATTTTCAGAGTAGGTTTGGGAGATAAATATCTCAGCTAAGTTCGTTATTGGGTAGAATAAGTCAGACAATTTCGATGTAACGGAAAAAAAAAATTTAATTTACAAATTTCAAATTCAATTTTATTTTAAGATGCAGTTTCACCATAAAAATCCATTGATATCAATATCAACTCTAACAAGAAAATACTTTCGGAGATATGATTTTTCGAAATTTCAATAATGAATCGTACTTCAATGTTTTCGCAGAATGTTATCATTTTCTATCTTAGCTTTATTATATGATCTGTGTTTATACTCGTACATTTCATCCTCTTCTATAAGAAAGAGTCAAATTCATTTCAGCCATTTCAATTTGATTTCTTCCATGGTGCAGTTCTCATTCTCAGATTGCTCATTTAATCTTGATAAATAAACTATTATTTGAATTGAATTTCCTTTATGATGCAGTTCTATTATAAGAATATATTGATATCATTCCCAACTCTTAGAAACCAATACTTTCGGAGATATGATGTGTCAAAGTTTGAACATGAGCGCCAAAGCTGCTGTCCACAGGGCTTGAACCAATTTTTTTCTTCTTAATATTATCTGGAAAATAGGAAACCAAAAATATAAAATAATTCCTCAATATTTCATAATCTGTTCTAAACATTTTCAGGTTTATACAAATGTTGGACATGTAGACGAACCAACTCGTGGGATTGCTCGTCCAGTTGAAATTTTTATTTAGAAGTTTCCAGCACTGTGAAGAACGAAAAACCCGCATTTCTCTTTAATCAGGACAGTGTTATTTGCAACCTTGAAACAAACTCAGCGCAACAAGTACGACCTCCAGAAGTCATTCAATGGAGCCAATATTTTCCTTCTTTCCCCTATGTCAGAGTTTTTGTTCAGTTCAGAATGTTGGAAGTTTTCATCTAAATTGCCCATTTAACGTTATCCCGGAAGTATGAGAAGGAAGGACCTATGTTCAGATCCTTGGTTGAAAACAACGGAATGAATTCATGCTCCATTTCCATTTCTCTAGTCTTTGAGAGCTATGAAAAGATACGGGCTTCCGGAGAATTTTCCCTTTGTCTTTTCACTTCTACCCCAAAATATGTCTAGTAGGGTGTCATCTGACTAGACAAGCAAAAGATGAAAGCCACAGAAATGTTATGTTATGGCAAATTGCTTATTCAACATACGAAATGAAGGCTTTCTCTAGGAGAACATATATACATACAGGAGAAGTCAAGGGGTATTATTTGAAATAGAAGATTTTTTCAAGAATATTATTCCATAGAAAAAATACATACAGGGTGAGTCTTCGAGTTGTATCTTAATTTTAACCGTAGAGTCCTTTCATTAAATGAAACACCTTTTACATTTGCCATTTTTCCAGATTCGTTTTAGGTAAGAATTTATATGCGTTTAAAGATTTTACAATGAACTGATACACCTCTGCACATTCTTTATCTACCTGTTGAACATAGAAATCCTCGATTGATTTATTATAGTATAAATCATCTGAAAACTGTATGATCTGATGCTTGAAATTCAATTGTTCTAAAAACTCAAGTCTTATGAAATGGTTTTTTATAATCTTAATTCAGCATTTGTAAAATAGTGTAATGTAAAATTAATGAAATATAGCGCGAAAATTTCAAGTTGTTGGAGACAAATTCATGCGGATTTATTTACTCTGGAAAAATAGGGGTTGGATCAAAGTATAGAGCGCATTTTGGATTCAGCATAACGAATGTGATATATTATGTTTCCACGTTCATGCTTTTCGAGAGATTAATTTTCCAAAAATGTCCACCCCACTTTTCATCATTTCTAATAATTCAATCGGACTGAAAATATTTCCGTAACTTCGCAGGGTGATGTATTAATAATAAATTCCGTCCAATATATCCGGAGAAAAAGTTCGCAAGTATGGAGGGCTAGTGAAAATAATATATATTAAATTCTTTGATAGAGAGCTTTATAAGAAGTGTCACAGAGGTTAGTGTAACGGGGTACGATACAATTCGATGCATGATACAAGAGCTTAGGGAAAAACCGCAGAAAAAACCCTATCTCTCTGTGAGTGTTACGATTTGTAAATATTGAATTTGTTCACAGAATTAGCTGGAATTTAAAACATTGATGGGCATTTCTTCCGAAACAGATCGCTTATCAATTTGCCCAAATGTCTGTAATTTTCGAATTTTTGGCTGAAAATGATCTTAAACGTTTTGGTTAAACTCACTGATTAAGAATCCGTGGTCAAAAACGATTATGTCCAGCTGTCCGTCCTTCCGGCCGTTAACACGATAACTCTCAACCGGGATGAGCTAGACAGTTGAAATTTCCAGAGTAGGTTTGGGAGATGAATATCTGGGTTAAGTTCGTTATCGGGCAAAATTTTTAAAACCTCTTTTTACATAACAAAAATTCGAATTCCATTTTTTTTAACATGGAGATTCATCATAAGAATCCATTGACATCATTCCCAACTCTAAAAAGCTAATAGTTTCAGAGGTATGATTTTCCAAAATTCCAACAAAAAGGCCGCGATAATAGCGCCTGCATAATAATACTCACTGTGACGCTACGAATTGCCGTGCAGAACGGGAGTGTTACGTGGCATCAGTTATCGAATCTAGTTCTAACGATCATTCAGTGTGAAACGTTATTCCGTCACTCCACCGCCTTCTACTTACTGTTTGATACTCGCATCTACAGTGAAACTCCTCATGTTAGGGGCATCTTGCAAAGGAACCTCTTGAGCAGTCTACAGTATAGTTCCGTTAGCAAGAAACGTAATCTCGTTCCTTCACCGTGACTTATCCATCGAATATCAGATCGGCTTATCCAAGTGCATCCCCAGTAGAAATATTGTGATAATCCACCACTTCCGTGTGCTACTAGGCTAGGTGCGTTCAGTCAGTGTGTATTGAACGATTTCGAGAATCCCGGCACAAGGACTTCTGCCGAAAGTACTTTGATGCAAAGTGAATATCCCCGACCCCATTTTGATTTTATAAAATACTCATTAAGACATATTGTTTTTCAAAAACCGCACCATTTTATAAGAATACTTTGGAGAATAGATAATTTCAACCTTCGAATTTGTTATTAGTAATCCCCTTGGACAATAGTTAATCGTAATTGTATGATTTCATAGTCATAGAATGCTCTAATTATAATTTACTGATGTATGTAACTCCAACATATGAGGTGGGTCATAGACCTACGTTTTTGTATGATGCAGTTCTATCATAAGAATCCATTGGTATCATTCCTGACTCTGAGAAAACAATACTTTTGGAAATATGATTTGTCAAAGTTTGAATAAGAGCGCCAAAACTCCTATACACAGGGCTTTCCCACATTTCTTTTGAAACAGCCTTTGTCTTTTCACCTGAGCTGAATTTGGAAAAATGGTAAATAAAAAAGTGTTTCATTTTATGATAAGAATCTATGGTTAAAATTAATGTAAATTAACTCAACGATTCATTCTGTATATCCGATCGCGTTCGAATGTAGAGCTTTGCTGTAAAGTTAGGTTTAGAAGGATCTCGCAAAAAAAAATTTGCGATATCTGACGGATAGTTTCTGAGATACAGATTTTTTTAATATTTTTTTTAAACTTTCTGGTAATACGATTCTCGTGTAATTAAGCATGAATAAGTCTTCGTATCGGAATTTTCGAGTTCTAATTCGATCAGATCAGTATTTTCCTAGTCATCAGGAATACAAAATTTCAGATGACTATAACTCCAAAACCACTCGGTGGATTTTGCTCATTCACAAAACTTAACCGGCGCATTCGGACCCTGCACCTACCCTGGTAATTTCAATTATCTACCTCATTTCGTTGGATAGTAATCGTGCTTGCGAATAGCCGGAAGTACAGAATTAAGTTTGACCTCGGATTCTTCATCAGGGAGTCTAAACTAATCGTTTGAAAATTTTCGGCCAAAAATTCAGAGATTTGGCCAAATTGACAGGCCCTCTGTTCAGGGGAACAAGCACGCCAAAAATCTGATTCAAACATTTTCTGTTTTTGGCGCTCTTGTTCCTCGGAACAGAGTGCTTATCAATTTGACCAAATGTCTGTAATTTTCGATTTTTTGCTAAAAATGGTCTTAAACATTTTGGTTCGACCACTGATCAAGAATCCGTGGTCAAAATCGATTCTGCCGGCCGTCCGTCCGGCAGTAACCACGATAACTCTCGAACAATTGAACAGGCAGACAGACAGAGTAGGTTTGGAAGGTAAATATATTGGTAAAGTTCGTTATTGGGCAGCATCGGCCCAAATGGTATCGGAGAAACGAAAAATAATTTTTTTTTAGATTACAAATTTCAAATTCAATTTTTCAAATTATTACAAAGTATGATTGAATGCAAAGTGACCAATAATAGGATATTATAATTACCCCTACCCTATATGCCCTTGGATAATCCATATAATGATGGAAAATATATCTATAATTTGGTAAGTTTATGAAATTAGGTTCTGAATATCTTCAGTGAAATCAAAACTGGAATATTGGCTAAGTTTCAATTGATATAATATAATTTTCAGAGTAAATTTAAGGAACGAATACCTCGGATGAGTTCGTTATTTAATTTCAATTTAGTTTCTTTTATGATGCAGTTCTATTATAAGAATCCATTGATATCATTCCCAACTCTGAGAAACCAATAATTTTGGAAATGATTTGTCAAAGTTTGAACAAGAGCGCCAAAGGTCCTATGCACAGTGCTTACCCAAATTTTTCAGAATGTACGAATTCATAATGAATCATTTAATCCCACGATTCAAACTAAATTCTCGTTCACCATTTTGTTATCCGTCTGATGCTTTTGATATAATGGAATGATCCTTGATAATTCCATATCTACATACAATCAGTCATTATGAAATAGAGTCGCCTCATTTTGTGACAGATTTATGAATGAAATTATAGATGAAGCATATCCATATTCGTGGTTTACAGCACACTACGAAAATATGATGAATTTCTGCCGGGTTATACTGAATAATCATTATATCCTTGTGTTCCGAAATTGCTGGCATTACTGGCCACAGCACGCAATTTAGGAACGCTTTTCAGTGACAGTAATCTTAAACTGTTGCTGATTTTCGGAACGTTCAAGCCGTAACAAGGACGAAGGAACAACATAACCTATTGTTTTCATTGTATTTCCTTGAATTCCGTTGAAATTTTCGGTCCGTAATCGGTAGATGTAACGATGGCCGAAATGAACCAAGTCTTATTGGATGCAATATTCAGCGATAGCTATTATACGGATTTGATGTTGATTGGTAGATAACCTATTCCAATTTGGGGAAGAGATACTGGCACTTTACGACCACATCTGTGACAGTAGAATCAGTAAAGTTCTAGACTCCAACAGGGTGTGTAGAATAGTGGCGCAAAATCATTGTCATTGCTTTCAGTAATATCGGTTACTTTGTGGTGTTTTCATCATCAGCGTTGAATTATGCTCCACTGATGATTGCTAGGTTACTTCGTAGTTTTTTTTCATCAGCGTTGAACACAGAGTGTTTATATGATTTCATCAAAGTTGAATAGCTATATACCGCGGTTTCATCCTCATTAGGAATCATCAGTGGAGCATAATTCAACGCTGATGAGGAAACACTACGAAGTAGCTGGTTTATTAAAAACCAGCTATCACTCGTGAGTAGAAAGTAGACAGAGACACCTGGAATTCTACCAACCAAGCTCCTCACTGTGCCTACCCAAAACTATAGATCTCTACGTATCTTCTTTTCCCCTTTGTGGTAATCAACAAGTACTCCGGTTGGAGTCTCATGCAGTTGACCACTGGGGAGCAAAAACGCCCAGGTTGATATACGCAATGCGCAATACGGAGCCATACAAAGAGAATAACGCATCAGGAAAGCGAACCACTAATACTTGAAGGTGAATGGACTAGCAGAGACCACAGTTCTGGAGCAATCCACAGAGCGTGTATGATCCCACAAAAGTTAGGGAAGTTCTGAAATTTTGTGACAGTTTCAAAAGTTGCCGATTCTTGTCCACCAAATTTTCATTCATTAAAATGGGGAAGTTTAACGGACAAATCCGCAAGAGGAGCAGAGAAAAATCATTCTGCTGGTACCTGCCGACACGTGTTTCTGCTATTGGCTTTTTCAGAACAGGGCAACCAAGAAACTAAGGAAAAGATTATTTGAATATACTCCTCCGCACTATCCTCATTTCTATATTTCTTATCCGCGGGTTGAGGTCGCACCGCATAGGCTGCTTATGCTTCCTCCGGCCGATGTCACACTTTTCCGCCGAATTGTAGGTTCTTAGAGCTGAATGAACAAATGCACAAATGCACATCAACAGAAACATAAGAAAAATGTATATTTTTCACTTGACAAACTAATATGTGGGTGAATTTTTGAATTGGCCTATTGTTTGAGCATTATGGATTGTTTATCTGCTTTTTTTTCTTTTGTAAAATTATCTGTTTTTCATTACTAAGATGTTAATCTTCTTTTTTTTTCTGACGTATTCTATACAGATGTATTCTGTCTAAAAGAATGAATAAAATATTATTATTATTATTATTATTATTAATACACATAAAGTGTTAAATTAACTACAACCAACATCTCGTTGACCAGTAAAATAATCCAGTTAATTATCTTTCTTCACTTGGATAATTCGTTCGAATCCGTCACTAAGACTATATATAATTTGCCTAAAAATTTCTATATCTACATCGATAGCCATCAGAGAAATGTATGCTGACGCCTTTCAGCTGACATGTTAGCGAAATTCTTACCTATTATAAAGGAGATAACGACAAGAGAGAACAGAGTGATTGACGATCGATAGAAGAGATCCCTTGGGTGAAACCACGTGTTATAATGGCTTCTTCCTAGAGGACGCTGCGAAGTCTAAGAAGCTTTTTTAACTTAATGAACTAATTATCATGTTGAGAAAAAATGCGTCTGCCAAAATGGCGGGCTATTCAAAATAAAATTGCAAAACCCTTTATTTGATGGATAGAAGTTGTTTTATCCAAACACTGTATGTGTTATAAAGTTATTTCACACTAATCCTGTCTTTTTTTTTCAGAATTCTGATTACCTGGCAAGGTCACCTAAGAAATGGAGGATAACTTCACGTTTCCAGAGTGCGATCTGCCTGTCAATCATAACTATAGCAGTATTTTTGGGTCAATAGACGTTCCAGAATGGGAAGCGTATTTCACCATCATCATCTTAACCCTCATCATTATTATTACAATCGTAGGAAATATCCTAGTCATATTAAGTGTTTTCACGTACAAACCATTGCGAATTGTTCAGAATTTTTTTATTGTTTCGCTGGCTGTAGCAGATCTTACTGTAGCTATACTCGTTATGCCGTTAAATGTAGTTTATACAATACTAGGAAGATGGGTCTTTGGCATCCACATTTGTAAAATGTGGCTGACTTCAGATGTCCTCTGCTGCACTGCCTCAATTCTCAATTTATGTGCTATCGCCCTAGATCGTTTCTGGGCGATTACTGATCCCATAAACTATGCTCAAAAAAGGACAGTTAAGAGAGTACTCAGTCAAATAGCCGGTGTTTGGATTTTATCACTGATAATCAGCTCACCCCCACTCATCGGATGGAATGACTGGCCAAGCCCTGAAGAATTCCAAATTCAACAAACCTGTAAGCTAACGGAACGTAGAGGTTATGTGGTTTATTCCTCATCAGGTTCATTTTTCATCCCTCTCATTATTATGTCCATAGTTTACTTAGAGATATTCATAGCCACCAGAAGAAGATTAAGAGAGAGAGCAAAAGCCTCCAAACTGAACGCAGTATCAAGGATGAAGAATCAAACTACCACCGTAGATAACAAGGAATCGAATCCTGAAAGAGAATCCGTTAGCAGCGAGACCAATCACAACGAACATCCCGATGTCGATGCCAACACAATGAGCAAACAGAAAAAAACTAAAAGGAAGAAGAGAAATGAGAATTTCAAACCATCGAACGATGGCAGTTTAAAACCAATACTGATCCATGAGGACTCCCTAACGGACAACCCTGATTCTTCTTCTTCCCGTAAGAACTCTCACGTGTGTGATTCTGTACCTCTCAAAGAATCTACTCATTCCACCATCGAGTTTTCACAAGTGAGCACATCGAAAAATATCTCCAAAAGTGTGGAGCCAGATGTTAAGAAACCTGGTGTTGTATACCAGTTTATAGAGGAAAAACAGAAAATTTCACTATCCAAAGAAAGAAGGGCTGCTAGAACTTTAGGAATAATTATGGGAGTGTTTGTTTTCTGTTGGTTGCCTTTCTTCCTTATGTATGTTATTGTTCCTTTTTGTGAAAATTGTTGTCCACCATCCAAGAAAATTGTTAATTTCATCACATGGTTAGGTTATATAAATTCAGTTCTGAATCCTATAATTTATACGATTTTCAATCTAGAATATAGAAGAGCTTTTAGAAAATTACTCGGTTTGAAGTCATAATATAAGAAAAGCAATATTATTAATGATGATTATTATTCGTTTCGTACTGGATAGATTTCAAAGATCAAAAACCATTAGTTGAAATATTTCTTATGTACATCCTCACTGAAAAGGTAATGTGGTTGAATTCTTCACTAAGAGAAAATCAGCTCAACCTCTCACCAATATATCATAAGTGTTCAGTAGAAAGATTTTCAAGTTCATATCCTATTCATACTTTTTAGGTCTCGCAATAATATCAATTTTGGGAATTTTTGAGAATGAATTAAAAAATATACACTACCGCAACTGATATATTCTGGGAAGTCTTTGATCAGCATCTGTTGATGATATTCAATTGATTTTAAACATCATTTCAATATGGCTGATGATGGATAAAAAAACATCTTGAATCTGCGTTAAATAGGTGCTATGTGTAACTTAAACAATTATATCGATTCATTATTGTTACGATCATCTACTTATAACCTGATAAAATAAAACTAGTTCGTTTATTACCGGATGATATGTACTGAGTAAAAATGAAATGAAGTCCTTTTGACAAGCCCAAAACCTGGTCCTTATACGAACAAATTTACTCGTTGTAAATAGGTTGCATCTTTCTTAGATCCAGATTAGAGTATTGCTCACAATTACTCGAATAAAAATGTATTTAACGAACAGACTATCTAGAGCTAGAGAGCTAAAAGACTTCTTCTTATTTCATTGGGAGATGGAGATATTATGCGAGAATATTACATCGTACTGTCTTGCCTTCTCCCCCAAAGTATTTAAATGGGGATAAAGGCAGATTATGTGGCCGTCATACATGAAATTCATCATATATTGTTAAACCTATATACGAAACGGTTTGTTTGAAGCCATTCATACGTATATTAAGAGTAAATCTTCCTTTCATTTGCTAATCACGAAGTCTCCGGAATTATACATGGTGGCATCCACTTAGACAGGTAGTTTCTGAATTAATCAACAAAGGGGACGAAAAGGAGTAAGGAGTGGGGATTATCTATATTTTTAATCAGTTATTTATGGAAGATGGCAGAATTTTCCTTCAATATAAATAAAAAATATGGATCTCGGGAATTTGAGGAACTCAACCTTTGAATTGTTTGACTTCATTTTCACGAAGTGAATCAGTATTTGTTTTATTGTTATTCTTAAGGTTGGAGTCAGTTAACTAGTGATCAACCTCTCAAAAATGCGATTATTTTGATCTTTTGTTCTTAAATCCTACTTAGTCAGTCCTAGGGAGGTCAACAATGAATTTCATAGATTTTTATTTATTTTATTTGTTAGAACGGGTTTGTGAGGCTTTGTCCAGGCATTCAAAAATGTGACCGATAAGATCTTTCGTTCTATTAACCTGCTTATTCAATCCTACGGACATTGTCGATTGTGTTAATATACCCCATGAGGTATTTAGGAGCCTTGACCATCACGTCATGAGGTTTTAGAATTTGCTCGACCATATGTAAAATTCTTAGGCTCAGTGGCGGATTTACGGATTTACCGCCCGTAGGCTATTACATTTTTGCCACCCCTATAAATATTGATATCTTAGCCCACAATCATATAAATGTTCTAGGTATCAATAAAATTCCAACTTTATGATTTGTGCTCCATCACCCTCGTTACATCAAGTTTTCCGGTATAGTTAGTATCATTGGGAACTACGGTATCTTGTAAGATCCTTGATTATTTTTACAGCAAAGAATTATCAAAAAACATTATTTTAAGCAAAAAATATCTCACTCAGGTACTACTCTTGAAGTAGGGTAGGGTATCTCTTAAAACTATACAATAATTACATAATAGACCACATTAGTTAGGTTAGAATCATTCTCTAGGCGGGAATTCCATATTCAAATTTTTGAACATGGAATTTCAACTTTGAGATGAAACCACCCTATTTAAAAGATAATGTTAGTACAGAGACATCAAGTATTGGGTACCTTCATCATTAGTGCATGTTTTCATGTTCTTTCCACATTAAAATGTACTTCTATTTATCCTTAAATCAAAATTGAAACCAGTGTAGTATTCCGTATGTCGTAGATGACTTCTGTTGTGCGTCACTACAAGGATGATTTAGGGTTTTGTTATTATTTTTGACTGATTTCGAGTGAGCTAAGACATACGTCAATCGAATTTGGTGAACAAATTTTATAATTTTTAATTATCTTGGAAATATACAATGTTGTTATGAAAACTTGATTCTAGATTGTTGAGAAAGGTTCACTGAATTTTGAATTCGCAAAATCATTTATTATATCCTCGTACGAAATTTTGTTCATTAGCTCCGACTCTATCTACATAAGAGCTAAAGCGTTTAGCTTTTCTTGACTTAAAGTCGAACGTAGGTAATTCTTTACCCTATTCAAGCAAGAGAAGCTTCTTTCACCGGAACAATTTGTCGCTGGTATACAAAGAGCCATACGAATTGCTATATAAATATTTCCTAAATTCTGTTCTCGCATGAATGAAGACAGACTGTCTAATGATCCAGAAATTGCTTTAATTGTATTTGTTTGTAATATATATTTTTCAATATGTAGGTCAAAATAAAAAATGTATGAACTAAATTTGCCAATTAGCCGCCCCTTGAAATTTGCTGGCCTAGGCTCCGGCCTACTCAGCGTGCTGGTAAATCCATCACTGCTTAGGCTGCCTGCTCTAGGCATTTGCGAACTATGTGTTCAGCAATTTTCTTTTCCGATTCACATAGCCTGCACCTTTAGTCTGCTGACTTGCCCATGCAGTACAATTGGTATTTCTAACGACAGTGCTTTACCAGCAGACTCAACATTACCTGAAGCTCAGCTCGTGGCAGCTGCAAAGGTTTTCTGGTACAGGATGGTGAAAAATCAACGATTTTTTTTGCCTGTGCAAGACCTGGAGTATTTCCCCTGAAGAGCTGTTCTGATATTTAGTTACCATTATTGGACCTCTGCCGTGTAGAGGTATTTTCCAGGTCCGCAGAGGGGTTCTGGTTCTGCAGGTTTTATCCTGGAGGCCCTTTCCGCAAGTTCATCGGCCTTCTCATTTCCTTCAATACCACAGTGTCCTGGCACCCTTAGAAGAGTCACCTCTCAGTGTCCCCTTGAGGTTCCGTTTCAGATACACTTAACCAAAAATGTAGACAGCTAATGTCTCTGCCTGTAAGAAATAAGGCTCATGTCCTAGGGACACAGTGATCCTCAGTTTGGACCAGATACCCGAATATCTTCACCCTTATCTGGTTTCTGATCCATACGTATACTGAATGGATTTTTATCCAATACATTAACGAGTTCCACCGCACTCATTTGGTCTCTTTTGATCGTTACAAAGGGTGTTTCGAAATGAAATATGGTGGGCATTAAATCTGATTGCTTTACCAACAGGTTGGAGTCCAGTTGGTCCAGTAACCTCATATGTCCTTACCCAGGAGCTTTGGGTCTCACGTGGTCAGAATTGAGAACTTGCCTGCCCAATTATAGGCACTGTTCTTAGGCCACCCAGTTCTGGAATGTTGCACACTATATGTTCGGCTGTTTCCTTCTCCGATTCAAAGAGACTACAAATTTGGTCTGCTGGCTTAACCATTCAGTACAAAATCTATTTGTGCAATGCCCTGTCAGCAGACCTATAATATTCTGAAACTCTGTCCATGCCAGTTGCGAATACTTTTCGGTGTAGAATGGCGAGAATTGTACTCCTCCAGAGAATTGTTTTATTTTTCAGCCCCCATTGCGGGATGGCTGCTCTATAGTGGTCGTTTCCACAGACGAGTGCAGTTGCAACAATAATTGTACCGCTTGCGGCGTCAGTTATTGTATCTTCTTGCTTGTATTGTATTCATGAAATTGTGTCTTTTTGGCGCTCTGGTTCCTCGGAATAGAGTGCTTATCAATTTGCCCAAATGTCTGTAATTTTCGAATTTTTGTCTCAAACAAAAATGGTCTCAAACGATTTGGTTCAACTCACTGATCAAGAATCTGTGGTCGAAATCGGTTCTGTCCGGCCAGCTGGTCGTCCGTTTACACGATAACTCTCGAACGAAAGGAGTCAGAGGATTGAAATTTACAGAGTAGGTTTGGAGCGTAAATATCTCGGACGAGTTCGTTAACGGGCGAAATCCATCAAGTGGTTTCGGAGTTATGCCCGTTTTCACTAAAAACGTTTTTTATGAATATTTCCGAAACCGAGTACTCGATTTATCTGAAATTTAGCATTAAATTGCAGAATCATGACCTTTAGACGCATGTGAAGTTTTGTATTGATAGGGTTACCGTAAAGTGTCAAAAAAAATTTTTTGAAAATTTTTATATTTTGTTTCTACAATAACTCTCGAACGGAATGAGCTAGGCAGGTGAAATTTTCAGTGTAGGTTAGTGAGATAAATATCTCAGTTGAATTCGATATTGGCCAAAATAGGCGAGATGGTTTCGGAGTAACGAAAAAAAAAATTTTTTTTTTAACTTACAAATTTCAAAATAAATTTTTTTTAAGATACAGTTTCACCCTAAAAATCCATTGATTCAATTTCTACTCCAACAAGCTTATACTTTCAGAGATATGATTTTTCAATTTCAATAATGAATCGTACTTCTATGTTTTCACAGAATGCTATAATTATTCTATCTATGATTTATTATATGATCTGTGTTCATACTCGTATATATCTGTAGGAATCTTGGGAATAGGTGACAAATAAAATCCAGCATTATATTCTTGAATTTCTACCCACATCAATGCGACGTTTCGGCCAAGGATTCTGGCCATTTTCAAGCCTACAATAAATTTACAATACATCATTTTAAAATCAAATAAAACACTGAAACAAGGAACACTACACGAACACAAACATTAATCACACGCAAAGGAGATATGTACAGAGTATACACGTTCGTCTTGAAATATCAAAATAAATGATCCAGGAATAATAACCGTGTTCAAGGGTGATTCTCCTTGCTCCAGCTTCTCCCAGCTTCTCTCCAGGAAGCTGGAGAAAGGAAAATCACCCTTGAACACGGTTATTATTCCTGGATCATTTATTTTAATATTTCAAGACGAACGTGTATACTCTGTACATATCTCCTTTGCGTGTAAGTACTGTTTGTGTTCGTGTAGTGTTCCTTGTTTCAGTGTTTTAGTTGATTTTAAAATTATGTATTGTAAATTTATTGTAGGCTTGAAAATGGCCAGAATCCTTGGCCGAAACGTCGCATTGATGCAGGTAGAAATTCAAGAATATAATGCTGGATTTTATTTGTCACCTATTCCCAAGATTCCTACAGATATAATCGATTAGGGGTGAAGAATTTATATGGCATACTCGTATATGTCATCCTGTTCTATAAGAGAGTAAAATTCATTTCAGGTATTTTAATTTGATTTCTTCCATGGTACAGTTCTCATTCTCAGATTGCTCATTTAATCTTGATAAATAAACTATTATTTGAATGGAATTTTCTTTATGATGCAATTCTATCATAAGAATACATTGATATAATTCTCAACTCTAAGAAACCAATACTTTCGGAGATATAATTTGTCTGTTTGAGCAAGAGCGCCAGAAAGCTCCTGTCCACAGGGCTTGAACCAATTTTTTTTTAAGATGCAGTTTCTCCATACAAATCCATTGATATCATTTTCAACTCTAACAAGCTAATATTTTCGGAGATATGATTTTTCGAAATTTCAATAATGAATCTTACTTCTATGTTTTCACAGAATGCTATAATTATTCTATTTATGAATTATTATATGATCTGTGTTCATACTCGTACATGTGATCGTGTTCTATAAGAGAGAGTCAAATTTATTTCAGCTATTTTAATTTCATTTCTTCCATGGTGCAGCTCTCTTTCTCAGATTGCCCATTTAATCTTGGTAAATAACAACAAATCTTGTCAAAGTTTGAACAACAGCGCCAAAGCTCCTGTCCACAGGGCTTGAACCAATATTTCAATTTATATGAATATGGAATATTCATGTTGAACAACACTAAAGATGAAATTATTCCAGGTAAAATGTATTTCTTATTGCGCGTATGTTCTGGGGAACATCGCGTTATCATTTTGCCCAAATGTCTGTAATTTTCGAATTTTCAGCAGAAAATGTTCTCAAACGATCGGGTTCGACTCCCCGATGAATAATTCGAGGTCAAATTTGATTCTGTCTGGCCGGCCGTCCGGTCGTTGCCACCATAACTTGAGAACGGAAAGAGCTAGCGACTTGAAATTTTCAGGGTAGGTGGCGCATCCTTACATGACGGACAAGTTCGTTAATGAGTATAATCGGCCCAATGATTTCCGAGTAATGATTTTGTTTTCAACCAATACAGACCCGATCGAATTGTTACTTAGGTAACAGTTGCGGAATATAAACCTACCCACTTTTGTGGAATTTTGTGAGAATCGTTTCACTAGAAGATTTAAAAAAAATTATTAAAAAATAATTTTCATGTCACGATAACCTGTATACGGAAAGAGATAGCAACTTGAAATTTTCAGATTAGGTTGTCCATCTGAAAGCGACATTTGAGTTCGTTTATAGGTATAATAGGCCAAACCATTTTAGAGTTATACCCATCAGATATTTGGTTGTTATTTCCTCAAAAACTCGAAAAATACAGAACCGATTGAATTCAAACATGGCTATTAGTTGTAGACTGCCAACGCGAAAATTCTTGCAAAATCTCGCCGGGATCGTATCACTAGAACATTTTTCAAAAATTCTATAGATCAGTAACTATTCGTCCGACATCACCGAAATTTTACGAGAGCCTCAAGAACCTAACTCTACTGCGAAGTTCCAAGTTTGAACACGATCAGATATATATTGTTGAAGATTCGAGCAGCCTTGTGTGAGTTCAGTAGATGGATGGGTGACCATTGCCTCGATAACTTTCGAACAAAAGGAGATAGGGACTTGCAATTTTCAGGGTATGCTGCGTATCCAGATGGGAGAGTTAAGTTCGTTTACGGGCATAATCGGTCCAACTGTTCCGGAGTTATACCCACCCGGAATATTATTTCCTCCATAACTCAAACATTATAGACTCTATCGAATTGAAGCTCGGTAACTAGTTGAAGAATATCGATATAGAGACGTGTTTGAAATTTTGTAAGAACCGTACCCCCAAAAAAATTCAAAAGAGCTAAGGAATAAAAATGGCTCAAGCACTTACGTGAAGTAAGGAGCTTTTGCGCATATTTTCTATTGTCTATTCTCCTGTATTGAACACACTTGATTGAAATTACCATGCTAAATTCGATTGAAAGTGTACAATACAGGTTAATGGACTATAGAACATACGCGCAAAAGATCCTGACTTGACGTCAGTGCTTGTTATGTCCAAGTTTGTTGTTTTTCGGCAATTTCGCTCATGACATTTATCCAAATTCACTCGCCTGAAAATTTTCATGCAAATATTCGCGAAATAGCCAAGCTACAAACTCTCATATCACAATAGAGAATTTCTGCCAGAAATATCTGATTCCTAGTGGTATTATATATGAAAAAATTCAATTTTCGCTGCGCTGGAATTTGAGAAATAAAGTCCCATTCAGAATGGTGAATTTTAAAATATATTTAGTGGTATCCAAAAATGATTTACTGATGAATTCGGCTGCTATAAATATTTCCACAAATCATTTATAGAATTCGGAAGATTCATTAATGTGTGCAGCCTTCCGACGAGTTTCATACGTTGAAATCCGAATGAATGTGCATCAAATTATGGCGTATGCGCTTGGTATGTCCGAAATCCGCTAAATTTCGGAAATGCTATCCGAGGCACGTCTATGATGGATACCTTCAAACTAATTTGCGTGGATGGAATATACATCGGTTTCCTGAAAATATCTGACAAAACGCCAAGGGAATAAAGAACGACTTCATGAAGTCATTTTGCATATTATTCGAATATAAAATATACCAATATAAAAAATGTAATGCTTTTACTTGATGCATTTCCATATTAATTCAATGAAAAATTATTTACTATTCACACTAATTAAAGCGTTGTGTCGACACAGCTACTTCATCAGACTACATCATACTAAATTCTTAACAAGTAATGATCTCCCTATACCTTGATGACATAGACATAGAGTCTTCTGTTCTTCTTCTTTTTCTTACTCACTGAAAACTAAGAACATAACCTTACACGGCTAGTTCCTTCTAAACATTGACAATATTTCATTCCTACCGCTTTTATAAATTAATTCTCTGTGTGAATAGATTGAGTAACGGATAAAGATCAAGATCTAATTATTCATCAACTCAATTACCCGCATGTTTTTCTTTATTTATTTCCACCATTTCCCAATAATTGAGTTGTGCACCTTTATTCAAATTGTGTAGAATTTTTAAATCCGGGTTCGAATAATTAGAATGAATTTTGTTGTTTTGGTATACATTTTTACCTATTTTTCCTACATAATATAATTTATCACTGTTACCGCAATTTAACTGATAAACACCGAAATTATCTTGTTTATTGCTCTTTGATTTATGATTCTTTATGAGTTTTGCCAGGTTATTGTTTGTCTGGAATGAGATATTCACCTGTTAGTTTTGAAGAAACCTTTCAGGTTGTTGACTCGGTGTACCAAAATATGTCAAGCTATTGACACAAATAGCTATAACTATCTATATAGCCCTGTAGGCAATTATATATCATTTTTATATGCTATAACTATTTGGACAAAGGATGACACAACTTAGAGCAATTTTTCAACTTGAAATTATTTTTATTTCTCACATTTTTTTTGTTTGTTTTCTTTCATTTTATTTATATTTCCACATTGTAGATAATTATCGTTATTTCTTAATGAATAAATACAATATTTGACTAATTAATCATTTTTATTAATGTGTAAACTTCTTCTGACATTTCAGTGTTCTCAAAAAAGTTTATCTCGATACATCAATTCTCATATCCTATACCCATTCAGACAAAAGATAACACATCAATAATTTTATATTACTTGCCTTTCACATTCTAAATATCACTACACTGATTGAATATTCAACATTGATTTATCTCCTTAATTCACATTATGATCATGATTCATCATGAAAAGTGAAACAAAGATTGTTTCACTTTTCATTGAGAAACTCTTCCAAATCTGGTCTGAGAGTATTGAAAGGTCAGAAAATTTTCACACACTAATAAAAATGTATAATTTGTCCAAAATGTTATATCCCAATTAGCAAATAACAATAAATATCTACAATGTGATAAACATGAATATTGGATAAAATTGAACCCGAACAAAAATATTGTGAGAAATCAAAATAATTTCAAGTTAAAATTGTTCAATGTTATGTCATCCTTTGTCTGAATAATTAGAGGATATATTAATTGGTATATCATTGCCATTCACTGTGAAATATCCTTGTAGCTAGTCGAAAAAAAAAGTCAAAATTATTCAACATTAAAAATTCAATAATACCCTGTATGACAGTGCCGAGCAATATTTTTTAATTTTTTTTCGAATTACTCTACTACGCTCATAAAAATTGTTCTCACGTGCAGGATAAACTAATATTAGCAAACATAGCAAATATCCAAAATTTGACCACTCCTGTCCTGATTTTCCTTCAATTTTCAGTAATGGTAAACGAGAGCGGTCATAAAGGGTGATTGGTTGAACATTAATTAAACTTTGAAATCCGAAAAACGCCCTGTGTACCAAAACCAAGGACCTCGGGCGATTAAAATCTATCGATATGAGTGGAACTAGATGACCTCAGTTTATGGTTTGCATTTTGTTGCATTCCTCCTGGGATATCCTGAATAAGAAAAGCTCGAAAAAGTGTCAATATTATTGTCAGATTTTTATATATTATGTCGGAACTTTAGCTTTAGCCCGTAAACTGATGCGTGCTAATCTTGCACATGTCTCATTATTTGGAATAACTCGTCTAGGGGCCCGTTTCGGAGGACAATTGAATTTAGTTTATCTACTTTATTCTTTTAAATTGACAGATAAACTGAAGATAAACTACATGTGATATTAGAACAACGGGATTATCACCTTAACGTAAAGCTAGTTCAAAGATCTGAACCATGGTCTCCAATAGTCCGTTCATCTCTCATCTACTAGTGGTAGCTTTACCCATTAGTGATAAGCCCTTTGTACTTGTACTTATACTCAATTGCGCTTGCGTTAACCTGGGCGTATTCGCTTCCTCGTGGTAGTCCGCATGAGACTCTAAACAGGATACTTGCAAATGGCCACGTTTGGAAAATGAATATACGTAGAGATCTATAGATTTGAATATCCGCGAACGAGTAGCTTGGTTGATTGAACGCCAGGTGTCACTTCTGTCTACTTCGAACTCAGAGATGACTGCTGGATTTTAATAAACCGGTTCATTCGTGGTTTTATTTCATCGGCGTTGAATTATGTTTCACTGATGATTCCAAATAAGGATGAAACCGTGGTGTGTAGCTATTCAACTTCGGTGAAATCACACTATGTGGATTGCTTTGAACTATGGTCTCTACTGGTCCGTTTATCTCTCACATGTGATATTCCTCAGAAACCAGCCCTAAATCAAACAGTGAGCGTCAAAAGTATGGTATAATGAATTAAATTACTCTCCTTTCAGGAATAGCAAAAAAAGGTTTTAATAGGTCAAAGTAATTTATTTAAGGAACATTCTATCGTAATTATTATTGTTCTACCATTTCCCATTAGCAAGTAGTGATGTCAACAATATTTATTTTCAAAGCAATATAATTTTACTTCAGTGTCCTCCAAGAATAATATAAAAAAGAAAAATATTGCGGGACTAGGACAGTAACAAATAATATGAATCTTCTAAAACATATATCTATGACGTTTCGCAGATTATTTCTTCTGCTTCTTCAGGCCTTTATTTATGCTAGAATAAAATGGTCTTAAATATCACAAAGATTGCGTA
The DNA here is from genome assembly GCA_937662695.2 of Halyzia sedecimguttata. Classification (NCBI taxonomy): domain Eukaryota; kingdom Metazoa; phylum Arthropoda; class Insecta; order Coleoptera; family Coccinellidae; genus Halyzia; species Halyzia sedecimguttata. The sequence goes on from OW569417.2 coordinate 36,091,677, forward strand.
GGAACAGGACAGCAAGTATAGCATAATTCACCCTAATCTCACTGATTCAATGTTCACTTAGTCAAACTGATAATATATTATTCATCATGAAACTTATCAGTTTGACTAAGTAAACATTGAATGAAAAATTATGTTATACTTGCTGTCCTGTTCCTACGCTATCTTTGTGATGTTTAAGACCATTTTATTCTAGCTTGTATAGGGGCCTGAAGAAGCAGACGAAATAATCTGCGAAACGTCGCCAAATATATTTTTTAGAAGATTCATTTTAATTGTTACTGTCCTAGTCCCGCAATATTTTTCTCTTTTATATTTATTTTTATTGCGATACCCTATTATTTTTCTTGACATGAATAGATCATAAAATTCTAAATTCAGTAATGCAAATTTAACGCTAGTTGGGTCAATAATTCTCGAGATATTTTATTTTTAAATTTGAATAATTTGTGAAAATTTTTAAATTAAATATTCATCCAATTAACACTTCTTTATTACAAAAGGGATACTGTTATCGATACTGAAACACTGTTCTTCTGGTACCTACTTGCCTATACAGTGGATATTGCCAATCGTTGGAACTGGTAGTTGTATCTGAATTTAATTGGAATCATTTGGTTAATTTCTACTCATCTACTTTCAAAAACCAAACTAAAAATGGTCCGGCGTCTATCGGCATCAGGCTGAATAGAAATATCGATTATTCAGTTTGGATTTTGATCTGACCAATACCAACAGTTTCCTCGTTTGACAGTTCCATTTAAAGAAAATACGTCATTAAATAACATGAATTTTGCGGTCAAAATCAAAAATCTTCCACAAGTTATTCAAATTTAAAAATCAATATCTTGAGAATTATCGACCCAAATGGCGTTACATATGCATTACTGAATTCAGAATTTTATGATCTATTCATAGCCAGAAAAAAATAGGGGTTTGTAATTTAAAAATTGGTTCCAGCTCTGTGGATTTGTTGTTATTTATCAAGATTAAATGAGCAATCTGAAAATGAGAACCATGGAAGAAATCGAATTAAAATAGCTGAAATGAATTTGCCTCTCTTATAGAACAGGATGACATGTACGAGTATGAACACAGATCATATAATTATTCATAGATAGAATAATTATAGCATTCTGTGAAAACATAGAAGTACGATTCATTATTGAATTTTCGAAAAATCATATCTCCGAAATTATCAGCTTGTTTGAGTTGAAAATGATATCAATGGATTTTTATGTTGAAACTGCATCTTGAAAAAATTTAATTGAAAATTTGTAAGTTAAACAAATGTTTTTTTTTCGTTACTGCGAAATCATCTGGCCTATTTTGCCCAATAACGAACTCGTCCAAGATATTTATGCTCCAAACCTACCCTGCAGATTTCAATCCTCTAACTCCTTTTGTTCGAAAGTTATCGTGTTAACGGGCGGAAGGCCGGCTGGACGGCCGGACAGAATTTCCACCACGGATTCTTGATCAGAGAGTCAAACCAAATTGTTTAAGACCAAGAGCGCCAAAATATATAGATGACATCACTTCTTGGTAACGGGAAATGGTAGAACAATAAAAATTACGGGAAATAATGTTCCTTGAAACATTCATAAATTTGACCTATCCAAACCATTTTCCGCTATTCTTGAAAGAGGATGAATTAAATCCAATATTCCATACTTTTGACGCTTACTCTTTGTCCTTATATTGTCATGAAAAAAATAACTTTTCCCACAGTTTCCAAAAATTAAAAAAAAAACAAATTCGGTTTAAATTCATCCTGACTCAATCCAGGTTTAAACTCTCCTTCCTGATGTTCCTTATCGCTCTTTCTCTTAAAATATCGGAGAATCATCGAGTTTGCTAACACTGTTCAAACAACTACAGCCATTGAAATATATTTCGTAATCATTCCCCACAATCTTAACAATGTTGTTTGAAGTCAATTGCGAAATATACTTCATTCGTATCAATTATCTCAATATTCTCAATCAATCGATTCATAACTATTGAGTATTACAATCCCAGAATCATGTTGCGGTAGCCGTTTCATGGAAATTTTGAGTTATTGTTCTCATTACTCATCTGTTTCGAATATGAATAGCGCTATTAAAACAAAAGGAATGAACTAAATAATTAAACTCGTGAATTCTATGATTGTAAATAAAAAACTGGTTCCACATTATCATTATCACACAAATGGAAGCAGTAATTTTATGAAATCTATTCACTACCGAACGCTTTAATACTTTTGGTTATATTGTAATCGTTAAATATATTAATTAGCATGAATCAAAAACTGTCATTTAATAATCTGTTAATGGTATATCATTGTATTCATAGTAAACATATCTGTTTTTATCTCGATATCCATATTCCTCCACAGATTTGGAGTATATCGAGTGTATATAAAGCATATAATACCGAAATGGGTATAGAAAACTATATTAAGTATGGATGGAAAAAAATTGAAGAAATCCGCTGGCAACTCAATTGCGCATTCCCGTATTTGTGAAAGACTGATGGATGTTTCAACTTTGTAAATAATGGTTCATTCAAATGTGCGAGTACGATAACGGCTCTAAAGGAATCCCGAAAGTTTTTCGAATTACTTGAGCCCCTTTGATTCGAAATTCTTTCGATTCGTAACAAATTGTTTCACTCGCTTCACGCTGTTTGTCCAAACTTAGATTTATATAGACTTGTTACAATTTTTCAAAATGCACTGATCTGAGGAGATCGGAAATGATATATCGATACGGGATGGAAGCATCTTCTGTCTTTGAAGTCACTGATCCCAGTTGATTTGAGTGACCGTTTTCGTTAACCCAGTTTGAAATAGTTCAGTTGTCTCATTTCTAGAATGTAGAATGCCAGATTGATTTTTTGCCGATGAATCAAACATCAGACAGATTAGCACTCAATGAAACTGATTTAAAAATCGTTACATTTATTGAATAAGTATAGAAGTTTATTTTTAAATATGCAGGATGGGCCACGAATAACTGTACATAATTTGATGGCGAATAGATAGGGGTAATACTTTTCCATTCTGGGTACAGGGTGATTCATTGATTCCCGCTGCACTTTTGGCTTTCCATAACTCCCGAAACGTCTAACGAATTCACTTCGAAATTAGCAAGTACTCTCCGGCCATCAAAACATTCATATAAACCACAGCAAAAAATAAAATAAAAGAAATTTAATTTCTACTTCCGGGTGGAATAAACACCTGCTACATAAAACATAGAATTTCTCTTCGAATACATTTTTTCACTAGAACGGCACACGAACCGTCAATCTTTTTCTTTCAAATTTATTTACGAACATAATTTTTGATTACCGATAAACCTTCCATTGAAATAAGCTTTTCCACACTATCCATATTTCTATACCGGGTGGCCCACCTCAGACGCGGAGCTCGTTTTGAGGGAGTAAATGAAGATTGGGAATATTTTTTTTTTATTTTGGGAATATTTTTTTTGTGATGTTGTGTAGGGTGTTCAAAATCACAATTTAAAATTATTTTCATATATACAGGGTATTTGAAAGCAAAGATATAGGCCAAAGTTACATTTTTTAAATGTAACACCCTGTATTTGACTTAAAGAATAGAATGGTAAGCTCAAATTATGATAAGTTTCTTCAGATCACTGTATACCTTAGAAGCACCATTTACGAGAAAATTACGAAAAATTGAAAATATGGAGTTTTTTAAATAGCAATTAATAGAAACCAGTTACGCGAGCGATGCAGACAGTATTTTTTCAAGTAGACATATTGGCTACTTTTATATGAAAATCAACTGTGGAATATACAGAGTCATCATAATTAATTTTCAAACAACAACTACAAATAATGGTCAAAAACTTTCTTATTTCAAATGGCATCCCGGTATTTTAATAACGAGTTGAAAGTAAAAATTTATTTCGAAACTATCTTCATTATTTGTAGTTGATGTTAGAAAATTAATAATGATCACTCTGTTTATTCCTGAGTTACATTTTTCTTTCTGTTTAGGAGTAGCCAATATGTCTACTCAAAAAAATACTGTCTTATTGCTCGCGTAACTGTTTTTTTCATTAATTGCTGTTTACAAAAACTCCATGTTTTAATTTTCTCGCCATTTTCTCGTTAATGGTGTTTCTAAGGTATAAAGTGATCTGAAGAAACTCATCAAAATTTGAGCTTGCCATTCCAGTTTTTGAGTCAAATACATGGTGTTACATTTAATAAAATGTAACTTTGGTGTATATCTTTGTTTGCGAATAGGCTTTATATATGAAAATAATTTTAAATTATGCTTTTGAACACCCTACATACATCACAAAAAAATATTCTCAAATTATCTTCATTTACTCCCTCAAAACGAGCTCCGGGTCAGTGGTGGGGAACGCTGCATAATTTTTAAGTGCCATTATGGCCATAAATATTGTTGCAGTTTAAACTATTCAAATTATTTTCATAAGTAAACAAAACCTTATATGAGGAGATCTTCTGAATTATTAATAGTAATGAAAGAGGTTTTATATTTCTTGAGTTAAATAACACGTTTCCGATATGCATAATATATCTCTAATTAATCAAATACCCACTAGATGATAAATTAAAAGTCTGGATGTATCAAAAACTCCAAAGTTGAATATCGAAAGGAATCGAAAATTTTTATAAAAAAAACATTTGGAAAATTTGATGTCTCATAGACAAGAATTCAGTTGGAGTTTATTTTCAAAGATTCCTCCTAACTCCACAATAAATTTGAAGGAATAAAATGAATGGTTTGTGTGCCGTTCTAATGAAAAAGTTTATTCGCAATCTACGCATATTCAGATGCTGTTAACGAAAAATTGATATATCATGTATCGGGTGTATTATTAGACCTCAAAGTGAAAATCAAAATTTCTTAGTTCTAGTCTGTACCTGTGATGATAATTCCTATCAAATTTGAAAATAATTTCTTCGACAGTTCAGGAGTTATAGCCAACCAAGGTATAACCTAAATGAATAAATCAAACTGTTCTTCAGAAACAAAGATCCTTAGCCCATACTCAATTGTGGATGTCTTGCTCCCCTAGGTACAATCTATTCACCAGCAAACCGTATACAGTTATTCGTGGACCACCCTGTATATTACAGACATGGACTCCAGGTGTGGACACAACATCTGATAAATGAAAGCCTTGAACCCAAGAATTAATATCTTCCTTGTGCTCCGAAAGGTGGTGGCAAACACTCCACCTCTCAAAATAAAAATTATTAAGAAATTTCCTCAATTTCTACACTGGCCGCAAATTTAACCCGGCGCATTTCTTTCCGAAATTTCTAGGTTAATTTTATTCTTCCTTTCTGCTTCGATTTCTATCAATTTGTTGTCAAGTCATAGGTATTTTCAGTACCTTCATGCTTGAATATTGGGGCAGGGAAATTTTAGTCGATTCGATGCTACAGGGTGTAATATATAGATATATGTTAGCCTAAACTTCCGAACGTCCTGTGGACAAATTTTGTTGAATGATGTTTTTTTGCCAAACGAAAGAATTGACGTGTTTTCGCAAAAATTTGACTTTATTCATGGCAATATCTGCAATTCCCAAACCAACAATCAATCTAAATCAGAAATGAAAAAAAATTCAAACTTGAATTTTGGGAATAGAATTTGCTTTCTGTTAAATTTGCTGATCAGTGTATGTGTTACTCAATTATCCATTACCAAACTGCACTAACTCCCAGTTGTCCCAGATTCAATGTCTATATTGGTACCAGACTCAAAATGTCACCCTCAGGAAGATCTTTCAATTGAATAATAATCCGCAAATTCGAACTTGATGTACGGGTTTATAGTTTCCATGATTGCTTGTTGTGAATGAATACACAGAGCTCTCGAGGTGTTATAGAAATTTAGTATTCAGAAGTTTGAAACAACCGTTCTTGTATGGAATTATTATTGTGTATTGGTACGATTAACATTTCTACAGTGTAAACCCTTCTGTGATATTAGATCGGATACACCTGGGAGTCCCTATATGTTCGTAAAAAAATCAGTTTCAACGACTTAATTCCATAGGTTGTATTGTTATTTCAAGGAAATAATGCTGCTTTTCAAGTATGATACATTCTTGATAAGACTTATAATCTCCATAGAATCATCAGCATCGATAAAATGAAACGGATTTTTACATTATGCAATGTTTAAATATATCAAAATATTTCCGAGATTACTTATATCTTTATATCTCACTCCATCACATAATTATAGATTAATATCATGATTATTTAGCTGATCAGTTACCAATTGCAATTCAGCGGTGTTTTCATCATTGAGCTGAAATATGATGAAATATAATATTTATTCTGGATATATCGAAATATGATCGAACACATAAAATATTTAACATTTGTTGAACTTTCTCTTATTATGATACATCCTAACCTCACAGACTGGGAATATCCAAAATGAGAATATATCCCAAGACGTTCGTACCGAATAATTTATAATAAGTACAGTCTTGTGCTCTATCCCGTGTGAGTTTCAAGAAGAATCGTCAAATTTCCATCTCCTCACATCGTTTCAACTTGAATTATCAATAAAACAGTTTATTACCTTGTTGGTCATTCTTGTAATATGAAAAATGTCGATATACTGTCTTTGTAAATTGCTTTCTACGAATGTTCACGTACTTGCTTATTGTTGGTAGAATTTGGAACTCAAGCTTATATAATACTGTAAATATTTTAGTGTAAGTAGAAATAGGTCATTGTCCATAGCTTGATACAGTTATCAGTTTTTTCGAATTTTATCAATTTTACATGCTTTTAAGATGATTATTCGAAAATGTTAATTATTTTTCTAAGGGTAAAATGATGTGATATGTGTTTCTGATGTAGATCTTCAAATTTATTAAAGCTATTGAATATTCTGACTTTTTTTATTTCCTAATAGCCATTGTAAAGTTCAGCATAGTTAAATCCACTCTGAATTCGAAATATTGAATAAAAAATACCAAGAGTAAATGACTAAACGGTTATTTGAATGAAGTGACGAATCATAAACAGTGAAAGCCTACTTTTGTGATGAATATGATAGTATATTTTTCACTCAATAAAATGAGTCAGACTCTATGTACAGGCTGGGTTTTCAAAAACTTGCCATTGGCATATTTCCGAAGTGATTAGAGGTATGAAAACAAATTTTAATATATTATTATAGAGGAGGGACAATAGCGGTACCTTTAGGCATTCACCCCGATCAACCCCCTGCGCTCTAGTCACCCCAAACAAACATTTTTAATGGCAACCCCATATTTGTGATACATCATTCAAGAGTTCGTAAAGAATACTTTGTAACGCTGACCCCCATTAGATGTCTGCCCGACCAGCTGGGAGGTCGACGATACACTTATGCTTCCTGGGATATAGAGTGATTATTGATACAACTGGTTTTTACGCGCGTGTTCCGCAAGAAACAGCGTGCTATCATTTCGTCACAATGTCTGTATTTTTCGAATTCTTTTCCGGAAATGGTCTCAAACGATTCAGTCCGACTCTATGATGAATAATCCGGGGTCAAATTCAAATCGATCACTCGATCTATCTGAAAATTAGTATCAAATTGTAACATCTGGTAAAAATATTTTGACGTGTTTTTTGCGCATTTATCTGAATCAATGATGTATGTACGAGGGCAACTGATTAAAATATGGACGAGTAACTACCGTGGCAATTGATTTAATGCGTGTCCGATATGTGGAATTTTAAATTGGTTTTCAAAATTTGTCTGAACGGTGAACAACTAGGGGTGTAACTGGAAGGCCATATTAACATCATGTCAATTCAGTGCGTTTTCGAGCCATTTTCGAAGAGATAGCGTAGTGTCCGAGTTGTAGTGTTCATAACATAATCCTTGGAGCCAATATTGAAATTCATGCTGCCTCTTCCGGGCATTTTTCGTTATTCGCATGAGCAGAGGAGAAATGATTTAACTGTTGGAATTTTCGTCAGATAGGATTGGGGTTTTGAGATGGATGATGCTATTCCTCCACGAAATCTACTTGTGAGGGTCTGCGCATGCGTGGATTGAAGATGCGATATGTCCTGTAACATTGGTGTTGTAGAATCGGAATTTTGTGTAGACTTGAGAGGACTTCCAGCCATGAGTGGATTGCGCATGTTTTAGGGAGGTATAGGTTGTTTGGAGTACTGAGCCGATATTGCGAGGTTTTAAAAGAAAATACATGGCAATTATGTGCACGGACAAGTCAGTTTGGGGCAAATAGCGTTGTTTCCAAGTTGAAGTATCCGTACCGTGGCCCTGGGGCTAATTTTGAAATTCATGTTACTCCTAACGGGCGTTTACGTTATGCGCATGAGCAGACAGTGAAGTGATTTAACTGCTGGAGCTTTCGTCTAAGAGGATTGGGGTTTGGAGGTGCAGTATGCAATAAATCCATAGAATGTCTTTGGGAGTGTCCGCGGATGCGCGGATTGAAGTTGAAATATCTCCTGAACCACTGATGTTGAAGAATCAGAGTTATGTGTCAGGTTTATGATTTTTAGAGGACTTTCAGCCAGGAGTAGATTGTGCAAGCGCAGAGGTTATGTGGCTCTTTTTGGGTTGTATGGCTTATGTTGGGAGTGATTTGCGTCTAGCGGTCATGGATTTGGTGCTTAGCCGATATTCTGAGTTATTATAAATAACTATATATTTGGAAGTTCTATATCAAATTACGTTCAGATTGGGAGAATAGGCGCAATTATTTTTTTCCATCTACGGTTAAACTAATAGCCAGACTGTATCGATAGCCAGAATTTGTTGAAGGAACTTGAAAAAATATAAAAAAGCACTGACTCGAAGTCAGTACTCTTTGGCGCTAATGTTCACGTTGGCTAATTTGAATTGAATGATGAGGGTTTCAAGCTCAGTGGAAAGAACGAGTCGGAGATCTACCCAGAGGATGGTGGACACCATTCACTGTCGGGTCATAAATTAAGCGTGCTGTGTCTAAGATGACATAAGGATAGAGCAACAAAGTTGACAAAGGACACAACTGACTTTTCTTAGTCGCACAAGCTCCCATGAGCTTCTGAGGTATATTATTGGGGAAGGCTTGAGAGGGTCAACATAATCAAAATCAAGTTTAGAGCTCGCGCACCAATTGCAGATCAACTTCATAATGAGTAAAAAAGGCTAAAAGAGCATTGACACTAAGAAGGCAGTTGTGTTCTTTGTCAACTTTGTTACTCTATCCTCTATCATCTTAGCTTAGACACAGCACTCTTAATTTATGACCCGACAGTGAATGGTGTCGACTTCCTTCTTGGTAGATCTCCGGCTCGTTCTATTCATTGAGCATGAAACCCTCATCATTAAATTCGAATTAGACAACGTGAACATGCGTGACAAGGAGTACTGATTTCACGTCAGTGCTTTCTTATATTTTTAAAGATTTGAATGGAAAAATCCCTATGATCACAAAGAAAACTTGCAGTTGATGAGTCTGGGTTCTTTCAACTGGAACTCACGAACTCTTCAGGCACGGTGTAGATAATGTAGGGATCAATCCAAGTATAACATCTAACATCAAAATATTGAAACGGTTCAGGAAGGATGTTTTTTCACCTCAATCCAACAATAGCTTCAACTTAACCTATGTCATGCATGTAGCAGTTTCTCGTCCCATCCAAAAACTACAAAAATTGAAACCAGAGTTACACATACTACTTTGCAAAATACATTATTTCCCTGTACGAATCTGGGTTAACAGCACACAAACTTTATTCTTCGGAATTCATTAAAGCCTAGAAAAACACGAGGCACACAATCCCTCGAAAATTGAAGAGCCCCTCCCCTGATTCGCCCAGAACAACATGAATACTGAATTCACATATACCAGAAAAATTAGTGGGAATCGAAAAAATCAAACATAAAGATCTCTACACTATTCTCTAGAAAAAATTGCGTGCAAAACTATATTAACTAATTTCAAAATGAAATCATCACGTGAATTAATTTACCAAAATCAATTTTAACATCACAAAAGCATATTTAAATGTTATTTCAATTTGACATATATCTTCACAAATAATCACACAAAGTGTTAAGAGATATTCAGACCACCATTTCTTTTATCTGAAGTATTGAGAACAACGACATTTGAAATATTTCGTCCGCATGTTGCCATCAGAGACAATTATTAAACTGCGACAAAAGATTAAATATGCGGAAAGAGGTGGAGAATATACTATATTGTTTTCTAGAACATAATAGCAATCATTTTGAACAATTTTGATAGAAGTTTCAATTTTTATACATCGACGAGATATAAATTCATGATTGGTATTACATTTCAATTTTTATAGAAATAATCGCAAATTCTGCCTTTTTTCCTAATATCATTATAAAGCTTTTAAATGATGTATCACAAGTAGGGATACCATTTGAATTTCTTATTAGAATGCAGAGTGCAGGGGGTTGGTCGGGGTGAGTGCCGAAAGTTGCTATTATTATTCGCGTTCTATAGGTACTATTGAAACATTTTTGAATGTTTTTTCATACCTCTTATAACTGCGGAGATATGCCAATGGCAATTTTTTGAAAACACACCCTGTATATTTATTAGAGCTGATAACTACCAACGTAATACTCCCTTTCTGCCATCCCCACTAATTTCATCTGTTAGTAAATTGCATTGTTGAGTTCATTCTATACTCATTTTGAAAATGAGATATAATCACATATATTGTGTTAATAACATATTATTATATTGTGAAACTTAAGCGACACCAAGTTATTAGCGATATCTCAATATCTATAATATGAAAAGCAATTTACTAGTAGAAGAAAATCGGCTATATTAGTCTGTATTACCAGTGATTACATAGTGCACTAATGTTTTATAAGAACTCCATCAATTCACACAATAGCAATGCAAATATTAGAGTCTCATGTCAGTAGGTCAGTTTTTGAGAACTATTTTGTTTTATATTCCCAACCCTACAAATCTACCGCCATGAAAAGTTTTAGTAGTTAATGCACGGTCTCTTTTTGTACCGTGTTCCATGGAATATGCTCCGCTAGTTTTGCAGAAATAGTATTAGGAAGGTCAAATTATTTTCCTTTGTTCAACTTCAAAGGTTTGATATTCAGAAACTGACAAACTCATCTGCATTAGTGAAGTACTCATGTTCGTTTTTTGAAGACCTTTTAAATGGTGTAACTCTATGCCAATTGATGTATTAATATGTGATAATTGTGCATTGCAGTAAGAACTCTAAAATACTTTAGCCATATATAGAATATCTGCAGACGTCTTTTTCCTAACAATTTGCAATTATGAGATAATTCACTCTGAATTCAGTAGTGTTGAATAATCGTTCGCATAATTGCACATAGGTAGACATATACTCGTACATAGTTAATACTATTACTCTAACCATGACCCGTAGAAAATGCAGATGTTGAAGAGGACTGACCAATCGCTTAATTAATACATGAGTATCTCCTTTCGAACGAGCATGTACATTTAATTGGGTTAGGCATTTGATACTTCAACACAAGAGGCATAAGGAGAGTAGATTAACAAAGCAGAAAATAGATTGTTATTCTCACAATGGATCGATATTGGTGACTGTCAGTATACTATAGTTAACATATTATTTTTGATTTTCTTGTTGAAGATTACAGTCAAAGTAGGTACTGGGGTGATACACATTCAATTCCATTATAGTGTTTTATGTATAGAGGGCATTAAGTAGATGGCATCCGCTAGACGGCGCTTGAAATTTCAATATGGCAGTGTATAAGGCTGGCCTCATATAGCCGGAATGTCTCTCTGAATTCCTTCTCTTAATTCATATTATTAATTCAGAAAGCACAGAATTGTAAACTAATTAACTCTTCTCCTCACAAATTCAGATTTTTTTTTAAGTATTAATTTTCAGATTTCGCAAGCTTCCAGAATACAGATTATGAAATAACAATATGAATTCAGAGATTCATTCCGGTAGTTTAAGGCCAGCCTATGGGTGAACAACAAACAGTATCAGATTCAATTTGAATAGAAACGTCACTGTTTGAGAATTATGAATAAGTAATTTGTTAATAAATGGTTCATTTCTGGGTTTTCTAACCAAACTCTGAAAAATATCTATAAAATAAAAAAAAAAATTTTTGTTTTTTGCTTCTGCATTAAAAAATCAAGATATTTGTCAGAAGCATTATATCTAACCATGTTGCCTACCAAACAATAATGAAACAGCATCAACGATAAAACAACTATTTCGTAACGTTTCAGAGTACCTACCTATATGTCAGACTCCTTCGTCAGACACTAAACGAAAATCTTCAGAAATATTTTTTGTATGATAGTTATTCTGAAATTGGGAAATTGTAAAAAAATTTCGAATTACTTTTGTAGTATATCAGTTTTCTAGGACATCGGGAAGTATACTAGTTTAACACAGATCTGCACCCTGCTGCACGTGGATTGGAGGGCGGAAGTTACAGATTTCTTAATTCTTCTGTTTTTGAGCGTATGTTCTGGGGAACATCGCGTTATCATTTTGCCCAAATCAAATCAAATCAGATTCTGTCTGTCCTTCCGGCCGTTGCCACGATAACTTGAGAACGGGAAGAGATAGCGACTTGCAATTTTCAGAGTAGGTGGCGCGTGCCAATACAACGGACAAGTTCGTTAATGGGCACAATCGGCCCTACGGTTTCAGAGTAATAATTTTGTTTCCAACCATTACTAATCTGATCAAATTGCAACTTGGTGAGTAGTTGTAGAATACAAACCTGAGGAAGTTTGTTAAGTTTTGTGAGAATCGTATAGCTAGAAAATTTAAAAAAAATGATTGAAAATATAGGAGGATAGCCTGAGAACGGAAAGAGAAAGCGACCTGAAATTTTGAGGTTACCTTTCGCATCTGAATGCGACATTTCAGTTTGTTTGTAGGCCTAATCGGTCAAACGGTTTTGAAGTTATAGCCATCTGAAATTTGATTGTTATGTCCTCAAAAACTCGAAATATTCGAAACCGATCCAACACAAACATGGTTATTATTTGTAGAATGCCAAAGCAAAAATTCTTGCAAAATGTCGTGAGGAACGTGTCACTAGAAAATTTAAAAAAAATCATGGAAAAAGAATTCTATATATCAGAAACTATTCATCCGCCATGATGAAATTTTGTGAGAGCCTTCAGAACCTTACTCTACTTGGCTTGGTAGTTCCAAGCTTGAACACGATCGGATCTATATTGTTGGAGATTAGAGTAGCCTTGTGTGAGTTCAGTAGCTGGATGGGTGACCATTGCCTCGATAACTTTCGGACAAATGGAGAAAGGGACTTGCAGTTTTCAGGGTATGTTGCGCATCCGAATGGGAGGGTTAAGTTCGTTTTTGAGCATAATCGGTCTTAAGGTTTCGGAGTTATACCCACCTGGAATATTATTACCTCGATAACTCATAAAAATAGACTCGATCGAATTAATGCTTAGTAAATAGACGTGTGTAAAGTTTGGTGAGGATCGTAAAATTTTTAAAAAATTACGAAAAAAAAAATTGTTGAAACACTGACTTGAAGTTAGGAGCTTTTGCGCGAATGTTCTATTGCCCATTCTCCTGTATTGGACACTCTTATTCGAACAGGAGAATGGGCAATAGAACATACGCGCAAAAGCTCCTGACTTTACGTCAGTGCTTCAACCATTTTTTTATTCGCTAATTTTAGTCTGCACACCAAATTTCAGATTCCTATAGGACTTTGGAAGTACTCTAGTACTATTAGATTAATATACAGACTTGTCCCCTTTAAGTGGGTTGGAGGATAAAAGTTACAGATTTCGTAATGTTCCAGTGTTTTTTGCGCTATTTCTAGTCTGCATTCAAGTCTTGAACATTTAAGGAATTCAGAAAGTAACCTGCTTTTATTAGTTCAATACACTGACTTGCTCTTGGAGGTTGAAAGTTACAGATTTCTTACTGGGAAGGTTTAATGGGTAATTCCGCAAAAGCAGAAATATCATTTTGCTGAATTACCCGTGACACCTTCCCATTAAAATATGCTTCTCCACACTATCCTGATTTCCTGATCCTGATTCTGAATTTTTCTGTTGTTTATATTCTAGTCTGCATCAGACCAAATTTCCCCTAGATAAGTCAGACAGTCAATGGCAAAATCGAAGTATTTCAGGTATCAATAAAAGCTAAAGTTGAGATAGACTAATGGAACTTAGTTTGTTTCATCAGCCTACTAACTAGCTCTTATCCTGATTATTTGGGCTCTCTAGTGTTATGCAGACCAAAACTATGATAGTTTGAAAATACGTCGAAATGCTTCCAGAAGAGGTAGGTGGTTTCCTGCTCTTCTTGGTTCGTTATGGCAAGGGCCCACCAAAAAATGTCAGAATTATCATATAAATTCAAATGTCAATGTTAGCTTTAATGGTAAAGATAAGAATAATTATTTACATAAGCAAATATTTCAACAATATTAATCAGGTGGGTAATCAGTATCTGTATCCGCCTTGGGTTTGTTTCAGAGGAAATACTCGAACATTTGGAGACAAATATTGACGATTGACTTGAGCACTGTTAAACCTTACAGATGGAGCAGATTTGTATTGTCCGTTATCAAGGATTCCTCTAGCTTCATCAGCAGCATTCTGTTCGAGGGATTTCAGAATTTCGGCTGGGATTGGTGGGGCAACTGGAAGATGATTACCGGAAGCTCTGAAACCGAGTTCGTCAGCCACATAGTCGATGGTGTAAGTCTGACCATCAGGACCAACATAGGAGTAGGTTCCCTGAACAACGCTGCTCTGTTGATCAGTTCCAGGGTTCTTCAGTTGACCAGATTCTTGTTGGCTGATTTGATTTGCGGTTTCGTAGCTGTATGGAAGGAACACAAAATTTTAAAAATTCACCAAGTTATACAAAAAGTAAGTTGAAATAATGAATTCAAGTTTAATATCCAGTAGTTTCCGATCGCTTGCGGAAGTCAGAAGGAAGATTTTATCCGAGATATTTTTCTATCCCTTCCACATTTTTCCCAAAAAATATTTAAAAAAATCTCACTCAAATCTGTAAGTTCCATCTCCATTGTTTTCGTTGTTGAGCCTCAAGATAGGGACTTGTTGTTGGGCAGATACCGAAGAGTAGCTCTTGGTAAAGGCTTGCTGTTGGTTCAGGTAGTTATTTCGTTGCTGAGCAAGCTGTTGTTGGTTCAAGTAGATATTCCGTTGTTGAGCAAGCTGCTGTTGGTTTGAGTAAATATTTCTTTGCTGAAACGGTTGGTAGTTTCCAGAAAGGAACTGACGAACAGGTTGAAAGGGTGTTTTCAAGAAATTTCCATTGCCTCCAGCAGTGATCGAACTGGTGGGTGGAAGATACACGTTGTTCAGCTTATCTGCTACAACAACTGCAAGGCAGCAAAGTGCTGATATGATCTAGAAATTAAAGGAAACACTTAATTGGATGATGTTATTCAATGAGAATAAACAAGTCTACGAAAACAAACCTTTTCTATAATATTTCCCAAAGCCTAATGGGTAAACCAATTGAATTTTGAATCCAGAACAAAACAGGACTCTTGTGTGAACGAAAGACTCTGTATCAGTTATCATGAATTATTGCCAGGAAAGCATGACGAAGCTGGCCGACTAACAGAAAACCCATCTTACCGGTAATATAGATGGAAACAATACAAAGCAAAGCATGAGAATGGCATATACGGCTTCAGATCCAAGAAATCGTGATAGATAAGTACAATTCCACCTAGAGAAGAGCTGTATGAGATGTGACAGAGCGATCCACTGTAACAGACAAGCGACAATTGAAGTTCTTAACTCCAACGTCATAAGTTCAAAGATGTTGTGGAATAGCTAGCAGCTTCTCTTCTTCTTCCGTGGCACCGATTCCTCTCCATGGCTACGTTCGGAGGAAATTTTCTCAAAGATAATTTGGACAGAAGTACTATAGATATGGTGTGCCCCTCGCTTAGCCAATGCATCTGCTTGCACGATAACAGGAATGCCTGTGTGCACCGGACACCAGAAAACCTTCTGAGCATTATCAGAGCTTCCCAGCAGCTTCTACCACTACATAGGAGTTGATCTTGACATCAGAAAGGGATTTCAGTGTTTCCTGATTGTCACAGAATATAGATGTGTTTACCAGAATATCCTCTACGAATGTTCTCCAGCTTGCATCAGAAGTGCATATAGTTCTACTTGCACTATAGAGCAGTCCTTCCAAAGAGTTACGGGGAGATTGGTGTAAGGATCCACAATACCGGCATAGCCCCCGTGGGCATCAAAAATCCGTCGGTCAATCAGGTGGAGCCCTCAAAAACTCAAAACAATAGTCTGCCTGAGAATGTGGGGTGGGATGTGTAAAAGAACGAATTGATATAGATTTAATAGTTCTAGTGATGATGCTCATAGAAGAATGCAGTTGTGCATCAATTTTATGCGCATGAACACTGTTAAATCAGATGGGGCAACAATATTCTGATGCAGAAAAAATTGAAAAAGAATTCGATGGACTCGTAGTCCTCCAGGCCTAGTCTGTCCTCAGTCAACCTCAACATACTCACATGTTTTCTGAGGCCACAGTGACCCGTGTACACACCTGTTAAGATTCTCAGGACTAACCTGGAGAATTTGAGCCATTCTCTGGCTCTTTCAGCAGATGGACCAATAATTGTTGAGTGAGCATGTCTGCTACTACAGATTTCCTGGACTTTTTGGTCCAACTATCTGCTGTTCTCCCACCCTGCTACTTTGAGAGAAGGACAGGCTAGTTCAGGTCCAATGAGCCCTGGGAAGCCCATCGTGCCACCAATGAGTCCGCCACCTCATTAACTCCTATGCCTGATGAGTGGCCCGGAACATAGATAGGCTGCAGCCTGAAGCGCTCTCCCAGTTGAGCAAGTGTAGTCCGACAGTCCTGCACAAGTAGGGACTGGCAGTTGTATGAAGTCGAATCTGATAGGATCTTGATTGATTGTCATATTTTCTAAAATATGAGCTTAGCGCAGTGCCAACCCCGAAAATATCCGCTTGAAAGATAGTCGCAAAACTACCCAGGCTGATAGATTTACCATCAGCAATTTTGCAATCACTGACTCTCAGCTCTAAAAAATGTCAAAGAGGGTTTCATATTTTTTCTGTGAAGCATTGAGAAACAATGTTTGTCTAATATCAACCAACCTGCTGACATAAACTCCTGAATAATATGCATAGGCATTGTCTTTTGACAATATCTTTCAGTCAGTGATTAACGATTTAAAAAAAATGTTCGCGAATATGTGATAAAATAAGTGGATGCAGATCGGCAGCAGAGATAACTTGTGTATGTCGATGATAATATAATAAATGTTTGTGCGAATTCCACGATGATCTTCACAATAGGTCTCTGATCACACTCGGTTGTTCTGAACGTTTAAAATTTCAAAGCGAAAGCAATCTTTTTCATTGACAAATTAGTGAATGATGAAGCAGTTATTTTATTGATTTAGCCTCCGATAGAATGAGATAAGTAATTTTCCAATTATATCACGTCCGGTTTATCGATAGACTTATGCTCGGTCAATGGTGAAATATCTGAAAGTGCTTAATACCTACGAATAGGTAGGTAGGTACTTTAAGATATTGCATCTCACTCCGTACCAAACTTACTTCTGTATTCAGTTTGATACATAGTACAGTCGGGCAGATCAAAGCTTTCGTTACAGGATGGTCAACTGTAAACGAAACAGGGCTATTTTCAAATGTTCTCAACATTTTAGAGAAGTGCTCAGACCCTTCGATTTTTGCGTGCAATATCTAGGGAACGGCGTGCTATCATTTTGCACAAATATGTTTTATTTCGAATATTTTACCGAAAATAGTCCCAAATGATTCTGTCTGATTCCGCAGACTTTCCGCACAATCCTTCAATCGGCCATTTTACAATAGAATACCTGATTTCAGCTGGAGCGGCTCTGTATTTTGGTAATTACCTATTGTGTAAATGAAATTTCTTCCTGGTACCTATCTTCTTCCATGAAATATTGTTCACCCAATAACTCGAAAAATACAGATCTGATCGAATTTAAACTTGGTAGTTAGTATATTGCCAACCCGCACATTTTTGCAGAATTTCGTTGAGAATCGTTTTACTAAGAAAACAATTTCTTCAAATATTTTATATTTCCGGAAGTATCTGTCAGATTCTATGAAATTCCGCATACACCATTATACAATTTAGTATCAGACTTCACCTTGATCGGCTTTGTATTTTAGCAAATATTGTGAAAATGAGATTTCGAACTATTTGTTTCTACTTCCTCAGCAATTTTGATTCATATAAATCTAGGAATTGTAACAACACCTCGATAGCGTTACGCTTTGTCTTTGAAGATGGAAACTTTGTTTCCGAAACATATATCAGACGACAAAAACTATAGTGGACAAGAGTGTAGTTACTTTTGTAGTGTTCATTATAAGTCCACAGTGAACTCAAAATAGAATATACAGTGCATTAGTTTAGGTGTTATCGTTTGAACGCTAAAAATTCAGTTAGATGGTTCATGCAGTATTCTGTGAAGCGTGAATAGACAATAGAACATGCGCCTAAGAGTTGCTGAATTCACGTCAGTGCTTTTCTCCAGTTTTATATTAAACCAGGAAGCTATATGCCAGTAATTTTTACTCTAAATTAATTGGCGTACTTTACATTACATTTTTAGTTAGTGATTGAATATGGATGATTCTCAAGTTAAAAATCTAAATTCTTAATAAGTATTGAGCGGAATTGTAAAATATTGAAGAGAATCGTAAGAGTTTTTGAAATACATTTTACTAGATCCTTAATTCCATTTGAATATTTTGTTCTGATATTGATGGTCTCAAACGATTGGGTTCGACTCCCTGGTGAAGAATTCCGTGTGTGAAATTTTGTGAGGACCGTACCAATAGAAAAGTTTAGAATAATAACCTACGAACAAATATTTTGGATCTCACGATAACTTGAGAACGGAAAGAGATAGCGACTTGCAATTTTCAGGGTAGGTTGCGCATCAGAATGCGACATTTAAGTTCGTTAATTGGCATAATCGGCAAAAAATTGTTTTGAAGTTATAATCATCTGAAATGTTGTTGTTATTTCCTATAAAACTCAAAATATACAAATCTAAAACTAGGTGATTACTTGTAGAATGCCGACACACTAATTTTTGCGGAATTTCGTGAATATCGTATTCTCAAGTTACCTGAGGCCTAAGTATTTACGTATTTCAATGTTAGTGTGAAGTTTCCCATACACTATGACGAATTTTCTCCAATTAATTATTATCATTGTTTTCCTTCTTCCACTGCTTTTCTATAGTTATAGTCTAGACGATTTATACATTAGATGAAATTAGTATATAGAAAGCACATTAAGTTTATCTGTAGCCTTTCAATAATATTTAATTCATCAATTATTTTGCTTCAATGAACATTTCTAGAGATATTCTTCATTGAATCATTATAAAACTTGAAATTTCACAACTTTTAAGGATCCGCCCCCGAATCAAGCTGTTAGGCACGTTTCAGCTGCATTTATACAAAATGGTCATGAAAAATCTCGACAAAATATTTCGTATATGCCAGCAAAGCCTTAGATGCCATTTTTCCGATGTGTTATTCTATAAATAAACCTATCCGATATACTAAATACTATCCCTATACTTTATGATTCAATAACCCTTACAAGAGGAGTTATGAGTCTATTGCTGATGCTTTCAACGCTTCTCAATTCATAATATATTCCACCTTTCATGCAGGATTGAATAAAAAATGGCACACTTCATTCCTCAGTACCTTAAATGCAAATTTAATTCGGCAGGAGTTCCGCAAGTGGAGCTTGTACGTGCCAAAGAGGATTCCTCAACTTGCCAAGTGCTAATGTAAATTTCTGTGATAAACGTAATCACTTAGCTCAAACACAGAAAATTATTCAAATTCCCACCCCGTATGGGGATAACACGGTCTGTTCACAAAATGGCTTGTTAGCCATACAACTCGCATGTCATGCAAAATAAAATTAAGAAAAAATGCAGGTGTTTGAATCCTGAGGAATTTGATACTCACATATTTCATGGTGAAATCGGTGGGTGTGTGTGTGTGTGTGCGATCTTCGAAATGTATCGGACTGAATGATGAAGAAGAAGAAGATTAAACGCTTTTATACTTGTTCGATACGGATGAGAATTCAAGAGATGATCCATTTAAATTTTTAAAGTGCATTTCAGCTGATATTGATCAAGGTAGTCAAGGTGAATCGCAAAATAAAAGAAGCAGTGAATGTAGTTAATTATTAGAGGTTATCACATACTGCCCACCATATATTTGCATACGAGATGATTCCAGAGAAGGAACAAATGGACGATGATTGATACAGATATTTGTCAAGGTGTTCGATAATTATAGGGTTTGGTTTTCTCTCGGGCAATAAACGTATGAGTGATAGCACGTATTATCTAATTATAATATCGGATTATTCATATATTATTCTTTAGCAGCTCTTTGCGCAGCTTGATATTATTCGCAATTATCCGTCCAGCATTCGGAGAGCCCAGAATTAATATACTAGAAAATAAATATACAGGTGGTGGTTCCTAACTACGTGTTTAAAATTTAAGGGCGTAATGCTGAATCAATTTTGAATAGAAAAATTCGAGAAGGGCACGCACGTGAAGTCAGGAGTTGTTGCGTGCATGTTCTTTTCCCTAATCACAGACATTTGGGCAAAATGATAACGCGATGTTCCCGAGAACATACACCCAAAAATTATCATTTTTTGTATTGCTTCGGCCTTAAAAACACAAGATATTTTCATGAAAATATTTAATGAAGATAATGGTTAATCAAGACAATTCATAAATACATCTATCATGAAGATAGATAGAAGGGTTTCTGATAAAAAAAAAGTGCCCAGCTCTGTAGACAGTGGCTTTGGCGCTGTTGTCAGACCACTAACGAGTAATTATTCAAACTTTGATAAATCTTATCTACGAAAGTATTGGTTTCTCAGAGTTGGGAATGATATCAAACGATTCTCATGAAAGAACAGCATCATACAAAATTTAAATCAAAACGTAGGTCTAAGACTCACCTCATATGTTGGAATCATAAAATTAGGATTAATTATTGAAATTTTGAAGAATCATATCTCCGAAAGAATTAATTTGTTAGTGTTGAAAATGATATCAATGGACTCTTATAATGAAACTTCATTAAAAAAAATATTAATTTGAAATGTTTAATGTAAATAACAAACTTAACCGATATATTTATATCCCAAACCTACTCTGAAAATTTCAACTGTCTAGCTCATTCCGTTTGAGAGTTATCGTGTTAACGGATGGACGGACAGCCGGACAGAATCGATTTAAAACAAGGATTCTTGATCAATCAGTCGAACCAAAACGTTTGAGAACATTTTCAGCCAAAAATTCGAAAATTACAGACATTTGGGCAAATTGATGAGCTCTCTGTTCCGAGGAGCAAGAGCGCCAATAACAATTAATAAGTACAACAGAATGACCAATAAGAACATGAACCCAATCTGTTAAATGTGTTTCCCTATGTTCGTGACCTTTCGGAAAATATCAGGAGAATCGGTTCGAGTTCAATATAAGAACCGTTTTCAAGACACACAAAATGATCTAAGGTCTTTATTAAGGACAAAACCCATTAATGCAAAATGGGTTCAAGCCCTGTGGACAGGAGCTTTCTGGCGCTCTAGTTCAAACAGACAAATTATATCTCCGAAAGTATTGGTTTCTCAGAGTTGGGAATTATATCAATGTATTTATATGATAGAACTGCATCATAAAGGAAATTCAATTCAAATAATAGTTTATTTATCAAAATTAAATGAGCAATCATGAGAATGAGAACTGCACCACATTTTCAAATTTTTTTTTGACACTTTGCTGTAATCTGGTCAATACAAAACTTCACATGCGTATAAAGGTCATGATTCTACAATTTTATGCTAAATTTCAGATAGATCGAGTGATCGGTTTCGTAAATATTCATAAAAAATATTTTTACTAAAATCGGCCATAACTCCGAAACCCCTTGATGGTTTTCGCCCATTAACGAACTTGTCCGAGATATTTACGGTCCAAAACCACCTTGCAATTTTCAATCCGCTAACTCCTTTCGTTCGAGAGTTATCGTGCCTACGGCCGGTCGGCCGGCCGGACAGAATCGATTTCGCACTCGGATTCTTGATCAGTGAGTCGAACCAAATCGTTTGAGACCATTTTCAGCCAAAAATTCCAAAACTACAGACACTTGGGCAAATTGATAAGCACTCTGTTCCGAGGAACTAGAACGCCAAATAAACAAGTTTCGTATGACAATTGCCCAAAACAGGTTCAAAGTACCTACAAATAGTAGGTATTCCATAAAACATGTATGAAAGAAGATAAGTAATAATAAAAAATTACCTTGTAATCGATCAAAAATTTCCTGATCTACATTCACCAAATTTTATCCTCTCTCGAACTACAGAATTATGCTTTCAATATTTACGTAATATTTTCAAACATTTTCGAGTGAGGTCCCCGTTGCATCGCTAAAATACGAGTATTTCAACCCCAATATTTTTGAAGTTACAATATTCCCTTCTGTCAAGTTGACATTATGACAATTCATACATAGAATAATTATATCAATCTGTGAAATACGATTTACATTGAAATTTTGAAAAATCATATCTCCGAAAGTATTAGCTTGATAGAGTTAAAAATGATATGAATGGATTATTATGATAAAACTGCTCATTAAAAAAAATTTGATTTGGAATTTGTTTTAAAAAAAAAAAATTTTTTTTTGTTACTCCGAAACTATCTGTCCGATTTTGCCCAATAACGAACTTAGCTGAGATATTTATCCCCAAAACCTATTCTGAAAATTTCAACTCTCTAGCTCATTCCGTTCGAGAGTTATCGTGCCTACGGACAGAATGAATTTCGACCACGGATTCTTGATCAGTGAGTCGAACCAAATCGTTTAAGACCATTTTCATCGAAATATTCGAAAATTACAGACATTTGGGCATATTGATAAGCACTCAGTGGCGAGGAACTAGAGCGCCAAAAACAAATATCCAAACATTGTGTAGGTCCTTGTATTTGTGGTAAATCATATACAAGCGAAACATCGAGATCTCTAGAAGTAAGAAAGTCAGAACATGAAAACAACTTAAGATGTAGATACAGAAGAAATCGAAAAGAGCAGAACAATCCATGGCGAGTAAAACAAAGATGCTGATGACAGAGTCTGATTACATTAAAAAGAAAGAGAGAATGAAATTTTGCAAGTTGCTCAATCGGAATTGAACATGTTTGGTTGGATTTTTTGAGAAAGGAATTGGAATTGAAAGTGAAACTATGTTGCTATGATCCTCAAAGAATATCAATGTGACAATTTTGAATTTCAGAATAATAAAAAAATCTGAAAATTTTCGCTTGGTGTCAGAGGAAGGAGTCTGATATAGTCTCTGAAAAGTTATGAAATTGTTGTTTCGTTATTGTTTTTCAGGCAACATTATTCTATATATAGCTTCTGATAAATATCTTGTTTCTTTTTAACGCAGAAGCAATATCTACACAAAATAATAAATTTTTCATTTTATAGAAATTTTTCAGAGATTGGGAGAGAAAACCCAGAAAGTAACAATTTTATATTGATTATACCTCCCAAAGTATCCTTTAATGAGTACTCCTTTCTTGGCAAGTGTGTTGGCCTCCTCATATCCTATGATTCCCGCATGACCAAGGAGACCCTGTTGTTCTTACCTACTTCATTGAGTTTTCTTCGGCACTCCCATATTAGCTTGGATTCGATACATGGGAGCTCAGAGCTTTAATAGCAGCTTGACTGTCAGAGTGGATTGCTATATCACAACTCTGATAGTTTCTTTCTAGGTTCATTTCCACGCATCTTCCTATTGCAAGTACTTCTACCTGACGCTCGGATAGGAGCCTAGCGATACTGAGCATTTGGTGCGTGTCCCATATACTCCAGCGCCAGCTCCTGTAGTGGTTTTTGAACCGTCTGTGCGTCATTTAATGGCAGTTCTTTTAACTTTCAAACTACTCTGCCTTAGTTCAACCGGTATCGCATTGTATAGTTTATATACATTGGATTGAAAGCTTCTCTCGATAATTAAAAAAATTAAAATTCAAATTATACTTCGGTGTGGAAAATATCTGAAATAGTCAATATCATTTATATTTATGGCCTTGCTCCCAACCACGAAACCCAACTTTTACTCTCTTATAAAACTCCTGGGGTGGAAACTAACAACTAACACGTCGAATACCAGATGTGGAAGAGCAAATCTTAAGAGGTGTTCTAGAAAATACTTGAACAAGCACCCGTATAAGCTGCCGATTTGACATTAATTTGTTAAGACAGGAAACCCAATAAATGAGGTTCATAAAATTAAGAATTAATTACAATAACTATAACGTGAGCGGTTCCTTAACATATAACAATTTTCACATCACATCTCCAATATTGCTCTAGGGAATCATAAACTTCATTTATAATTAAAAAAATGGGTTCAAGCCCTGTGGACAGGAGCTTTCTGGCGCTCTAGTTCAAACAGACAAATTATATCTGGTATTGGTTTCTCAGAGTTGTGAATTATATCAATGTATTCATATGATATCACTGCATCATAAAGGAAATTCAATTCAAATAATGGTTTATTAGATAAGTAATAATAAATTACCTTGTAATCGATCAAAAATTTCCTGATCTACGTTCACCAAACTACAGAATTATGCTTTCAATATTTACGTAATATTTTCAAACATTTTCGGTTGAGGTCCCCGTTGCATCGCTAAAATACGAGTATTTCAACCCCAATATTTTTGAAGTTACAATATTCCCTTCTGTCAAGTTGACATTATGAGAATTCATAGATAGAATAATAACTAGTGGGCCCGCAGATCTACCTAGCCAGTAGACCTACATTTTTCCGGTAGATCTACATTTTTCCGGCAGATCTACATTTTTCCGGTAGATTTACATTTTTCCGATAGATCTACATTTTCCGGTAGATCTACATTTTTCCGAGACTTCCTCAGACACACACACACAGAAAGTTTCAACGAAATCGGTCCGGTCGTTCTCGAGAGTCTATAAACCGAACACAGTGCTATCTACCGAGTTCCTATTGTGACTCTGAGGCCCATTCAAATACGCACACAAAGTTTAATCGAAATCGTTCGAGCCGTTTCCTATAGATCGATCGGGGCGCCCCTACAGGATGCTATTGTGAATCAGAGATACGCCGAAAGAAAATCACAGAGTTTCATCAAAATCGATCCGCCTGTTTCCGAGTTCCTATACATCGATTTTAGCGCCCCCTACAGGGTCCAATTGTGAATCTGAGCCGCCTTGGGTTCCACTGAAATACATACACGTAAAGTTTCGGAGTTGACATATTTCTTAAGACACCCTGTATAGCAGCGGTTATCATTTCGCAACGGTTTTACAAAGTTGAGAATTCTCCTCGCGATAGAAATCTCGAAGTGACATTTTACTTAAAACGCTTGCATTTGAAAATAATCGATGCCGCGAGGAAATGAACACCCTGTATAGTAATGGTTTATTTCCAACGATGTATGCCTCGAAAGTATATTTTCCAACACGAATGAATGAAATGGTATGTTCATAGCGTTAAAAACAGCAATCTGCAATTGACATTTAAAGAAAAACACCCTGTATAGAGATTTCCGAAAAATACATTATAAGAATCCATCCAAGGTTCCTATTTAGATAACGGTTTGTTTGTGGCACGAATCAATTCAATCGTGGCAAATTGTGCCGTGAAAAAAAGAACACCCCGTATAGTAATGGTTTATTTTCAGCGATATATGCTCAGAAAAAAAAAAGGAAAACACCCTTACTTAAAGTCGGCAGATATACCGTTATTCGAAGTTAATATTGCGATAAAAATTGAAAAAAAAACACGAAAAAGTATAATTCCCTTGATGGGCTTCGAACCCGCCTTCCCTCGTCCGAAACCGAGATATCCACTATCTATACATCTACACTATCGGACTCCTCGAAGAATCCTCTCGATCTCCGGTATTAGAATAAAACGTCGGTACTAACCGCGGATAGATATTCTTAATTTTCACTTTTCGACATAAAATCGCCACATGGAGGTTTATTTGACCGTTTTTTACCCTTATCTTCGCTTCTCGTCAACGTTCAGTCCCGAAAACTGCCTAGAACGGCCATTTCGTTGCGAAAAATTTCCCGCACCCCGTCTAACGGATTCATTTTGACGTTTCTCAGACAGACTTTTAGCAAGGAAAATTCCCGAGGTCGGAACTTCGAGAACTTGTATCGATTTAGTTGACATTATGAGAATTCATACATAGAATAATAATTATATCAATCTGTGAAATACGATCTACATTGAAATTTTAAAAAATCATATCTCCGAAAGTATTAGCTTGTTAGAGTTGAAAATGATATGAATGGATTCTTATGATAAAACTGCTTATTAAAAAAAATTTGATTTGGAATTTGTTTCGTAAAAAAATTTTTTTTTTTTTGTTACTCCGAAACCGTCTGTCCGATTTTGCCCAATAACGAACTTAGCCGAGATATTCATCCCCCAAACCTACTCTGAAAATTTCAACTCTCTAGCTCATTCCGTTCGAGAGCTATCGTGCCTACGGCCGGCCGGACCGGCCGGCCGGCCGGCCGGCCGGCCGGCCGGACCGGCCGGACAGAATAAATTCCGACCACGGATTCTTGATCAGTGAGTCGAACCAAATCGTTTAAGACCATTTTCATCGAAATATTCCAAAATTACAGACATTTGGGCAAATTGATAAGCACTCAGTTCCGAGGAACTAGAGCGCCAAAAACATGTATATTCAAGATATATCATTACCCCGAACTCTTAACCATATGATGACTTCAAATACCTCATAATGATTTTCTGAAGTAATTTATGCTCAAGTTGAAAAAATATATATTATTTAAAAGCCAATTATAAAATCGCATTACTCTCAGGAACACTGAGTGGTATTGCACATTTGTCCTATCCTTCGGAATGTAGAAGAGGACTATTCGACAATATGAATACTGAGGGATATTAAAAGTGATAAATTTCATCATTGGATGGTCAAAATAGTTCTTCAGAATACGATACAGAATATGCTGCTAGGATATTTTGTAAGAATCACTAATAAGATACCTATCTAATTATTATTTAACTGAGACTCATATACTCATATACTTATGTTCTTGAATTATATTCAAAAAAACTCTTCTCAAAATAAGGATAAACATCTCTCTACTTCATATGGTCATTGAAATGTTCTGCTAACTCCATTTATAGGTCATGATGCGATTATTATGTGATTAGAAAGAGAAAAAGGGGGAAACCCCGTGGACAGGAGCTTTGGCGCTCCTGTTCAAACTTTGACAAATCATCTCTGAAATTATTGGTTTCTCGGAGTTGGGAATGATATCAATGGATTCTTATAATAGAACCACGAACTTATGCGTGATGAGCATTCCTCAAATCCACTCTGAAAATTATATTATATCAAACTTAGCCAATATTTGAGCTTTGTTTCTACTGGAGCTATTCTGAACCCATTCTGATAAACCTACCAAAGTATATATTTCCATCATCATATGGATTATCCACGGTCATTGAAATATCACCAAAAAGTATAATAGCATATTATAATCCTCATATGTAATTCTGCGATAGCTGAAATAAATTTGACTCTCTCTTATAGGAAAACAAGATGAGATGTACGAGTATGAACCCAGATCATAATTCATAGATATAATAATTATAGCATTCTGTGAAAACATAGTACGATTTATTATTGAAATTTTGAAAAATCATATCTCCGAAAGGATTAGTTTGTTAGAGTTGAAAATTATTTTTATGGTGAAATTGGGATTTAAAAAAAATTGAATATGAAATTTGTTATGTATAAAAAAGATTTTTTTTTTTACTCCAAAACCATCAATATTTTGCCCAATAACGAACTTAATCGGAATATTTATTTCCCAAACCTACTCCGAAAATTTCAACTGCCTAGTTGATTCTGTATTCGAGAGTTATGAGAGAAACAAAATTTAAATTTTTTTTGCCACTTCACGGCCCTCCGATCAACTCAAAACTTAGCATACATATAAAGGTCATGCTTCTTCAATTTGATGCTAATTTTTCATATAGATCGAGTGAAAATTTTCGGAAATATTCATAAAAAATGTTTTTACTAAAAAGGGCTATTACTCCGAAACCGCTCGGTGGATTTTGGCCGTTAACGAACTCGTCCCAGATATTTACGCTCCAAAATTACCCTGTAAATTTCAATCCTCTAACTCCTTTCGTTCGAGAGTTATCGTGTTAACGGCCAAACGGACGGTACGGATTCTAGATCAGTGAGTCGAACCAAATCGTTCGTAGGGACAAGAGCCAAAAAATATACAACCAGTGGGAAAAACAGCCATTTACTTCGAAATTTTTAATTACGCGGGATTTTGGGTCAATAATTCCTGGTTACCTTAAAGTCATCGCTGAATACCTGCTATCTCCCGATATCCAACATTAACTACATACGAATATATACGACACAAAACAGCAAGCATCGATGTTGTGAAAACATCGGTTGTGAAACATCGATCTTTCTTGAACATCGATGGTATAATTGAAACGTTAATATTTATTGAAAAAAAAAATTGTTTCAAGCCTTATGGACAGGAGCTTTAGCGCTCTTGTTCAAACTTTGACAAATCATATCTTCGAGAGTATTGGTAAGAGTTTGGAATTATATCAATGGATTCTTATGATGGAAATTAAATTCAAACATCATAAAAAGTGTCAAAAATTATTAATCCAAAACCAATAAACCGATTCTACCCAACAACGAACTCATCCGAGATATTAGTTCCTCAATTCTACGATGAACGATATATTTTTTCCTCAAATCCACTCTGAGAATTATATTATATCAATTGAAACTTTAGCCAATATTTCAGTTTTGTTTTTACTGGAGATATTCTGAACTCAATATTATTAACTTACCATTACTTTTCCTATCATCATATTGATTAACCATCGGCATTAAATATCAAAATTTGACATATCATGTCTCAGGAAAATAAGTTGACTGTATCAACACATCATATTATAAAAATTCATAGATAGAATAATTATCGCATTCTGTGAAAACACAGAAGTACGATTTATAATTGAAATAATTATTGAAATTTTGAAAAATCATATCTCCGAAAGTATTAGCTTGTTAGAGTTAAAAATGACATCAATGGATTATAATGGTGAAACTACATCTTAAGAAAAACTTATTTTGAAATTTGTAATGTGAAAAAAATTATTTTTTGTTAATCCGAAAGCATCTGACCGATTTTGCCCAATAACGAACTTAGCCGAGATATTTATGTCCCAAACCTTTCCTTTCAATTTCAATTGTCTAGCTCATTCCGTTCGAGAGTTATCGTATTAACGGCCGTATTAACTTTGTCGTATTAACTTTTACACTTATGGTAATATTTCTATGAATTTTGGGACAAAAGTTTTCAGGATCAAGGAGCACTTTCTGAATAAAATTATTTTTTTTATTTTACCGGTGGCGTCCTTACTGCATCGAGACTGAATATTTTTAGACAAAAAACAAGAGCCCACTGGTTTTTCCAACGATAAAAATTATTCTTGAAATCCTTGTTTAATTTGAAGCAAATGCATTCTCTTCACTTTTTAACGTACGAGGTACCGTTTCCGAGTAAAAAAATTAAACACATTCTCATGCATGAGGAAATCGCTAAAATTTGATATGGTACATAATAATAATAAGACTATCTTTGTAAACGAAACGTGTAATTACAGAAAAATAAGCGTTAACAGCCACACTCAAATACGAATTTGAAGAAGATGTTCGAAGTAAAGCAAAAAAACATTTTTTTTCTAATAATTTTAACACTCTATATCTCAAAGAGGAAGCATTTCTCGACATATGTTTATATGACAAACTAGGGCTTATTTTTGACGTCGATTACGTGGTTAAAATTTCATGGTTAAGTTCTGGACCACCCTGTATACAGGGTGAGTCTTAAAGTTGTACATTAATTTTAACCATAGATTTCTCTCATCAAATAAATCACCTTTTTCATTTACCATTTTTCCAAATTCGGCTCAGGTAAAAAATTATAGCCACAATATGCTTATATACTACTGCATATATATTGTCTATGACATTAATGGTGGAATAGAAAAAGGTTCGGTAACGTAGTTTACAGCATGATTCGGGATTCCAACGGTCAGGGGCGGATCCATAAAAGTAGTGAAATTTTTTGAGTTTCCCAATTTATATCATCCAATGAAGAATATCTCGAAAACGGTGCGTTTAAGAAGAAATGATGAGGAATAATTTAATGTTCTAAAAAAATTGAATATTCCTGAAATGAATCAAGAAAAACTTCATCTGCTTTCTTTATGCTAATTTCATTCACTTTCGTGAATCCACTAGTGTATAACCAGAAAACCAGTAGAAGTAGGAAAAAACTAATATTTGGAGAATATGTATCATCATTATAGAAAACTTTACACTGAAATTCATTTCATTCTGAAAAACCATGTCAAAGCTACTAATGAAGAACTGACTTTCTTCTGCAATTTCAACAGCCTGTATCTTTTTTCCTCAGCCGAATTTCTAAAAATGGTAAAGGAAAAAAGTGTTTCATTTGTTGATAAGAATCTATGATTAAAATTAATGTACAACTTAAAGACTCACCCTGCATATAAATACAGGGTGAGTCTTGAAGTTGTGCATTAATTTTAACCATAGATTCTTCTCATCAAATAAAACACTTTTTTCATTTAGTTTATTTGAGCAATCTGCAATGATCTAACCTTCGTGGAATGGGTTGTTGCAACTTACACTAGGTGCATAATTTTCGCAACTCGAAATACCTAAAGAAAGTATCATCGAAATGTCTAGAGCAACGCTGCAATCATAGCAGATTGTCCATGTATTCCTGATATTTGAATAGGTTTGAATAGGCTGACGAACAAATTATTTTAATATTTCAAAATATATTAATAAGATACAATCCTCTTCTCATAATTTAATAGTTCATATATACCACTAAGACATTAATCCTGTATTATGAACCTTAACTCAAGAAAGAATATTTGATACACAAATGTAGATAAATATTACAGCATTTTTTTGCTACCAACATTATGAAAATACTGTATATAGGAACATGTCTCGATACTTAAGGAAGTAATAATAATTAATAATATTAACCTCGGGGGTCAACGAACAGTAATTTCTTTTGATGATTCCATTTTGTTGATCTCTGGCCTGATGGTTTACTCCGAAATCATTAGGCTGATTTTGCCCAATAACAAACTTCTCCGAGATATTTATCTCTCTAACCTACTCTGAAAATTTCAACTGTCTAGCTCATTCCGTTCGAGAGTTATCGTGTCTGTGGCTGGACAGAATCGATTCTGACCACGGATCGTTTAATACCATTTTCATTCAAAAATTCGAAAATTACAGACATTTGGGAAAATTGATAAGCACTCTGTTCCGAGGAACAAGAGCGCCAAAAAAGGAATCACTACAATCTTGAAAATCATAATGAGTGTGTTCTAAACGACATCAGTATCTGAATGCTGCCTCGTCATATGGCGGTGAGTAGCACGTTTTCTTTGCTCGTAAATTACGTACATGCGGTCGTATTCTTACCTTTTGGGAAGAACTCACCCTTCCATTAACCAGGCTGAGGAAGCTGTTAATTCTGGTAGCTGTGAACGTGATGTTTCTTGTTGCACTTAGAACTATTAAATGACCTTGGGCGAAAGTTATGTCCCTTTGTCGTCCTCCCCATATGTGCAGACCCAGAGGTTACATCTCCCCCTTACCACACTTCACGACACATGCAACCTTATAGTTATTCGAGAAAAACTGATTTCCAGTGGCGCTCTTTAGGGACACATGGTCTGTAGTGTTCGAACTTTTTGCCGAAAATGGTCTCAAACGATTAGGTTCGACTCACTGATGAAAAGATGGACAAGTTTGTTAATAGGCATAATCGGCTCAATGGTATCCGAGTACTAATTTTGTTGTTGTTGTTTTAACGTATGTAAAATTTTGCAAGGACTTATTACTAGAAAATTTCATTATAATTATTAAGAAACATTATTCATCTCACGATAACTTGAGAACGGAAAGTGATAGAGATTTGCAATTTTCAGAGCAGGATGTGCATCTGAATTTGACACTCAAGTTCGTCAATAGGCTTAATCAGCCAAATGATTCTAGAGTTATGCCCATCAACTTTTGTGAGCATCGTATCGCTAGAAAGTTTTAGAAAAATCATTGGAATAAATGTTATATCTCTGTAAATATCCGTCCGATATCGCTGAAATTTTGAGATCTTCAGAATCGGAGGATCGGAGCAGCCTTGTGTGAGTTCAGGTGCTGGATGGGTGACCGTTGCCACGAAAACTTTCTAACGGAAAAAGATAGCGAATGGGACAGTAGAGTTCGTTGTAGGGCATAATCGGCCTAACGGTTTTGCAGTTATACCTATCTGGATTATTGTTTTCTCGATAACTAGAAAAATATAGATCCGATCAAATCGAAGCTTGGTAACTAATTGTAGAATACCGACGTAAAGAAGTGTATAAAATTTTGTGAGGGTCGTATATCTAGAATATTTGAAAAAAACTGTGACAAAATATCATCTCACGATAAGTTGAAAACGGAAAGAGATAGCGACTTGCAATTTTCAGGGTAGATTGAGCATCCGAATGCAACATTCTAGTTTGTTAATAGGCATAATCGGCCAAACGGTTTCGGAGTTATAACTTCTGAATTTTTTTTGTTATCTACTCAATAACTCAAAATATACAAATCCGATCCAATTAAAACTCGGTAATTACTTGTAGAATGCCAACACGCTGATTTTCGCAGAATTTCATGAATATGGTAAACTGAAATTAGAAGATTGTCAAAATATATCGAAGATATAAGTAATGACATTACGGGACTGGTTGCTGTAGCCGAAATTGTTCTTTTTCGTTTTTTCCATTTCTATCGAAATAATATCTTTGATGAATCGTATATCTACTGAATTTGGGTCTATCTTTCAATATTATTACTTGAGAAGTGGGTTTTCTCGTATATTATCAAATAGTTAACGGATTTCAATTCAATACATATGTCAGAATCAAAATTCTGTGATCTTAGCCGATTCTCTCATCACTCAAGTCTGTCATATAAATGGTAGGAAAATAATTCATATATCATAAGAGCTGAGAAAATGGTCTATATCGATGGTGAATTCGATTAAGACTGTCGGATAGACGTGAATAAAACATTATAAACAGTAATTTTATCAATTTTAGGTTAAATTTTAATCTTTTCCGCCTATCTTGAAAAATTTTATATTTCGGAAACTATGTCAGAATCAAATGAAATTCTGCATTTCGAGCCAACATTTTACAATCGAGTACCGAATTTCAGCTCGATCCACTTCTTATAAGGCGTGAATGGATAAAGGAACATGCGCGCAGAAGCCCCTGAGTTCACATCAGTGCTTTTCTCAAATTTTATAATGTTCTATCTGAATCTGAGTGATTTCCCACATTTTCCTAGATATTCTGCATTGACATGGTGGGCCTTCGGGTACAGAAGGTGAATTTTGTCAATTCATGCCATTCATTATTCCCATTTGAGCACTTCTAGGACTTTGACTGAAATATTTCCACAAGCGAGTCCAATGTAATCATTTGAGACGACAAAATCAAGTACATGATTTTGTTTGCCTGAGAAAAGTCAACAGCAGGAAACAATTTCCGAAACAATAGAGCAAAATATGCAGTACCTAAACAGTTCTGTAAGGAGCGTTATTTCATTATATATTTCCCGTAATTCGACGGTGTAACCAGGAGAAACATTAATCGTACTCTTATCGATGGATATTGTTCTCATTATTCAGATTTAATTTTTGCACTGAACAAACTTTTCTTTAGTATACTGTGTGGAGAAGCCAAATGGAATACATTGATTATCTTGGTTACTGTACATATTTATGGAAAATCCCGAAACACGTTGAATTGAAACTTTAAATTGTCATTCTTCTTCGTAAAAATGCGATGCCTAATTTCAACCCCCTTCGAAAGACAGGTACCTACTACCCCCAATGTTTCAAATAGGTAGTATGGGCTTGTGATACATCGTTTGAAAGGTTGCATCATTCTCTGTTCAGAAATTTAATTATGTTCACCCCCGTCTATGAAATCATAAAATTACGATTGATCATTGAAATTCTGAAAAATCATTTCTTCGAAAGAATTAGTTTGTTAGAGTTGAGAATTATATCAATGGATTCTTATGATGAAACTACAGCTTAAAAAAAATAGAATGAAATTTCTAATGTAAAAAAAGATTTTTTTTCGTTACTCCGAACCCACCAGGCCATTTCGCTCACTAACGAGCTACACCGAGATATTTATCTCCCAAACCTAATCTCAAAATTTGAACTGTTTAGCTCATTGTGTTCGAAAGTTATCGTGTTAACGGCCAGCTGGCCAGACAGAATCGATTTTGACCATGGATTCTTGATCAGTGAGTCGAACCAAAACGTTTGAGACCATTTTCAGCCAACAATTCGATCATTACAAACATTTGGGCAAATTGATGAGCCCTGTGTTCCGAGGAACAAGAG
Organism: Halyzia sedecimguttata; assembly: GCA_937662695.2. Taxonomy (NCBI): domain Eukaryota; kingdom Metazoa; phylum Arthropoda; class Insecta; order Coleoptera; family Coccinellidae; genus Halyzia; species Halyzia sedecimguttata. Next base: position 36,126,464 of record OW569417.2, read on the forward strand.
CGCTAAAAATGGATCATAGGATAATTGAAGTGATTATGTATCATTCGAAAATGAAACATGCAATCAAATAGCACTCCTTTTTTTTAACTGAGAATATTATGCTTATAGTTCGGATAGGACGTATTAAGTTTGAAAACACCAATCTGAACATGTGAAATTCTACATGTTCTATGGCTCTAGAATAACCAAAATATCAGGACCTTTTGTTCAAGGAATATGGACGTAACAGACATAACTCAGCGAAGCTTAATAATTGTGCAATTTTACGGCCAAAAAATCGCAAGAAATGATGTTCCTCCTTTTGATCAAAATTATTGTTTTACCCACTAGGATGCATTGACAATCCGAATTTTTCTTGTGTCGAAGATAGATAAGATATATGTCTACAAATTAATATTATATATTGACAACATTCGGCATTCACATAAATATTTACAGAAGTATGTATCATCACAAATAATATAGCAAATTAGTATTTGTATCCTTGCTGTTGTTGTGGCTGGTAACGTCCTTGAACTTTTGGAGCCAAATATTGACGATTGAATTGAGCACCGTTGATCCTTTCTGATGCATCTGGTCTATATTGTCCGTCATCAACTATTCCTCTAGCTTCATCAGCGGCGTTCTGTTCCAGAGCTTTCTGGATTTCAGCAGGAATTGGTGGGGCTACTGGGAGATGATCGCCGGTGGCTCTGAAACCGAGTTCGTCAGCCACATAGTTGACGGTGTAGGTCTGACCATCAAGACCAACGTAGGAGTAGGTTCCCTGAACGACGTTGCTTTCTTGATCAGTTCCGGCGTTCTTCAGTTGGCCAGATTCCTGTTGGGTGATCTGGTTTGCTGTCTCGAAGCTGTGTAGAACAATTTCAACCATGATTAAAAAGTGCAATGAATAAAATATATAATGATACTAGCGGCCCGGTACGTGCTTCGCTACGTATACAGTGAATTAATAAAACAAATTAATTGGAATATCAAATTAATTTATTCAAACAAAAAAATATTTTATTAATTGATAGCTATTTTAAAACTTAATCCAAAACATTTGGATAAACAATATTACCTATCTGTTTTTTCATTTTGAGCATGAATAAACAAATGGCTGGAGGTTTTTCATTTTCGACCGTAATTTTCTGCTTAATTTTTGAATAATTTTAATGCAAAAATCCTTCCGATCGAACGGATATTCATTATAGATTTCGTAACTTAACGAAGAGATCCGAATCCCAAGATACGTTTACTGGAGTAACGCTGCTTCAAGTTTTTCATTGGGTAACAATGAAATAATTTTAAGAGAAAGCTATTTTGGATGATCCGAGATCCAATCCGCCGCTCCGCGAGGCTCGGAGGACTCGAGAGCTCTAAATTCCCAATCCAATGCCTCAGCTTACTCGGCCACGTTGCTTGAGTGAATCAACTCCGATTATGTACCAAATAAAGGTTTTTAGTACTCGGATGATTTCCGTCTTTCGATTTTCAGAATATCGTGAATCCTGTCAAGTGACCGATATAAATCGGTTACTCGTTCATATTTCTCGCAGTTTTTCTAGACGATTCCAAGATTTTCGAGTAATTCCGTTTGAAATTCAAATTCGATTTGATATTTCTCGTCGCTCGTTCCGACTCGTCGACCCTGAAAGAGCCGCGTTATAATTCGCCAAGGAAATACGGGAAACGCCAGAATTTGGACGACGAATTTGGACTCTACAAAACTTCCGTATTTTTCTTCAATAAACCCCTTCAAAATTTCCCCCAAATCTCCCTCCAAATTTGGTTTGGATATGTGAGCCCGTTCTTGAGTTATACAATTACAACGAAAAGTGGCATTGATTTTGATATATATTGATTAAATGTCGAAATTCAAGTCAATCTCTCTCGATAAAGGCTGTTAAATATATTGAACAATTGAGAAATAGAAAATACTATAATAATCTCCACAATGTTTTCGATAATATAAAATCGGTGGAGTCTCACATGATAAGGGCTGGAAACCATATTGAACAATTAAGGAATAGAAAATTCCACAAGCATTTCATCATGGTTCAAGTTCAATTTAAAAAAAAAAAGAAAACTCACTCAAAACTATATGTTCCTTCCCCATTGTTGTCGTTATTGAACCTCAAGATGGGAATTTGTTGTTGGGCAGGACCAGTAGAGTAGCTCTTGAAAGATGATTGCTGTTGGTTTGAGTAAATATTTCCTTGCTGAGAGTTTTGATAGATTCCAGAAGAGATCTGACGACCAGGTTGTGAGGGAGCAATCAAGATATTTCCGTTACCTCCAGCACTTATGGAACTGGTGGGTGGAAGGTACACATTGTTGAGCTTATCTGCGACAACAACTGCTACGCAGCAAATTGCTGAGATGATCTGAAAATTGTAGAAATATAGTTGAATCTTAAGAAATTTGTCAATGCCATTTTGCATCACTCATCTAGAGCTAATGCTTCAATCTGTTACGTAAATAATGGAGTGAACCATGTAAATTAGATTTTCTCTGTGTTACATTATTTACACAGAATATCACAGTCTCATGGTGGGTTTCACGAAGCTTCGATTAGCTTAATTGTGGATTTAATTCGGTGGTTACGTCAAAAATGAACTGGAAATCGACGTAGAATCACACTAATTCGGCAATTAAGAGCTGTCAAAGCTTCGTGAAACCCAATTTAACAGTGGATTTCACAAAATTTCAATTCACTCAGAAATTGCTTGCCTATAGATAGAATTCGATGGTTGAATCAAAAATGAATGAAAACCGAACATAGACTTAAATTTATTTCGACGATCTCACTGATTCATTGAGGAATTCAATCACTTAGCGAGAACACAGAGAATTATTCAAATTCGATGGTTGAACCGAACAATAACTCTAATCGAGCATAGAATGTGTTTGTTTTGACAATCAACGACCACAGAGTCCGATATTTTTTACCGATATGATCACAAGACGCAGATTGATCTGGGTCAGAATATTAAGAAGATATCAGCCACAGATGATTAAATTGGCTATACTTCTCCACCAACTTTTCGTCCGTATTATACCCAGAAATAAGAATTACAAATAAAACTTCATCCGAGCGTCTTCAATACGTTCAAAAATTCAATTCGTCTGCAGTTTCAACAGTGGGGCTTGTACGTGACAAGGAGAAGTTCTCGACCGGCCAAGTGCTAATGTAAATTTCATTGGGGAATTTAATCACTTAGCGAGAACACTGAGAATTATTCAAATTTACCCCCGTATGGGAATTACACGACAACTTCACAAAATGCCGAAGTCTGGCAAAGCTCATCGTTACAACTGGCATACCCCGAAATAAAATGAAAGAAAACACATTTTTCCTTCTTCCGATGAAATTGATACTCACGTATTTCATCGTTAAGTCTATGTGTGTGTGATCTTCGAATTGTAACGAACTGAATGATGAAAAATAAGATGATGCTTTCGCTTTTATACTTGGACGACACGGATGGGAATTTAAGAGATGATCCATTTAAATTTTTGAAGTGCATTTCACAAGAAATTGTTCAAGGTAGTCAAGGTGAATCGTATGGAATAAATGAAACAGTTAATAATATTAATTACTAAAGGTTATCTCTTACTGCTCACTGGGTATTTGCATACAGGATGATTTCTGAGTTGAAACAAACGGATGACGATACAGATATTTGTCAAGGCATTCGCTAATTATAGGGTTTGGTATTCTCTGAGGCGATTTGATACATACAGTATGGTGCAAATGAAACAATTCGTATTCTCAATTCGTTATATCTTGATCAGTGGGTCGAACCAAAACGTTTAAGACCATTTTCAGCCAAAAAATCGAAAATTACAGACATTTGACAAAGCGACATAATCCATGATTTTTGGCGTTTTTCGATGTTTTGCTTGAAAATGGTTTTTCGTTTTGGTTCGAACCACTGATCAAGAATCCAAGGTCAAAATCGATTTTGTCCGGCCGTCCGTCCGTTAACACGATAACTGTCGAACGGAATGAGCTAGGCAGTTGAAATGTTCAGAGTAGTTTTGGGAGATAAATATCTGGGTTAAGTTTGACATTGGGTATAATCGGCCAGGTGGTTTTGGAGTACCTTACGAAAAAAAAATCTTGTTACATTACAAATTTCAAATTCATTTTTTTTTAAATGCCGTTTCATCATGAGAATCCATTGATATCATTCTCAACTGTAACAAACTAAAACTTTCAGAGCTATGATATTTCAAAATTTCAATAATTAATCGTAATTTTATGATTTCATAGAATACTCTTATTATAATTTGCTGATGTATGTAAATCCAACATATGAGGTGAGTAATAGACCTATGTTTTGAATTTAATGTTTTATGATGAAGTTCTATCATAAGAATCCATTGATTTCATTCCAGAATATTACGGTGGGTTTTACAAAGCATTGAGATCTCTTAATCTTAAATCAGTGTGATGCTATGTCAATTTCCCGTTCGTTTTTGGTGCAAACACCAAATTAAATCCGCAATTAAGCCAATTCGAAGCTTCGTGAAACCCACCAGGAGAAACCAACACTCTCGGAGATATGATTTGTCAAAGTTTGAATAATTATTCGCTAGTAATATGACAAGAGCTCCAACGCCCCTATCCGCAGAGCTTTCCCACTTTTTTCAAATAATAATGTGGCATACATGATCCGCCATTTGAGAGGTCTTTCAATCACCAATTAATTAATTCCAAAATATACCGGGTGATTCATTAACCTGGAATTTTTCTTTCACTCGGAAACTATGTCGCAGAAACAAAATCGTAGAGACATAAGTATGATATCTCTAAAGAGGGCATCCGATAGTAATTAATTCTGCCCACCTACTCAAACTACCCCCTACCCCAAACATTATTTGCTGGCAACATTTTAAGAATTGCTAAATACATGTTGGTTTAGTGTTTTCGGCCCTCTCAATCCCCTCGTTGCGCTTACAGTGCCTATCGCAAACGCAATCTATCGCAAAAATGCTACTAATCTATCACATTTTTTTTGCGCGCATCTTCTATGGAACAGTGTGGTATTATTTTGCCAAATTTTTCAATTTTTTGCCATAAGATTAGGTTGGACTGATGAAAAATTCCAAGTCAAATTCATCTCCGGCTAGCCGTCCGTTGCCACGATAACTTTCAAATGGTAAAAGATAGCGAATTGTAAGGGTAGGTTGCGCTCCCAAATACGAAACGTTCAGTTCGTTAATGAGCATGATTGGCTTAATAGTTACAGAGTTATACCCATCTATATTGTTTCCTCAACTCAAAAAATACAGAACCGATCGAATTCAAATTTATGTAGAATACCCACACGCACATTTTTGCAGAATCACACAAATTATTCGTCATATTTCGCTGAAATTCCGCAAAAACCTTCCAGTCACCATTTTACAATACAGTACTATTGTAGCAATTATTATGAAAATAAAATCACAAACTGGTGTCTACTTCCACTGATATTTAAAATCATATAAATCTTATAATAGTAACAACACCTCGATAGCCGAGAGATAAGATCACTCGCCTGCGTCGCAGGAGATCCGGGTTCGAATTCCAGCTGGGTGAGTTCACTATTGAAGTTGCCGAATTTCGTAAGAGTGTGTGAGGTGTGAATACATTATAGAGCATTCGCGCAAAAACACTGACTTGATGCATGTGCTTTTCTCGATTTTTTTGACATGGAATTTAATTTTTAATTTTTAACACAGAATTAAATGCTATGGGAATTGTGATTTAAGATTTCAAAATATCCCCCTCTCTCGTCTACAAGGGGTGAGGCGGTAGAATTCAGTAGGACCGGATCCGCCATTGAGAGGATGCGATGTGCGATGTGTAGTTTCCAGTAATAACAATATTCCATGTTAAATGAATCAGCCAGTATATTTTATTGGTTTCGTACAAGGAAGCTCATTACAAATTTCCGACAGGTATGCTTCTTCCGAAGTAGCTAAATCGACTTGTCCAATGTTAATGGTCATAACAGAGGAAATATTCCATAAGGAAAAAAATAAAATTTTCCAAAGAATTCATAATTGGTAATAACCGTTTGGCCGATTATGCCCATTAACGAACTTAACTGTAGCATTTGGATGAGCAACCTACCCTCGAAATTGCAAGTCGCTTTCTCTTTCCGTTCGAAAGTTATCGTGGCTACGGCCCGCCATGCAGCTACTGAAATAACCCAAGGCTGCCCAGCTTCCAATATTTTTTTTCAATGTCCCCAACGCAGAAAAAGGTTTGTACTCTATTCAATAATGAATTTCCCAACCAAGAATCAATTTCACATTCCATGATCAGCCGATTTGGATTCTCCGGACTTATTTTTGATAGAAATACCATTTGGTCATCGAGATGTAAGATAAAATCAAAACTGAAATTCCTTGTAGTCATTGACATGTTTGGTTACCTGATTGAAAGAACTTCCAAATGACGCATTACCCATAATTTCATTTAAATAATCAGCGATGACGTCATCTCGTTCACACAGATGACGAAAATGAAGTATATTCGAGAGTATGGGCGGTCGACGATTTAAATCGATTTATAATATTGTATACTTCTTTCATATGTATTCTATTGCAATTGAAATACGAAAAAACCTACGACTCAAAGTAACTCCAGGATACGATATTCACGAAATTCCGCGAAAACTAATGGGAAGACATTCTACAAGTAATCACCGAGTTTTAATTTGGACAGATTTGTATATTATGAGTTATAAAGGAAATATCAACAGAATTTCAGATGAGTATAACTTCAAAACCATTTGGCCAATTATGCCAATTAACGAAACTAAATCCAAATGTCGCATTTGGATGCGCAACCTACCCTGCAAATTACAGGTCGCTATCTCTTTCGCTTCTCAAGTTATCGTGAGATACATGATATTTTTTCATCATATTTTTAAAATTTTATAATGATACGATTCTCACAAACTCACGTCCCAGGTAATTTTATTGAAAGATCGACTTATATTCAGTAAATATGCATCAAAGTTATTATTTCGATAGAAATGAAAAAAAAAACCGTGTTTAAATTGAACCGTGAAATACATAATAATTTTTCATAATTTTTTTAGAATTTTCTAGTAATACGATCCTCACAAAATTTCACACAGAACGTCTTTATGTCGATATTTTACAATCAGATACCAAGTTTCAATTCGATCGGGTCTGTATTTTTTGAGTTGTGGAGAAATTAATATTCCAAATGGGTATAACTCTAGACCTTTTGTCCGATTATGCCCAACAACGAAATTAACGCTCCCATTTGGATGTGCAACCTACCCCGAAAATTTCAAGTCCGTATATCTTTTTTACTGAACTTTTCTACTGAACTCACACAAGGTTGCTCGCATCTCCAACATTTAGTTTCGATCATTTTCAAACTTGGAACTTTGTTGTAGAGTTAGGTTCTGAAGGCTCTCGCAGAATTTCAGCGATGTCGGACGATTAGTTTCTGATATATAGAATTTTTTTCAACGATTTTCAATGATTTTTAAAAAAATTTCTAGTAATTCGATCCTCACGAAATTTTGCTAGAATATTCATTTTGACATTCTATATTATCATGAACCAACCAACCAATAACCATGTTTGAATAGTAACCGGTTCCGTATTTTTCGCGTTATGTGAAGATGTTGCATTTAAATGCTCAACCTACCATAAAAGTTGCAAGTCGCTATTTCTTTCCGTTCTCAGGTTATCCTGACATAAATAATGTTTTTTAATATTTTTGGTGCTCTTGTTCCTCGGAACAGAGTGCTTATTTTTGGCGCTCTTGTTCCTCGGAACAGAGTGCTTATCAATTTGTTCAAATGTCTGAAATTTTCGAATTTTTGGCTGAAAATGGTCTCAAACGATTTGGTTCGACTCACTGATCAAGAATCCGTGGTCGAAATCGATTCTGTTCGGCCGTCCGTCCGTTAACACGATAACTCTCGAACGGAATGAGCTAGACAGTTGAAATTTTCCGAGTAGATTGCGGGGTAGGTTTGGAACGTAAATATCTCGGACGAGTTCGTTAAAGGGCGAAATCCACCAAGCGGTTTCGGGGTTATGGCTGTTTTTAGTAAAAATATTTTTTACGAATATTTCCGAAACAGATCACTCGATCTATCCGAAATTTAGCATCAGATTGCAGAATAATGATCTTTATACGCATGCGAAGTTTTGTATTGATGGATTGCCGCAAATTGTCAAAAAAAAATATTTTCAAATTTTTTTCTTCAATAACTCTCGAACAGAATGAGCTAGGCAGTTGAAATTTTCAGAGTAGATTTGAGAGATAAGATAAGATTTTCTTAAGATGCATTTTCTCCATAAAAATCGATATCAATTTCAACTCTAGCAAGCAAATACTTTCGGATATATGATTCTTCGAAATTTCAATAATGAATCGTACTTCTATGTTTTCATAGAATGCTATAATTATTCTATCTATGAATTATTATATGATCTGTGTTCATACTCGTACATGTCATCCTGTTCTATAAAAGAGAATCAAATTCATTTCAGCTATTTTAATTTGATTTCTTCCATGGTCCTCATTCTCAGATTGCTCATTTAATCTTTATAAATAACAAAAAATCTTGTGAAGATTTGAACAAGAGCGCCAAAGCTCCTGTCCACAGGGCTTGAACCAATTTTTTTAATTTTCTAGTGTTATGACTCCTACAATCGTCTTTGTGTCAGTATTCTACAACCAGCTGCCAAGTTTCAATTCAATCGGATCTTTACTGGTTGATGACAAAATTATCACTCGGAAACCGTTGGGCCGATTATGCCTATTAACGAATTGCAAGTCGCTATCTTTTTCCGTTCTCAAGTTATCCTGGCAACAGCTGGACGGCCGGACAGAATCAAATTTCACCCCGAATTCTACATCAGTGAGTCGAAGTTTGAAAACATTATCTGCAAAAAATTCGAAAATTACAGACATTTGGGCAAAATGATAACGCAATGTTTCCCAGAACAGGCGCGTAATAATAATTACCCAAATGTTCAATTCAATCCTTTCTCATCTGCACCATACTGTATGTATGTCAGACTTAAGGATGGGTAGCTCTAATTAGTAATTAGCTAATACGCATCACATTATTCATGTTTTCTTCATCGAATTTTTTCGCAGCTTGATTCTATTGTCAAAAAAAATGCATTAATGGGCTTGTATTCAAAGCAGTCAATCACATTATTTATGTTTCTGTAATAGGTTTTTTGCACAGCTTGATATATCTACCTGTTATCGTAAGAACGAATTAATTAACCGCGCGGCATTCAGAAAAGCTAATTACGTATTTCCTCCATAAGCTTTATATACAGCTAGTTGTATTTCCGCAAAAATGTCAACATTTAAAATATGCAAGAATATAAGTGCTAGTTAGTTCAGTACCGAGTGCGTTGGATTTGAAACCGGTAGATCCAGGCCAGGCCTGTTCTCCTGTATTGGACACTCTTAATCGAATTTACCATGCTAAATTCGATGAAGAGTGTCCAATACTGGAGAACAGACAATGGAATTCACCATGGTAAATTCAATTAAGAGTGTCCAATACAGGGGAATGGACAATAGAACATCCGCGCAAAAACTCGTGACTTCACGTCAGTGCTTGAACCAATTTTTTTTCGTAATTTTTTAAAAATTTTCTAGGGGTACGGATCTTACAAAGTTTTATACACGTCTTAAGGTCGATATTCTACAACTAGTTACCAAGGTTCAATTCAATCGTGTCTATATTTTTTGAGTTATCAAGGTTATCCAGGAGGGTATAACTCCGAAACTGATGGACCGATTATGCCCAAAATCGAACTTGGCCCTCCCATTCGGATGCGCAACCTACCCTATCTCCTTTCGTTCAAAAGTTCTCGAGGCAACTATCACCCATCCAGCTACTGAACTCACACAAGGCTCTCGCGAAATTTTAGAGATGTCGGAGGAATAGTTTGTGGTATATACAATTTTTTAACAATGATTTTCAATGATTTTAAAATTTCTAGTGATACGATCATCAAATTTTCGCGTTGGCATTCTACAACTAGTAATCATGCTTCAATTGGATCGGTTTAGTATTTTTAGAGTTATTGGGGAAATAACAACCAAATTTCAGATTAGTATAACTCCAAAACCGTTGAGTCGATTACGCCTATAAACAAACTCGAATGTCGCATTCGGCTGCGCAACCAATCCTGAAAATTACAAATCGCTATCTCTTTCTGTTCTCAAGTTATCGTGAGATACATAATAATTTTCCATAATTTTTTTTAAAATATACTAGTCGTACAATCCTTACAACGTACTCGTCTTCATGTTGATATTCTACAAGTAGACACCAAGTTTCAATTCGATCGGGTCTGTATTAGTTGAGTTATCGAGAAAATAACATTCCAGATTGTGATAACTCTGAAACCGTTGGGCCGATTATGCCCAACAACGACCTTAACTCTCCCATTCGGATGCGCAACCAAGCCTGAAATTTTCAATTCCCAACCTCTTTTCGTTCGAGAGTTATCGAGGCAATGGTCACCCATCCAACTACTGAACTTATCCAAGGCTGCTCGGATGTTCGAAAATATACATCCGATTATGTTCAGACTTGGAATTTACTAGTAGAGTTAGGTTTTGAAGGCTCTCGCAAAATTTCAGTGATGCCGAATGAATAGTTTCTGATATATAGAATTTTTTGCAATGATTTTCAATTATTTCTCTTTAATTTTCTAGTCATACGATTCTCGCGAAATTGGCAAGAAATTTTGAGCCAGCATTTTACAACTAGTAACCAAGTTTGAATTGGATCGGTTTTGTATTTTTCGAGTTATTGAGGAAATAAAAACCAAATTTCAGATGGGTATAACTCCGAAACCGTTTAGCCGCTATCTCTTTCCTTTCTCGGGTTATCGCGACTTAAATAAAATTTTTCAATAATTTTTTCAAAATTTTCTAGCGACGCAATTTTCACAAAATTTCACAAACGTCTTCGTATTTGTACTCTACAACTTGCTACTATGTCTTAAATCGATCGGTTCTGTAGTGGTTGATGAGAAAATTATTACTCAGGAACCGTTGGGCCGATTATGTCCATTAACGAACTTGTCCGTCGTATTCGGATGCGCCACCTAACCTAAAAATTTCAAGTCTCCATCTTTTTTCGTTCTCAAGTTATCGTGGCAACGACCGGGCGGAGAGAATGAAATTTGACCTCAAATTCTTCATCAGTGAGTTGAACCTAGTCGTTTGAGACCATTCTTGTGAGTTCATTCAATTACAGACATTTGGGCAAAATGATAACGCGATGTTCCCCAGAACATACGTGCAAAAAAGTGGGACAGCTCTGTCGACAGGAGCTTTGGCACTCTTGTTCAAACTTTGACAAATCATATCTCCGAAAGTATTGGTTTCTCAGAGTTGAGAATGACATCAATGGATTCTTATGATAGCACTACATCATAAAAGAAATTAAATTCAAATAATAGTTTCTTTATATGAATAAATCGAATTCCAACATTTAGATTAGTAGGCTTTTGAGGATTCCATGATTCATTGAATAATGCAAATTATAGTCAAGTTTTTTCAAACAGTAGAAGTTCTTTTTGTCAACTATCAAAAGCTTTATTTACGTCGTAACATCTGTTCATTTTCGAATCAGCAATGAAATTCGAAAATTATGAAAAATGTCCAGTATGCTTTATTTTTGAAATTTTATTTCAGGACATATCAAAATATTCAAAAATATATAGGGTGTCCCATTTGAAAAAAATATTTTCTTGCCAAGATCTGATAAAATATCAGTTTCCAGAAAGTTTAATTAACATCATTAAATTCTACGTCAATAGTGTTTTTATATAAATCGAACATTTGCAACAGTAGAAAAGTTACAGCAATATTTCGAAAATGCACATTTTCGAATAATAACCTGTAACTATGTAACGGTGATAGATATCGACATGCGATTCTCACCTATGAGTTTCTCAAGAAAATTGGACCTCAGACAACGACATCAGTCCTCGTCTATCTATGTACAGAACCAGGACTTTCTCTTCAAAAGTGTCCAATTTGGCCCACCATGTAGAAATGGAATGATCAAGGTTAGCCGTAGTCTTTCTAATGATAATTTTAAAAGTGGAAAAAGTACAAAAGAGATATTTCTATAAATTAATATTATTTATTGACAACATTCGGTTCACATAAATATTTACAGCAATATGTATCATCACAATCATTATTGTATTAAATTAGTAACTATATCCTTGTTCTTGTCGAGGCTGGTAACTTCCCTGAACCTTTGGAGCCAGATATTGACGGTTGCCTTGACCACCGTTGGTTCTTTCAGATGCATCTGGCCTATATTGTCCATCATCGATGATTCCCCTAGCTTCATCGGCAGCATTCTGTTCAAGAGCTTTCTGGATTTCAGCTGGGATTGGTGGGGCAACAGGGAGATGATCACCTGTGGCTCTGAAACCTTCTTCATCGGCCACATAGTTGATGGTGTAGGTCTGACCATCATCACCAACATAGGAGTAAGTTCCCTGGACGGCGTTGCTTTCTTGATCGGTTCCAGCGTTCTTCAGTTGACCAGATTCTTGTTGGAATATTCTGTTTTCGGTCTCGAAGCTATTTGACAGAATAAGAAATCAATTATGTATGATGTTGATTGGGATTAGGATAAATTAGTCTTCAATATGGTATGATTATACTGAAAATTTTTTTTTTACCCAACCGTCAATCATGTCCGACAAAGCTCTAACCAAATCAGCTATCGGCAATGTAACTTAGCAACAAGTGTATTTTTACCAACTTTCTTTTTGGTAAAACTGTTTTTGACAGCTGAAGCGGGTTTAGTGCCTTGTGTGACTATTAAACATGTTCAATTTGCTCTATAATTTAACCATGAATCGGCTTAAAAACGAACAACGCTTGCAAATTATTAAATTTTATTATCAATATTCATGCTCGGTTAAGAAAGTGTATCGTGCACTTCTTCCATTTTATGGTCAGTTGGTCGACCTTCTGAGGCGGCTATTCGGAATCTTGTGACTAAATCTCGCACCAAATTCACATTACTGGACATCAAACCACCAACACACATACGTAGAGTGCGGACAGAGGAAAATATCGCAACTGTATCCGCCAGTATTAGTGATGACAGTGAATTATCGATTCGGTGCCGTTCGCAGCAATTGGGCCTCTGTTACTGCACTACGTGGAAAATTTTGTCGAAGAATTTGGGTGTGAAACCTTTTAAAATACAGCTGGTGCAAGAATTGAAGCCACACGACCTGCCACAGCGGCTAACTTTCACTGAATGGGTGGTGGCAAAGTTTTTTATCGTAAAATTGTGTTCAGCGACGAAGCTCATTTCTGGTTGAAGGGTACGTGAAGAAGCAAAATTGCTGTACTTGCCTACTTGTAGTGGAGAGCAACCAAAAGTATCCCAAGAACTACCAATGTATCCCAAAAAAGGCAAAGATTAACGCACTGGCAGCCAATATTGAAGACTTTATTCGTGGGATACCGGCCAATATGTTGGAGAGTGTATTCCAAAATTGGACACGCCGTAAGGACCATTTGATGCACAGCCGCGCCTAACATTTACATGAAATATTCTTCAAACATCAAATTATATCGATCGTTCTATCGATTCAAATAAAGATTTCATATATTTTTCTGATAATTATGTATTTTTTTTAATCAAATCCAAAAGCTCTTAAAAAATCAGCCGTTAGTAGCTCGTTATTAAATGGAATTAGCTAGAAACTTTCAAATGACTGTTGAAAAGATTAGTAAACCAAAATAAATCGATTATCATGATTTTCAAAACTCAATTCTTGGGTGTTCAGTTTTTATACCAATTAACCCTTATAGAATACTGTGAGAATCTGGTAGGGTAGGAAGATCATTCCACTGGATAACTCCGAAAATGTAACTAACGAAACGTTGTGTGAACATCCAAGCGATTTTTGAATTATTCATAAAGTATGTAACTCACTCAAACTGATAAGTTCCCTCTCCATTGTTATCGTTGTTGAATCTCAAAATTGCTGCTGGTGGTTGAGTTGGACCGGCTGAGAAACTTTTAATCGAAGATGGCTGCGGTGCTCCGTAAGTATTTCCGGGCTGGGAAGCATCCAAGTTTCCGGTGAAGAACTGGCGTCCGGACAACAACGGTCCTTGATTAAAGGGAGTCTTCAGAATATTTCCGCTTCCTCCAGCGGTCCTGGAGTTGGAGGGAGGGAGGTAGACGTTTTCTAGCCTATCGGCCACGACCACTGCGATGCAACAAAGTGTGGAGATTATCTGGAAAATGTAAGGGGATATTCAGACGTCAAGAGTCCTTGATTTCAATTAATATTCGCGGTTAACGTTCCCCACATACGTGAACTTAATTCATCAGAGTCGTCCACCGCAGACTATCATTACACGGGTTCATTATGATGGTCTCGGTAATTGTAGCGTCGGATTGAATTCACGTAGGACGAAACTGTTATATGGGAACACGTGAATTAATTCTATCTAACACCATTCTCCGAGAGGGTAGAAAGATTCATTAATTTGAAACGGGTATTTAATTGATGTTACAGTTTGTTCCCTAAAATTCCACTGAAATATCTTATTCATTTTCAATGAATCATCAAAACTACCGGGAACGTGAATTCAAAATCACGAAATAGAAGTAGCAGGAATGAAAAGCATTTTATTCTACCGATCGAAGACAATTGTCCAATTGTTGTCAGAGATCGGTCGATCTCAATGTTTGTAGTGCTTCTAGCGTTATTTGCACAAACCTTTCAATTTTTTCCTTGTTTTAAATTAATTATGTTTGATTTCAGGGAGCTTCATCTAGCTTAATTGTGCATTATATTCGATGGTTGCATCAAAAATGAACTGGGCATCGACAAAGAATCACACTAATTTAATCATCAAGAGTAAGAGCTGTCAGAGCTTCGCGAAATATACAGCTACTTTCCACCTTATAAGGCTTGTTTCACATGCATACGGTTCCATTCGGTTCGGTTCGTTTTTGGTTCCAACCGAAAACGAATGAAGCCCTTTCACACATATATGGTTCATATTAGGTTTTATGTTATCTTCCGAAACACAAGCTCAATCACAATTCCAATTCTTTAGCGACGTCTGATTCATCGAAGTCACTCAGAATTTGAACACAAACATATTTGCTTCCTGTGTCTTTATTTTATCTTTATATTTTTCGGAAGTTTCGTCCCTCAGCACTGGTTTAGATTTACAGCAGAAATCAGTCGATCCACATTTGGTAAACCATAATTTTCTTATGAATACTGAGATAGCAACAATATCCCGAACATGTATATTTATGTTTATATTTCAACAATTGGGGAAATATTGAAAGATATCTGCTCGATATGAGGTTAAGTTAAAACCACAGGATTTGAGGTTGAAACTATAGAACGAGACAGAAAACATATGTAAATATTTATTACTTGATGGTTAAAACCGAAACTAAAGCGTGTATGTGTGAACGCTCCGGTTGACCTGTATTCCCTACACACGAATCCAAACCTGATAGAAACCTATTCGTGTCGAGGGAGTATTCGGTGCTGTACGATTTCTATTCGGTACCGAATCTGAACCGAAGCACCGTTTCACACTTGTCGCCAGCGACCGAATCGAAACCGAAAACGAAACGAACCGAATGAAACCGTATGCATGTGAAACAAGCCTAACTTATAAAAATGCTTATAAAGTTAAAAGTGACATTTATATTGAAGTGACATTCATTCCCTGCGCCAATTTTTCGTGAAAATGAATGTACTATTATGAAGATAACCAGTAAACCTATCGTTTTGACAACAGATAACTAAGCAAGCAATAAGGCTGGATCGTGCAAAAATATACATTTAGAATTATGCCCAGTGTCTATAAAGATATTAAAGTTGTAGGTACAGTATTTGAAGTTTAAAATAGTAAACCCATGGAGTCGAACAAACCCTGATATATGATGTCTTCCTTTCGAAGTTAAAGATAAACACATAAATATATGAATATTTTCAAGAACGAGTATTTATACAGTGTAATCCTTAAAGACATGCTATCAGATTTTTGAGGAATTGATCCTGAAGTAAAACGATTTTTATGTTTTGAGCGGAAACTGTGCGTCGGACAAAGAAAACCCATGACATCAAATTGGCTCAAAAATGAATGAGGATCTCAAAAGTAATTTTCATTTCAAAATAAAGCAGAGGCGTAGTATTTTTTTCTGCAAAAATAATCAAAGCAAAATCCGTATGAACACCACTGTCAGAGAAAAATGAAAATGTATTTAAAAAAATTATCACCCCGTATCTCAAACATTAAGACTTTTAGGACATACGTTCATTGGATGTTTTTTTCTTAAAATAAGTCAGAAAATCGCCCCGTTAAATATTAGCGTGTCTTTAAGGAACACCCTGTATACCAAGACTGATTTGTAGAAGTAACCGTCTAAGATTTTCATCTGATGCGAATAATTAAAAGGGATGAAAATTCAAAAATATTATTTTTTACTCCATTGAGTACGACCGGATTTATAAACTAGTTGGTAAACCATTGAGGTCAGGAAATTTAGCGAATTTCTTCAAATTTATAGCCAGAGTGGTCAACCCTCCTGGTACAGCATGGCTTGCAGGAAAAAAATATATATTTTCACTATTCCAACAATATAGATCCGATCGAGTTTAAATCTAGAACTTAGCTGTGAAATAATGTTATGAAGGCTCTTGCAAAATTTAGCAATATCGTAACTGTGATATAACAGTCAGTCAAAGAATATCAAAAAAAAATTAATGAAATCATTGACATCTTCTATGAATGGTACAGGTTTTTATTTAATTCAACCTTAGAACATATAGAACTGTTCTAGAAATTCAACTAATCAGTTATCATATTCGATATATCGAATTGATACTGATAGGCACTCTGATCAGGGCAACAAGCACACCAAATTCCAATGAGTAAATGATAAATCTTTCAACAAATTTGCAAGTAATGACAGGTAATGTATATGAAGGACCGATTTTATTCTGGCTAGGCTTTGTTACTGTTATCTCGTACCAGTTTCGATACAGCATCGTTAAGTTTCAACCAAACGGTGCATAAAGGGGTAAGGTGTGGTCAGATATTTCAAAAAGTCTTTTTTTGCATTTTCTTGAAGCATAATATCTCAAAAATATTCTCTGAAGATTTGAAGTGAATCCAACAAATACTTTCTGAGCCAACATAAAATAAATATTATGAAAGCTGCTACAACGGCTGAAGAACTATTATATGGCCTAGGAATAGATGACTCGGTGTAAGTAATTAAATAATATGTATTACTTTACGTAAAATGAACTTCAAAATGCGACCACTGTAGCTCGAAAACCGCAGGGTAGATTTTATGAAATTTATACAGCTTTTTGAAAACATGAAAAACTAGTGCCTGATCGAAGGATTTTTCTTTAATTTTGATTTTTTATAAAGAATTAACTGTTAATTTTTTCCCAAAAATCTGGAAAAAAATTTCCTGAGGGTGCCATTTAGTTAATTAAAAAAACCTTATTTAATGATGCTATGTTTTTACTTTTATAAAGTAAAATAATTTAAGGCAAAAAAATGTAATTTTTTCATGTCTCTGACTAGACCTAACGCCCGATAATGATATTTTATCACGGCGGATGGAATTCAATTCCAGGACCTTTCGGTCTCTAACGGCCGGTTTCTGAAAAAAATTGCATGTAGTTTATCTTCAGTTCATCTTCTGAATTCTATTGAATTGGACAGATAAACTTAAGATAAACCACATGTGATGTGAAGTGTTTCTCAGAAACCGGCCCTATGTTAACTAAGGGAACTAAACCACCATCGAAGTTTTCGTAGTCGTAGTAGACGATGAACACTCGGAACATTACTTTTATAATTGTATTGGTAGATGATCGGTATTTAATATACTCACGTATTTCATTTTGGCTGATGATCTATGAAGGAATTGAACTGAATGATGAAGAACGAGATGATACTTTCGCTTTTATACCTGACTAACGGATGAGAAGAGATGATCCATTTAAATTTTTGAAGTGCATTTCATAAGAAATTGCCCAAGGTAGTCAAGGTGAATCGTATGGAATAAGTGAAACATTTAATAATATTAATTGCAAAGGTTACTTTTGATGTGCACTCTTGATTTGCATGAAGGAAGGATTTTGGAACGTTTCGATGATACAGATCATGCGGATAATGAGGAATTTGCTCGGAGGTATTTGCTTGAATTCTTACGTTTTCAGTGGATAATCAATGATTTTCAAGAATATAACCGAAGTCAGTTAGATAGATAGAAGAGATAAAACTTCTTCATCGTAAGATGTAAAAGTTTTATGTTGAAAGTCAAAATATATTATGTGAAATAAGAAATAAGAAATAACTTGAACGCCTGTTCAACTGGACAGAACACCTATCATTTTTCCCAAATGTACATAATTTTTGGTGCTCTTGTTCCTCGGAACAGAGTGCATATCAATTTACCCAAATGTTAATTTGCCGAAATATTTTTTAATGAAAATGGTCTTGAACGACCTGGTTTGACTCACTGATCAAGATCCGTGGTCGAAATTGATCCTGTCCGGCCGGCTGGCCGAAGGCACGATAACTCTCGAACGAAATGAGCTAGACAGTTGAAATTTTCAGGGTAGGTTCGGGAGATAAATATCTCAATTATTCTGTCTATGAATTATTATATGATCTGTTAACATACATGCAAACTAATTTTACTATAAGAGATATGATATGTCAAATTCATTTCAGCTTTCGTAGAATTATGAGGATTATTATAATATGATATCATACTTTTTAGGTGATATTTTAATGCCCATGGTTAATCCATATGATGATGGGAATGGTATTGGTAAGTTAATGATAGTGAGTTCAGAATATCTCCAGTAAAAACAAAACTAGAATATGGGCTAAGTATCTATTGATATATTATAAATTTCAGAGTGGTTTTGAGGAATGAATATCTCGGATAAGTCTCGTTGTTGTTTAGAATTGGTCTATTGGTTTTAGATTAATAATTGTTGGCACTCTTATTGACTTTGAATTCTTTTATGATGTTTGAATTCAATTTCTGTTATGATGAAGTTCTATCATAAGAATCCATTGATATAATTCCCAACTCTTACCAATACTTTCGGAGATATGACTTGTCAAAGTTTGAACAATAGCGACAAACCTCCTGGACTTTATCACTTTTCGAATTATTGGCTGAGAATGGTCTCAAACGATTAGTTTCGACCACTGATGAAGAATCCGCGGTCAAACTTAATTATGTCAGGTTGGCCTTCAGCAAAATTTCTCTCGAAGAGGATTACAATTTGCAGGTGATGTTTGGAGTCCAAATGATCCAGATAAGTTCGTTAATGGGCAAAATCGAAGTAACCACATCAGAGTTTCAGGCATCTGCAGTGTTCCATTGTAATAACTCAAAAAATACTGCTCGTGGTCATTATTTAAAAAATACCGACATTTTAATTTAAGGTGGAACAATTTCATGATGTAGTCTGAATTGATTGAATTTCATGCCTATGGTCATGTCGTTTTTGGCGCGCTGTTCAGGTGAACAGAGTGCCTATCAATTCGTCCAAATGTCTGTTCGAATTTTTGGCCGAGAATGATCTCAAACGATTAGTTTGACTCACTAATGAGGAATCCGAGACCAAAATTGATTCTGTCTGACCGGCCGTCAGCACGATTACTCTCGAACGCAATAAGCAAATTGCGTTGAATTTTTTAGAGTAGGTTTGAAGTTCTAATGCGCTGGCTAAGTTCGTAATCGGCAAAATCCACTGAGTGGTTTCAGAGTTATAGCCATCTGAAAATTTGTTTTCCCAATTACTCGAAAAATACTGATCTGATCGAATTGAAGCGCAGTTATTAATTGAGAAATACTGACACGAAGACTTATGCAAAATGATATAAACATCGCATGATTGAAAACTTAAAAAAGAGTATTGAAAAAAATTACTTAACTCAGAAACTGTACGTCAGATATCGCTGACATTCTGCAAGAACCAACAAATCCTTATTCTACAGTAAAGTTTTGAACTCGATCGGATCTATATTGGTGAAGTTATTGCTGAAATATCGATATATTCCAACCATCGAGTGGTCAACTGTAATACACTCGACGAAGTAAGTTGTCGACGCATTTGATTTTTGACGTGCCTCCAAAGAATGTGAGGAATCATAAATAATAATCATTATTAATATTCTGTGATGTCATTCACATATTTCCATAGAGATATTCTAATATCTGTATGAAAATTTCATATCTCTCTATGTTCTTGTGGTCTGACATGAAAGACTGTCAAATCGGACAAACCAGTTCGAAAATGGGAAAAAACTTATAATATAGCAAGTCTTGGTATACATATACGATTCTGGAACCTGTCTCGCAAGTTACAAATAACGAATGGAAAATAGTTAGCAATCCGAATAAAATCTCTGATGCGAAAGACTCGATATCAAATTCCCGAACAAATATGTATGGTTCAAAGTGAAAATATCTGAAAAAATTGGGTCGAGCACTGACGTGAAGTCAGAAGCTTTTGCGCGTATGTTCTCTTGTCCATTCTCCTTTATTGATCACTCTTAATCGAATTTACCATGGTGAATTCTATTGTCTGTTCTACTGTATTAGACACTCCGAATTTACCATGGTAAATTCGATTAAGAGTGTCCAATACAGGAGAACAGACAATAGAATTCACCATGGTCAATTCGATTAAGAGTGTCCAATACAGGAGAATGGACAATAGAACATACGCGCAAAAGCTTCTGACTTCACGTCAGTGCTTGAAACAATTTTTTTTTCGATGATTTTTCAAAAATTTTCTAGTGATACGATCCTCACGAAATTTTGGAAGAATTTTTGCGTTGATATTCTACAACTAATAAACATATTTGAATTGGATCTGATTTGTATTTTTTGAGTTATTGACGAAATAACAACCAAATTTCAGATTAATATTACTCCAAAACCATTTGGCCGATTATGCTAGTTAACGAACTTAAATGTCGTATTCAGATGCGTAATCTAACCTGGAAACTGCAAGTCGCTATTTCTTTCCGTTCTCAAGGAATCTTGAGATACATAATATTTTTCCGAAATTTTTTAAAACTTTTCTAGTGGTACGGTCACCACATAATTTTACACACGTCTTCATGTCGATATTCTACAACTAGCTACCAAGTTTCAATTCGACCAAGTCTATATTTTTTGAGTTATCGAGGAAATAATATTCCAGATGGGTATAACTCCGAAACCGTTGGGCCGATTATGGCCAACAGCGAACTTAACTCTCTCATTCAGATGTGCAACCTATCCTGAAAATTGCAAGTTCCTATCTCCTTTCTGTCGAGAGTTGTCAAGGAAACGCTCACCCATCCAGCTACTGAACTCACACAAGGCTGCTCGGATCTTCAACAATATAGATCCGATCATGTTCAAACTTAGAACTTAATAGTAGAGTTAGGTTCTGAAGGATCTCGCAAAATTTCTGTGGTATCGGACGAACAGTTTCCTATATATAGAATTTTTTTCAATAATTTTCTATGATTTTTTAAAAATATTCTAGTTAAACGATCCTCATAAAATTTCGTAAGAATTTTTGCGTTGCCAGTCTACAACTAATAATCATGTTTGAATTGGATCGGTTTTGTTTTTTTCGAGTAATTGAGGAAATAACTACCTAATTTCAGATGGGTAAAACTCCAAAGCCGTTCTGCCGATTATGCCTATAAACAAACTCAAATGGCTCATGAAGATTCTCAACCTTACCTGGAAATTTCAAGTCGCTATCTTTTTCAGTTCTTAGGTTATCGTGACGTAAATAATATTCTTTAATAATTTTTTGAAAATTTTCTAGCAATACCATGTTCACAAAATTTCACAAACGTCCTTAGGTTTATATTCTACAAATACTCACCAAGTTTTAATTCGATCTGATCAGTATTGGTTGTAGACAAAATCATTACTCGGAAACTGTTGGGCCAATTATGCCCATTAACGAACTTTTCCGTCCTATTGGATGCGCCACTTACTTTGAAAATTTCAAGTCGCTATCTCTTTCCGTTCTCAAGTTATCGTGGCAACGGCCGGCCGGACAGAATCAAATTTGACCTCAAATTCTTCATCAGTGAGTTGAACCTATTCTAGTTGTTTGAGACCATTCTCGGCAAAAAATTCGAAAATTACAGACATTTGGGCAAAATGATAAAGCGATGTTCCCCAGAACATACGCGCAAAAACTCCAACGATTTGATAGATGCGAGTATTCGATCAGAGGGAGCTTATATAAGCAGGTTTTTTAGTGAAATAGATATCTTTTGCTTCTAACGCAGAAGCAATATTTTCTTTTATAGATATTTTTCAGAGTTTGGGAAAGAAAACCCAGAAAGGAACCAATTAAATAAATTCTTTGATGATTCTCGGATTTTAAGGAAGTGAGTTAAGTATACCTATTGCATGCTCATAGTTCTGAGCCAGACTTAGAGAATGCGTGGGATAAATGTAAGGCACCCTATGTCTTGTATTATTGCACAAATCGATAAATCACCCTATATCTTAGAAACGAAGAGTCTGAGCCCATATTTTATTGTTGTTTTCTGGCTCTCCTGGTGCCATCTATTCACCGTGAACCATGTACAGTTTCTCGTGGACCACCCTGTTGAGAAGTTAATTTGTCTTAATTCCTGTGCGTAAGTATAAATTAACAATTTTTGCGGGTATGTTCTGGGGAACATCGCGTTATCATTTTGCCCAAATGTCTGCAATTTTCGAATTTTTTGCCAAGAATGGTCCCAAACGACTAGGTTCAACCCCCTGATGAAGAATCGAAGTCAAATTTGATTCAGTCCAGCCGGCCGTTATCACGATACCTTGAAAACGGAAAAAGATAGCGACTTGAAATTTTCAGGGAAGGTGGCGCATCCCAATACGACGGACAAACTAGTTAATGGGCATAATCGGACTAACGTTTTCCGAGTAATAATTTTTTTTTTCAATCATTACTAATCTGATCGAATTGAAACTTGGTGAGTAGTTGTAGAATACAAACCTAAGGACGTTTGTGAAATTTTGTGAGAATGGTATTCCTAGAAAATTAAAAAATAAATCATTAAAAGGTATTATTTATGTCACGATAAGCTGATAACGGAAAGAGATAGTGACTTGAAAATTTCAGGTTAGATTGTGCATCTGAATGCCACATTTGAGTTCGTTTATAAGAATAATCGGCTAAACGGTTTTAACCATCTGAAATTTGGTTGTTATTTCCTCAATAACTCGAAAAATTCAAATCTTATCCAATTCAAACATGGTTGTTAGTTGTAAAGTGCCAACACGAAAATTCTTGCAAAATTTTTTGAGGCTCGTAGGTATCACTAGAAAATTTTTAAAAAAATCATTGAAACAAATTCTATATATCAGAAACTATAAGTCCGACTTTAATGAATTTTTGCGAGAGCCTTCAGATCCTAACTCTAATACCAAGTTCCAAGTTTGAATAGGATCGGATCTATATTGTTGGAGGTCCGAGCAGCCTTGTGTGAGTTCAGTAGCTGGATGGGTGATCGTTCCCTCGATAACTAAAAACTAAAAGAGATTGGTTCGAGCACTGACGTGAAGTCAGTAGCTTTTGCGCGTATGTTTTATTGTCCATTCTCCTGTATTGGACACTCTTAATCTAATTTACCATGGTAAATTCGATTAAGAGTGTCCAATACAGGAAATTGGAAAATATAATTCACCATGGTAAATTCGATCAAGAGTCTCCAATACAGGAGAATGTACAATAGAACATACGCGCAAAAGCTCCTGACTTCACGTCAGTGCTTGAACCAATTCGTTTGCTATAACCGTGGGTAATTCAAACAATTCCTATGCGTAATTATAAATTAACAATTTCAATCCTAAAACCACTCGTAAACAAAACGCAATTGACATCATCGAATAAGACACAATTACTCTTACTTTTCATATTATATTAGTTAAGTGGCAAAAACTGGATTGAGTTGTGTCCCAAGATGTGAGTGGTTGGTCTATCCAATTAGCTCCAAATCGGGTCAATTGCCAGAATCGTGAGAGTCTCCTAATCGAATTTGCTTGGTATATGCTCTGTTTTGTGCGCTTGTTCTAAGGAACACCGTGCTATCATTTTACCCAAGAATTTTGAGGTCAAATTCAATTCGGTTCGGTCAGCTGGCCATCTTTAGCCACGATAACTGTTGAACGGAAAGGGATAGTGACCTTCAATTTTCAAGGCATCCGAGTGCGACGGTTAAGTTCGTTAATTGGAATAATCGGTCAAACGCATTTAGAGTTATACCCCTCTGAAATATAATCTCTCCAATAACTCAAAAACAGGCACTGACGTGAAGTCAGGAGCTTTTGCGCGTATGTTCTATTGTCCATTCTCCTGTTTTGGACACTCTTAATCGAACTCACCATGGATAATTCGATTAATAGTGTCCAATACGGAAGGTACGTGGGGTCACCAATGACCCCATTAACTACTTAGTCCTAAATTAATTATAGTTCTTGATATAGTTGTGTATTTTTACTTTGGATACTTCAATAGGTTCTTAGAACATAACAATGTGGATTGAAAAATTAATTTTTCAATTATTTTGACATGTGTGAAGAAAATAAAAATATCCTTCGATTTTCATCCAAAAATGAATATAATTGATTGATAGATCCATAATATAATGAAAAATTGGTTCAAGCACTGACGTGAAGTCAGAAGCTTTTGCGCGTATGTTCTATTGTCCATTCTTTTGTATTGGACACCCTTAATCGAATTTACCATGGTAAATTCGATTAAGGGTGTCCAATACAAAAGAATGGACAATAGAACATACGCGCAAAAGCTTCTGACTTCACGTCAGTGCTTGAACCAATTTTTTTTTTTGTGATTTTTTTGAAATTTTCTAGGGGTACGGTTCTTAAAATTTTTTTTCTCGTCATTTTTTTCAAATTTTCTAGAGGTACGGTTCTCACAAAATTTTAAACACGTCTTTATGTTGATTTTCTACTACTAGTTACCAAACTTCAATTCGATCGAATATTTATTTTTTGAGTTATCAAGGTAATAATATTCCAGATGGGTATAACTCGGAAACCGTTAGACCGATTATGCCCAAAATTGAACTCAACTCTCCCTTTCGGATACGCAACCTTCCCTGAAAATTGCAAGTCCCTATCTCCTTTCGTTCGAAAGTTATCGAGGCAACGGTCACCCATCTACTGAACTCACACAAGAATGCTCGAATCTCCAACAATATTTAACCGATCGTATTAAAACTTGAAAATTGGCAGTATAGTTAGGTTATGAAGGTTCTTGCAAAATTTCAGCAATTTCGAACGATTAGTTACTGATATATAGAACTTTTTTTTTTTATTTTCAAAGATTTATTTAAAATTTTCTACAAACGCTATCCTCACCAAATTTTGCAAACGTTTCCGCATTGGCATTCTACAACTAATAACCATGTTTGAATTCAATCGGTTCAGTATTTTTCGAGTTAATGAGGAACAAAAACCACAAAATTTCATAAAATTTCAGATGGCTATAACTCTAAAACCGTTTGGCCGATTAGGCTCATAATCAAACTGAAATGTCGCGTTGTGGTGTACATCCTAACCTGAAAACTTGAGGCCGCTTTCTCTCTCAGTTCTCAAGTTATCGTGACAACAAAAATATTTTTTAATAATTTTTTAATAATTTTGTAGCCATACGATTCGCACAAAATTCCACAAACGTGCTTAGGTTCATATTCTACAACTACTCACCAAGTTTCAATTCGATCGGATTCATATTGGTTGAAAACAAAATTATTACTCGGAAACCACTGGCCCGATTATGCCCATTAACGAACTTGTCCGTCGTATTGGGATGCGCCACCCACCCTGAAAATTTCAAGTCGCTAGCTCTTTTCGTTCTCAAGTTATCGTGGCAACGGCCGGACGGCCGGACGGCCGGACGGCCGGACGGACAGAATCAAATTTGACATCGAATTCTTCATTGGGGAGTCGAACTTAATCGTTTGAGACCATTTTCGTCAAAAAATTCGAAAGTTACAGACATTTGGGCAAAACTATAACGCGATGTTCCCCAGAACATACGCGCAAAAAGAGAAATTGAAACGTTTTTTCTAGTTTGTCTAATTGAAAATAATATGAAAAATTTGGAACAAAAAATTTGTCACAAAAAAAATAACGACCATGTTTTTGACCTTACATATTTAGTCAGATAGGACTTTTGAGGTTGCAAGAAGGTTTTGAGACCACTTGTGTACCTATATCAGTTTGGTCCGTATTAATAGTTCGTAGAAACTTCATGTTCTGTTGCAGAAACAACCAAATTTGACCCCACGATAGTAGTTGGGGGGTAAATATGTTTTTGCGCGTATGTTCTGGGGAACATCGCGTTATCATTTTGCCCAAATGTCTGTAATTTTCGATTTTTTCGCCGAAAATGGTCTCAACCGATTGAGTTCGACTCCCTCATCAAGAATTCGAGGTCAAATTTGATTCTGTCCAGCCGGCCGACCGTTGCCACGATAACTTGGGAACGGAAAGAGATAGCGACTTGAAATTTTCAGGTTAGGTGGCGCATTCCAATAGGACGGACGAGTTCGTTAATGGGCATAATCGGCCTAACGATTTCCGAGTAATAATTTTGTCTACAACCAATACTAATCCGATCGAATTGAAACTTGGTGAGTAGTAGTAGAATATAAACCTAAGAACGTTTGTGAAATTTTGTGAACATTGTACCGCTAGAAAATTGAGGAAAAATTATCAAAGAATATTATTTACGTCACGCTAACCTAAGAACGGAAAGAGATAGCGACTTGAAATTTTCAGGTAATGTTGAGAATCTTAATGCGCCTTGTGATTTCGTTTATCGGTGTAATCGGCAAAAAAGTTTTGGAGTTATACCCATCTGAAATTTGGTGTTTATTTCCTCAATAACTCGAAAAATACGAAACCGATCTAATTCAAACATTATTATTAGTTGTAGAATGGCAACGCAAAAATTCTTGCACAATTTAGTGAGGATCATATTACTAGAAATTTTTTAATGAATCATAGAAAATTATTGAAAAAAATTCTATATATCAGAAACTATTCCTCCGATATCGCTGTAATTTTGCGAGAGCTTTCAGAACCTAACTCTTTTACCAAGTTCCAAGTTTGAACATGATCGGATCTATATTGTTGGAGATCCGAGCAGCCTTGTGTGAGTTCAGTAGCTGGATGGGTGAGCGTTGCCTCGACAACTCTCGAACGAAAAAAGATAGGGACTTGCAATATTCAGGATAGGTTGCACATCTGAATGGAAGAGATGAGTTTGCTGTTGGCCATAATCGGCACAACGGTTCGGAGTTGTATCCATCTGGAATATTATTTCCTCGATAACTCTGAAAATATAGACTCGATCGAAGTGAAGCTTGGTAACTAGTTGTAGAATATCGACATGAAGACGTGTGTAAGATTTTGTGGGGACCGTACCACTACAAAATTTTAAAAAAATTACGAAACAATATCATGTATCTCATTGATTCCTTGAGAACGGTAAGAAATAGCGACTTGCAGTTTTCAGGGTAAATTACGATGCTGAATAAGACATTTCAGTTCGTTAACTAGCATAATCGGCTAAATGGTTTTGGAGTTATATTAATCTGAAATTTGGGTGTTATTTCCTCAATAACTCAAAAAATACAAATCCGATCCAATTCAAATGTGGTTATTAGTTGTAGAATGGCAAAGCGAAAATTCTTTCAAAATTTCGATCGTATCACTAGAAAATTCTTGAAAAATCATTGAAAAAAAAAATTGTTCAAGCACTGACGTGAAGTCAGGAGCCTTTGCGCGTATGTTCTATTGTCCATTCTTCTATATTGGACAGTCTCAATCGAATTTCCATGGTTAATTCCATTTTCCGTTCTCCTGTATTGGACACTCTTTCAATCGATATTTTCCATGGTAAATTCGATTAAGAGTGTCCAATACAGGAGAAAGGACAATAGAATTCACCATGGTAAATTCGACTGTGACTGTCGATTACAGGAGAATGGACAGTAGAACATACGCACAAAAGCTCCTGACTTCACGTCAGTGCTTGAACCAATTTTTTTTTAAATTCTGTGAGAACAGTACTGCTTCTCACAAAATTTTACACACGTCTTCATGTCGATATTCTACACTATTTAGCAAGCTTCAATTCTATCGAGTCTATATTTTATGAGCTATCGAGGAAAAAATATTCCAGATGGATATAACTCCGAAACCGTTCGGCCGATTATGGCACAAGGAACGTAACTCTCCCATTTAGATGCGCAACCTACCCTGAAACTTGCAAGTTCCTATCTCCTTTCGTTCGAGAGTTATCGAGGCAACGGTCCCCTATCCAGCTACTGAACTCACACAAGGCTGAACGGATCTCCAACAATATAGCTCCGATCGTGTTCAAACTTGAAACTTGGAAGTAGAATTAGGTTCAGAAGGCGCTCACAAAATTTCCGCCATGTCTGATGGATAGTTTCTGATATATAGAATTTTTTTCAATGATTTTTAATAATTTTTTAAAAATTTTCTAGAAATACGATCCTCATGAAATTCAGACATTTGGGCAAAATGATAACGCGATGTTCCCCAGAACCTACGCGCAAAAAGCCATTCAAATGTAAGAGATTATCCGCCGTATTCACAAAGCATTCAATCAAATTACGAAACCCGGTTAAGTATATTCGAGTTGCCCACTTTCGAAAGCCGGCGTTAAAGAGGTGACCTAATAGTCACATACAGAGCACTGCATGATATCTTCGGGGTAGATCTGAGTGCCTTGTTTCCGTTAAACCAAAATCACCTGCGAGGCCACACCCTTAAGTTGTCCAAGGAAAAGTTCCGGACCAAGGAGCGGCAAAACTTTATCTGCAACAGGATATTCGACCAGTGGAATGGACTCTCCTCAGCTATAGTGACTGCTGATACAGTTAATGGCTTCAAGAACAATTTCGATAAGGCGACTCAGTGATTTATTTCTAGTGGTTTGCTTCATTGTTTTGTATATTTTAGTATTATCCTTTTCTTTGAGTTTATAAGCTTTGCTTCAACTCTATTCATTGTAATAATAATAATTATAATAATAATCTCCGTTAAGTCCTTACTGAGGTCCTCAGTTAAGGATAAATAAGAATCGCAACCTCAGTTAACTTATGAAACGGTGCTGAAACAGGCCTGTGTCACGTTAATTTTCACTAAAACTGATGTTGCGATTCTTATTTATCCTTAACTGAGGACCTCAGTTAGGACTTAACGGAGATTTAATGCTTTGTGAATACGGCGGTATGCATTTGATTTCTCCTAAATGGTGGACCTGAATCGGCAACTGTTAAAACGGTCACCAAATTTCTGAACTTTCTCAACTTTGTGGAGCAGTATATTTCTCCAGTAAATGCCACCTTATTCGCAAAAATTTCCTACGATTTATTGACAAAATCATCCTATTTCAGTAGTGCTGGGGGTCATATGAAATCTGGTATCTATAAAGTCCAAACGAGCAGTCAATACCTCAGGCGAGTCCTGATTCCATCGTCTCATCAGGGGATAATATTAGAAATTTGATATTTCCATTAATGGATTCCATATTCAAAGCAACAGGAACATCCAAAAATATAGTTTCTCTATTTCAGTATCGTAATGAGTCCATTCCAGCACTCCAAAACAGTGCTGGAATGAACTCATTCCCGCATTGTTTCTAGTTATATTTTTCGTTTTGTGGTAGTCAGCACTGACATTCGATCCTATCAAATTTCAATACACGTCAATTGTCAATATATATAATATAATCTATTTATAGCGAAATAATTGTTGAGAGGAAAAGTTTTATCTTCATTAAAATAATAAGGTATTATAGGTACTAGAGATTTCCTTCTTGCTTATTTTGAATCATTCATGCTATTAGGAAACTGTTTCAAATCTGATCTCCATGCCCTACCTACGATTCAACTTCAAATTCCGTAATCTGTCAACTTTCGTAACAGTTACACCAACTGCCAAGATACAATACAAAAGTCACTAGGATGTATAATCCCAATTTTTTATTAAATTTTAACAGTATTTCACAAAACTTGTCTGAAATAGAGAAAATATCGTCTAATACTCGTCGCAGAAGGCAATTCGAACGAACACTCATGCCTTCGAAAACTCGCTCCTTCGTCGCTCGTTTTGGAATTTCGTATTCGTGTTTGAATAGGAGTCTATTCGGCAACTTGTTTTAGAATATAATATTTCAACTACCATCAAAATAATTAGAATTGTTTCTGTTCTATAAGTGACTCCATATTTATAAATCCGAATAATAATGGAATATAGAAACCGGAGAAACTAACTTCCAATAATTCAATATACCCTCTCAAGTATTCAGGGCAATGAAATGATTCCAACATGGATGGCCGAATGCATTCTTTTGACCTTCGCGGTCATTTTAATTTTCGATCACTCAAATAGGAAATTGAAAGCATTCTTTCTCAATTACCTCTCTTCTATTTAAGGAGCTATTCAATACACTCCCCTTCGACGAAATCGATTCGGAATCTTGGTTTTAACACTTCACGCTCAACTACGAGTCTCGAGATGACCCAAGCTAAAAGATGCGTCATATCGGGATATTGGAAATCACCCAAAATTAAGTCACGAATTATGTGAAATACCTCACAAATTTCCAGAGCGTAGACGTGAAATGGCAAGATCTTATGGACAACTTTGTTTTTGGCGCGCTTAACCGAGTGCGTATCAATTTGCCCAAATGCGTGTAATTTTCAAAGTTTTGGCTGGAAATGATCTAGAAGGATTAGTTTCGACTCATTCATGAAGAATACGAAGTCAAACTTAATTCTGTCGGAGTCGGACTGGCTGTCCGGAAAGCCGCACACATAGACAAGATATACTATAGATGGGCAACTCTAACCTTATTTCTGTTCCTTGCAACACTAGCGGTGCGGCACTGGGATTATTTGAAGCTCGAATGAACGGGAAATTCAAATATATCTCCCATATATCCTATATTCTATTATATTGTTTTCCAGAACACTGCCAAACACCAAGTTGACGATAATTCGTCGAAAACCTGGCATTTGACAATGTTTTTGGAACAATGGTTTTCGCTGTAATCGAAAGAAGACAAATGAAATCCCAAAACTCTCTTTAATAAAATTATATCAGATTCATGATTTAAGATCAACATTTTATGTGAACTAATGTACATGTATATTAGAAAAAGAAAGAATAACGAAATTAAAAAATACATTTGGCATGAAAATAAAATTTAGTGTGCATGACATCTTTAAAAAATTAATTATACAGCATATGCAGTAAAAACTATCTTCAATAAAATTATCTTTATATACCTTCAAATTTGAAGGAGCAGTTGAATGAATGGCTGCCTTAATTCCAATATTCATTTACAAGGACAAAATCCAATGTGAAATATCGTACAAAACATGGATATCATTATGCGAGTACAACACAATGTGGAAGTATATTCTACTCCAATATACATTTAGAAGGACAGAATCATGTGAGAAATATAATATAAAAAATTGGTTCAAGCACTGACGTGAAGTCAGAAGCTTTTGCGCGTATGTTCTATTGTCCATGCTTCTGTATTGGACACCCTTAATCGAATTTACCATGGTTAATTATGTCGTCCATTCTCCTGTATTGGACACTCTTACTTCGAATTTACCACGGTAAATTCGAATTAAGTGTCCAATACAGGAGAATGGACGACATAATTAACCATGGTAAATTCGATTAAGGGTGTCCAATACAGAAGCATGGACAATAGAACATACGCGCAAAAGCTTCTGACTTCACGTCAGTGCTTGAACCAATTTTTTTTTCGTGATTTTTTTTTAATTTTCTGGAGGCGCGGTTCTTAACATTTTTTTTTACGTCATTTTTTTCTTCGTCATTTTTTTCAAATTTTCTAGGAGTACGGTTCTTACAGAATTTTAAACACGTCTTTGTGTTGATTTTCTACTACTAGTTACCAAGCTTCAATTCAATCGAATATTTATTTTTTGAGTTATCAAGGAAACAATATTCCAGGTGGATATAACTCGGAAACCGTTAAACCGATTATGCCCAAAAACGAACTCAACTCTCCCTTTCGGATACGCAACCTACCCTAAAAATTGCAAGTCCCTATCTCCTTTGGTTCGAAAGTTATCGAGGCAACGGTCACCCATCTACTGAACTCACACTCGAATCTCCAACAATATTCAACCGATCGTATTAAAACTTGAAACTTGGCAGTAGAGTTAGGTAATGAACGCTCTTGCAAAATTTCAGCAATTTCAAACGTATAGTTACTGATATATAGAATTTTTTTTTTTTTTTTCAATTATTTATTAAAAACTTTCTACAGATGCTATCATCACCAAATTTCGCAAACATTTTCGCGTTGGCATTCTACATCTAATAACCATGTTTGAATTCAATCGGTTCAGTATTTTTCGAGTTAATGAGGAACAAAAAACCACCAATTTTCAGAAAATTTCAGATGGCTATAACTCTGAAACCGTTTGGTCGATTATGCTCATAAACAAACTCAAATGTGGCATTCATATGCACAACATAACCTGGAATTTTCAAGCCGCTATCTCTTTCCGTTCTCAGGTTATCGTGACAAAAAAAATATTTTTTAATAATTTTTTTAAAATTTTCTAGCAATATGATTCGCCCAAAATTTCACAAACGTGCTTAGGTTCATGTTCTACAACTACTCACCAAGTTTCAATTCGATCGGATTTATATTGGTTGTAAACAAAATTATTACTCGGAAACCACTGGGCCGATTATGCCCATTAACGAACTTGTCCGTTGTATTGCGATGCGCCACCCACCCTGAAAATTTCAAGTGGCTAGCTCTTTTCGTTCTCAAATTATCGTGGCAACGGACGGCCGGACGGACAGAATCAAATTTGACCTCGGATTCTTCATCGGGGAGTCAAACTTGATCGTTTGAGACCAATTTCGTCAAAAAATTCGAAAGTTACAGACATTTGGGCAAAACTATAACGCGATGTTCCCCAGAACATACGCGCAAAAATGGATATCATTATGCACAACATAATGTGAAAAACATTTTGTACGTGAAAATCACCCAGTGCTTTCTCTATATAGGTAGCCTATTTATAGCAGCTACATTTCCAAAACCTTGATCACAAAACAAGTGCCACGACATGAGTCCCATGATCTAACAATATCTTCAAGTAATTTCGAAAGATCATCACGTTTCATTCCACCATGATTGAAGAAATGAGCTAGGGTTGTTTGTTTGTATTTATGAAAAACTCCCCTAGCCATGAAGACCATAACCTTGTCTGCAATAGTAGGAGAACACTTAATACTTTACTTATATTCTTTAAGTTTTTTACCGAACATCAAACAGTGATATTCGGAAAAGTTTATTTTACAACACACAGATTTCACCAAAACTATGTAAAATGTAAAAGTAAATACAAGCAAGCCGGTTTAGCTGGTAGCAAACAGCTGATAAAGCATCACGTGGTATCATCACGTGATTCACAAATCGCGAAAGCAGAGACATCCTCAAATTTGTGTGGGATTATTCGAACTATTCTGTGGGACCAGACTTAAGTACGGAAGTTTCCACCCCATGGCCGCACGATTACTCTCGAACGCAATGATTTAGAGTCAACGCACACTGGTCGACCGGGATATGATTGACGCGATCGTAATCGCATCGGCAATTTTAGCGATCTGTCAGTCAGGGTGTTGCTAGGGCTTCACGCGAGAGTGAGATTTTTCTCGTCTCATCTCGTTCTCGTCTCGTAATAGCGAGACGAGACGAGACGTTTTCAAAAATATTATAGGCGATACCGAAACCACATACAGCGCAACACGAGAGTCTCGTTTTTGGTCTCGTTAAATTTTTTGTATGATGTTTTATATACGACTTGACTTTTTTTCAACACCCACAGAAAACAATTGAATATGAAGAGTTTCCACTATAATTACCAATATATTTTGTCTATATTATGCATCGATTGTTCTAGAAATAAACGATTTCTTAGAAGATTATTAATTCATAATGACCTTGATAATTGAGATTATTTTTCAAGAAGAAAATAGAATTGACAACCATAAAAACGGATGCCATTATGAATTCAATACTTAACGGACAACTTTTATTGCCCCTAAATTCCAATGCTTTGAAAATTTCGTCTCTATCTGAAAATCTGGACAAATTCATTCTCTCGTGCTCCTTGTAGTGGAGATGTGAACAATTATTCTATACATCTGTGGAACTACGTATAATAAAACTGGTAAAGAAATGAAGCTATTCAATGTTTCGAAAAGTGTTATGAGGAATACGCCAAGAACACCCTCAATAATCTACCCACTGGGAAGGTATTCTTTGAAAAATATACCAAATTGTTCAATTCTATTAAATAATGTATCGACATCGATAGCCTATTTAAAACATCAACAAAACTCTCGAAATATTGGAAAGCTGAGTTTGAAGAATATTTGCTATTAGAAAGAGCAAATAGGAATCAAAATATTCTACAGAGGTGGAGAGTGATGAAAAAGTTCTTCCTACACTTTCCAAGATGGCCGATGATTTATTAATGGTTACTGTTGAAAGATTATTTTCCACAGTAGGTATGATCATGGAAAAAAAACGTACATCATTGAAAATTGATGTGATGCAAGCGTGATTATGTTTGAATTCTTGGTCATCGAATAATTTAAAAGTTGAAATTATCAGTGTCTAAAATTAAAAATAATATGTACATGTACAAATATTTTTGTATGAGAGCGTAATAAATATAGCTTTACAAAATTATTCATTATTGTATACCATTTCGTTTATATATTATAATATTTATTATCGTTATTTAGAATTAAGTGAGACGAGACGAGACAACGGATAACGAGACGAGAACGAGACTTAAACTAGACTCAATTTTTTGGGAATTGGCGAGAGCGAGACGAGATTTTTCATACTCTCGCCTACTCTCGTCTCGTGTGAAGCCCTAGGTGTTGCTTTATCGTTCAGTCTTAAGGCCGGTCCATACGCTACGTTTTGTACAACCTTCTTTCTGCGCAGTCTCAAGACGGAATGAAAACGTAGCAATTTTTAGTGCGTCCACAAGATGCTGAGATATCTGTATATTTCGCACAGTTTTAGCGATATCGCCATTGAGGAGGTACTACTCTTGTCAATTTTCGCATGCTGTTACCATAGTTACCGTCTACATGCTGTCTAAGGGCCGGTTTCTCAATTGCGAGTCAACTCGAGGTTGAGAGTTACGCATGTATTTTGCGATATTCCTCAACGCGTAACGCTCGGGTTACCCGCAACCTCGAGTTAACTCGCAATTGAGAAACCGGCCCTTACTCAGTTTTCGCTGCAACTGCAACGTCTCCGCGACGTTTTCAAAAATGCGCAATTTTGCTGTCTACACGCGACGTTTTACCTGCCACGTATTGAACTGCACAGGTAGAAGGTTGTGCAAAACGTAGCGTATGGACCGGCCTTGATTATGATCACAAAATGAAATTCATTCATGCCAGAAATTCATCCAGGCACGTAATATTTACATTCCACATAACTTTACTTCCAACATACTATAATATTGAATATAAGAATGATATCAATGCAAAATGATGAATAGGAAAAACTCTATCACTCACCAACAATTTGCGATGCCAAAATTGAATTAAGTTATGTAATCTGCAATCTACCATATCCACTACTATATTCTATGATCTTCCTGGTTAGATATAAATGATCAAGGGCTGTATCTTCACTCGAATTATTACATATAACCAGTATAGTATATCATGTCTATGCATATATCATAGATGCATAGAATAACATTTTATGCATCTGACCAAAATGCATAGAATAACTAGGTATCGACACTCCCTGCTAATTCCTGTTAAAATTTTCGGCCGAAAAACGGACCTAGAACTGTCAAATCAAGTACTTTATGTACTACTTCACTGTATTAACGATGGTGCCACTTGAGTCGATTTCGAAGATTCTGACCAGCGAATAAATAAAAAATGGGTTCAAGCCCTGTGGACAGGAGCTTTCTGGCGCTCTAGTTCAAACAGACAAATTATATCTGGTATTGGTTTTTCAGAGTTGGGAATTATATCAATGTATTCATATGATATCACTGCATCATAAAGGAAATTCAATTCAAATAATAGTTTATTAGATAAGTAATAATAAATTACCTTGTAATCGATCAAAAATTTCCTGATCTACGTTCACCAAACTACAGAATTATGCTTTCAATATTTACGTAATATTTTCAAACATTTTCGGATGAGGTCCCCGTTGCATCGCTAAAATACGAGTATTTCAACCCCAATATTTTTGAAGTTACAATATTCCCTTCTGTCAAGTTGACATTATGAGAATTCATACATAGAATAATAATTATATCAATCTGTGAAATACGATTTACATTGAAATTTTAAAAAATCATATCTCCGAAAGTATTAGCTTGTTAGAGTTGAAAATGATATGAGTGGATTTTTATGATAAAACTGCTTATTAAAAAAAAATTGATTCGGAATTTGTTTCGTAAAAAAAAATTTTTTTTTTTTTTACTCCGAAACCATCTGTCCGATTTTGCCCAATAACGAACTTAGCCGAGATATTCATCCCCCAAACCTACTCTGAAAATTTCAACTCTCTAGCTCATTCCGTTCGAGAGTTATCGTGCTTACGGACGGCCGGCCGGCCGGCCGGACAGAATGAATTCTGACCACGGATTCTTGATCAGTGAGTCGAACCAAATAGTTTAAGACCATTTTCATCGAAATATTCCAAAATTACAGACATTTGGACAAATTGATAAGCACTCAGTTCCGAGGAACTAGAGCGCCAAAAACTGACAAACGACAAAGTTCACTTTCCACCGTTGCTAGTTCGTAAATCCAAATTAAAAGAATATAATGAAGCAGTTTATTGAAAAATCAATTCACTTTTTGATTAATCAGACATCTGTTCGGACATTATCTGTAAACCCCATTTGTTTGGAACAGAAATTTCATCTTGCCAAGACATAATGAGGTTAAATAAGGGATTTATCAGTAAAGGAGTTTTTTTGGAACATTTTGAATGGAACTGTAAATGAAGAAATCTGTGAAATCATTATTTTTCCATTACAAAAGATCTCATCCAATGTCATTAGAATACAAGCATTTAATTTATGTATTCTGAAATACATTGAATAACACAGAATTTTCTGTAATACCTCTACATAATATCTTTCTCTATCATATTACTATTCAAATGTATTAATTACCTTTATCATGTAAGGCTAATTTAAATTGAGCAATTTACTTATTATTTTCGATGTATAATTTGAAACTTCATCAAAGCATTCTCATGTATACAGCCAATACCTCTTGACAACTTTTTATTTTCTCAGCAATTAGATTGCAAAATATATTTGATTCGATAGCTATTATTCAGAACTAAGTACCTATACTGATAAAATATCTAAAAATGATTAATTAAATTGATAAACTAACCACATAAAGGGTAGTGTACTACGTTTCAATCTTTTATTCAATATATAATCGCTAGAAAAATATTTATTTTGAACAAACAAATGTTCTGGTCGTGTAACAATATCTTTGAAAGAAATAATATTATAGTATAGGAGCCAAAAAGAATGACGCTTCAGAAAATATATTCAAATTTGATGAAATCGTGTAGTTGCTCTGAACTTCTCTGCTAGTCCTTTCATCGTTAACAAATCATATTGTTAGTTTTCATAACATGTCATTTCATTCCTTCTCAATATTTAACTGAATTGTATAGTGAATATAATTATTAATTAATAGAGTTATACCTTAATGTTTCAACTGTTAAAACAGTTTATGTTCATCAACCGGCAAGATTATAGTAAATCAACATGTCTTAGCGTTCTCCTATGTTGATTTATTAACAATTAACGGTATCAGCGATCTTTCAATATTCTTAATATTATAATTAATACCTATCTTGATACTAGAAATCTGCCCCTGGTCCGGTAAGAATAAACAATTGTTAAAAAACTATATTCGCATAAAAACGGAGTATTTTCGAAATGAAAATAGTATTTGATTAAAATGGTTGTGGATACTCATTCAGAGTTCACACAGCAAACTTTTGGCTTACTTTCGGCGCGGAAAACAAGGACCTTGAACAAAATACTAAAAATACTGATTTTCAGCAAACGGTACTACTTTCCATAAGAAACTAGAATAAACAAAGATTCAAATTTAATTTGATATGTCGATAATTTGACAGTATTTGCACCGCATTTCAGCCGAAAATATGTCAAATAGTGTCTTCACCATGAATTCTATGCACCTATCATCTTACATATAACAAACGAATCTATTTTAAGCGCTCTAGTTCCTCGGAATTGAGTGCTTATCAATTTGCCCAAATGTCTATAATTTTCGAATTTTTCGATGAAAATGGTCTTAAACGATTTGGTTCGGCTCACTGATCAAGAATCCGTGGTCGAAAATCATTCTGTCCGGCCGGTCCGGCCGGCCGACCGTAGGCACGATAACTCTCGAACGGAATGAGCTAGACAGTTGAAATTTTCAGAGTAGGTTTGGGAGATAAATATCTCGGCTAATTTCGTTATTGGGCAAAACCGGACAGACGGTTTTGGAGTAACAAAAAAAAAATTTTTTTTTTACAAAGTAAATTCCAAATTAAAATTTTTTCAACAAACAGTTTTACCATAGGAATCCAATGATATCATTTTTAACTCTAACAAGCTAATACTTTCGGAGATATGATTTTTCAAAATTTCAATAATAAATCGTATTTCAACGTTGTCACACAATAATATAATTATTCTATGTATGAATTGTCATAATGTTAACTTATAATCCTGAGACATGTCATTATCTAATCAATCGAAGAATTGTGAGCGAAGTGAGAAAAATCTCAGTTGTTTGCTCCGAAATTAGTCTTTCTCAGAAAAGTCTTACATTTCGGAACGGAACATGAAGTGAGAGATCTGAGAGTAGTGAGACTGCTTTTCATCCATAGACATAGATATATCTCTCGAACGGAATGAGCTAGGTAGTTGAAATTTTCAGAGTAGGTTAGGGAGATGAATATCTCGGTTAAGTTCGTTATTGGGCAAAATTGGCCAGATTTAATTTGATTTCTTCCATGGTGCAGTTCTCCTTCTCATGATTGCTCATTTAATCTTGATAAATAAACTATCATTTGAATTGAACTTCCCTTATGATGCAGTTCTATCATATGAATACATTGATATAATTCCCAACTCTGAGAAACCAATACTTTCGGAGATATAATTTGTCTGTTTGAACTAGAGCGCCAGAAAGCTCCTGTCCACAGGGCTTGAACCCATTTTTTGTAACTAGACACTAGACGTCATACACATTGCGATTTGGACCGTACGATTGGAACGAACGATCAACGCGATCGGAGTGCAGGAAGTATACCGACATATCGCGCGTCGCTGACGTCATGCAGGTAAGTTTGTGTAGTTCTAATTCATATTTATGTTGATTTGGACCATTATATTTTGTATAGATGACCCGTTCCTTCTAGGTTTAATTATAAGTAGATACATGAAGAGTATAGGGAAAAAGATTGGCTCAGTTATAGAGAAATTATCAAAAAAAAAATGGGTTCAAGCCCTGTGGATAGGAGCTTTTGGGCGCTCTAGTTCAAACAGACAAATTAAATCTCCGAAAGTATTGGTCTCTCAGAGTTGGGAATTATATCAATGTATTCTTATGATAGAACTGCATCATAAAGGAAATTCAATTCAAATAATATTTTATGTATCAAGATTAAATGAGCAATCTGAGAATGAGAACTGCACCATGGAAGAAATCAAATTAAAATAGCTGAACTGAATTTGACTCTCTCTTATAGAACAGGATGACATGAACGAGTATGGACACAGATCATATAATAAAGCATACAGGATGAGTCTTTGACCACTGCATTAATTTTAACCAAAGATTCCTCTCATCAAATGAAACACTTTTTTCATTTATCATTTTTCCAAATTCAGCTCAGGTAAAAAGATACAGGTTGTTGAAATTTTGAAAAAAAATCAGTTTTGATTTTGTATCTTTGACATCCTTTTTTCGAATAAAATGAATGTTGGCGTAAAGTTTCCTATAACTATGGTTCATATTTTCCAAATATTAGTTATTTTCTCCTTCTACTGGTTTTCTAGTTATGGACTCGTGGATTCATTAAACTAATCGAAATTAGCATAAAGAAAGCATATAAAGTTTTTCTTGAGTCATTTCGAAAATATTCCATCGTTTCAGAACATTATATTATTCTTCATCATTTCTCCTAAAACGCACCGTTTTCGAGATATTCTTCATTGAATGTTTTCAAATGGAAAACTCCAGAAATTTCACTACTTTTATGGATTCGTCCCTGAGCGTTGGAATCCCGAATCAAGCTGTAAACCACGTTACCATGCCTTATTCTTGTCCGCCAACAATGTCATAGATAATTTATATGCGGGAGTGTATTAGCACATCTTGAAATCTTTAAACGCTTGTAACTTTTTACCTGAGCCGAATCTGGAAAAATGGTAAATAAAAAAAGTGTTTCATTTGATGAGAGGAATCTTTGGTTAAAATTAATGCAGTGGTCAAAGACTCACCCTGTATAGAATAATCATAGCATTCAGTGAAAACATAGAAGTACGATTCATTATTGAATTTTATAAGAATCATATCTCCAAAAGTATTAGCTTGTTGGAGTTGAAAATGATATCGATGGATTTTAATGGTGAAACTGCATCTTAAATAAAAATCGAATTTGAAATTTGTTGGTTAAAAGAAATTTTTTTTCTTCGTTACTCCGAAATCATCTGGCCTATTCTGCCCAATAACGAACTCAACCGAGATATTCATCTCCCTAACCTACTCTGATAATTTCAACTGCCTAGCTCATTCCGTTCGAGAGTTATTGTAGAAATTTTTTTTTTTAATTTTGAAAATTTTTTTTTTACACTTTGTGGTAACCTGGTCAATACAAAACTTCACATGCGTATAAAGGTCATGATTCTACAATTTGATGCTACATTTCAGATAGATCGAGTGATCGGTTTCGGAAACATTCATAAAAAATGTGTTTTACTAAAATCGGCCATAACTCCGAAACCACTTGATGCATTTCGCCCATTAACAAACTTGTCCGAGATATTTTTGCTCCAAACCCACCTTGCAAATTTCAATCCTCTTACTCCTTTCGCTCGAGAGTTATCGTGCCTACGACCGGCTGGCCGGACCGGTCGGACAGAATCGATTTCGACCTCGGATTCTTTATCAGTGAGTCGAACCAAATCGTTTGAGACCATTTTCAGCCAAAAATTTGAAAATTACAGATATTTGGGTAAATGGATAAGCACTCAGTTCCGAGGAACTGGAGCGCCAAAAAGGAATTTAATGAAGATTCTCGCTTACATCAACCTCAATTAACGTATTCCCTCTACCTTTCAGATACATACGAGTACTTGTAAGTTGTAAGGTACTGATACATAATCTGTAAAATACCCATAAATTCTCCTACAATTTAGGTAATGAATTTCCATTTCAAGGCCTTCAATTTAATATTCGTAGAAAAAGTGGAGAAAGATCCCGATCTTTATAATTATAATAAACACCAGGGATATTCCAAGAGGGATGCTAATGAAAAGGCGTTGAACAATGTGGATAATTGTTCGGGAGTGGTAGTTCTACCCCCAAGAACTTGAAATAACTCAAACCAAATTCCAAAAATCTAAGACCTGTGGTTGGTCAAAAATTTTGTATGTTTTATTGGATTTTACAGTGCGCGTCAAAATTATGGAACAAATTCATTTTCTCAGAACAAAAATATTTGGCAACAAAATCCTGAAACAGGTCAATTTTTGTTTCACTTTTACCAAATTTTTATGCATTTTTGAAGGATTTTTGTTGCACCCTGTGCCATCCCCATCATCCCTTTAAATTTTTTGAATAGGGAAAGTGGGTCATGTGGTACTTTTTTGGCAAGGTCTTTGTATCTTCTGTACAGACGTGCAGAAATTTTCGAGAAAATTTTTCTTTTTTGAAAAATATATTTAAAAAAAAAATTTTTTTTCAGTATTCATTAGGATTGAGCGGAACACATTGCTTGGAAAAATTGTTAAACGTAAGATCTCAAAACAAGAAACTTCAAGCTTCAAAATCAATTTTTTTTATTTATGTAGGGAAATACAGTAACTAGAAAAACCTTAAAAAATTTGGAATTTTTTTTATCCTTTAATTTGTTCCACTAGTGTATTATGTCCTCTCTCAACATCGCAAATGAGTATAATTTCTCACAGAATATTATCGTGATATTAGTTAAATTTTCCCGAGTGACATAATTGCTGCTACTGCACATCATTCGGTAATCACTAAATCAATAATATCTAGACCGCATATAAATGAAACTACACTTATTCCCTAGGACCTTGGCCTCAAGCTTTTCGGGGAGTTTTATACGAGCTCGCTATACAACATATCTTCTAGGAGTTCATTCGGCATCCTGGATCAATTCAATTGCATGACTTTCCGTTAGGCATTATATGTTCTTTATCCTCCGATTTATCCCCCTGAAGACTCTTTTCAATCGCCCACGTAACATCCCCAAACTATAAATATTTTATAACTTCGGACGCTGGCTTTTCTTTCAGAAAAATTTATGGTCTAAGCGAGGAGTGAAAATTCTTTTTCTTTGGGTTTTATAGCCTTATTGTTTTCCAACTGAAAGAACAAGAGTTTATTTATTCATTCATCATTGAATATGTTTTCCACTAAAGAATTAAGAAATTTTCCAATGTGTGCTTCGATGGGAACAGCCCACTATT
Source organism: Halyzia sedecimguttata (assembly GCA_937662695.2). NCBI lineage: Eukaryota > Metazoa > Arthropoda > Insecta > Coleoptera > Coccinellidae > Halyzia > Halyzia sedecimguttata. The sequence continues at coordinate 36,169,467 of OW569417.2, forward strand.
GTGACATCTAAGAATGAGTTTGTTTGAGAATCTCAAATACAGTGTGGAAAAGCCAAATGGAATGAATTCAATATCTTGGTTACTGTACCGGGTTTCCCTCTATAATTTGACCTACCCTTCAACTTTGTTACAAAAAGAGATAAAAAAATGGGTTCAAGCCCTGTGGACAGGAGCTTTCTGGCGCTCTAGTTCAAACAGACTAATTATATCTCCGAAAGTATTGGTTTCTCAGAGTTGAGAATTATATCAATGTATTCTTATGATAGAACTGCATCATAAAGGAAATTCAATTCAAATCATAGTTTATTTATCAAGATTAAATGAGAAATCTGAGAATGAGAACTGCACCATGGAAGAAATCAAATTAAAATAGCTGAAATGAATTTGACTCTCTCTTATAGAACAGGATGACATGTACGAGCACATAACATATCGTTAGGAGAAGTGAGAGCTACACAGGGTTGGATTGGAAGCGTAAAAAGCGACCCCAGGGAGCCGGGTACAGAAATAAACGCCAGACGCGCCAAATTTAAAATGTGGCGCCTTTTTCAGTTTCACTACAATTTCAAATTTATTATTCCAAGAACTGTTATCTTCAACGATAATTGGATTATCGTTGAAGATAACAGTTCTTCGAAAGAAATAATTGCAAAAGTAAATGAAGAAATAACACCTTATTATGAATTATTTTTTGGGAAAATAATTTTATCAATTAGAATTAATTTATCAATAAAACAATAATTGTTGAATAAGAAACAAGCAGTAAAACAGTTTATTTCTGAAAAGAAAAAATATTTTCAAGAAGGTCATACAGTCAATATAACAAAAACTTTTCTATGAACAATATATAAAAAATGACTCAAATGTCTTCCTTCCATTCCTTCTAATCTTTTCCATGTCTTCCAGTTGGAGGTAAATTATAATCTGTCAAAAAATTGAAATCACCAGAATGGTTTTTATCTGAAGCAGTGGAGGCGCATGGTGCCTCTACATCAGAAATTTCAAAATCAGGAAAGTGTTCTTCTTGATTAACATAAGAATGATCATGAAAACCTAAGATGTTGACATGATCATTCTGAACATATTCTTGACTTTCAGAACATGCTTGTGGGGAAAAGTTGTGCTGTGCATAATAATAATGATCTAGAGTGAAAGCATGATTTACAGGAGGCATTGATAGGCAGGCTCCATTTAACAACCTTGCTTTACTTGTGTTATAAAAATCACTTTCAACACAGTGATCTTAAACATTCTCAAGATGAAACAGTTTGTGGATTCTGGAATCAAACAAAATTGTTTCCAAGTTTGGCCACCTACATTCGTCGGAAACTTGAAAAAGTGCATTCCACTCTCAATCCAGCATAGTATTGATTCTTGCAAGTAGGGTAATTGCAAGAATACTTTGGTGTCCCAACAAGCATATTGTTAATGAGATTTTATATGTAGCGAGTATACTCAGCTTTTCTCCTTTGATCGATCTAACCTGTCCATGTAAGTCTTAGATGGTCCTTATAGTGGTCGCATTACTGAAAACAATTTCATATAAATTTTAATTGACTTTTTAATTAAATATGAATAATACTCACCTAAAACAAGTATTCGTGTATGTTTTTACATTGTACAACCATCATAACCATACATTTATTTATTTACTTTATTTGACATATGGTAAAATTGGTAAATAAGGATCCTGTATCCTGTAGAATAATGCTCGAAGCTCCATCTAAGAGCCGTGTGCGAACTATATAACTATAAAATATACTTCCAATTTTAGACCATAGCTTTCACTTCTCCTAACGATATATTGTGTGTACGAGTATGAACACAGAGCATATAATAAAGATTAGATAGAATAATTATAGCATTCTGTGAAAACATAGAAGTAAGATTCATTATTGAAATGTCGAAAAATCATATCTCCGAAAGTATAAACTTGTTGGAGTTAAGAACAGACAAATTATTTCTCCGACAGTATTGGTTTCTCAGAGTTGGGAATATTATCAATGGATTCTTATGAAAGAACTTCATCTTAGCAGAAATTGAATTCAAACATCATAGAAGAATTTAAATTCAACAAGAGTGCCAAAAATTATCAATCCAAAACCAATAGACGAATTCTACCCAACAACGAACTCATCCGAGATATTCATTCCTCAATTCTTATGTCATCATGACATAAGTCGTAATTTGTCCGGCGCATTTTTTCATTCTTTTAAACAATATAAAGTAAAATATATATCTATGGGAGATGATAGCCCTTCTTAAGGGCCCTGTAGCGGGCTTCGAACATCTGAAGTTCTGAATAATCATCGCTTGGACTTGGACCGGTCAGACCTGGTTTTGAAAGAGACCCTCCTGGCCTTACGAGCAACATTTTCATTTTTGAATTCAAATATTGAAGGGATTTCAGGAGTGAATATCTTCGAAAACTAGCGGAGGCGATTCTTCTCCACGAGATCCCATTCGCCTACAGAGAAGTATTTTTGTGAGAGGAGACTTCTGAAAGGTTATGTATTATTTTTAATTTGTTTGTTTCCTCCTCTTGTCTTTTCATTTTTCAGTTTGAGTTTCGGGTACCTTGGAGAAACCTATCCGTTTTTTGACGAGGGAATCCACATTGAAGAAATATATCCCCATCAATATTTTTACATTTCAGCAAATTTTGTAAACAATAGTTAAAAATCACCACACTCACGGGGAGAAAGGGTTTTTTGCTGAGGTTTTTCCCTAAGCTCTTGTATCATACGTCGAATTGTATGGTACCCCGTTACACCAACCTCTGCTAACACATATACAGCTCTCAGTCAAAAGAATAATTATATCATTCTGTGAGAACATAGAAATACGATTTATATTGAAATTTTGAAAAATCATATCTCCGAAAGTATTAGCTTGTTAGAGTTAAAAATGATATGAATGGATTCTGATGGTAAAACTCCATATTGAAAAAGATAAAATTTGTAATCTAAAAAAAATTTTTTTTTTGTTACTCCGAAACCATCTGTCCGATTTCGCCCAATAACGAACTTAACCGAGATATTTATCCCCCAAACCTACTCTGAAAATTTCAACTGTCTAGCTCATTCCGTTCGAGATCGTGCCTACGGCCGGCCGGACAGAATCGATTTCGACCACGGATTCTTGATCAGTGAGCCGAACCAAATCGTTTAAGACCATTTTCATCGAAAAATTCGAAAATTACAGACATTTGGTCAAATTGATAAGCACTCAGTTCCGAGGAACTAGAGCGCCAAAAAGTGTTCTGTACAAAAGTTGTACGAAATCAACTGAATTTTTTCAGGATGTTTTCACGAATTGAAATATATACAGGGTGAACAAGATATTGAGTGTGACTTCTTTTTTTTAAACGAAACACTCTATACATTTTTTTTATGTTTGGCTACTTCTTTCTCACTGGATTTCGAATAATGTTATTTTATCTCTCTTATTTTGAGAACTACATTCTGAGAAACACCTGGCACTCTCAGTAGTCAGTTGTTAAGTGGCAGGCTGTGATTAATCAACAAACTGCTTGGTAACGATATCACGCACTCCATTGGCAACAATATTTCCACTTTATGTGAAGAACAATAAAAACAAAGCATTACCAATGCAGTTAGTTGATTTATCACAGCCTACCACTTGACAACTGACTACGAGTTCCCAGGTTGTTCCCAGAATGTAATACTCTGTAGTTCTCAAAACAAAAGAGATAAGCCAATACATGCATATATATTCGAAATCAGGAAAGAAAGACCTAGCTAAATATAAAAAATATATAGTGTTTCATTTGACAAAATGAAGTCGCACTCAATATCTATATAATATATATTTCAATTCCTGAAAACGTCCTGAAAAAAATTCAGTTGATTTCATACAACTTTTCTACGAAACATTTTATTGTATCTCCATTAGTAACAAAGAGGGGTCAAATTATAGTGGAAAACCCGGTACATATTTATGGAAAATCCTGAAACACGTCAAATTCAAATTTTAAATTATCATTCTTCCTCGTAAAAATGCGAACCATACCTTCAAGCCCCGTGGAAAGACAGTTTCAACCCCCAATTTTCCAATAGGAAGTATGGGCTTGTTATATCGTTTGAAAGGTCGCACATTCTCTATTCAGAAATGTTACCACTTTCATGTTTAATGCAAAAATAGAAAAAAATTACATCATGTGGTTACTGAAATTCATTATAATATTCCCCCGATTATTCTCAAATCTTAATACAATAATACTTAACTCATTTGCCTGCAAGATGTGATAGCAAGAAAAAGAAAATACCATAACACTATGTTTTCCAGATGGTACCATGAAAACTACATAAAATACTTCCCGTGGCATTGTTAGTTTCTTTAGAACGCATTCGCAATTTTTTTTGTGCTGATAAGTTGTAGTATAAAAATTGTCTAATTTGTGGCTGAATTTCATCAACTTCCATTTTGAATAGTGGTTAGATTAACGGAAATGACCTTAATAACAATATTACAAATCATTGGTTACGGAAATAACACCTGAATACGAAAATAAGTCGCCTGCTTCAAGAGAAATTTCCAAATTTATCGCATATAACCCAAGGGACAATAAGTAAAATAGAGAAGCAGTTTCGCGAGTTTGGGCATGTAAGGCAGATTAAAACAGCAGCTGCTAATACACTGTGTGCATGAGGATGTGAAATTACATGTGATGACTTTGAAAAAAATCCACATAAATCGAGTAGAGGTAAATTCACAACATTCAATATCAGCCCTACATCGATTATTAACATATGTAAATAAAATAAAATAAAATGTATCCCTATAAAATGATACCTACCCAGGAGCTCTTGGAAGAAGATTTCGATAGGGGAACTTATTTTTGTGAACAAATGATGGACATGTTGGATAACAATATTATTCAATTAGTAGACGTTTGGTTTCTGATGAGTGCGCTTTTTCTGTCAATGGTCATGCTAATCGTCAAAATTGACCCTACTGGTCTACCGAAAATCCTCACTGGATGAGAGAGGAACACACGCAATTCCCTTACAAGGTTAATGTTTGGGTAGGAAATGTTCGGAACAATTTCATAGGCCCCTTTTTCATTCAGGGCAATGCGAATGACGATAAATATTTAGCACAACATCAAAATGATGTCGTTCCAGGTTTGGAAAATTTATATCCCGATCAAGGATATCCTCAAGTTCCACGGAATACGCTATGGTTCCAACATGGCACCACCACATTACCAACGCAATGTCCCTCGACAGTACCTCGACGCAATATTTCCAAATCGGTGGATAGAAAAGCGAGGAACGATCGAATGGCCAGCGCAATTGCCTGATATTAACCCATATTAGATTTCTTTTTATAGAGATATATGAAGAGCATTGTGTACAAAACTAAACCCCATCATTTGAATGACGTAAAAGATCGAATAACGATTAGGTCGATCGCTTCTGAGATGTTGAATAATGTAGGAAGAAATTTTTATATGACTTTAAGTTGTTGCCAAGGCGTTCGCGGTGGACACTTTGAACATCTACTTTATCAACATTCACAATTTTCATGCTACATTTTGTATTATATTCTAGTTTTTGATTTTGTACCAAATTTCGCTTATCACTTGGATATCATTTTTTTTATTTGATTTTTGCAATCAACATGAAAGTGATATCATTTATGTGTATAGTATATACTGTATATAATGAAGAATGACGAGACCTTTCAAAAGATGTATCACAATCCCATACTTCCTATTTGAAAAATTGGGGGTTGTCTTTCGAAGGGGTTGAAGGCAGGGTTCGCAGAAGAATGACAATTTAAAATTAAAATTTGATGTGTTTCGGGATTTTCCATAAATATGTACAGTACCCAAGATAATAATGAAATTATTCCACTTGGCTTTTCCACACTGTATAGTTTTTTAGAATGTCCAGAAAATGTCCAAAAATTCTCTTAATTCTGGGAAACTCGTCAACGTATTTATCTGAAATTTGATGTGGATTTATGGTGTAATGCAAATTTCAAAATATTCACTTTAATGCTGTGTTTAGTTTTTCAGTTATGGGGGAACTATGGATTTTTTTACTGCCTGTTCTATTTTTTTCCTGGAATAATATTCCTCACTGAAAGCAAAATATATGAAAATCATTGAAGTGAGCTCAGTCTGCTTTGGCCGACTTGTTCAAATTCATAGCCAGAGGGGTAACCCGACTTGTCTTCCAGGAAACAAACATTTTTCTCAATATTTAAAACAACATAGCTAGGTTTCGATATCTCTTTGATGGCAAAATTTCAGCGATATCTGACGAATCATTTCTGAGATACAGAATTTTTCAATATATTTTTGCGCTCATATTCTGGGGAACCGCGTACAATAGTTTTGCCCAAATGTCTGTAATTTTCAAACTTGTGACCCAAAATGGTATCAAAGGGTTAGGTTCGACTCAATGATGAAGTATTCGAGGTCAAATTTGAATCTATCTGACCGGCCATTACCACTATAATTTGAGTTCGTTAATTGGCATAACCGGCCAAATTAATTTGGAGTTATACTCATCTGAAATTATGTTTTTGGCGCTCTAGTTCCTCGGAACTGAGTGCTTATCAATTTGCCCAAATGTCTGTAATTTTCGAATATTTCGATGAAAATGGTCTTAAACGATTTGGTTCGACTCACTGATCAAGAATCCGTGGTCGAAATTCATTCTGTCCGGCCGGTCCGGCCGGCCGTAGGCACGATAACTCTCGAACGGAATGAGCTAGAGAGTTGAAATTTTCAGAGTAGGTTCGGGGGATAAATATCTCGGCTAAGTTCGTTATTGGGCAAAATCGGACAGATGGTTTCGGAGTAACAAAAAAAAATTTTTTTTTACGAAACAAATTCCAAATTAAATTTTTTTTAATAAGAAGTTTTATCATAAGAATCCATTCATATCATTTTTAACTCTAACAAGCTAATACTTTCGGAGATATGATTCTTCAAAATTTCAATGTAAATCGTATTTCACACATTGATATAATTATTCTATGTATGAATTGTCATAATGTCAACTTGACAGAAGGGAATATTGTAACTTAAAAAATATTGGGGTTGAACTACTCATATTTTAGCGATGCAACGGGGACCTCACCCGAAAATGTTTGAGAATATTACGTAAATATTGAAAGCATAATTCTGTAGTTCGAGAGAGGAGAAAATTTGGTGAACGTAGATCAGGAAATTTTTGATCGATTACAAGGTAATTTTTTATTTATTAACCATCTTCTTTCATATTATTACTCATCTTCTTTCATACATGTTTTATGGAATACCTACTATTTGTAGGTACTTTAAATCTGTTTTGGGCAATTGTCATACGAAACTTGTTTTTTTGGCACTCTAGTTCCTCGGAACAGAGTGCTTATCAATTTGCCCAAGTGTCTGTAATTTTGGAATTTTTGGCTGAAAATGGTCTCAAACGATTTGGTTCGACTCACTGATCAAGAATCCGAGTGCGAAATCGATTCTGTCCGGCCGGCCGACCGGCCGTAGGCACGATAACTCTCGAACGAAAGGAGTTAGCGGATTGAAAATTGCAAGGTGGTTTTGGAGCGTAAATATCTCGGACAAGTTCGTTCGATCTATCTGAAATTTGGCATCAAATTGTAGAATCATGACCTTTATACGCATGTGAAGTTTTGTATTGACCAGATTACCGCAAAGTGTAAAAAAAAATTTTGAAAATTAAAAAAAAGTTTTTCCACAATAACTCTCGAACGGAATGAGCTAGGTAGTTGAAATTTTCAGAGTAGGTTAGGGAGATGAATATCTCGGCTGAGTTCGTTATTGGGCAAAATTGGCCAGATTTAATTCGATTTCTTCCATGGTGCAGTTCTCATTCTCACGATTGCTCATTTAATCTTGATAAATAAACTATTATTTGAATTGAATTTCCTTTATTATGCAGTTCTATCATAAGAATACATTGATATAATTCTCCACTCTGAGAAACCAATACTTTCGGAGATATAATTTGTCTGTTTGAACTAGAGCGCCAGAAAGCTCCTGTCCACAGGGCTTGAACCCATTTTTTCCTTAAAATTTCATATTTATCTATAGGTATGTCACATTCTGTCGAAATTCCGAGCAAACCTTCAAACAACCATTTTAGAATAGACTACCAGATTTCATTCCGATCGGCTCTGTATTTTGAAATTTGAATTCAGATCATGTCCAATGCATTTTTTGACGTGTTCAAGCTTCCATTATTCATACCAGGGATGTTGCGGATGCTGATTTTTTCACATCCGCGGATGCGGATGCGGATGCGGAGTTTTGAAAGCTCACATCCGCGGATGCGGATGCGGATGCGGATGTTTGAGAGATTATGTAAATAAAGTCTATTAATGAAGAATTAAAACAATGATAACTTAATTATTAACATTTTTATTGTAATCAAATCAAACGTGAGTATCTATTTTTGGCGCTCTAGTTCCTCGGAACAGAGAGCTTATCAATTTGCCCAAATGTCTGTTTTTTTCGAATTTTTGGCAGAAAATGTTCTCAAACGATTTGGTTCGACTCACTGATCAAGAATCTGAGGTCGAAATCGATTATGTCCGGCCGGTCCGGCCGGCCGGCCATAGGCACGATAACTCTCGAACGAAAGGAGTTAGAGGATTGGAATTTGTAAGGTGGGTTTGGAGCATAAATATCTCGGACGAGTTCGTTAATGGGCGAAATCCATCAAGCAGTTTCGGAGTTATGGCCGATTTTAGTAAAAACATTTTTTATGAATATTTCCGAAACCGATCACTCGATCTATCTGAAATTTAGCATCAAATTGTAGAATCATGACATTTATACGCATGTGAAGTTTTGTATTGAACAGATTACCGCAAAATGTAAAAAAAAATTTTTGTAAATTATAAAAATGTTTTTCTACAATAACTCTCGAACGGAATGAGCTAGGCAGTTGAAATTTTCAGAGTAGGTTAGGGAGATGAATATCTCGGTTAAGTTCGTTATTGGGCGAAATAGGCCAGATGGTTTCGGAGTAACGAAAAAAAAATTTTTTTTTAAGGAACAAATTTCAAATTCAATTTCTATTTAAGATGCAGTTTCACCATAAAAATCCATTGATATGATTTTTAACTACAACAAGCTAATACTTTCAGAGATATGATTTTTCGAAATTTCAATAATGAATCGTACTTCTATGTTTTCACAGACTGCTATAATTATTCTATCTAAGCTTTATTATATGCTCTGTGTTCATTCTCGTATATGTCATCCTGTTCTATAAGAGAGAGTCAAATCCATTTCAGCTATTTTAATTTGATTTCTTCCATGGTGCAGTTCTCATTCTCAGATTGCTCATTTAATCTTGATAAATAAACTATTATTTGAATTGAATTTCCTTTATGATGCAGTTCTATCATAAGAATACATTGATATAATTCTCAACTCTGAGAAACCAATACTTTCTGATATATAATTTGTCTGTTTGAACTAGAGCGAGTTACATATTCCTGTCCGTGCATTCCTGACCGTTGCAGCACATCGTCTTCCCGTGGGAACCGATGACTAGGCAAACCTCGGAATGCAACACAGTGCAGCGTTGACAATATTATATATACATGCTCATTATTCATTTTTCCTCAGTCTTGACTTAAAATCGAATTGTTAAACATCAATAACTTACTTTGCTTTCTGTATCAATAAAACCAATTTTTAAAATCTTGTTTTGCCTTGCACAAAACATAATTGGCGCAGTCGACGGAGTTTTCGCAGTTAGTAAAAACATTGAGTTTCTTCCGTTTGTGAAAACAGAACCTTCAAAAGTTGGACTATTGGTGCAGTTCTTCCAACAACAATTGGTGCTGGTCAAAAAATTCATCGTGAAGAAGACGAGTAATGCAGTTGTGGATAGTAATAACGAGCTGGTGAGTTATACGATACTTTGAATATTATTTATGTCAGACTCCTCTAATTCTTCCATTGATTCTTTCATAGAAAACGATTGTGAATTAGAGTCAGATTTATTGAATTCCTTTAATAACCTTTCCATTTCATCGAGAAATACGTTACTAAATAATATAGAATTAAATAATTCAATTAATAATTTAAACATGCCAAATACAATCCCAGTTTTTGACATTAAAAATTTGAGTATTGTTCCCGATTTCGATGGAAACCCTAATAAACTACACAGATTCATTCAATCTGCGGAAGCACTTTTGCTTCACTATTTTGATACAAATAATTTAGCTAATTTTCAGAATACTCTTCTGCTAAATGGCATATTAAATAAGCTCCATGGAAGAGCTGAAGAAATTGTGGCTATTCACGGAGCCACTTCTAATTGGCATGACATAAAGAATGCCCTTTTATTACACTTTGGCGATCAAAGAGATGAGAATTGTCTAAATCAAGATTTAGTTAATTTAAGACAGAATAATGGTGAAACCCCAAAAGAGTTTCACGAAAAAATCATGTCACTATTAAATACTATTTGCAACTATATTGATTTGAAATGTGATGCGGCATTGAGACCGAGTAAGAGGGAATTTTTCACAAAGCAAGCTCTTAAAACTTTTTTGGCTGGGTTAAAGGAACCTTTGGGTCCAATCATTAGGGCGATGCGACCCCAATCTTTAGCTCAAGCGTTACAGTTTATTATCGAAGAAGATAATATTAAGCATTATCAAAAATCAGGTACGATTGTTAATAATGTAAAAAAGAGTACTGTAGAAAATAGGCCTTTTAACAATAGTCACGCAAACGCTTCACGTTTTCAAAATCAAAATAATATGTTCCAAAATCAATTACTAAACCATAATCAATTTCCGAGTGCCCCAATACACCTAAATCGATATTCCAATTATAGAGAACCAAAATATTTCACAAATTCACAAGTATTCGGTAGACCTCAAGCGGCTAGACCCACACCTATGAGTATTTCAACTAACCAAACTAGCCAAAGACCCACCCCTATGAGTATTTCGACCAATAAAACTGTTCCAAAATTTCAATCCTCAAATATTAGAAACACCAATAGAAATTATTTTCCAAATAAAAACGCTCAACCGAGACAAAATTTTGTGAGTGAAGAATTGTTCAATACAGAAAATTACGAGGAGGAAATTCCTCCAGAATTCTCCGAAAATTTAGGCGAACCTTTTCCAACTGAATATTTGTTAGATGATAATGAAGAAAATTTTCAACCGGATCTTTTACAAGACCAGAACACATAGAGTATCATTTGTCAAGCAAAAAAAAAGAATTACCCTATATTACTATAAAATACCCTCCCCTAAAATTACTTATTGATACTGGATCAACTAAATCGTTCATAAATCCTGATCTTGCAAACAAGTATTATTCTAAATTTATCTTCGAAGAACCATTCACTGTTTCGACTGTTTTTCAAAGTTCTTCACATAATTATTGTGCGGAAATACCGATATTTTCAGAATTCAACTATGATGATCAATTCAAATTTTACCTCTTTAAATTCCACAATGTTTATGATGGCCTTATAGGTCTTGATAATTTAAAACTTTTGAAAGCAATCTTGAATTTCGGTGAATCAACATTAGTTACACCTTCTGCAATAATTCCCATTAAATATCAACCATCTCTAAAGAAAATTCCTTTCAGAATCAAAATTGATGCCAACACTAAAATAATAACTAAAATTCCTGTAAAATTAAAAAACGGTGATATTCTTGTTCCGAAACAAATTATTCAGAAATGTGAAATTCCAGAAATATTAACTGTGTCTAATAATGGATTAGCCTATGTCGAAATTTTAAACAAAACTAATGACAATTTAATCCTTATGCTTGATGATCCGATAGAATCATTTCCATTTAATGATAACAATTACGAAATTTTTTCTATAGAGTCTGAAACTGTCTCAAAAAATGCAGACATAGAAAAATTAATTAGAACCTCTCATATGAACAATGAAGAAAAACATCATATTTTGAATTTATGCAAAAAATATTCTGACATCTTTCAATTAGAGAATCAACCTCTTTCATTTACTAATCAAGTCAAACATTCAATCAATACTAAAGATGAAACACCCGTATATACAAAATCATATAGATATCCATTTGTCCATAAAGAAGAAGTTCAAAAACAGATCAATTCCATGTTAGACCAAGGAATTATCAGACCGAGTCAATCACCCTGGTCCTCACCGATTTGGGTAGTTCCAAAAAAAGCTGATGCATCAGGCAAAAAGAAGTGGAGAATAGTAGTTGATTTTCGAAAATTAAACGAAAAAACAATTGACGACAAATACCCACTTCCTAACATCTCGGATATTTTAGATAAACTTGGAAAATGCCAATATTTTTCAACCATTGACTTGGCAAGTGGATTCCATCAAATTGAAATGAATCCTGATGATATACCGAAAACAGCATTCACGGTAGAAAATGGACATTACGAATTTGTCAGAATGGCTTTTGGTCTTAAAAATGCCTGTTCAACTTTTCAGAGAGTAATGAATACTATGTTGAGAGGATTGATTAATGTAATATGTTTAGTTTATCTTGATGATATCATAATATTTTCAACATCCCTTCAGGAACACATAATCAACTTGAAAACAGTTTTTCAAAGGCTTAGAGACGCAAATTTAAAAATTCAACTAGACAAATCTGAATTTTTAAAGAAACAAGTAGCATATTTAGGGCACATAGTGACCCCCGAGGGAGTGAAGCCCAACCCAGACAAAATTGTAGCAATAAAAAAATATCCATTACCAAAAACAAGCAAAGATATAAAAGGATTTTTAGGACTTTTGGGCTATTACAGAAAATTTATCAAGGACTTTGGCAAAATCACTAAACCATTAACCGCTTGTTTAAAGAAAGGAGCCAAAATTGAACATACTCCCCAATTCAAAAATTGTTTTGAATATTGTAAAAATTTATTAGTCAATGAACCTATTCTTCAATACCCCGACTTTTCAAAAGAATTTATCCTCACAACGGATGCTAGTAATTTTGCTATAGGTGCTGTATTATCCCAAGGAAAGATTGGTAGCGATAAACCCATTTCCTACGCATCTAGGACTTTAAATGACAGCGAACAAAATTATAGTACAATTGAAAAGGAACTTCTGGCAATAGTATGGGCAACAAAATATTTTCGACCTTATCTCTACGGCAGAAAATTCAAAATTATCACAGACCACCGACCCTTACAATGGGTTATGTCCCTTAAGGAAACCGGCAGTCGACTTTTGAGATGGAGGCTGAAACTTGAAGAATATGACTTCGAAATTGTTTATAAAAAGGGAAGTTCCAATACCAATGCTGACGCTCTTTCTCGAATCGAAATTCATAACAAAGAATTATTAGACTACATAGAAAAGTTTAACGATAATGAATCAATGATGGTAAACATAGACGAATCAGAAATTCAAAGTGAAGAATCAGACGATAATTTATCCTATGAAAAATTCTTGGAACTCCATAATTCAAAAAAAATTGCAAATTGCTTTAACGTGAAAGAAGAAAAGGGTGATTTATTCAATGCCCCTCCAAATTACTCTTTGGCTCATTGTGTATCCAGTGATTTTTACATGAATGACGGAATTGCACTTACTTTCAAACAAAGATTCGGTCAAGTTAACAAACTTAAATCTCAAAATAAGGGATTAGGCGAAGTTGCTTTTATTGAAAATAATAATCGAAAATTATATTATCTCATTACAAAAGAACGCAGTTATCAGAAGCCAGACTATGAAACGGTTTTCAGAACACTAATAAATCTCAAGTCATTGTGTGAACAAAATGACAAAAAATACCTAGCCATGCCAAGAATTTCATGTGGTATAGATAAATTAGACTGGAGCACAATTTTTCCCATGATTAAATACATTTTTGGAAATTGTGATATACAAGTAGTCATATATTATGTAACCGATCCAAAATTAAAGACATTAGAATATTCTGAAGACATCTCCGAAGGTAATACTATACATTCAAACCATGAAAATCCTATACAAGAAATTCCGATTTCTGATAAAGTCCTCAACACTTTTGATAATCAAGTAATCTTTGAATTCGTGCATCACTCCCCAGCAAAGGTGAAAGTAGAAAGAATATTTCCAAATAAACAGAGAACTTTTGTCCAAATCGCCACAAATAATTTTAGTAACGATGTTGTACAATTTTTCAAAACTTATATGCGTCCAAAAATCTTGTATGCATTGCATTTCCAGCAGGATAATTATTACCAAGAAATGTGTGAGATACTCAGAAAAACCTTCAAACAATTGGCTTTCAAACTAGTAAAATGCAATAATATTTTGGAAGATATTATCGATAAAGATCAACAAACCTTGACCATTCAATTTATTCATGAGACAAAAACGAATCATAGAGGAATTGCCGAAACAATTTCCAGAATAAAAAGGACCTATTATTGGCCCAGTATTCAAAACGACGTTACTGAATATATAAATAATTGCGAACTATGCCAAATTAATAAATATGACAGAGACCCTCCGAAACAAAAACTAATGTTAACTCCCACACCTTGTAAACCATTCGAAATTATTCACGTAGATACATTTCAAGCTCAAAATAAAAAATTCCTCACAATAATCGATTCATTTTCTAAGTACGCCCAAGCTTATCCCTTAATTTCATCTACGGGAATTGAAATCGTCAAATCGCTCTTAATATTCATGACACATCATGGATCACCGTCAACGATCGTAATGGACAACGGAACGGAGTTCAAGAACGGTGTCGTTATAGAATTTTTGAAAGTCCATCAAATAACACCCCATTTTGTTACAACCAATAGTTCTCAATCGAACGGTTTAATTGAGCGATTACATTCGACCTTAATAGAACATTTACGTATAATCAGGAACAAAGATAAGCAAAACCTCAGTATTGAAAATATCATGCCTTATGCAATTTTCGGCTACAATTATTCAATTCATTCTTCAACAAAACAAAAGCCAATCGATGTTATAAACGGTCATCTAAATTCACAAGATCCAATGAATATTGATTTAAATGAAAAACTTACCAATAATTATATCGAAGAACATCGGGAAAAAACCAAAGAACTTTATAAACGCCTAAACGAAGAAATGGCGAAACGGAAACAATCAATTACCAACAAAATTAACGAAACGAGGGAAGAACCCCTTCCATATAAATCAGGTTCTACCGCTTACCGCAAAGTGAAATCGAACAACCGTAATAAACTTTCTCCGAAATTTTCTAAAGTAAAAGTTGTTAGTGACAATAATATCAAAATTTCAAGCGAAAATAAAACCTTACATAAGCAAAATCTAAAAAGGACTAAATCTAAAACGAGAAAACTTTTACAGGATGCTCCTACTGCCGCTAGCTGTAACTCAGGAGATAAAAATAACTGACCTCCAGGACAACCCAGGCATTCTTCCGATTCATCTAGGCAATGCAAGAGTCAGATCAAAATTTCACGACTTTATTCATTTTTTCGATTTATTACCGATTAATGACGTATTAAAATCTCTGCGTCACCTATATCTTCATGCATCGAAAACATTTCTCAACAAACCAAACAGCACTTTTTATAAAGAATTAGAAACTCACAAAAAATACTATCAGCATCAATTAGATTTGGCCGAACAAAAATTAAAAGGGCTAATTCCTACAATACGATCTAAACGTGGCTTGATAGATGGGCTCGGAACCGTTATCAAAAGCATTTCAGGTAATTTAGATGCAAATGATGCAATCCATTATGAAACAGCAATAATGCAACTGCAGTCTAATCAAAAGGATATTATGAAAAATCTAAATAGTGACGTATCCCTTACTGGAGATATTATAGAAAAATTCAATGAAACTGTGTCAGTACTTCAACAAAATCTACATCTTATTGTTTCCCAGTTTCAAGGAATGGTTGGAAATTTCACTGAACTATATGATAATTTTTACTTTTATTTGAGAATTAGGAATATTATCGAGCAAATGGATACATCCATAAACATCGTAATGGAGTTCATCAACGAAATCGAAAATGCCTTAAGTTTCTCAAAATTAGGAACGTTGCATCATAGTGTAATAAAATTTTCCCAATTAAAAAATATAATTGACATTGTTGGTGAAAAATATTCTCGAGAAAATTTAATTTTTGCAAATGAAAGTCAATTTCATAATTATTATGAGCTTATAAAAGTTGATGCATATTCAACAGGTTCTAGAATAGTTTTCATTCTTCACTTTCCTATAGTGAATTCGCAAACGTTTTCTCATTACCACCTTTATTCAATCCCAACCATTAATAATACCATGATTATTCCAAAAAACTCTTATCTGACTATAAATGATAAATTGTATCAGTATACCTCTTCACCTTGTATCAATTTGCATACGATCTTTTACTGCGAAATCAATGATTTGATTGAAGGGTCAAAAACCAACGATTGTATATTCCAACTACTTCAACTAAAAAAAGCTTCGGGACATTGTCAGCGATACGCAGTATCAACCAATAAAAATTTCATCCAGCAAATAGATAATAGCAAATTCATTGCCATATTTTCGAATGGAATCAAAATACGAACATTCTGCAAAAGAAGTGATTTCACTGAACTGAAAGGAAATTATTTGATAACTGTACCCAAGGGATGCTTTTTCGAAACAAAAGAAGAAAAATATTATAACAACAAAGAAATAATTAAGAGCCAACCGATGTTCCTGCCAAAAATTTCTGATGGTTTCAACACTTCAACTCTCAGTATATTAAAAATTCAACTCCAAGATGTTTCTCTAGATCAGATCCACATCCTCAAACGACAACAAGAAAAAATTCATCCATTAATTGCTGACCATTACAAAACGAAGAATTATCTGCATGGAAGCCTCATTGGCCTTATCTATGTTATACTAATAATTATTGTCATTTATTTCTGTTACATTAAACTGAAACAATCCTTGGAAACCAGAAACCCATCTAGGAGCGTGGTACGTGACGATGGTACCGAGCCAAACCAAGTGTCATTTTTCTCCCCGTAATGACTCTTCTGTGGATGGAGGAGTTACATATTCCTGTCCGTGCATTCCTGACCGTTGCAGCACATCGTCTTCCCGTGGGAACCGATGACTAGGCAAACCTCGGAATGCAACACAGTGCAGCGTTGACAATATTATATATACATGCTCATTATTCATTTTTCCTCAGTCTTGACTTAAAATCGAATTGTTAAACATCAATAACTTACTTTGCTTTCTGTATCAATAAAACCAATT
Organism: Halyzia sedecimguttata; assembly: GCA_937662695.2. Lineage (NCBI taxonomy): Eukaryota > Metazoa > Arthropoda > Insecta > Coleoptera > Coccinellidae > Halyzia > Halyzia sedecimguttata. The sequence continues at coordinate 36,186,717 of OW569417.2, forward strand.
TTTAAAATCTTGTTTTGCCTTGCACAAAACATAATTAGCGCCAGAAACCTCCTGTCCACAGGGCTTGAACCAATTTTGATATTAAACACCTATGGTTCTTATATTAGTAAGTGAAATTAAAAATAGGAGCATTATACTTAATAAACAGTAGGACCCGCCCAAATTCTTTCTTGTCGCTAGCGCTACTTGCATGATATTCGCATCCGCATGAACATCCGCATTGATTAATGCGGATGCGGATGCAGATGCAGATGTCCAAATCTATGCGGAAGTTCCGCATTTGCGGATGCGGATGCGAATATTCGCAACATCCCTGATTCATACTCAACCTCATGCAGTATTCAGTCATGGCGTGAATATTTACTCCCTAACTTTCGAATGAAACTTAGTTGGCTCCTTATATTTCGAAGAAAAATCGAATGGGCATATTTCCAAACCCAGTAGACCATGCATGAACTTAGAGTTCCCATTTGAGCTTCAAATCTGCTCTGTAAATTTCAAACCCCCATGTTGTTTCTTCCCAAAAGATATCGTGCTCAGATACACGGACGTGCAGCTGGACAAGATCAAATTTGATGTCCAATTATCCATTAATGACTAAATGGCTCGTTTCTGGGTTTTCTTTCCCAAACTCTGAAATTTAGCTATAAAATAAAAAATTTATGATTTTGTAAATTGCTTCTGCGTTAGAAACACAAGATATTTGTCAGAAGCGATTTATCGAAAAATGTTACCCAACAAATAACAACGAAACCACATCAACGATAAAACAACTATTTCGTAACGTTTCGGAGACTATATCAGATTTCTTCGTCAGACACCAAACGAAAATGTTCAGAATTATTTTTTGTTGATAGCTATTCTGAAATTCGAAAATTGACACATTGCTTCTGACAAAAATCTTGTGTTTACAACGCACAAGCAATTCACAAAATAATAAATTTATTATTCCAAAAGATATTTTTGCGCGTATGTTCTGGGGAACATCGCGTTATAGTTTTGCCCAAATGTCTGTAACTTTCGAATTTTTTGACGAAATTGGTCTCAAACGATTCAGTTCGACTCCCCAATGAAGAATTCGAGGTCAAATTTGATTCTGTCCGGCCGGCCGTCCGGCCGTCCGTTGCCACGATAATTTGAGAACGAAAAGAGCTAGCGACTTGAAATTTTCAGGGTGGATGGCGCATCGCAATACAACGGACAAGTTCGTTAATGGGCATAATCGGCCCAGTGGTTTCCGAGTAATAATTTTGTTTTCAACCAATATAAATCCGATCGAATTGAAACTTGGTGAGTAGTTGTAGAATATGAACCTAAGCACGTTTGTGAAATTTTGGGCGAATCGTGAGGCAAGAAAATTTTAAAAAAATTATTAAAAAATATTTTTGTTGTCACGATAACCTGAGAACGGAAAGAGATAGCGGCTTGAAAATTTCAGGTTAGGTTGTGCATCTGAATGCGACATTTGAGTTTGTTTATGAGCATAATCGGCCAAACGGTTTTAGAGTTATAGCCATCTGAAATTTTCTGAAATTTGGTGGTTTTTTTTTTCCTCATTAACTCGCAAAATACTGAACCGATTGAATTCAAACTTGGTTATTAGTTGTAGAATGCCAACGCGAAAATGTTTGCAAAATTTGGTGAGGATAGCATTTGTAGAAAATTTTTAATAAATCATTGTTAATAAAAAAAAAAATTCTATATATCAGTAACCATCCGTTCGAAATTGCTGAAATTTTGCAAGATCGTTCATAACCTAACTCTACTGCGAAGTTTCAAGTTTTAACACAATCGGTTGAATATTGTTGGAGATTCGAGCATTCTTGTGTGAGTTCAGTAAATGGGTGACCGTTGCCTCGATAACTTTCGAACGAAAGAAGATAGGGACATGCAATTTTCAGGGTAGGTTGCGTATCCGAAAAGGAGAGTTGAGATTGTTTTTGGGCATAATCGGTTCAACGGTTTCCGAGTTATATCCACCTGGAATATTATTTCCTTGATAACTCAAAAAATAAAGATTCGATTGAATTGAAGCTTGGTAACTAGTAGTAGAAAATCAGCATAAAGACGTGTTTAGAATTTTGTAAGAACCGTACCCCTAGAAAATTTGAAAAAAATGACAAAAAAAAATGTAAGTACCGCACCCCTAGAAAATTTAAAAAAAATCACGAAAAAAATTGGTTCAAGCACTGACGTGAAGTCAGAAGCTTTTGCGCGTATGTTCTATTGTCCATTCTTCTGTATTGGACACCCTTAATCGAATTTACCATGGTTAATTATGTTGTCCATTCTCCTGTATTGGACACTTAATTCGAATTTACCATGGTAAATTCGAAATAAGAGTGTCCAATATAGGAGAATGGACAACATAATTAACCATGGTAAATTCGATTAAGGGTGTCCAATACAGAAGAATGGACAATAGAACATACGCGCAAAAGCTTCTGACTTCACGTCAGTGCTTGAACCAATTTTCAGAGTTTGGGCGCAATATGGGTTCAAGCACTGACGTGGAGTCAGAAGCTTTTGCGTGCATGTTCTGTTGTCTACTCACCCCTATAGGACACTCTACAATGAATTTAGCATACGAATACATTTCATACCATTTTAATGACAGACTTCACTAGAGAATCGTTTATGATCAGTGACTTCAGTGACGTCTACGATCACAGAATTTTTATCTGCATTGAAATTGAAATACGAAAAAACTTACGACTCAAGTAATTCCATGCTACAATATTCACGAGATTCCGCGAAAATTGGCGGGTCGGCATTCTACAAGTTTCAATTGGATCGAATTTGTATATTTTGAGTTAAAGAGGAAATAACAACATAATTTCAGATGAGTATGACTCCAAAAAAATTTGGCCGATTATGCCAATTAACGAACTTAAATGTCGCATTCCCCATTACCCATATTCCAAATGGGTTTAACTCCGAAACCGTTGGACTGATTAAGCCCAACAACGAACTTAAATAGGTATACCATTCGGATGCGCACCCTACCCTGGAAATTGCAAGTCTCTTTATCCCTTATATAGATCCGATCGTGTTCAAACTTGTAAATTGGGAGAAGAATTAGGTTTTGAAAGCTCTCGCAAAATTTGAGCGATTGCAGAAGAATAGTTTCTAATATGTAAATTTTTTTCAAATGATTTTCAATATATTTTTTTTAATTTTCTTCTGATATGATCCTCACGAAATCCGCAAGAATTTTTTCGTAAACATGCTACACTAATAACCATGTTTGAATTGGGTCGGTTTCGTATTTTCGAGTTATTGAGTAAATAACAACAAATTTCAGATGGGTAACTCCAAAACCGTTTGTCCGATTATGCCTATAAACGAACTCAAATGTCGCATTCAGATGCACAACCTAACCTAAAATTTCAAGTCGCTATCTCTTTGTGATCTCAGGTCTTCATGACATAAAAAATATTTTTTAATAATTTTTTTTTAATATTCTTATGATACGATTCTCACAAAATTTCACAAATGCCTTGAGTTAGTATTCCACAACTACTCACCAAGTTTTAATTTGATTGGATTTGAATTAGTTGAAAACTTAATTATTACTCGGAAACCATTGGGCCGATTAAGCCCATTAACGAACTTTTCCAGCGTATTGGGAAGCGCAACCTACCCTGAAAATTCATTCGCCATCTCTTTCCGTTCTCAAGTTATCGTGGCAACGGCCGACCGGACAGAATCAAATTTGACCTCGAATTCTTCATCAGGGAGCCGGACCCAATCGTTTTAGACCATTTTCGACTAAAAAATCGAAAAGTATAGATATTTGGGCAAAATTATTTATGAAGGTGTAAACCTCCCAAATATCCTTTAACGATTATCCATTAGTGAGCCTAATCTAATCGTTTGAGACCATTTTCAGCAGAATAATCACCTGGTACGAACAAGCAAAGAACGTGGGATATGGTGTGAAATACTGAGTGTATAATTAGCAGTAAAAAGTACAGAGACTTATTCACTTGGAATTCACGTTTCGTGTTCGTTTAACAATGTACTATTACCTTTTCCGAACACCTTGAACTATGTATAGCAGTAAAAGATTAATTTTGTTTCCAAAGAACTGCTTCAATTCCATAAAAAGTATGTTCATAATCTACAATGATCCATTGAGCTTTATAATCTTCATTAAGTAACTCAATGAGTTTCGTCCTCATATAAACGAAGACACTATTATAGCTGTATTAAGAAGATATAATCTATGTTTCGCACAGAAAATATTTCGCGTGAGGCGTTTGGAACAATTATCGCCACCTTGTATGTCGATTGAACTTTATATGGAATTAGAACGAATCAACTAGAATAATTGGCTGGAACTAAATTGTCTGAAACGAATTTATATTGCTGTTAGAGAGGGATATAAAGATGAAGAAACAAATTCGGAATATTTGATCGGTTTCGTTAAATTCCACAAACAAATATTGGGTAATGGTTTCTTGAATATGCAATTATCTGCCATTTAATAATAATTCAATACCAGCGCGAGATAATTTTGACCAAATCTCTGTAATTTTCAAATTTTTATCATGATTCCATGACCATGTTTTTCGAAGATCCGAAGAGATGTCGTCCTGTTTACCAGAACGAACATATTTAAGGAACAGGTACCAGGGAACAGTATGCTATCATTTTGCACAAATATATGTAATTTTCTAATTTTTGCCTCAAACGATTAGGTTCGACATTAAGAATTCGAGGATATCTACAATTCTATCCAGCCGGCCGTTGCCACGATAGCTTTCGAAAGGAATCAGATAGGAACTTGAAATATTCAGAATAAGTTGCGCCTCCGAATGTCACATAATGGGCATACTCGACCAAACGGATTCAGAATTAAACCCATCTGATATTTTGTTGATATTTCCTCAATACCTCAAAAAATACAAATCCAATCCCATTTAAACTTGGTAATTAGTTGTAGTAGTGTGAATTTCGCAAAAATCGGACCGTATTACTAGAAAATTGAAAAAAATCTGTATTTCATGAACTATCTGTCCGATTTCGATATCCGATCGAATTGAAACCTGGTAACTACTTGTAGAATACCGACAAAAAAACTTATGCTGATCTTATTAGGTATTTTTAAAAATTATTACAAAATTTTCTCTCATCTCATAAACCACCAAAGATCGCTGAGTTTGCGAGGGAAAAAGATAGAAAATTGCAATTTCCAGGGTAGGCTACGCATCCGAATGTGACAATTTAGTTCATTAATTGGCATAATTGGACGAACGGTTTTGGAGTTGAAAGAACCTCAGTCCCACGGACATTCATGAAAAGGAATAAAAACGCTCACCAGTGTCATTCCCTTTAATGAATGTCCGTGGGGCTGAGGTTCTTTTGTGTTCTGCATTATAGACCTGATGATACCCTAAGGGCGAAACATGTAACCAAACATGAATTCAAGTAAATACAAATGATACTGTATATTTTGAGTTTTTGTTATTATCAAGTCAGTATCTTTGAGGAATATGGAAGAATTCTTCGATTTAGCTCATAATGTCCCTTAAGGCCAGATCACACACATTTTCTGAAAAATATTGAACATGAAACAAATTATAAGATTAAATAATGTCATCAATGGAAATTGAATTCAATGCGACAACAAGACCAATAGAGAAAAATTTTGAATTATTATAAAAACAGATGAATTTTAATTTTGGTGAATTCTCCCGAAATACACATTAGGGGGCGTAAACATAGGGTGGAGCGAAAGCTCTGTATTCAAATCACCAAATATTTATATAACAGGAGGCCCTTCGGCCCTTCAACACCGAACAGCCGAGAGATCAACTATTTGAAAAACGAAATTAAGTTAGGAAACTTAATTCCAAAATAAACTGAAAGGAGAAAAGATGCCCCTTCATCTAACATGATGAAGGGAGACCATTAAACACAAACACGACCTAGATCGTGTGAGAAACTTCCAAGGAAGAGAGGTAACTGGTTTATAGGCAAAATGCCCGGAACCCAATCACAGGAGTTTTAGTGGGTAACCGCCTTCAGGAGAAGTACGGAGTCCCACACTGTTCCACTCAAAGTGGTTCGTTCATAAAGGATTTTTCCTGTTAAAAAAAAACACCGAACATTCATTTTGATTCTTATACTTCTCCGATTCCACTACTCTGTACCTACCCGGTACTCAAAAAGATTCCATCATTGTTTCCGATACTAATGACTGAACATATCGGATGCCCCGCTGAGACCGAAGACCCAGCTTGGACCCAACACCAAAGACACGCTTGGATCTCATGGAGCTTGACGGCCTACAACGCTCTCGATAAATAACTATCAATTTCAGAAAATTGGTTGAAGCTTTTCAGATACCACATTCTTGTCGAAATAAAGACGAATACGTTCTTCATTGTGCTTTTCATTTAACGCTTTCATTGCAAACCTGTTTACCTGCCAAAGAATATTAATAAATAGATGAATGAACTAACCTGTACTACAATGAGTTGCTACCAAAATATCACTAGCATGGAAAACTCGCAAACGGTTCGATCAAACGCCAAAAATGAAATGCCCATAACCAGAAGAATCACGCCTAATGGGCATATTATCTTTATGTTCACAATAAAATTTGGTTTTTCTGCAATACCTTGGGAAACGAAAAATGGTTGAAAACGCATATTTTCCTTCGGTCCCTCTGTACAATAAACAGCTACAACTCATGTTACTCAAGATACTCGCCAGTTTATTATGTGTGGAAACCCATTATTTACATGATATTCGACTTTTTATGGGCTATTTCCGACGATTACAATCTGCCTAGTTAGTATCATAAGAGGCAAATCCAATTCATTCGATGATAATCTTAATTTCGAACTGTCAAAACTGTTCAAATTACACTTGGAATGAGATTTGATTTATTGTTATTTGATTGATTTCGTTAATCAGCGTTTCAGAAACCGAGCACTCACCTACTTAAATCAACTCATTTATCAACATTTCTAACCTTTCATCGCGTTGATTAGTGGATTTTCGATTAATTACGATGATGTCACGGTAATCGTACCATCATCGCTGATTGAATCCATAACAATATTTGGTGAAAACATCTCTTACATAGGGCTGACGTATATCGGGGCCTTTTGCGCGCATGTTCCATTGTACAAAGTCTGGTTCAAATTTGGAACTTGGCTGTAAAGTTAGGTTTTGAAAGCTGTAGCAAAATTTCAGCGATATCGGACTGGTAGTTTCTGAGATACAGAATTTTATTCAATGATTTTTTTCAATTTTCTAGTATTATGATGCTCACGGAATTTCGCAAAAATTTTCGCGGTGGCATTCTACGACTAATTATCATGTTTGAATTGGATCAGATTTGCATTTTTTGAGTTTGTGAAGGAATAACAACAAAATTTCAGATGAGTAAAACTACAAAACCGTTTGGTGGATTATGCCTATTAACAAACTCAAATGTCACATGTAGATGCGTAACCTATCTATTTCCGTTCTGAAGTTATCGTGAGATACCTACATACGATTCATCGTTCTATCATTTCGTCACAATGTATGTATTTTTGCGCGTATGTTCTGGGGAACATCGCGTTATTATTTTGCCCAAATGTCAGTAATTTTTCGCCGAAAATGGTCACAAACGATTGGGTCCGACTCCCTGATCAAGAATTCGAGGTCAAATTTAATTCTGTCCGGCCGGCCGTCCGTTGCCACGATAACTTTAGAACGGAAAGAAATAGCTACTTGAAATTTTCAGGGTTGGTGGCGCATCCCAATACGACGGACAAGTTTGTTAATGGGCCTAATCGGCCCAACGGTTTGCTTGTAATAATTTCATTTTCAACCATTACAAGTCCCATCGAATTGAAACTTGGTGAGTACAGTTGTAGAATTCGAAACTAAGCACGTTTGTGAAATTTTGTGTGAATCGGATCACAAAATCATCGAAAAAATTATCAAAAAATATTATTTATGTCACCATTACCTGAGAACGGAAAGAGATAGCGACTTGAAATTTTCGGGTAAGGTTGTGCATCTAAATGGAATATTTGAGTTTGTTTATAGGCGTAATGGCCAAACGGTTTAGGCGTTATACCCATCTGTAATTTGGTTGTTATTTCATCAATAAGTCGAAAGATATGAAACCGATCCAATTCAAACAGGGTTGTCAGTTGTAGAATGCCAGCGCAAAAATTCTTGCAAATTTTTATGAGGATCGTATCACTCGAAATTTTTTTAAAAATCATTGAAAAAAATTCTATATATCAGGAACTATTCCTTCGCTATCGCTGAAATTTTGCGAGAGGCTTCAAAACCTAACTCTACTGCCAAGATCCAAGTTTGAACACGATCGTATCTATATTGTTGGAGATCTGAGCAGCCATGTGTGAGTTCAGCAGCTGGATGGGTGACCGTTGGCTTGATAACTTCTAACGAATGGAGATAGGGACTTGCAATTTTCAGGGTAGGTTGCACATCCCAATGGGAGAGATAAGTTCGTTTTTGGGCATAATCGGTCAATCGGTTCCGGAGTTATACCCGCCTGGAATATTATTTCCTCGATAATTCAAAAAATTTAGACTTGATCGAATTGAAGCTTGGTAACTAGTTGTAGAATATCGACATAAAGGAGTGTGTAAAATTTTGTTAGAACCGTACCCCTAGAAAATTTTTCAAAATTCCAAAAAAAAAATGTGAGAACCGTACCTACCCCTCGAAAATTTTTCAAAATATCGAAAAACAAATTGGTTCAAGCACTGACGTGAAGTCAGTAGCTTTTGCGCGTATGTTCTATTGTCCATTCTCCTGTATTAGACACTCTTAATCGAATTTACCATGGTAAATTCGATAAAAACGTTACACTGGTGTACACAAAAACAATCATAGTCCAAGCACAACATCCCACGAAACATCAGAGTCCAACCTCCCATTCTCAGATGCTTTGGAGTGTACTAGCAGTTTCTGCGTCCCAATAGTAATAAAGTCCTTTCGCAGACACCAATTCTGAAGATTTTCGCTTGGTGTCAGGTACAACAGAATAACAAAGAAGAACAACAACCCAATCTGTTGAATGTGATTCCTTATGTTCGTGGCCTTTCGGAAAAAATCGGGAGTATAGGTTCTAAGTTCAATGTAAGAACCGTTTTCAAGACACAAAATGATATTAGGTCGTTATTCACAAAGACAGAACTCAATAATGAAAAATAAAAATTCAACTGTTTTTATAATAATATTCCTTGTATTTGTGGCAAATCATATACAGGAGAAAAATCGAGTCAACTAGAAGTAATAAAGTCGAAACATAAGAACAACTAAGAAATAGAGACATGCAGAAATGAAAAATAGCAATACATGTATGTAAAATCCACGGGGATCACAAGATGGATTGGAGTAAAACAAAGATCGACTTGTCGACTTGTATTTTGTTGAACAGAGAATGCAATTCTGCAAATTGCTCAGTTGGATTTGACCATATTTGGTTGAATTTGTTGAAAAAGGATTTGGAACTTGGACATTTCAATGCAAGATGAAACTATGTTGCTATGATCTTCAAAGACTGTCAATGAAATAATTTTCGAGTTATAGAATAGCTATTAACAAAAAATAATTCTGAAGATTTTCACTTTGTGTCTGATGAAAGAGTATGATCTAGTCTCCGAAACGTTACTATATAGTTTGTTTTATCGTTGATGTTGTATCGTTATTGTTTGTTAGGCAATATTCTTCTGATCTTCTATACATTACTTTTGACAAATATCTTGTGTTCCTAACAGAGATGCCATTCAAAAAATAATATTTTTTTTTATTTTATAGATATTTTTCAGAGTTTGGGAGAGAAAACCCACGAAAGAAACATTTAAAACAACAGAACTTATTCCGACAATATTTTGGTGTTTGCCATTCCATTTAATAAGGATCATAGCTTGGGGCTCTGATCATTTTTTGCCCGTGTATGTTCTGGGGAACATCACGTTATCATTTTGCCCAAGTGTCTGTAATTTTCGAATTTTTCGCCGAAAATGGTCTCAAACGATTGGTTTCGACTCCCTGATGAATAATTCGAGGTCAAATTTGATTCTGTCCGTCCGTCCGGCCGTTGCCACCATAACTTGAGAACAGAAAGAGCTAGCGACTTGAAATTTTCAAGGTAGGTGGCGAATCCCAATAAGACGGAAAAGTTCGTTAATGGGCATAATCGGCCCAATGGTTTCCGAGTAATAATTTTGTTTTCAACCAATATAAATCCGATCGAATTGAAACTTGGTGAATAGTTGTAGAATATATACCTAAGTACGTTTGTGAAATTTTGTGAAAATCACTAGAAAATTAAAAAAAATATATAAAAAAATATTTTTTACGTCACGATAACCTGAGAACGGAAAGAGATAGCAACTTGAAATTTTCGGGTTAGGTTGTGCGTCTGAATGCAACATTTAGTTCGTTTATAGGCATAATCGGCCGAATGGTTTTGAAGTTATACCCATCTGAAATTTGATTGCTATTTCCTCAATAACTCGAAAAATACAAAACCGATCCAATTTAAACAAGGCTATTCATTCAAGAATGCCAACGTGAACATTCTTACAAAATGTGAGGATCGTATCACTAGAAATATTTTCAAAAATCATTGAGAATCATTTGAAAAAATTCTCAATATCAGAAACTATTCATCCGACATGGCTGAAATTTTGCGAGAGCCTTCAGAACCTAACTACTACCAAGTTCCAAGGAGATCTGAGCAGCCTTGTGTGAGTTCAGATATCTAGATGGCTGACCGTTGCCTCGATAACTCTCGAACCAATGGAGATAGGGACTTGCAATTTTCAGAGTAGGTTGCGCATCTAAATGGTAGAGTTGAGCTCGCTGTTGGCCATAATTGGACCAACGGTTTCCGAGTTATACCCATCAGGAATATTTTTTCCTCGATAGCTCTGAAAATATAGACCCGATCGAATGGAAGCTTGCTAACTAGTTGTAGAATATCGACATAAAGACGTGTGTAAAATTTTGTGAGAACCGTTCCCTTAGAAAATTTTTTAAAAATCAAGAAAACAAATTGGTTCAAGCACTGACGTGAAGTCAGAAGCTTCTGCGCGTATGTTCTATTGTCCATTCTCCTGTATTGGACACTCTTAATCGAATTTATCATGGTGAACTATATTGTCTGTTCTCCTGTATTGCACACTCTCTTAATCAAATTTACCATAATTCGATCAAGAGTGTCCAATACAGGAGAATGGACAATAAAACATACGCGCAAAAGCTTCACGTCAGTGCTTGAACCAATTTTCATACAAGGTTCTGACACAATATGAAGAATTATTTTATTTTCGGAATATTACAAGAAATATTAACCTAGTTTTTGCTTCACAAATTTCAAGTGAAATACATTACACATGGATGTACAAATCTCTGCTGTTAGAGTAATTCAAAGGTTACTTGCGAGTCTTTGAATCTTTAATTTCAAATTCTGCGAATTCCGGGTTTTGTGACTGATCATTATTCCCGTGTACTCTTCATAGTTCATATTATTTTTTTCTGCAACTGATCAAAACGGTCTGTTCTTTCATAAACATATACGTTGAAATCAAACATCTATATGACCCGCCATTCCCCAACTATGATGATTGTATCCTTGCCTAAATATTTCATCACAAATACCTAAAATTACCTATGAACTTTCGCAGTATCATTGGGATCACTCCAAATTTTAGATTTCGAACCATTCACTTCGAACCGCTGTCAATGAATCATTCTTCAGACGATGATCAGACCCATCTTACCTTTCTCCGAAATTTCGCAAACACCCACGAGTCCAATATGAAAATGAGTTCTCACACCTGCGACAAATCGCTTTCTTGATATTCCGATAAGTCCCCGAATGTATAAATTGTGCTGCCTGTGGAACACGTAATCTAATTACGATCGTTGTATGAGGATAAATTAAAAATATTATGCAAAGCATATCAATTATTCCATTTGGTACCAATGGAACCAGATCGGAGAAAGGAAAACCAGTGACGGATCATCGCGAAGATATGGTATAAAGAAATAAGTACTCCTTTTGTGATCCACAAAGATCGTATTATATTCTTGTTATCTCATCATAACAGAGTAGGACGTATTAATAAGCTAAAAAAGAATATCTACAACTGTTTGTAAGATGCGTTATTGCCAAATTCGTATTAGGTACATTCTATTTCAGTAACTTTTTGAATGTCAAGCGTTTTTTATTATAGGAGTAGATTAATAATATTGATTGAACAAATGCCATTTGGTACCACGCTTTTTAATTTCATTTTGTTTTCTCTTGGATTCTTGATTGTTATATGTGATGGTTTCATAAGAATTTAGATGGAGTACCTAATTGGTAATGGTCCTTTCATAAAAAGTTGCAGAGACTCGGGCCCCATAATACGATGACAAAAATTCATTCAGTTGCCAGGGAGGGATCCCTCTCATCATAGGAATAGAGGATATTTGGTGTTCTCTTAGACTTTACAGGGTGTCCCATCTCAGACGAGCCACCCCGTATATTTCTTATCCCATAGTGAGTGAAAAAATTTCCTGAAATATTTCGAATGATTTTGTTTGGGGGACATATTTTGACTTATATTTGAGGCTTCAACAAGCAACCCCCTAAGAGGGGGTGCTTCAACCCCTCAATATTGAATAGGGGAGAAGGGTTGAGTTCCAGGAGGTCTTGGAAGCCTCTTACAACGGTGTATGAAAAACGTAATTTTGATGAACCGTTTTTTCCAAAAATCAATTTTTAAGCACAAATGAGTCACTTTGAATATTTGGGTTATTTTCACAATACCCATTTTTACTTAGCCCTTTTTACAAACTTGAAAAATCTTTAAAAAAATTACATACTTTAAAAAAATTTTGTTGTTTTATCAAGCTTGCAATCAAGAAAATACAATCAGCGTTTCTGAATCAATTGTTCAAATTGTTCACCATTAACTTCCATACAATAATAGGATCTTGACTGAAAACCGTCTCTAACATGGTTCAGCATAATTGAAGTTGACTCATTTACAATTCGTTGGCGAAGTCCGTTCAAATTTTCAAGCTGACTTGCAAAAATCTTGTACTTAAGATGTCCCCTCAAGAAGAAGTCCAGAGATTTCAGGTCAGGAGATTGGGCAGGCCACTTCTTTAGGACCTCTTCTTCCAATCCAACGATCAGGGTATTGCAAATTGAGGTATTGGCGAACTGGTGCGGCGTAGTGAGGAGGAGCTCCATCTTGTTGGAAATGTAATTTTTGTTCAAATAGTAGAGGATCGTTTTCCAATTTTTCTGTCATTAACGGATCAATGGCAGTTTCCAGCATTTCACGATCATTTTCGCCATTGGTCTAAGTTGGACATGTCCCAATACTGCCACAGCTGCTCCTTCATCATTCGCAATTCCAATGGGTGCCTTTTTTATCCATTATCTAACCAAAATATTCAGGAGCTTGAAAATTCATTTTTGGCAAAAACGGTTCATCAAAATTACGTTTTTCATACACCGTTGTGAAGAGGCTTCCAAGACCTTTCAAAAGAAGTATGACTCACCCCGCTTCACAATTCAATTTTCAGGGGTTGAAGCGCCTCCTCTTAGGGGGTTGCTCGTTCAGGCCTTGAATATGCGTCAAAACATGTCCTCCAAATAAAATAATTCGATGTGTTTCGGGAAATTTTTACAGTCACTATATGATAAGAAATATAGGTGGTGTCTCGTCTGCGTTGGAACGCCCTCTATAAGTATATTATGTTTATGGGTTTCCTAGGTGTACCGTCCTAAGTTCGGTTAGGTTGCTGCAGTTGAATAGAATATGATTGGCAGCTTCATACGTGTTCCTGCGCCATCGACACAAGGAAAAGCTAGTTAGCCCCATTCAACATGACAATGCGCCTGTCAATGCGCCAGTACCAGAGTAAGTTGGATGCCCGCAAGAACTAGTAGATTCTTAACCTCAGTCTTTGAGTAAGGAAAATTTCCTATGGAGCCATTACTCAAAGGAATTTTTGACAGATGTACGACATATAGTTAGTGACGGTTCCTGCCCAGTAAATGATGAGCGTGCTCCTCGCTTAGCCAATGCATCTGCTTGTACGTTACCAGGAATTTCTGTGTGTGCCGAATGCCAGATAACATTCAGAGCATTTTAAGAGCCCAGCATCTGCAGAAGTTCCCAGCATTCTTCCACTAGATAGGAGTTGACCTTGATATCAGAGAGAAATGTTAGTGTTCCCTGACTGTCGCATCATATACAGTGCGCGTCAAAATTATGGAACAAATTAATTTTCTCAGAAGAAAAATATTTGGCCACAGAATCCTCAAACAGGTCAATTTTTGTTTAACTTTTACCAAATTTTTATGCAATTTTGAAGGATTTTTGTTGCACCCTGTGCCATCCCCGTCAACCCTCTAAATTTTTCGATTAGGGAAAGTAGGTCATGTGGTACTTTTTTGGCAAGGTCTTTGTATCTTCTTTACAGGCGTGCAGAAATTTTCAAGAAATTGAAAAATATTTTTCAAAAAAGAAATAAATTTTTGTAATTGTAGAATTCCGACCCAATAATTTCGCTGAATATCGTATCCTGGAGATAGTTGAGGTGTAAGTTTTCTCCTATTTCAATTCTAATAGAATACATATGCCAGAATTAAAAATTCTGTGATCACAGATTCTCTCGTTAATGAAGTATGTCGTTAAAATGACATGAAATGTATTCATATATTATAAAAGCTGAGAAAACGGCAGATATCGATTCTAAATTCGATTAAGAGTTTCCAATAGAGGTGAGTAGACAATAGAACATATGCGAAAAAGCTCCTGACTTCACGTCGGTGCTTGAACCAATTTTCTTGTTGTCGCAAAGATGCATTTAAATATTCTAATTTTTGATTATTGTACTCTAGAAGAACCGTTGGGGTTAAGTATAAGAGAAGTCTTACTTGACGTAATTCTTGATCACTGTAACTATTACTGTAATTTATTTATTTACTGGGTATTTTTGGATTAAAGAAAGTCACTTTATTATAACCACGATATGGCATATTTCAAGCATCAAACAGTTCTTTTTGAATTCGATTACTTGGTACTGTAAACATAGAAACTTGCAAGTGGTTCTAAATAGTATTCTATAATCTATCATTGACATTTATACATTTTTTGTGCTCTAGTACCAGAGTGCTATAATTTTGTTCAAATGTCTGTAATTTTCGAATATGTCTACAGATGAAGAACCCTTGGTAACATTCAATTATTTCCGTCCGTCCGTAAGGGACTTAGGGACTGGAAATTTCCAGGGTAGGTCTGAGGTATGAATATGATGGTCCATTTCATGGATTACGAAATTAGCGCAATGGTTTTGGAGATATACCCATTTGAAATTTTATTGTAAAACTATTTCAAACACTACAGATTAAGTAATCAATAAAGGATACTTTGGGAGGTATACTCATTATTGAAAGGTTTTTTTCTGGGTTTTCTCTCCCATACTCTGAAAAATATATATAAAATAAAATTATTATTATATTATATTAATTATTTTGTGATTTGCTTCTGCGTAAGAAACACAGGATATTTGTCAGAAGCAATCAATTGAACAATGTTGCCTAACAAACTACAACGAAACAACATCAACGAAGAAACAAACTATATCGTAACGTTTCGGAGTCTATATCAGACTCCTTCGTCAGACGTTTAATGAAAATCGTTAGAATTATTATGTTGATAGTTATTTTGTGAAATTCAAGAATTGTCACATTGAAAAAAAAAACGTTACGATATAGTTTGTTTCTTCGTTGATGTTGTTTCGTTGTAGTTTGTTAGGCAACATTGTTCAATTGATTGCTTCTGACAAATATCCTGTGTTTCTTACGCAGAAGCAAATCACAAAATAATTAATTTTTATTTTATAGATATTTTTCAGAGTTTGGGAGAGAAAACCCAGAAAAAAACCTTTCACTACAGATTAAACCTAATGGAAATTTGTTATTTATATGTTGTACAACAATTTCAAAAGTCCTACCACGAGAATCAAAAAAAAAATATTAAACGATTAGGTTTTACTCATTGATGAAGAATTCGAGGTCAAAATCGATTCTGTCCTGCCGGCTGACAATGAGTTGCCACGTTAAGTTCGTTAATGAGTATAATTGACCAAATGGTTCCAGAGTCATACCCACAATTATTGTTTTCTTCAATAACTCAAAAAATACAGATACCATCGAATTGAAACATAGTAATCATTTGTATAATCACGATGCGCACATTTCGCAGAATTTCATGAGGATCATATCGCTATGAGGATCATATCGCTAGAAAAGAATAATAATTCTTTCTGAAACCCTTTTCGTCGATTACATCCTGCCGACACTGGCTCCAGCGGAATGTTAATGAATCTGCTTAAAGATTATTATCACGCATCTTCTCGATACTCCAGGAGATGATTTGTTTTTTGATGTCTCAAGGATGTTCTACATTTGACGCACCTTAACCGTCTATTAAAAATGTGACTGTATGAACATTATTATACGTTTATGGCTGCTAAAGGTTATTTCGGATAAAAGAGTAGTTGTCGTAGTTCATGGCACTGATGCAGGTACATTAAATTTTGTTGGCCCAAGCCATAAGTTGAATGTACGTACCTCGTAAATTACACTTTTAATATCCTCGTTCCATGTAGAAATTACGACTTTGTCGTGATACTGGTTTCTGCGAATGAGTTATGAATGTTTAAGTATCGAATATACAATGATTCATTCATTGCTACAGATCTTAGGGAAATTCTGGAGTGGTTTTCAGCGCACTTGTCCTCCTGAAAATGTTGCTCAAATGTCTGTATTTTTGGAAATTTTTGCCAAAAATGGTCGCAAACGTTACACTGAGGAATAATCCAGGGTCAACTCTAATTTTGTCCGTCCAGCCGTAAACATAACTCAGGATCGGGACCAGATAGAAACTTCAAATTTCCAAAGTTGCTACAGGGTCCAGATGCTCCGGCGTTAACGGGTCGAATGCAGTCGGAGTTATGGCCATTTTGAGTTTATGCTATTTTTACGATTACAACTTGGAGCAGAAAAAAAATCAAAAAAATCATAGAAAATAAAATTGGTTCAAGCAGTGACCTAAAGTCAGAAGCTTTTCCGCGTATGTTCTCTTGTCCAATCTCCTGTATTGGACACTCTTAATCGAATTTACCATGGTGAATTCCATTGTCTGTTCTCCTGTATTGGACACTCTTAATTTAATTTACCATGGTAAATAACACGCACATACGCGCAAAAGCTTCTGACTTCACGTCAGTGCTTGAACCATTTTTTTTTTTCAATGATTTTTTTTTAATTTCCTGGTGCTTCGATCCTCACGAAATTTTGCAAGAACCTTCGCGTTGGCATTCTACAACTAGTAACCATGTTTGAATTGGATCGGATTTGTATTTTTTGAGTTATTGAGGAAATAACAACCAAATTTCAGATTGATATCTGGCCGATTATGCTAGTTAACGAACTTATGTCGCATTACGATGCGCAATCTACCCTGAAAACTGCAAGTCGCTATTTCTTTCCGTTCTCAAGGATTCATGAGATACATAATATTTTTTCGAAATTTAAAAAGAAATTTCTAGTTGTACGTTCCTCACAAAATTTTACACACGTTTTCATGTCGATATTCTAGAACTAGTTACCAAGCTTCAATTCGATCGAGTCTATGTTTATTGAGTTATCGAGGAAATAATGTTCCAAATGGGTATAACTGCGAAACCGTTGGTCCGATTATGGCCAGCAGCGAACTTATCTCTCCCATTCAGATGTGCAACCTATCCTGAAAATTGCGGGTCCCTATCTCCTTCCGTTCGAGAGTTATCGAGGCAACGGTCAACCATCCACCTACTGAACTCACACAAGGCTGCTCGGATCTCCAACAATATAGATCCGATCATGTTCAAACTTGGGACTTGGAAGTTAGGTTCTGAAAGCTCTCGCAAAATTTCATCCATATCAGACCAATAGTTTCTGATATATAGAATTTTTTTCAATAATTCTCTATGATTTTTTAAAAATTGTCTAGTGATAAGATTCTCACGAAATTTTGCAGGAATTTTCGCGTTGCCATTCTATCACTAATAAGCATGTTTGAATTGGATCGGTTTTGTATTTTTCGAGTTATTAAGGAAATAACAACCAAATATCAGATGAGTATAAACCCAAAACCGTTTGCTGATTATGCCTTTAAACAATCTCAAATGGCGCATTCAGATTATCAACCTAACTTAAGTATTTCAAGTCGCTATATCTTTCCGGTCTTAGGTTATCGTGACGTAAATCATATTTTTTTAAAATTTTCTAGCGATACGATTCTCACAAAATTTCACTAACGTCCTTAGGTTTATATTCTACGATTACTCACCAAGTTTCAATTCGATCGGTTCAGTATTGGATATAGACATAATTATTACTCGGAAACCATTCGGCCGATTACGCCCATTAACAAACTTGTCCGTCATATTGGGATGCGCCACCTACCCTGAAAATTTCAAGTCGCTATCTCTTTCCGTTCTCAAAGTTATCGTGGCAACGGCCGGCCGGCCGGACAGAATAAAATTTGTCATCGAACTCTTCATCAGGGAGTCGAACCCAATCGTTTGAAACCATTTTCGGTGAAAAAGTCGAATATTGCAGACATTTGGGCAAAATAATAACGCAATACTCCCCAGAACATACGAGCAAAAATTGGTTAAAGCACTCACATGAAGTCAGAAGCATTTGCGTGTATGTTCCAAATTCACGCCTCATACGAAGTCGATATAGACCGCATTCTCAGCTTTCATAAGATATGAATAGATATCTAACCATTTTAATGACATACTTGAATGACATCACAGAATTTTCAATTCTGACATATGTATTATATCTGAATTGAAATCCTTTAAATATCTATTAATATAATGATATACAAAAAAACTTTCCTCTCAAGTAATTTTAGAATATAATATTCACGAAATTCGCAGAAAATTTACACGTCGTCATTATTATTATTATTATACAAGTAATTACCGAGTTTTAATTGGATCGAATTTGTATATTTTGGGTTATAGAGGAAATAACAACAAATATTCAGATGATTATAACTCCAAAACCATGATAATTGCAAGTCACTATCTCTTTGCGTTCTCAAGTTTTCGTGAGATACATAATATTTTTTCATTGTTTTATTTAAATTTTGTAGTGATATGATCCACACAACATTTCACGTAAGTCTTTATCTCGGTATTCCACAACTAATTACCTAAGTTTTATTCGGATTTGTATTTTTTGAGGTATCGAGAATATAATATTCCAGATGGGTATAACTCCGAAACCGTTGGTCCGATTATGCCCAACAAATCGCTATCTCAAAAGTGTTATCGTGGCAACGGTCACCCATCCAGCTGCCCAAGGCTGCTCTTATCTCCAAAAATATGAAACTGGTCGTGTCCAAACTTGGAAATTAGCTGTAAAATTGAGTTTTGCACGCTCTCGCAAAATGTAAACATTTTGAAAGGGATAGTTTCTGAGATATATACTTTTTCAATGATTTTCAAACATTCGTTTTTATCGCGATCCGTTCGAAAGTGTTATCGCGGCAATGGTCACCCATCCAGCTGCCCAAGACTGCTCTTATCTCAAACAATATGAAACTGATCTTGTCAGAACTTGGAAAATAGCTGTAAAATTGAGTTTTGCACGCTCTCGCAAAATGTTGACAATTTTTTTAAATTTTTTAGTGATAATATCCACTCGAAATTTCTCAATAATTTGCGCCTCGACATTTTACCAATAATTACCAGGTTTGGATTGGATAGAATGAGTATTTTTTGAGTATCAAGGACATAAAAATTAAATTTTAGATAGGTATAACTCCGAAAGTTTGGCCGATTATGCTTATCAACAAACTCAAATGTCGCATTTGGATGCGCAACCTACCCTAAATATTGCGAGTCGCTATCTTTGTCCTCGATCCTCACAAAATTTCACGCACGTCCTTATGTCGGTATTTTATAACGAGTTGCCAAGTTTCAATTCGATCGGATCTGTATTGGTTGAAAACAAAATTCGTGCTCGGAAACCGTTGGGCCGATTATGCCCATTAAAGAACTTGTCCGTCGCATTTTGACGCCCTAATTTTAGGTCTGAACATGATCTGATCTTTATTGTTGGAAATATTGGCAAAAGTAAGGGAAAGTTCAATACCTGGGTAAGTGACTGCTATGAATTTGAACAAGCACCCCAAAGCAGAATTCCAAACTTATTTGTTTTTCTGAGTTTACTCGTTGAAATGATGTAGGTGTAGGTACTCGAGAATCAAAAATCGTGTCCTGGTAATATTTCACACCCGTAATATGTGCTTTGCAAGGTTGAATTCTTCGAATAAATATCCAAGGTTTCTTCAAGGTAACCTCGCCTCTTCATCAACAAAAACTTGACAAGTCATCTTTCAGTGTACTACATCTGACTATCAGAACAGCTGGAATGGGATATACCTCTGCGATAACCAATTATAGAAGCACTGCCGTGTTTGGATATTGAATTAAATTATTTAATTTTGTATTTCGTTTGAATTGAAATGGTACCAGGAAAAATTGAAAGAATTGCAGAATTTATTTAATTATGTATTTAAATGGTTTTGCAGATTCAGGTGATGGAGAAGAGATTGCTGTTGAAAACTCAAAAACTAAAAATGAAAACTATTTAGGATATTATACGTTTCGTACGTGTTCTACATTATGAATAGTCATTGATATTATATTCATAAATATTCATGAATATCAATATTAACTAATCAATCAATCAAGTTACGAATAGATGTTGATGAATAAGTATTAAAACTAGTTTTTGTGAGTAACTACGTCTTACTGCCAACCAATTTTTGGATGCTCACATTATGTGAGTAACGTTTAAATCTTTACCTCAGTTTCGAACTTTCCTCAATCTTCAGACATCAGAAAACTCTGCACATGTTATAGAGTATTTTATGTATGTTCAAGTACGAAGTGTGATAAGAAACTAATGAAGGTTATAAAATTTGGTAAGTTAGGTAGCGAAAATACAATGTTGCGTTGTTGGGTGTTAGGTTCACGTATCATTTGCAAGCATTAAATATTTTGAAATTACATAGATAAGTTTGATTATTTCAAGATTAAATGTGTAATCCGAAATGTGAGCGAAGTGAAAAAAATTTCAGAAGCTTCTTCCGAAAATGTTTTCTCTCACCAATTTCTCGGAAGGTTCTCTTATTTCACTACAGAACACGAAGTAAGAGAACTGAGAGAACTTAAGTTCTGTACCAAAATATTAGAATCTTCTGAGAAATTGTTGGGATAAACCAATTTTGGAACAAGCTTCTGAGATTTTTCTCACTTCGCTCATATTTCGGAATATACATTAACTAAGATATGATCATTATTTCTGTGCACCAATTTGAAAATGATTATTACGAGCTGGATCCAGGAGACCATTGAAATTTTCGAATTGGTACATAGAAATATATGAATATATAGAATATATATTTATGCATTACACATTCTTTTGAATGAAGAGCTCTAAAAGTGCAAGTCAGAAGTTAGTGTAACGGGGTAACATACAATTCGACGTATGATACAACGAGCTTAGGAAAAAATGGGTTCAAGCCCTGGGGACAGGAGCTTTCTGGCGCTCTAGTTCAAACAGACAAATTATATCTCCGAAAGTATTGGTTTCTCAGAGTTGGGAATTATATCAATGTTTTCATATGATAGAACTGCATCCTAAAGGAAATTCAAATAATAGTTTATTTATCAAGATTAAATGAGCAATCATGAGAATGAGAACTGCACCATGGAAGAAATCAAATTAAATCTGGCCAATTTTGCCCAATAACGAACTTAACCGAGATATTCATCTCCCTAAACTACTCTGAAAATTTCAACTACCTACCTCATTCCGTTCGAGAGTTATATCTATGTCTATGGATGAAAAGCAGTCTCACTACTCTCCGATCTCTTACTTCATGTTCCGTTCCGAAATGTAAGAATTTTCTGAGAAAACCTAATTTCGGAGCAAAAAACTGAGATTTTTCTCACTTCGCTCACAATTCTTCGATTGATTAGATAATGTCATGTCTCAGGAACATCATTTGACATTATGACAATTCATACATAAAATAATATCATTCTGTGACAACGTTGAAATACGATTTATTATTGAAATTTTGAAAAATCATATCTCCGAAAGTATTAGCTTGTTAGAGTTAAAAATTATATCATTGGATTCTTATGGTAAAGCAGCTTATTGAAAAAAATTTAATTTGGAATTTGCCTTTTAAAACAATTTTTTTTTTTGTTACTCCGAAACCATCTGTCCGATTTTGCCCAATAACGAACTTAGCCGAGATATTTATCTCCTAAACCTACTCTGAAAATTTCAACTGTCTAGCTCATTCCGTTCGAGAGTTATCGTGCCTACGGCCGGACGGCCGGACAAATGAATTTCGACCACGGATTCTTGATCAGTGAGTCGAACCAAATCGTTTAAGACCATTTTCATCGAAAAATTCGAGAATTACAGACATTTGGGCAAATTGATAAGCACTCAGTTCCGAGGAACTAGAGCGCCAAAAACATCAGCAAAAAAACCCTGTTTCCCCGTGAGTGTTGTGATTTGTGAAAACAAGAAATTGTTTACAAAATTAGTTGAGATATTAAATATTGATGGGCATTGAATAATAATAATAAAGGTGGTGTTAGTATATAGTTGTTACTTGTAATGGTCGTTATGAAATAAACGTAATTATTATTATGTCTCAGAGTTAATCTCTCTTGTCCCTCGAAATACTTGAATTTAAATAAGTGGGAAAGCTCTGTGGACAGGAGCTTTGGAGCTCTTGTTCAAACTTTGACAATTCATCTCCGAAATTATTGGTTTCTCAGAGTTGGGAATGATACCAATGGATTCTCATAATAGAACTGCATCATGTAATAAACTTAATTAAAATTAAATATCAAACTTATCCGAGATATTCATTCTTCAATTCTCCTCTGAAAATTATATTATATCAATTGACACTTAGCCAATATTTCAGTTTTGTTTTCACTGAAGATATTCTGAACCCAATTTGATACACTTACCAAATTACATATTTCCATCATCATATGGATTAACCAAGGACATATAGGGTAGGGGTAATTATAATATCCGTCATTTTTCATTCAATCATTCTTTGTTTGTTAGAACAGAAATACATTTCACATGTCTGGCATAGGTAGATAAGATTACATGTATGAACAGTGAACACAGACAGATAGAATTCGCATTCTGTGAAAACATATGTACAAGGTAGTATTAAAATTTTGAAAAATCATACCTGCGAAAGTATTAGCTCGTTAAAGTTGAAAATTATATAAATGGATTCTCATGATAGAACTGCATCTTAAAAAAAATTTAATTCAAAATTTCCAAAATTTTCATAATCGGCTAAACGATTTCCGAGTACAAATTTTGTTTTCAACCAATATAGATCCAATCAAATTGAATCTTGGAAAGTAGTTGCAGAATACCGACATAAGGACGTATGAACAGAAAATTAAAAAAAAATAATAAAAAATATTATCTATCTCACGATAGCTTGAGAACGGAAACAGATAGCGACTTTCAATTTTTAGGGTAGGTTGCGCATCCGAATGAGACATTTGATTATGTTAATAGGTATAATCGGCCAAACGGTTTTGTGGTAATTATTTCCTCAATAAGTAATCCTTTTCAAACATGATAATTAGAACATGTTGTAGAATGCCGACGCGAGAATTTTTGAGGATCGTATCACTAGAAATTTTTTTTTAAATCATTGAATTCATTAAAAAAAATTCTGTATATGAGAAACTATTCGTCCGACATTGCTGAAATTCTGCGAGAGGCTTCAAACCTAACTCTATAGCCAAGTTCCAAATTTGAATACGATCAGATCTGTATTGTTGCCACGATAACTATCGAACGGAAAGAGATAACGACTTGCAATTTTCAGAGTAGGTTGCGCATTCGAATGGGACAGTCAAGTTCGTTGGGTATAATCAGCCCAACGGTTTCGGAGTTATACCCATCTGGAATATTATTTTCTTGGTAACTCAAAAAATACAGATCTGATCGAATTGAAACTGGGTAACTACTTGTGGCATACCAACATAAAGATGTATTGTGAGGATCATATTACTAGAAAATTTTAAAAAAATTATTAAAAAGTCTTATGTATCTTACAGTAACTTGAGAACGGAAAAAGATAGCGACTCGCAATTTTTAGGGTAGGTTGAACATTCGAATGCGACATTTGGGTGCGTTAATAGGCATGATCGGCTAAATGGTTTTGCAGTTATACACATCTGAAATGTTATTGTTATTTCCTCTATAACTCAAAATATACAAATCCGATCCAATTAACACACGGAATATACGCGGAATTTCGTGAAAATAGTATCCTGATATTACTTGAGACGTATTTTTTTTTGTGTAATATTGGATACCTAGTTAATGAATTGCTATTCCGATTGAATACATATGTCAGAATTAAAAATTCGGTGATCCTAGACGAATCTCTCATTACTCAAGTCTGTCATTAAAATAGTACGAAATGAATTCATATCTTATAAACGCTGAGAAAATGGTATATATCATTGAGAAATTCGATTAAGCGGTGAATAAACAATAGAACACGCGCGAAAAGCTCCTGACTTCACGTCAGTGCTTGAACCAATTTTTTTCTAGTACTGTATCGAATTTTATAACCCTCATTATTTTGTTATCAGCCTTTGTGTCTGAGCATTCATAAAATTAATTTGAGAATGAAAAAAAAAATAGCAAAAAGTCCCAGCCCAAGACTAGAAACGAAGTCCATTTGTCTGGATTAGATAGTTTTTGACAAATTCATACAAACTATTCAACTTAATCTTGTTTTCGATTTGTAAATGAATAGAATGTGATCTTTCGTAAGTAAATCCTCGCTAATGGACTAATTTATGTCAATATCTGGGGCAGCGGTAATATTATCGATATATTCTGTTTTATTTGAATGTATAGAAAGGGATGAAATAATGTTCTCATCTAGTGTTTGTTCGTTTAATTCTTTCAGATGAATAGATTGAATTTTTCGCCAGAAGCAAAAATCAGGAGAAAATTCGTTTTTGTTTGGAATATCACCCTGAGATGTATCTGCTAAACAAACAGTGAATTACTGATGGGTAAGGAGTATCTCATCATGAACATGAAATTATGTCGAGACAAACACAGATACCGATGGGTGTCATACACGTGTAATCAAATCAAGCATTTAATTTAATCTACTTATCTGAAGCATTTCGAGAGCACGTAGGTGATTCCCAAGATAAGTCTCAATAGTCGAATCATATGATATGTTGTCTATGAGTCGAATCATTTTGGAATATATTGGCAACTGACAGATTATTTTATCGGACATTTCAAGATCAATATTTAATCAATATTAATGATGACAGATGTGAGTCATCCTGAAAGGAACTTTTTCATCAAATACATATCAACAAATGAATCAGATGTATCTTCAGAAAATACATAGTTCTGAAATCGTTCAAGAATGCCTTCTTCATCGGAGCAAATTCAGACTACAAAATACTATAATCTATTATTCTACTCCGTCGCTCAGTCGCAACTTTTTGGACTGTTCCCCCATGCCTCTTTAAAGCAATTAAATCTGCCCCAGCATTGACCAAAACTATTGCAGATGGCCGACGGAAACAACGTCCTGTGTATATTCATGTGTATAAGGCAAATTTAAATAAAACACTGGTGTATTCCCAATACCTGCCTATAACCTTTCCCATTCCCATTTTTTTTTCTAAAGAAAAATATGATAAAACTGCATCATCAGGGAAGTTCAATTCAAATGATAGTTTATTTATCAAGATTAAATGAGCAATCATGAGAATGAGAACTGTACCATGGAAGAAATCAAATTAAATCTGGCCAATTTTGCCCTATAACGAACTAAACCGAGATATTCATCTCCCTAACCTACTCTGAAAATTTCAACTAAACAGCTCATTCCGTTCGAGAGTTATATCTATGTCTATGGATGAAAAGCAGTCTCACTACTCTCAGATCTCTTACTTCATGTCCCGTTCCGAAATGTAAGACTTTTCTGAGAAAAACTAATTTCGGAGCAAACAACTGAGATTTTTCTCACTTCGCTCACAATTCTTCGATTGATTAGATAATGACATGTCTCAGGAAAATAAATTGACATTATGACAATTCATACATAGAATAATTATATCATTGTGTGACAACGTTGAAATACGATTTATTAATGAAATTTTGGAAAATCATATCTCCGAAAGTATTAGCTTGTTAGAGTTAAGAAATGATATCATTGGATTCTTATGGTAAAACTGCTTATTGAAAAAAATTTTATTTTGAATTTGTTTTGTAAAAAAAAAATTTTTTTTTGTTACTCCGAAACCATCTGTCCGATTTTGCCCAGTAATGAACTTAGCCGAGCTATTTATCTCCCAAACCTACTCTGAAAATTTCAACTGTCTAGCTCATTCCGTTCGAGAGTTATCGTGCCTACGGCCGGCCGGCCGGACAGAATGATTTTCGACCACGGATTCTTGATTAGTGAGTCGAACCAAATCGACCATTTTCATCGAAAATTACAGACATTTGGGCAAATTGTTAAGCACACAGTTCCGAGGAACTAGAGCGCCAAAAATTGGTTCAAGCACTGACGTGACGTCAGAAGCTTTTGCGCGTATGTTCTATTGTCCATTCTTCTGTATTGCTTCTGACTTCACGTCAGTGCTTGTTATAAATATTATTTCTTCGGTTTATATTTATCATTCTGGCACTTCTAAAAAGCACGTAATTTAGAATATTCTGAAATACTTTTGTACTGAGTGTAGCTTTCACCATGGAGTAATTTGAAGATGTCTACAACTTCGTCGACAAATGGGAGAAGTGCACAATCGTTACATTTTTAGATCGGAATTTTTTCTTGGTAATAATCCATGAAACGTTTGTTAACGTATTCATATTTTTGGCGCTCTTGTTCCTCGGAGCAAAGTGCTTATCAATTTACCCAAATATCTGTAGTTTTAGATTTTTTTATGAAAATGGTCTTGAACGATTTGGTTCGACTCACCGATCAAGAATCCGTGGTCAAAATCGTTTCTGTCCGGCCTGTCCGGCCGGCCCTCCGTTAACACGATAACCCTCGAACAGAATGAGCTAGGCAGTTGAAATTTTCAGAGTAGGTTTAGGGGATAAATATCTCGGTTGAGTTCGTTATTGGGCAGAATCGGTCTAATGGTTTCGGAGCAACGAAAAATTTTTTTTTTTAAATTACAAATTTCGAAACAAAAAGATGCAGTTTTATCATAGGAATCCATCGATATAATTTTCAACTCTAACAAGCAAATACTTTCGGAGATATGATTTTTCAAAATTTCAATAATACATCGTAATTCTATGTATTCACAGAATGTGAAAACAGAATCTGTCTGTGTTCACTGTTCATAAATGTCATAAATGTCTGAATGTTGAATTTTTGAATATGTACAAGACTGTTTTGTAACCGAAAATCGTTATGACTGATTACATATTGAATAATTTATGTATAAATATTGGGGATGATGTTTCAGAAGAGTAGGGTATACTCCATCGAAGACCTATTGCATCGACACTCTACTGGACGTTTACTGCATCGACGATGCAATCCATCGAAAACTGACGCCCACTTTCTCCTGATTGGCCGAACGTGAAAACTTCTAAATCGATCGTCTTCGTTCGTAGTTTGGCTGGATGAGAGGTAATTTGTTTCATTTGAGGGTCACTTTGGTGATCACAAAGTTTTTGTTTTGGAATATCCATTGATGAAAAATATTAATAATGATTTTAATTCTCATCAGGCGTCAACCAGAAGTGTAACGCCCCAGTCTCTGACTAATTTGGTTAATTATATATCAAATGTATCTTTTGATCGTATGTATTCGTATACGAATATTGATGATTGTTTTACAGAATTTTTCAATACTGTTAATTACTGTTTAGAGATAACATGCCCTATGAGGCAATCTAACTTTAAGGTTAGAAACAATAAAAATTGGATTAATGGGGAGGTTATTGAGGCCAGCAAAGAGTTGAAAAATTTAGGTTGGCTGAAAAAGAATTTGAACAACCAAAATTCTTGTGAAATGTATAGGAAGGCTAAAGTTGATTTCAGGAACTTACTCAGAGAAACTAAGGCCCATTATTATCGGGAGATGTTAAATAATTCATCTAATAAGAACAAAACTGTATGGGATATTGTGAATAGGGAGACAGGACGGAAAAAAATTGCTCGACAGAACATCACTCTCAAACATGATGGAAAGCTTTATTCTGATCCCTCCGAGATTGTTAATATGTTTGCTGATTATTTTTGCTCTATTGCACAAGAAAGTTTGAAAAATCATTTTGGTGGTTTACCTTCACTTGCATGTACTACATCTCTATTATCATCGAATACTTTTTTCTTCTTCCCAGTAGTTGGAGAGGAGGTCATTGATACGCTCATATCTTTAAAAAACAAAAAAAGTACTGGTGTAGATAACATTTCTGTTGAGGTATTGAAAGCCATAGTGAACGTCGTTGCTGATCATTTCGCACATATTATAAATTTATCCGTTAATACTGGCCAATTTCCTTCATTTCTTAAGTCGGCTTCAGTCATTCCACTATTTAAAAAAAACGATGCTTGCAATATTGCAAATTATCGTCCCATTTCGATTCTCAGCGTGTTCTCTAAGATTTTCGAGAAAATCGTATACAATAAAATGATGTCATTTCTGAGTCGGTTCAGAATCATAACAAGCTGCCAACACGGCTTCCGTCAGGGTAGGTCCACTGAAACAGCAGCCTTTTCATTTGTTGACTTCGTTTATAAGAAATTAGATGAAGGTCATTATGTTGCAGGTCTCTTTTTCGACCTTACACGTGCATTTGATGTACTGTCGCCGGAGTTCTTGGAGAGTAAGCTCTACAACCTAGGTTTTCGTGGCGTTTTTTTGGAGTGGATCAGGAGTTTCATTGTTGGTCGTACTGTAAATGTAAGAATTGGAAATTTTTCATCTTATAAGGCTAAAATGTTTCTGGGGGTACCGCAGGGCTCTGTTTTGGGACCGCTATTGTTTCTTCTCTTCGTAAATGATCTACCGGAGCATATCATTTCCCATTCACTAGTGAATTTGATTTTGTTTGCTGACGACACATCTATCGCTGTCTCAGCACAGAGTCCTGAAAGGCTCATCGCATTGTGCAATGAGCTAATTGGTGGGTTTGAGAGTTGGTGCCGCTCTAATGCTCTGATACTGAATTTAGATAAAACTGAATGTTTATACTTCCGTGTAAGAATCTCGTCGGGGGATCAACTTACAGTTGAATGTTTTGGAAAGCAGATAAAATCTAGTGAGTCAGTTAAATTTTTGGGAGTTCACTTGGACTTCTCACTTAGATGGGTTCGGCAGGTTGATGCGGTCTGCAAAAGGTTGGGTAGCTCATTTTATGCAATTAGCAGGGTGAAGGATTCGCTTCCTTTCCATTCCTTGATGAGTGTTTATTACAGTCTGGTGTATAGTACTTTATGTTATAATGTTTTGCTTTGGGGTAATTCTGTAGAGTCCAATAGAGTATTTGTTGCCCAAAAAAGAATAATTCGTCTAATTTTCAACTTGAATTCTCTTGATTCATGTAGGCCTATTTTTAGGAATCATAACATTTTTACCCTGAGTGGTTTATTTATTTATAAATGTTTACTTTTTGTGAAAGAGAATGAACACTTAATGATTAAGTTGACGGACTTTCATGGTTATTCAACCAGAAATTCGTATACATTGTGTGTTCCTTCTCATGCAACTGCTAAATTCGAAACATCTCCCGGTTACCAGGCAATTATCCTGTATAATCATCTACCAGCAGTTGTGAAATTCTTGGGAAAAAAGGAGTTCAAAAAATTTGTTAAGGATAAATTGTTGATGAAATGTTACTATAGTGTTAAAGAATATTTGGCTGATGATAGTTTCTTGGTAACGTAGTGAATTTTTTATATCAATAGTTTTAATTTTTGTATTCTTGACTTGTCTCATACATATTTTGTTATGTCTTAAGGGATCAATAAATTATTATTATTATTATTATTATTATTGAGTGTACGTCTGTACGTCAACTCGTCAACAAACCGTAACTGTCTAACCCAAAATTTGAAATAATTGTTGGAAGAATATGTTCGACAATTATGGAAAATCTTCGTACCTATGCGTGATAAGTTTAATTTTGTAAGGTGTAGAAATTTATCAAGAAGAAAACATCCTCGTTTTCGAATTTCGCATTCGTGTTTTAATAGGAGCCCATTCTGCAACTTGTTTTAGAATATACTATTCCTTGATCCTTGGACTATTCAACATCGTTCGTTTACCATTGCATCTCTTCTTTACAATCGTACGATCGAGACATGGGTAAATGACTTCCGTGTACACGGGAATATAGGGGGTCGGCTAACAATCGTATTCCCCGAAACTGTGGAACACTAACGAGACATCACACTTAATCTCAAGGAATTTCGCGGCATAGACTTTGACTGATTTTGATGAATCATCTGAGCATCTATTCCTACGAAATAATGATTTTCTGAGAGAATATTGGAAGTTTTACATTCCTTATGCCCTGATTTTTCACTTGGACAAAGTTAATATCGAAATATCATATAATCGACGACATATTGCAATCATAATTCGAAATTACCATGGTGAATTCTATTGTTCGAATTTACCATGGCAAATTAGATTAAGAGTGTCCAATACAGGAGAACAGAAATAGAATTCACCATAGTAAATTCGATTAAGAGTGTCCAATACAGAAGAATTGACAATAGAACATACGCGCAAAAGCTCCAGACTTCAAGTCAGTGCTTGAACCAATTTTTTTTTCGTAATTTTTATTTAATTTTCTAGGGGTACGGCTCTTACAAAGTTTTACAGACGTCTTTAAGTCGATATTCTACAACTAGTTACCAAGAGTCAATTCAATCGAGTCTATATTTTTTGAGTTATCAAGGTTATAAAATCGAACTTTAGCCTCCCATTCGGATGCGCAACCTACCCTGAAAATTGTAAGTCCCTATCTCCTTTCGTTCGAAAGTTATCGAGGCAACGAGCTAATGAACTCACACAAGGCTGCTCCGATCTCCAACAATATAGATCCGATCGTGTTCAAACTTGGAACTTGGTAGCAGAGTTAGGTTCTGAAGGCTTTCGCAAAATTTCAGAGTTGTCGGAAGAATAGTTTCTGAAATACAGAATTTTTTTGGCATTCTACAACTATTAACCATGCTTCAATTGGATCGGTTTAGTATTTTTAGAGTTATTAAGGAAATAATTTCAGATTAGTATAACTCCAAAAAAGTTGAGTCGATTATCCCTATAAACAAACTCGAATGTCGCATTCGGCTGCGCAACCAACCCTGAAAATTACAAATCGCAATCTCTTTCAGTTCTCAAGCTATCGTGAGATACATAATCATTTTTCGTGATTTTTTATAATTTACTAGTGGTACAATCCTCACAAAATTCCACACACGCATTTGTGTTGATACTCTACAACTAAATATCAAGTTTCAATTCGATCGGGTCTGTATTATTTGAGTTATCGAGAAAATAATAACCCAGATTGTTATAACTCCGAAACCGTTGGGCCGATTATGCTCAACAATGAACTCAACTCTCCCATTCGGATGCACAGCCAAGCCTGAAAATTTCAACTCCCTACCTCATTTCGTTCGAAAGTTATCGAGGCAACGGTCACCCATCCAACTACTGAACTTATCCAAGGCTGCTCGGATCTCCGAAAATATACATCTGATCATGTTCAAACTTGGAATTTGCTAGTAGAGTTAGATTCTGAAGGCTCTCGCAAAATTTCAGTATTGTTGGGCGAATAGTTTCTGATATATAGAATTTTTTTCAATGATTTTCAATTATTTTTCTTTAATTTTCTAGTAATACGATTGTTGCGAAATTTGGAAGAATTTTCGAGCCGCCATTTTACAACTAGTTACCAAGTGTGAATTGGATCGGTTCTCTATTTTTCGAGTTATTGAGGAAATAAAAACCAAATTTCAAATGGGTATAACTCCAAAAACGTTTAGCCGATTATGCCTATTAATGAATATAAATGTCGCATTCCGATTCACAACCTACCCTAAAAATTGCAAGTCGTTATCTCTTTCCTTTATCGGGTTATCGAGACGTAAATAATATTTTTAATAATTTTTTTTTTAATTTTCCGGCGACACGATTTTCACAAAATTCCACAAACGTCTTTGTATGTGTATTCTACGACTTGCTACCAAGTTTCAATTCGGATCTGTATTGGTTGATGACAAAAGTATTACTCTGAAACCGTTGGGCCGATTATGCCCATTAACGAACTTATCCGTCGTATTCGGATGCGCCACCCACCCTGAAAATTTCAAGTCGCTATCCCTTTTCGCTCTCAAGTTATCGTGGCAAAGGCCGGCCGGCCGGAGAGAATCATATTTGACCTCAAATTCTTCATCGGTGAGTTGAACCTAGTCGTTTGAGACCATTCTCGACCAAAAATTCGAAAATTACTGACATTTGGGCAAAATGATAACGTGATGTACCCCAGAACATACGCGCAAAAAACGTCGGTCATTGCCATCCACACTTTGAGTTATGTTCAACAAAGTTCCACTTTTATTACTACAATCTTCTAGCTCTAATATTAAGCACATGTCAATCCTTTGAATGTGGTCATCCGCGTTGTGCCACCATGTAGTTTTAAATTAAAAGTAAATTTAAGTACTGCTCGGATACATCACCAGGCAATACAAGCCATTTCGGAATACATTACCTTTCATTCAGGTCTATTATGCATACGTGTTTAGTCGTTTAAATTTCGCGTCAGTAGCTTGGAGCCCACAATATCAAGTCCACATATCCCGATTGGAGAGTATTCAAAACAGATTTTTGAGAGTTCTTTCCTATAAACAGAACCAGAGAGCGTGGACAGGTGAAGATCGTTATCACTTCTTCAGAAGGATATTCAGTATAATATCTTTGGAAAATAGGCGTAGGACCAATGACATCTTATTCTTGTCAAAAGTTCTGAATAACGACTTGCAGGCCACCCAGATTCTAGAAATGATTAAAATCAATGTCCCATCACTGAATCTCAGACATTCCGAGTTATTTCATGTGGAACTCAAGCGGACGAATTGCTCCCGGAATGGTCCAATCGTGCGAATGCTCCGGTTTTCTAATGAATCGCAAAACTTGGTGGATATTTTCTTTCAATCACCCGAACAAATTAAGACAATTCTTAAGAAAAGGTATTTAGATCATTAACAACACCATTTTTTTTATATTGTAATTTTGTACCTCTTTCTAGCCTCATTTTTCTTTAATGTTGATGAGCTTTACAATACTTGATCCTGTAATTTTCTCCGATTCTTTTTTTCTTCTTTTTTGTTGATTTTGTCACCTTCAGTGTTTAAACAGCAGTTAATTATAACACGATTTAGTTAACCTGAAAAGATGATTTATATTTTTTTTCTCTTTCTTCTCTTTTGCCTCACAGATAAATTTTCAGCTTTCTTGGATAATTTTAGTACTTCTTATTTAAGTTGATTTAAGATGTAAATTCTACTTTAAGAACTATATGTAACCATACTTTTTTTTGTAAAATTGTGGATACTGTCCATGGGTTTATACCTGTTTGTATCCGAAACTCTAATAAATAAAATAAATAAAATAAAATCAGTGTACGGTTGTTTGAATAATACGTATTCGTTTATCTGATTGAGGATCAACATAGTAACAAATCTAGTAAGCAATAATTTCATTGAGTGATGTTTTAAGATTTAGGCATGAAATGTTGATCCGATAAAAATTAGAATCTGACCTTGTTTATGAATCCTTAGTTCAAATTCCCCGTTTGATCCTTATTTAGATAAAATTATTTCAACAACTGAACAGGTTATGTAATACATAATCGGAATGTAGGTATCAAGTACCAGAACATCTGATCGAACTATGGCTAGGTACTAGCACTTCATAAATATTACAGCAATTTCGCCAAGTTTAATGAACATACAAATTATATCATACAGTGCGTTTCTCTAACTTGGAATAAATTCAGTAAATCAAAGACAGTTATGCTTGTTGTAAATATGCTCGGATAGGTCAATTAGTATTTCAAAGTGCGTTTTTTCTGATATAAGAAAATTTTATATAGGGAGCCCCAAATTTCAGATATGACGTCATCGATGATTTTCTTAAATGGCAATCCTAATTTTTTTATGTGTATATCAAATTACACTTTTACACTTTTAAGTGTATATCAATTTACACATGCGTACCAAATATCAAATTAATTTTTATTCATTATGGTGAAAAAGATATTTAACAAACATCAACTAATTCGAAAATGAAGGAATCCCATTCAACTGATGAAATAATTCAGGCAGATTAAAAATGGAATTTCAAGAGGTATTTGTCTATAATTTTTTGTTGAACATAAATGTTGAATATAAACAAGTAGGGCTGCATTGCATCGAGGAGAAGATTAGCGAAAATATTTATTAGTTTGTTGTTCTGTGAGAAACAACGTTTGTTGAGAAGGCGGACGAAATGCCTTATTTAACTGAAACCCACAAGATTGGAATTTTAAGGATGATTGGCTAAGGCCACGTCCGCACAGACAAGCGGCTTGCTTAGCGCCTAGAGCCTAGCGAATCACCTAGCTTGTAGCTTAGAAAAACGAAAATTCCAGAACGTTCGCGACCGGCCGCACTGCACGCTTGGCGCCTAGCTGGTCGCTTAGCTTGTATCTATTTAAACAAATGTGTTGGTTTTTTGACACTAGGCGCGAGGCATTTTAGAAGTCAAAAATTGGTTCAAGCCCTGACGTGAAGTCAGAAGCTTTTGCGCGTATGTTCTATTGTCCATGCTTCTGTATTGGACACCCTTAATCGAATTTACCATGGTTAATTATGTCGTCCATTCTCCTGTATTGGACACTCTTACTTCGAATTTACCACGGTAAATTCGAATTAAGTGTCCAATACAGGAGAATGGACGACATAATTAACCATGGTAAATTCGATTAAGGGTGTCCAATACAGAAGCATGGACAATAGAACATACGCGCAAATGCTTCTGACTTCACGTCAGTGCTTGAACCAATTTTTTTTTCGTGATTTTTTTTTAATTTTCTGGAGGCGCGGTTATTAAAATTTTTTTTTTCGTCATTTTTTTCAAATTTTCTAGGAGTACGGTTCTTACAGAATTTTAAACACGTCTTTGTGTTGATTTTCTACTACTAGTTACCAAGCTTCAATTCAATCGAATATTTATTTTTTGAGTTATCAAGGAAACAATATTCCAGGTGGATATAACTCGGAAACCGTTAAACCGATTATGCCCAAAAACGAACTCAACTCTCCCTTTCGGATACGCAACCTACCCTGAAAATTGCAAGTCCCTATCTCCTTTGGTTCGAAAGTTATCGAGGCAACGGTCACCCATCTACTGAACTCACACAAGAATGCTCGAATCTCCAACAATATTCAACCGATCGTATTAAAACTTGAAACTTGGCAGTAGAGTTACGTAATGAACGCTCTTGCAAAATTTCAGCAATTTCAAACGTATAGTTACTGATATATAGAATTTTTTTTTTTTTATTTTCAATGATTTATTAAAAATTTTCTACAGATGCTATCCTCACCAAATTTCGCAAACATTTTCGCGTTGGCATTCTACATCTAATAACCATGTTTGAATTCAATCAGTTCAGTATTTTTCGAGTTAATGAGGAACAAAAAACCACCAAATTTCAGAAAATTTCAGATGGCTATAACTCTGAAACCGTTTGGTCGATTATGCTCATAAACAAACTCAAATGTGGCATTCATATGCACAACATAACCTGAAATTTTCAAGCCGCTATCTCTTTCCGTTCTCAGGTTATGGTGACAAAAAAAATATTTTTTAATAATTTTTTTAATATTTTCTAGCCATACGATTCGCCCAAAATTTCACAAACGTGCTTAGCTTCATGTTCTACAACTACTCACCAAGTTTCAATTCGATCGGATTTATATTGGTTGAAAACAAAATTATTACTCGGAAACCACTGGGCCGATTATGCCCATTAACGAACTTGTCCGTCGTATTGCGATGCGCCACCCACCCTGAAAATTTCAAGTCGCTAGCTCTTTTCGTTCTCAAATTATCGTGGCAACGTACGGCCGTACGGCCAGACGGCCGGCCGGCCGGACGGACAGAATCAAATTTGACCTCAGATTCTTCATCAGGGAGTCAAACTTGATCGTTTGAGACCAATTTCGTCAAAAAATTCGAAAGTGACAGACATTTGGGCAAAACTATAACGCGATGTTCCCCAGAACATACGCGCAAAAATGGATGACATATTAATTGGATCAGTTTTCAAAAGAGAACCTCCGTGGAATCCAGATAATGAACTCCATAAAAATGCAGTAGTCTTAAAGAAACTATGGCAAGAGGTAGCAGTAGAAGTAGAAAAAGATGGTAAGTACTGAAAAGTGATTTATTTTTTTTCCAATCAGATGTTATTGCTGTGTTTGTATATTATGGCGTTGGATTATGTTTTCAGGCAATGAGGTATTCTGCCAAGTAATCGATCCAATTCCAATAATTCAACAAAATGTCTCAAGTTGCAATGCGCTGTTTGAAATTCTATATTGAGTCCTGGTGGATATTGGTGAACTAGTAATAGTAGAATCCATGTCCTGTTGAAACGTAGATCGATCTTCCGTCATAAATAAGTTGTGTAGAATGCATATAGCTTTCATAATAAGAATAGCTGTAGCTTAGTGTCAATAGCTTTCTGTAGATTCTTCCATTTTGCTGCCATTATAGTACTTAACAGCAATTTCGCACCATGTTTCCGTTGTTGGAATTGGCATGTATTCATCTTTCAGTGTACTCCATAAAATGTTGCATGTCTCGCTTACAATCTTAGAAATTGTAATGCGACCCAAGCGGAAATGAAAAGCAAGAGACCTATAGGATTCCCAGTAGCCAAATACCTAACAAAAATTAAGTACCTCTTAATACTTGAACAATTTAACAACTGCTAGTTTTTGTTTTAGTCAAAACACTAAAAGCAAGATAGAAAAATCTGAGAGCGTATTTTTTTAAAGAATGTGGAAAAATTGATAAGCCAAAGAGTGGAGATGGCACTGATAAAATATATAAAAGTACGTGGCAGTATTATGATCAATTATTGATTTTAAAGATCAAGAAGAATCAGAGCGAGAGGTCCAAAAGAGATTCAAACTTAAATACAGATAACGAAGAAAATTATTCTGGAACAATCTACACAACAATTTTAGAGGAACTGCAGAATCCATGTTCTGTGCAGCATATTCTGCTTCAGAAACAATTACAAGTGATACTCTGGAATATTGAAGTTATATTCAAACACCACAAAGGAAGAAAATTCGTATGAATAGAAACGAAAACAATGATAAACTTTTGGAAATAGAAAAGAAGAAGCTTGAGATTCTCCAGAGGGAAAACGGCAAGGAAAAAAGTGATGATTTACTGTTTTTTGAGAGTCTTTTGCCTTATATGGAAAATGTTCCATTGAGTCGTAAACTAAGGTTAAGATCGAAGATACATGACTTAATTTTGGCTGAAATTGAAGCTGCTGAAAATAATATTCAACAATCAGTGGTGCATATTTCACATAATTACCTAAATGAAGATTTGCTTTTTTACATATATCTTGAATTGCTTTGTTTTTTAAGTTTTTTGAATAAATAAATTAATATGTAATACGAGTTCCACTTACCTCAATGTAACGACTAGTCGTTCTTCCGCTGATATGCTTTTTCTAAGACCAGTATCCAAATGAGATAATTTATCTTTAACTTTACTAACAAGTAGATCAAGTGTTTATACAGAACATTAAATTCCCCATGACTTGACCGTGACTTATTTCTATCATGAACTCAACATGATGGATAAGGCCGTGAAATTGTATATTCTAAAGATGAATTTTCTGTGAAGAACAATTTTAGAGCAATTTTTGAAAGAGACATCTCGTCAATGTGCTGACAAGCAACTGACCAAGCCACCTAGCGACCCACCACGCAAACCACCTTCGCACTGAAGGTGGCCATCGTGTATGCTAGCAAGTAGCGAGAAAACAAGGCTCTAGACTCTAGGCACTAAGTAAGCCACCTGTCTGTCCGGACGTGGCCTAAGGAAATAGGACAAGAACACAAAATGAAGTTCTTCATTTATTCAGTGGGTAGTATCCTGACTAACCGCCATGTCACTAAGTACCATAAGCAACATTGAACAAGTTGGAAAACACTGTGGCCAAGAGCTCTGGCGCGCTTGTTCAAATTTATAGCCAGAGCGAGAATGTACTTCTCTCTGTTGAAGATAATCCTCATGTCCTCACTAGGAAGATAGCTAGGGAACTCGAAATTAGCGACTCTTCAATGACGAGAATCCTTAAAACACGCAGAAGTTTCGTCCTTATAAAATGACAATCGTCCACGAACTCATCGAAAATAATCCAGTTTTGCGAATAAATTATAGATCTACTAGACAAAAATGTTGTTATCATAAAAAACTTCCTGTTTTCTGGCGAATCAACGTTTACATTGAGGTGAATCGTCAAAATTGTCGTTATTGCATTATAAATCACACTGGATCAGGGCAGACCACACTCTATATCAAGAAAAAGACATTGTTTGGGCGGGTCTTGCGCTTGATCTAGTAATCGAGATCAATTTTCTTCCAAGGAAATCTCACTGGTGCTGGATATTTAAAAAAAATATCGATGGCTTCATAACTCAAATTTGTACCACACTGCATTGAAAACGGTTGATGATAGCCATATGGAACATTCGACAAAAAACGGTTCAGATTAAATTTCCTACCGACGTGTTAAAATAAAATATTGGTGTGTTACAGCGCTTTATATGAAACTATCAAGATATTCCAGTTTGAAATATTTGAACGATACAAATTCATTGTGATAATTCAAAATAAGCTATATCTTTTAGTGCTATTGCATCACAAAGCGCAGTTCTAGCGTTATAGTCCTTATTATCAATAGTTCCGATGTTACGATTCTTCAGGTGGAACACTGTGAGTGGCCATTTCTCGAAAAGGTATTTTTATCTCCGTAACCATCGCACCTACATAAATTTGACGCGGATAAAAAATGTAGCCAATTTAGTTGCAAATATTTCAGAAAGATAGCTCGCATGAGGAAAAGGAGATGTGCCAAATTTCAGAACTATATCTAGAAGGTTCCTTTCTGGGTTTTCTCTCCCTAACTCCTCCGTTAGAAACACAAGATATTTGTCAGAAGCAATCTATCGAACAATGTTGCCTAACAAACAATAACGAAACAACATGAACGATAAAACTACTTTCGTAACGTTTCGGAGTCTATATCAGATTCCTGCATCAGACACTAAAGGAAAATCTGCAGAATTATATTTTTTTTTTGACAAATATCTTGTGTTTTTAACGCAGGAGCAATTCACAAAATATTTTTTTTTATTTCATAGATAATTTTCAGAATTTGGGAGAGAAAACCCAGAAAGGAACCATTTAATAATGAATATACCTCCCAAAGTATCATTTAATGGTTATCTATCTAGAAGCTCTAGAAGCCAAGAGATGTCATGACCCTGTGGCCTGTACAAGTACATATGTCATATTCGAACAATCTCTGTAAGTCTATAAGCACGCGACCAACCACTTTTTGTAGTGCTTTCAGAAACTAAGTATGTTCTTTCTAATAATATCTCTTTTTGTACATATTCAAAGAAACACCAACTTATATCGTTTTAAGTTTATATTTTTGAGAACTGCTGTGAATACATTAGACTTTCGTATAATAATAATAATAAAGGCCTTTATTTCTATAAATCAGAAATCTCAAGGGAAATTTCACCTAGAGGTGTTCCAGAACTTAACCCTTGTTGTTACATGAATTTGAATCAACAATAACAGAGCAAAACAATAAAAGTAGTTTCAATTCTTTAGGAATTACATTGTATAATTTACAAATATTGTATATAAAACTTCTCTGAAACGTTCGTTGATGTTCTTTGGTGAGAACGCTAATTTCTATATCTCATATTAACATTGTGGACATCAGATCTGAACTACAAATTATTAAAGAGATAAGGTGGAAAGTGCAGAGAGCGTAATAGTCGCAACAAAGTCTCATTGGAAGCCAACTCAAGTTTTCCAATTTATGAGATACATGATCGAATTTTCTGATACCAAAAATAAACCTGATACAGTTGTACTGTACACAAGAGACCTGGTCCAAGCAAAGGCTTTAAACTGGGGAGCAATAATTGAATAATTTAGACAAAACCATCTTTCACACAGTAGTTTTTCAGATTAGATATGCAAATACGATCTATATGGGAATAACACTCTCAGAGCCCCATAAGCTCTACTCAACAGGCTCTCGAAACCTAAGCGAGTCATCTATAATCAAACCCAAATCACTCACTTTGTCAAAAAAACAAATGACATCATTTGCAACAGTCCGTTTAAAATTGCCTTCAACAATTTTCTTGTTATTTTTTGAGCCGAATCCAAGAGCTAAAGATTTTTCGGCATTCAAATTCAGACCAGGCCACCTAGCAATTTTCCATACCCGATTCAAGTCCTCATTCAGTCCAATGGCTGCAATATTTAATTCTCGATTGAAGAAATCGATGAATAGCTGGAAATCATGAGCATACATGTGCACTTTGCAGTGATGAATGAACTTCGTAAATTGGCTGGTATACAAAATGAAGAGTATTGGCCTAAGAGCTGAGCACTGAGGCACTCCATTCAATACAAGTTTAGCATTAGTATTTTACATTTGATTCGATGAATTTAGCATATCGGCAATTCGTAATTGGTTTCAGAATCTAGGGGAGGGGGCACTGCCCTCCCCTGCCTCCCACATGGTCGCACCTGGGTATGGTAGGGAATGAATGTTCGTACTATGGTATAGTAGAGTAGTAGCAGTACTCTACAATGAGTATTTTCCAACGTTTTAATAGAGTTCGATTGTTGTATATATATTTCAAAACATCGGAAATAGTCACGAAAAGTCATAATATATCTCATCGCAAAGCATTGCTGTGAAATATCTTGGATGAAGCATTACAGTTGTGAGTGAAATTCAATACAAAGATGTGTAGCGCAAATTGTATCCATCGAAATACCTGCGATGAAATTATTCCTTAAATATTCTGTTAATTCCATGGATTTGCTTAAAGTCAAAATTTTGCTTACGAATTAATGAGGTAGGCGAACTAAATAAATGAAAATGAAATAAATAATTGCGATGACATTAACGAAGTGAATGATATAAATAAAGTGATTATTCATTTTAAATTTGTTTTTTTTCTCAATTCGTTGCAAACCTCCTAAACATTTCTTCATCCATCTGGGGCATTTGCATCATATTCTTATTTTTCAGAGACGGTATAAACAACAAAAGGCACAATATACCTATGAAACTGACAATCTTTTTGAAAATAACCAACTTCAGGATAATTTTGCCTATTGTGAACAAATCTAATTTATATTTGAATTTATCGAAAATGCTTTCTATCAATGAATATGGTATTCCATTTAATGCTGGTGGTGGTCCATATACGGGTTGGGGAGGTCCATATACTGGCTGTGGAGGTCCATAAACAGGCTGTGGAGGTCCATATACTGGCTGGGGTGGATGGTGTATTGGTGGACCGTATATTGGTTTTGGCGCACTATTTATTGGGGGTCCATATAAAGGTTGTGGTGGTCCATAGGATGGTTCAGGAGATCCGTAACTGAAAATGAAATATTTATTTATATATATACTACTTCACTTCAGAACTATTGCTCCAAATGGGATAATTATTTTTTTTGCCTTGGTTATTGTCAGTACACAGTTTTTATACAAGAAAAATTTCGAAAAACCGAAAATTTGCACAACGAAAAACCGAAAAGTTATAAAATTTATATCAAAAATTTGGTGCAAATATAATTGTGTTTGTGTTTGAGTATGCCTCAGTATAATTCAGATCTACAACTGGACCAGTTAGGTGGCGTTGCATCAAACCTGCATACCATTAGAGCATCCGCACACGGGCATACCGAATTGGCGCTATTCTAATCTCGTCAGTTCCTTTCTTACACTCGGTTTGCATGGGATCCATGTAGGGACAATTACTACATTTCTTTCAAATTTCATCGGCGCTAGGATCGGAATGGAAGCTAAGCCTCCATTACTTTACTGACATTCAAACTACTCGATCATTCTTCTTCGATGCAGGTTACGTCAATCATAGAGACTAGAGACCACAGAACATTAATGGAGACGCTATTGTGGTAATCGACTGAGCATGGTTCCCATGGAAACTGAGTGTAGGAAAAGAACTCAGGAGATGGAATCGCATCTATGCGGCGTGCCCGTATGCGGACGCTCTTG
Source organism: Halyzia sedecimguttata (assembly GCA_937662695.2). Taxonomy (NCBI): domain Eukaryota; kingdom Metazoa; phylum Arthropoda; class Insecta; order Coleoptera; family Coccinellidae; genus Halyzia; species Halyzia sedecimguttata. Next base: position 36,229,306 of record OW569417.2, read on the forward strand.
CACTCCAGAGTCAAATCGGTCGTTAGTTGAGTGAGTTGAGGCAGGTGAAACCATTCCAAAGTAACCAAAGGTACAGCAGTCGGCTGACAAAGTCATGACGTCAATATTCTGGGATGCGCATGTTATTTTGATTATTGACTATCTTGAGAACGGAAAAAGGATCAATTCAGAATACTAAACATCGTTATTGGGTCAATTGGGCGAAGATATATAGAGAAAACGGCCCCACTTGGCTAAGAAAAAACCACTGTCCTAGCAAGACAATGCAGCATGTCAGAAGTCAATGGCTACGATGTTCTAATTGTATGAAGGGCACTTTGAATAGCTGCCGCACCCCCCCTTAATCGCCAGTTTTGACCCCTAGCGACTAGTGGCTGTTCGCAGACCTGAAAAGGATGCTTCAGAGATAAAGATTTCGCACCAGAGAGGAAGTCATTGCCGAAACTGAGGCCTATTTTGCGAGCAAAGATCAAGTATTCTATAAATATGGTATCGAAAGGTGAGAAAAACGTTGGAACGATTATATCATCTGAGATAGAAATTATGGCGATGAATAAAAACGAATTTTGCGAAAATATTGTATTTGTCTTAGTCCAGAAACATTTTGATGAATATGGGATATTCCAGGGGGAAGAAAAAATTCAAGATGAGCATATTTCTGCACCCAATGGACAAATCAATCACATTCAAAAACAAACGTTTCTCATTTGAGCCCAAATCTACCCTGCAACTACCAATTAATTTGAATATTACGACAGAATGAAGGCGCGTTGTTATGAGCTTGCGAAATTGCCAATTCATTGAGAACTTCCTAACCTAAGACCTAAGACCTTGAACTCTAAACAAAACATTGAATCATTGAATCTTATCAATGTCCGGTGATTTTCCCCAGTCGTTTTCACTTAAATATATGTAATTAATAGTTATTTATTATACAAGGGAAAAAAGTATTAGATTTCAGCTCGAGGTTATGTTGTCTCCCGACGCGAAGCGGAGGGAGACAAAAAACCGAGAGCTGAAATCTAATATTTTTCCCGTGTATAATACACTATTTTTTTCTGTGACAGGAAAAACGACGATTTAATAGTGAAAGAACATATTATTACAATATATTAAAGTCAGAATGTTATCGATATGAAATTTGAATTTTTAAACTAGTAAGCTATTAGACCTGCGTTGCTAAGGAAAACTTCAGTGTAATCAAATATCTGTCAATTTAATTTTGTGATTTGATTCAAAAATTGCGAACTCAGTAATTGTTTAGTAGTTATTTTGAATACCATAAAGTTAAAAATGCTTGATTCTGAGTTTTCTCTGACTCCACCGGAGTTGATAGAAGCAGCGCAAGTAGCAAATATCTTCCATTATCTATATGTATATATATCCGGGAAAAAAGTATTCACTTTTTTCCCGGGGAAAAAAGTAATTTCGTGAAAAGTTATATTTTGTTACCTGTCAACAGAGATGAAATGTCAAATTTTTTTCCCGTCACAGAAAAAAATTTTTTAATACTTCGATTGTAGGTATACCTACGTATTAGATAGCCCGCCGTATTCACAAAGCATTCAATCTCCGTTAAGTCCTAACTGAGGTCCTCAGTTACGGATAAGTTGGGAATAATAAGGGACAATAAGGGATAAAGGTGGTGAAACAGGCCTGTTTCACCATCGTTAAATACATTAACTGATGTTGGGATTCAAATTTATCCTTAAATGAGGACCTCAGTTAGGACTTAACGGAGATTTGAACACTTACCAATGCTCTGTGAATACGGCGGATAGTTTGTCTATTTTCAAATCATTAGTAATTGTCAATCGATATCAAAATTATCTCAAATATCAATCGATTCAGGATGGTCAAATAATCTCATAATATCCACTAATCCCGCGTGATAAATTTAAACTCTTGACTTTCAAGTTCACAAGTGCATCGTAGTATAATTCAGAAAAGTAAAATAATATCACCTTACTTGACAACGTCAAAAAATTGGGTTCTCAGAGTTGGGAATGATATCAATGTATTCTCATGAAAAAACTGCATCATAAAGGAAATTCAATTCAAATAACAGTTTATTTATTTAGATTAAACGAGCAATCTGAGAATGAGAACTGCTCCATGGAAGAAATCAAATTAAAATAGTTGAAATGAATTTGACTCTCTCTAATAGAACAGGATGACATGTACGAGTATGAACACAGATCATATAATCATTCATAGATAGAATAATTATAGCATTCTGTGAAAACATAGAAGTACGATTCATTCTTGAAATTTCGAAAAATCGTATCTCGGAAAATATTAGCTTGTTAGGGTAGAAAATTATATCAATGGATTTTTATGGTGAAACTACATCTTTAAAAAAATTGAATTTGAAATTTGTAAGTCGAAAGAAATTTTTTTTTTCGTTAGAGCGCCAAAAATAATCTGATGAAACTTGAGTCAATATTCGTATCTTCAACATAAATGGCAATCCTCAACTGATCGAGGATGAAAATGAGTTTCCCCCTGAGTATTTCATCCTTTTTGGGGACGTTATCGTACCGCTCAATCCCAAGAAACACATACCTCGCATAGAGGGCATTTTTGGCGCTCTAGTTCCTCGGAACTGAGTGCTTATCAATTTGCCCAAATGTCTGTAAATGTAATGTCAGAAAAGTCTTACATTTCGGAACGGAACATGAAGTAAGAGATCTGAGAGTAGTGAGACTGCTTTTCATCCATAGACATAGAATGCTCAGTTCTCTCAATTTATGACGGGACTGACGGAAGGGAATATTATATCTTCAAAAATATTGGGGTTGAAATACTCGTATTTTAGCGATGCAACAGGGACCTCACCCAAAAATGTTTGAAAATATTACGTAAATATTGAAAGCATAATTCTGTAGTTCTAGATAGGAGAAAATTTGGTGAACGTAGATTTTTAATCGATTACAAGGTAAATTTTCATTATTACTTCTCTTCTTTCATACATGTTTTATGGAATATCTACTATTTGTAGGTACTTTAAACCCGTTTTGGGCAATTGTCATACGAAACTTGTTTTTTTGGCGCTTTAGTTCCTCGGAACAGAGTGCTTATCAATTTGCCCAAATGTCTGTAATTTTCGAATTTTTCGATGAAAATGGTCTTAAACGATTTGGTCCGACTCACTGATCAAGAATCCGAGGTCGAAATTCATTCTGTCCGGCTGGCCGTAGGCACGATAACTCTCGAACGGAATGAGCTAGAGAGTTGCAATTTTCAGGGTAGGTTTGGCAGATAAATATCTCGGCTAAGTTCGTTATTGGGCAAAATCGGACAGATGGTTTCGGAGTAACAAAAAATTTTTTTTTTTTACATAACAAATTCCAAATTAAATTTTTTTCAATAAGCAGTTTTACCATAAGAATCCAATGATATCATTTTTAACTCTAAGAAGCTAATACTTTCGTAGATATGATTTTTCAGAATTTCAATAAAAAATCGTATTTCTACGTTTTCACAGAATTATATAATTATTCTATGTATGAATTGTCATAATGTCAACTTATTTTCCTGAGACATGACATTGTCTAATTCCTTGCTAATAGTTGGTTCGAGAAACGTCAAAATCGACTTAGAGAGACAAGGGTAAAAAACCGTCAAATAAGCCCCCATGTGGCGATTTTATGTCGAAAAGTGAAAGCTCCTGTCCACAGGGCTTGAACCCATTTTTTTGGCGCTCTAGTTCCTCGGAACTGAGTGCTTATCAATTTACCCAAATGTCTGTAATTTTCGAATTTTTCGATGAAAATGGTCTTAAACGATTTGGTTCGACTCACTGATCAAGAATCCGTGGTCGAAATTCATTCTGTCCGGCCGGCCGTAGGCACGATAACTCTCGAACGGAATGAGCTAGAGAGTTGAAATTTTCAGGGTAGGTTTGGCAGATAAATATCTCGGCTAAGTTCGTTATTGGGCAAAATCGGACAGATGGTTTCGGAGTAACAAAAAAAATTTTTTTTTTACATAACAAATTCCAAATTAAATTTTTTTCAATAAGCAGTTTTACCATAAGAATCCAATGATATCATTTTTAACTCTAAGAAGCTAATACTTTCGTAGATATGATTTTTCAGAATTTCAATAAAAAATCGTATTTCTACGTTTTCACAGAATTATATAATTATTCTATGTATGAATTGTCATAATGTCAACTTATTTTCCTGAGACATGACATTGTCTAATTCCTTGCTAATAGTTGGTTCGAGAAACGTCAAATAAGCCCCCATGTGGCGATTTTATGTCGAAAAGTGAAAGCTCCTGTCCACAGGGCTTGAACCCATTTTTTTGGCTCTCTAGTTCCTCGGAATTGAGTGCTTATCAATTTGCCCAAATGTCTGTAATTTTCGAATTTTTCGATGAAAATGGTCTTAGACGATTTGGTTCGACTCACTGATCAAGAATCCGTGGTCGAAATTCATTCTGTCCGGCCGGCCGTAGGCACGATAACTCTCGAACGGAATGAGCTAGATAGTTGAAATTTTCAGAGTAGGTTTGGAGGATAAATATCTCGGCTAAGTTTGTTATTGGGAAAAATCGGACAGATGGTTTCGGAGTACCAAAAAAAAAATTTTTTTTTTACAAAACAAATTCCAAATTAAATTTTTTTCAATAAGCAATTTTACCATAAGAATCCATTCATATTATTTTTAACTCACAAGCTAATACTTCCGGAGATATGATTTTTCAAAATTTCAATGTAAATCGTATTTCAACGTTTTCACAGAATGATAGAATTATTCTGTGGGTATTCTATGAATTGTTATAATGTCAACTTATTTTCCTGAGACATGACGTTGTCTCATTGTCATTCATACCAGCAATCGTATAAATTATATTATGATTATATGATTATATGAATTATAATATAATATCATACTTTTTGTTGGTTGATATTTTCATGCCGATGGTCAATCCATATGATGATGGGAATGGTAATGGTAAGTTAATAATATTGAGTTCAGAATATCTCCACTAAAAACAAAACTGGAATATTGTTGTATTGGAGTAGATTTGAGGAAAGATATATATTATCGTTCATCATAGAATTGAGGAATGAATATCTCGGATGAGTTCGTTGTTGGGTAGAATTCGTCTATTGGTTTTACTATAAATGCTATAAATATTCTATCTAAGCGTTATTATATGATCTGTGTTCATACTCGTACATTTCATCCTGTTCTATAAGAGAGAGACAAATTCATTTCAGCTATTTTAATTTGGTTTCTTCCATGGTGCAGTTCTCATTCTCAGATTGCTCATTTAATCTTGATAAATAAACTATTATTTGAATTGAATTTCCTTTATTATGCAGTTCTATCATAAGAATACATTGATATAATTCTCAACTCTGAGAAATCAATACTTTCGGAGATATAATTTGTCTGTTTGAACTAGAGCGCCAGAAAGGTCCTGTCCACAGGGCTTGAACCAATTTTCTTATTAAGTTAGGCGGTACGAAGTTCGCCGGTCCAGCTAGTACAATATAAATGTGGCGCGTTATGTTCATGGTGCTCGTTTCGTAAGCATGATGATAAAGTCGTGGTATCTATGAACTTCATCATTTTTATAATGTTAGACCTCAAAGTAATAGATTCACTCCGGTAATGAACAAATTCATGTATTAATGATGAAAACGTTATCATGACGTTCAAGTCTTCCATAGTCGAATGAAACTATTTCATATCACATCAAACAGTTTCGTAGGTATAACGTATATTATATATAAATCAACGAAGTGTTTTTTATCAGGCGACGAAGATTCTTTCATAAATTAATATCAAATGTCGTTGTCAGCTAACCCGTCTGTCTGCTTTACCGGGAAATTACAGACATTTGAGCAGTTCGACGATAAATGTAGAAACTGTACGGAAGATCCTCACGAAATACTACATGAACCTTCAAGCAGTCTTTTTGGCGCTCTCGTTCCTCGAAACAGAGTGCTTATCAATTTGCCCAAATGTCTGTAATTTTCGTGTTTTCGGCTGAAAATGGTCTTAAACAATTTGGTTCGACTCATTGATCAAGAATCCGTGGTCAAAATCGATCATGTCGGGCCAGCCGTTAACACGATAGCACTCGAAAGGAATGAGCTAGACAGTTAACTTTTCAGAGTAGGTTTTGGAGATAAATATCTCGGTTAAGTTCGTTATTGGGCAGAATCGGCCGGATGGTTTCGGAGTAACGAAAAAACATTTGTCCTTACATTACAAATTTCGAATTCAATTTTTGTTCATCTATTATGAACTGTATAGTCCGATTGCTTTATTAATCCGCTCAGAAGTCTGGCAACTAACGGGTGATTTTTTAAGAGCTCTCGGATTTGATTTGAGAAAAAAACACATAAAATTCAGGAGAATGTATGAAATATTTATTCGACTCGATAGAACAATATATATAATTTAATTTTTAAGATTATTTCAAATGGTATACAGGGCGAGTCTTTGACCACTGCATTAATTTTAACCAAGGATTCCTCTCATCAAATGAAACACTTTTTTCATTTAACATTTTTCCAAATTCAGCTCAGGTAAAAAGATAAAGGCTGTTGAAATTTTGAAAAAAAAACAGTTTTTATTTTGTAGCTTTGATATCCTTTTTTCGAATAAAATTAATGTTGGCGTAAAGTTTCCTATAACTATCATACATATTTTCCAAATATTAGTTATTTTCTACTTCTACTGGTTTCCTAGTTATGGACTCGTGGATTCATAAAACTAAACGAAATTAGCATAAAGAAAGCATATAAAGTTTTCTTGAGCCATTTCAAGAATATTCCATCGTTTTAGAACATTATATTATTCTTCATCATTTCTCCTTAAATGCACCGTTTTCGAGATATTCTTCATTGAATGTTTTAAAATGGAAAACTCCAGAAATTTCACTACTTTTATGGATCCGTCCCTGAGCGTTGGAATCCCGAATCAAGCTGTAAACCACGTTACCATGCCTTATTCTCGTCCGCCAACAATGTCATAGATACTTTATATGCGGGAGTGTATTAGCACATTGTGAAATCTTTAAACGCTTGTAACTTTTTACCTGAGCCGAATCTGGAAAAATGGTAATTGAAAGAAGTGTTTCATTTGATGAGAGGAATCTTTGGTTATTATTTATGCAGTGGTCAAAGACTCACCCTGTATATACGCTAGGTCCAATTTTAGCCTACTCACAACAACATATCGGCCGGTATCTCACGATTAAATTTTTCAATATTGGCTTCCAATGCGTCAATCGTTGCGGGCTTCTCGCTATAGACATGAGCCTTAGCAAAGCCCCAGAAAAAATAATTTAGTGCGTTAAATCACACGATCTAGACGGTGACATAATTTAGCGATAAAAAAGTGGATCTTCATCCAACTTTGCCAGCGCCCGTTCATTAAAAGTTATCCATTGTGGTAGGTCATGCTGCTTCAATTCTTGCACCAGCTGTATTTTAAAAGGTTTCATATCTAAATCCTTCCACAAAATTTTCCACGTAGTGGAGTAACAGAGGCTCAATTGCTGCGAATGGTGCCGAATCGACAATTCACTGTCATCACTAACACTGGCTTATACAGCTACGATTTTTTCCTCTGTCCGCACTCTACTTATGCGTGTTGGTGGTTTAATATCCAATAATGTAAATTTAGTGCGCAATTTCGACAAGATTCCGAATAGCCACCTGAGAATGTCGAGTAAACTGACCATAAAATGGAAGAAGTGCACAATACACTTTCTTAACCGAGCATAAATTTTGATAATAAAATTCAATAATTTGCAAGCGTTGTTCGTTTGTAAGTCGATTCATAGTTAAATTATAGACCAAACTGAACATGTTTGACAGTCACACAAGGCACGAAACCCCCGTCAGCTGTAAAAAACAGGGTTGCCAAAAAAAAAGTTGTTAAAAAATCACTCGTTATATATCCAATCCTTAATGCATTTCGAATTGTTAGTTCCTACTATGCCGAAAACTGGAAAAATATGCCTTAGACTTGTACAAAGTCGAATAATTAATGGACTCTTTTGTGAAATAACTCGTGCTTCCGATTCAAACTTCCCGATAAATTAAGAAGTTTGAACAATTCAAGTATTTTCCATTCAAACTATAGAATGGTTCTCAGAGCCTATTAAATGTAAGGTTTCTTACAAAGCCTCTATGCGGGTCTTTGCAATCATATCCGTCACGAAGGCCATTCACAAAAGCGCACAATTCAGCAAGTATTTGAAGTGGATGATTACTCAGTATCATAATGAATTACATGCTTTGAGAAAAGTTCAACTCTAAAAGTGGGAAACTCCATATTATTCCCATACAAATTGTTCGTGATCAGAGGAAGACTGTTTCCAGAATGGATAATTTAATCGTATAGATATTTCCATAACACGTGTCAAACCGTGATATTTTCCAATTTCGAACGGACCAGGAAAAATTGGTTCAAGCACTGACGTTAAGTCAGAAGCTTTTGCGCGTATGTTCTATTGTCCATTCTCCTGTAAAGGACACTCTTAATCGAATTTACCATGGTGAATTATATTGTCCGTTCTTCTGCATTGGACACTCTTAATCGAATTTACCGTGGTAACTTCGAATTTATCACGGTAAATTCGATTAAGAGACATTTTCGTAATTTGGCGCTCTTGTTCCTCGGAACTGAGTGCATATCAGTTTGCCCAAATGTCTGTAATTTTCTAATTTTTGGCTGAAAATGGTCTCAAACGATTTGGTTCGACTCACTGATCAAGAATCCGAGGTCGAAATCGATTCTGTCCGGCCGGTCCGGCCGGCCGGCCGGCCGTAGGCACGATTACTCTCGAACGAAAGGAGTAAGAGGATTGAAATTAGCAAGGTGGGTTTGGAGCGTAAATATCTCAGTTAAGTTCGTTAATGGGCAAAATCCATCAAGAGGTTTCGGAGTTATGGCCGATTTTAGTAAAAATATTTTTTATGAATATTTCCGAAGCTGATCACTCGATATATCTGATATTTAGCATCAAATTGTAAAATCATGACCTTCATATGTATGTGAAGTTTTGTATTGACCAGGTTACCGCAAACTGTAAAAAAAAATTTTAAAATTAAAAAAAATTTTTTCACAATAACTCTCGAACGGAATGAGCTAGGCAGTTGAAATTTTCAGAGTAGGTTAGGGAGATGAATAGTTCGTTTAAGTTCGTTATTGGGCAAAATAGGCCAGATGGTTTAGGAGTAACGAAAAAGAAAATTTTTTTAAGCAACAAATTTCAAATTCAATTTTTATTTAAGATGCAGTTTCACCATGAAAATCCATTGATATCATTTCATTTTCAACTCCAACAAGCTAATACTTTTGGAGATATGATTTTTCGAAATTTCAATAATGAATCGTACTTCTATGTTTTCACAGAATGTTATCATTATTCTATCTAAGCTTTATTATATGATCTGTGTTCATACTCGTACATGTCATACTGTTCTATAAGAGAGAGTCAAATTCATTTCAGTTATTTTAATTTGATTTCTTCCATGGTGCAGTTCTCATTCTCAGATTGCTCATTTAATCTTGATAAATAAACTATTATTTGAATTGATTTTCCTTTATGATGCAGTTCTATCATAAGAATACATCGATATAATTCCCAACTCTGAGAAACCAATACTTTCGGGGATATAATTTGTCTGTTTGAACTAGAGCGCCAGAAAGCTCTTGTCCACAGGGCTTGAACCCATTTTTTTTAACGGACCGGTTCTAACAAAATTTTACACAAGTCTCTATGTCGTTATTCTACAACTAGTTAGCAAGTTTCAATCCGATCAAGTCTATATTTTTTGAGTTGTGGAGGAAATAATATTCCAGATGGGTATAACTCCGAAACCGTTGGCCCGATTATGGCTAACAGCGAACTTAACTCTCCCATTCAGATGCACAACCTACCCGGAAAATTGTAAGTCGCTATCTCCTTTCGTTTGAGAGTTATCGAGGCATCGGTCACCCATCCACCTACTGAACTCACACAAGGCTGTTCGGATCTCCAACAATATAGATCCGATCGTCTTCAAACTTGGAACTTGGTAGGAGAGTCAGGTTCTGAAAGCTCTCGCATTTCAGCCATGTCGGATGAATAGTTTCTGATATAGAATTCTTTTCAATGATTTCTTAAAAATTTGTTAGTTATACGATCCTCCCAAAATTTTGCGAGAATTTTTGCGTTGGCATTCTACAACTAATAACCAAGTTTGAATTGGATCGGTTCGGTATTTTGAGTTATTGAGGAATTAACAACCAAATTTCTGATGGGTATGACTCCAAAACCGTTCGGCTGATTATACTTATAACCAAACTCAAATGTCACATTCAGATGCACAACCTAACCCGAAAATTTCAAATCGCTATCTCTTTCCGTTCCCAGGTTATCGTGACATAAAAAATATTTTTCAATAATTTTTTTTGAATTTTGTAGCTAAACGATTCTCACAAAATTTCCCAAACGTGCCTAGGTTTATATTCTACAACTATTCACCAAGTTTCAATTTGATTGGATTTATATTATTACTCGGAAACCATTGGGCCGATTATGCCCTTCAACGAACTTGTCCGTCGTATTGGGATGCACCATCTACCCTGAAAATTTCAAGTCTCTAGCTCTTTCCTCAAGTTATCGTGGCCTGCCAGGCAGAATCAAATTTGACCTCGAATTCTTCATCGGGGAGTCGAACCCAATCGTTTGAGACCATTTTCGCCAAAAAAATCGAAAATTTCACATTTGGGCAAAATTATAACACGATGTTCCCCATAACATATGCACAAAAATACTCTTCAGACGACTTGGGCTGAATGATGGGATAATAATATAATTTTATCTGTGACGGGAAAAACGATTGACATTTTATCTCTTTTAACAGGTAACAAAATAGGTATCACTTTTAATGAAATTACTTTTTCCCTGGAAAAAAAAATTGATTTAGCTGATTTCAATGCGTTTCACTTATTTCACCTCGTTAGAGCTGAACAACCTGAATTCTGAATATGTTCCACAGAACACTAAACAAACGCATAAGAAATTGATGAAGCAACTCTCATACCACCTCGTGGCAAGATCTTGAATTAACAGAATGCTCTGCTGTCCGCTGACTAGGTATAAAGGAGACTCGACTTGATAGTTGAAAGGTAGATTCCTGCATTCTTGCATACAATAATATATGTATATATATATATATACAGTGCTTCCCAACAACTCCGCACCAACAGGGACTCTTCTTTTCTATTAATATTTCGGAATTTTGTTTCTTACAAAAAGTTGGTGCATCAAAAATGATATAAAACTTGACCAGCTGTGACTTCCGATTTGAGCGGAAATCGCCATGTTCAAACAAATATGTCTTTTAACTCGGAAAATTCGTGCTTTTTGTTCTAAATGCTCTAAGTAAACTTGTTTGAAATTACAATTTAGCCCAATGTGCAAAATATTTTCTCTTGTTTTGCTCATAACTCTCTCAAAAATTGAATAGTTACCTGACGGAATTTTGTTGTTGACTATACAACATTAATGTCAGCACGAATATGATTGTAACTGGAATATTCTGTTACAAGTTGGTTTTTCGACATTAGTTCGAATTTTTCCTGAAAAGTCGTTTCATTCTGGTGCTATTCGTTCAAGAAAATGAAACAAAATTATGACTTTCATTTATGTTGAAACATTCACCTCTCGTTATTTCAATACAATATTAATATGACATTGCGTTATTTTTTCTACTTGTTACAAATCCAAATTAAATTAAATTAAACATAGTGTATAGATTTATAGTATTTATTGATCACTTTGACACTGTGGCATTGCCACTTCATCAGATAACGCTATACAGTATACAGATAAATTGATTTGGTGTCTTTGATCATCAATTGGTACATCTCAATTGCTTTTTTGTTCTACAGTACTTTCATAGACAAGCTCATCTTCTCTCGTGTGTTACTAATAGATATACTTGTGACCCGCTTGTATAATCCGAAAATCCATGGAGGAGATGGATGGTCCTTTCTTCTTCATGCTCATTTGATGCCAAAATTATTATTATATTTTTGGGAATTGCATACACAGTTATGATGTGAAAAAAAAATTATTCTAGAATTGGAGAACAAACATAGTAATGAATGAAATATATATATATATATGTATATGAGTATCCATATACTATTTGAATACTCAATGATTTAACAGAGTGTTCAAAATGATCATTAATTATTTTACATTTTGCAATAATTGTCCATTAAAGTATACGAGTGTATGAGTTTCCAAATATATGAAAATAACTTAATTAGTTAATTCATCAACAAGGTCTGACAAGGGACTCAGCCTGTCCCCCTGCTGAAAGTCGAATCGTGAAAACTTATACCTAGTCCCATTTCCTATCCAATATATAATCCAGAAGAGACTTTCACAGATGAAGTCCACTTATGAACTAATTAATAAGTTATAGATATATGATCCTATATCACGATATCCTATTTACAGAACGCTCAAATCTTTGTTAATTTACTAACAAATGTATCAGTCATTGTTCAATACAATAATCTTACTCAGTCAATAAATCTCGATTGTTTTGGGAAAGATTTTTAATTTTCTCCAAATTTTAGTAATAAACACTAGACATAAATAAAACTTGACGTTATCCAGACTCCTATGATGCGCCTTGAATGATAAGAACTACAAACTCAATGTTATCTTCAATTTCCAATTCTCCACAAAGATCATTCCACACTAAAACTACCCATCGCTCTGTTTTCATTGAATGACATTGATCGAAAACAGTAAACCCCGAAAAAAACTCATTCTGTTTTCATTACTGCAATAACTGGAATTCCGGAATTGTGAAGTTGAAAAAAAAACAAATTGAATGACCAGAGGCAGAACCCAACCATTGAAATCATTTAAAATTTAATTGAGGTCAATTCGAAACGTTCTTTTCGGAAACGCCACAAAATTCGGACAAAAATATTAGCGGGATAAAAATCCTGTAATTTTTTCATTTGAGAGTGGTGGAAAGTCGTATCTGAGAGCATGGAAAAACTTTTTGATAAACTAACTACCAGTAAACATTCGCCGAGTTTCGGTTCGTTTTATTTCACGCGAAGGTCAGCTATATGATTTCTTCGCAAGAAGGATTATTCGTTTTTGTGGAGTTCTGTTAGGTTATTAGTAATCGTAATAGTAATATTTATTGTTTGCAAATTTTTTTAACAAAAATTATCAATTTATTCATAAAGGATATCACAAATTTATCGGGATTTTCCTCTCCTGTTTACAGCAATCCAAAAATTCTTCCATATCATGCGGCTTGATTTCGATTAAAAAGATTTTGAAGCACATATTATACAGTGTATTATAGTGTGACAGTGTTAGTCTATATTAGGAGCTGATGTTTTTATCGACTCTTCTGTGCTGATCAGATTTTTGTGATTTTCAAAGAGTTACTTGTGGTCTCGCAGAAACTCCAGTCTGTGATATATTTATAAACCTGCCAGAGTTAGCAGACTGATTAAGCGAAAACTACCCTGCAAGACTGTCTATACTTCATTCTAATACCCTTATTACACTATGCCTTTTTTATGTCTATATTTGCGCCTATTTTCATAGCTATTTGTTGGTTGAATTTCCCCCCAAATGAGTGGCACTATTACACCGCGCTTTTTTCGCGCTTGTTCCAGGTAGTAATTTCAGAGCTGCAAACATGGAAGAAATTGACATATGTACCTCAAGTTCTTATTATGTTCATAAATTTTTAAAACAATACCATAGTGTTTTAAGAATGTCTGAAGAAACGTTTAATATGCTACTACATAGAGTGCAAATTCATATACAGAAAAAAGACAGTGTAATTCCAGAAAGCATTTCTCCAAAAACGAAATTAATAATTACTTTGCGATACTAGACTACTGGTAGAAACTTCATATCACTCGGAGATAGCCATCACATATTATCTGGCCTTCGTAATTTTAGTAAGTTTACATCCTCAGAGTAATATACATAAATTTATTATTGAATTTACGAAGGCTGCGATTCAAAGGATAGAATAAACTAGGTTATGATAAGACGTCAAGTCTGACAGATACATATTGTGTTGGTAGACATGAAATTTCGACAAAAAGGCTTGAAATCCCCACGATTCAGGGGGAACAAATAGAACCAGATCTATTTATTTTCAAGCCTGAAACAGTCTATAAAATAGTCCCGGGCGCATGCGTATTTCTTCAAAATTTCAGGCTGACAAATAGGCACGAAAAAGGCATAGTGTAATAAGGGTATAAGCATGGATCTAACCATCATTTTCTGCTTTATAAAATATATTCGTGTAGCATGTGAGCTATTACTCCAGAATGTTATAGAATAAGAGATGATAATTGAAAATCTGAGAAGTAAATGACTTTTTATGTTTCCAAGTCCACATGGTTTTTAAGTAGGTACATTGACTGTATATATCACCGAGTCTAGTTTTCTATGTATATATTCTATGAGTTTGATCCATTTAAGGATGGAATCGATAAATACTCCAAGAAATTTGGAAGACTCTAAGGCAGTCACTTCAGTTTCGACCTATGGTAATCCTTCGCGGTAATGTTACTCAAGATACATCTGTGTGGAACAAGACACACTCTGTTTTTGCACGCGTGTTCCATAAGGAACAGCGTGCAATCATTGTCCACAATGTTCTCCTTGGGTATCTCCTTGCGGAAGACTTGGGAGGGTCAGTATACAGGGTGAGTCTTTGACCACTGCATTGATTTTAACCAAAGATTCCTCTCATCAAATGAAACACTTTTTTCATTTACCATTTTTCCAGATTCGGCTCAGGTAAAAAGTTACAAGCGTTTAAAAATTTCACAATGTGCTAATACACTCCCGCATATAAATAATCTATGACATTGTTGGCGGACGAGAATAAGGCATGGTAACGTGGTTTACAGCTTGATTCGGGATTCCAACGCTCAGCGACGGATCCATAAAAGTAGTGAAATTTCTGGAGTTTACCATTTTAAAACATTCAATGAAGAATATCTCGAAAACGGTGCGTTTAAGGAGAAATGATGAACAATAATATAATGTTCTAAAACGATGGAATATTCTTGAAATGACTCGAAAAACTTTATATGCTTTCTTTATGCTAATTTCGTTTAGTTTTATGAATCCACGAGTCCATAACTAGAAAACCAGTAGAAGTAGAAAATAACTAATATTTGCAAAATATGTATCATAGTTGTAGGAAACTTTGCGCCAACATTCATTTTATTCGAAAAAAGGATGTCAAAGCTACAAAATAAAAACTGATTTTTTTCAAAATTTCAACAGCCTGTATCTTTTTACCTGAGCTGAATTTGGAAAAATGTTAAATGAAAAAAGTGTTTCATTTGATGAGAGGAATCTTTGCATGTAGATTGACTATATAATGAAAGAAAAGGGCAAAAAAGGCATTGATGTGGGGTCAATCTGCTTTGGTGCGCGTGCTATTAACATGATTATGATTATACTGACCCTCCCCAAGGAGATCCCTCAGAAGCTCCTAGGAGCTTGTGCAACTAAGGAAAGTCAGTTGCGTTCTTTTTCAACTTTGTTACTCTATCCTTATGGCAGCTTATGGCACTGTTAATTTTTGAACTGACAGTGAATGGTGTCCACTATCCTCTGGGTAGATCTCCGGCTCGCTCTATCCCCACTGAGCTTGAAGTACGCATAATTCAATTCAAATTAGCCAACGTGAACACGCGCGCCAAAGATTACTGACTTCACGTCAGTGCTTTTTTATATTTTGTAATATTAAAAGACAAATGGTTCTCTTTGCACGATTTTTGGCGCTCTTGTTCCTCGGAACAGAGTGCTTATCAATTTGCCAAATGGCTGTAATTTTCGAATCTTTGGAGTAAAATGGCTATAACGATTTGGTTCGACCCACTGATCAAGAATCCGTGGTCAAAATCGATTCTGTCTGGCTGGCCAGCCGTAGACACGATAACTCTCGAACCGAATGAGCTAAGACAGTTGAAATTTTCAGAGTAGGTTTGGGAGATAAATATCTGGGTTAAGTTCGTTATTGAGCAAAATTGGCTTGATGGTTTCGGAGTTACGAAAAAAAAATATTTTTACATTACAAATTTCAAATTTAATTTTTCTTAACTCTGGCAAATTAATACACCTGGAGATAGGATTTTTCATCATTTCAATATTAAATCGTAGCTCTATAATTTCACAGAATGCTGTAATCGAAAATAACGTCCATATCTATTAATGTCTTGATCTGTGTTCATACATGTCATCATTGTCATCTCATCTACAGATAAGAGATGTGTCAGACATAGTATGATTGAATGCAAAGTAAACAATGAAATAACCTCAGCTATCTTGGATAATCCAGATGATGATGGAAATATATACTTTGGTAAGTTAATCAAATTGCGTTCAGAATATCTCAAGTAAAAACAAAACTGGTATATTGGCTATGTTTCAATTGATATAATATACCAAATTATTTTCATAGTAGATTGGAGGAATAAGTTCGTTATTAGCTAGAATTGGTCTGGTGGTTTCGGGTTAATAATTTTTGAATTTAATTTATTTTGTGATGCAGATCATAATAATCCATTGATATAAACGCGATAATTTTCGAAAGAATGATCTTTGAAATTTGCGGGTAGGTTTGATGTCAAAATGTCGAGTTCATGAATTGGCAAATTCTCTCAAAGATTTTGAAATGGTATTTTCGAAATATTTTCAAAATTTCAGATCCGATCGAATTGAAAATCAATATTCAGATGTAGAATCACTAGAATGGCTCATACAGAATTTCGTGAGAATCGAAGAATAAAAAAAAAATTTATATTTCTGGAAATTATCGACAGAAGTTGCCGAAATTTAGTCTTCATAAAATGCAACGATAATAATATATGACAAAAATCAACTATGTCCCTTATTTTTCATGACAGAAAATATGTTTTTTCCTGGAAAAAACATAACTCAATGATGGTATCTCAGCAAACGATTTATTCTTTGTTTCGAATTAGATTTGATTAATATTATTTTTGGGTCACTGAAAATTATCATTAGACGACATTACTCTGGCGGATTCAGTAAACTGGATAAAAAATCTATATATTTGTATTAAAATGTGAGTATTCCAGTATTTCCAATGCATTTGCGTTTTATTAGACTGCATATTTCGAAAATATCGCCAATAAGTTTGTTTAAGTTAAATAAGTGATTAATCCAAAATCTTACCTCTTCTGAGGGACATACACTGGAGAGCCATATTGAGGTCCTGGTCCAGATTCCTGATAGGGATAGCCTGTATCTATCTCCCTCCTGTTAGCCTTCAGACCTGCAGGCACGTTAGAATTCAAATTTTTCGTTTCCTGATAAGCCTTCAAGAAGGAATCAGCTTCGTTTTTTCTCTCTTGTACCGCATCTTCCGCGCTAGTCACTATTGCAAGATGCAGAATCACTGTCGTGAACACAATACACTTCATTTTCGTCTATGGTCTTCATTCAGTCAATTACAAATGAAAACTGATGTGATTCGGATATCCTTTTTACCCACTGCCCTTATATTTTTTTAGGATTCGATTAGTATTCCATTCGCTTCTAAACTACTTGATCAGTATATCGGTATGCAGAGTGCAGCCGAACATATGAATTATTTGGCCGGCGTATGGTCAACATTAAATGGAATGAATTCTTCGGTACAAATGATCTCACATTTGACATCTATTCTTTGAGTGTCCTCATTGAATCATTTTTTCTTGAAGAATTCGGCAATTCTTCCGAAAGTGAATTAAATAAGTATGTATCTCATGTCTTGCTCATTGTATTCAAGTGTCTAACGTACACGTTATCTATCTCAATTTGGTACAGAATATGAAGTATACCAATCACTACAGAACAGAAGAGCTAAGAGCTCGGCATTTTCCATTGATCATAATTAGAATAAAAGAGTAGCATACAGATATTCTACAGTCATTATATTGATAGTATGTGGGCACAGTAATTTGACAGGCAATTACCTTTACCTGGCAAAAAATATAATTCTGAACTACAATAGGTACATATAAAATAATTTCTCGTAATTGGTACATAAAACCTCACAATCAGTATACTAAGTCTTAGGTCACAACCGGTATGAAGGTAGGTAGATCACAATCGGTACCAAAATATGTCACAATCGGTATAAAAAAATTGGTTCAAGCCCTGTGGACAGGAGCTTTTTGGCGCTCTTGTTCAAACAGACAAATTATATCTCCGAAAGTATTGATTTCTCAGAGTTGGGAATTATATCAATGGATTCTTATGATAGAACTGCATAATTACATTTAAAAAAAATGTCGTTTAAAAAAAAAGCTTCAAAAATTATCATTTGAAAAAAAAATTGGATCAAGCACTGACGTGAAGTTAGAAGCTTTTGCGCGTATGTTCTATTGTCCATTCTTCTGTATTGGACACCCTTAATCGAATTTACCATGGTAAATTATGTTGTCCATTCTCCTGTATTGGACCCTCTTAATTCGAATTTACCATGGTAAATTCGAATTAAGTGTCCAATACAGGAGAATGGACAACATAATTTACCATGGTAAATTCGATTAAGGGTGTCCAATACAGAAGAATGGACAGTAGAACATACGCTTCTGACTTCACGTCAGTGCTTGAACCAATTTTCTAGGGGTGCGGTTCTTAAAATTTTTTTTTTCGTCATTTTTTTCAAATTTTCTAGGAGTACGGTTCTTACAAAATTTTAAAAACGTCTTTATGTTGATTTTCTACTACTAGTTACCAAGCTTCAATTCGATCGAATATTTATTTTTTGAGTTATCTAGGAAATAATATTCCAGGTGGGTATAACTCGGAAACCGTTAGACCGATTATGCCCAGACCGAACTCAACTCTCCCTTTCGGATAAGCCACCTACCCTGAAAATTGCAAGTCCCTATCTCCTTTCGTTCGAAAGTTATCGAGGCAACGGTCACCCATCTACTGAACTCACACAAGAATGCTCGAATCTCCAACAATATTTAACCGATCGTATTAAAACTTGAAACTTGGCAGTAGAGTTAGGTTATGAAGGCTCTTGCAAAATTTCAGCAATTTCAAACGAATAGTTACTGATATATAGAATTTTTTTTGATTTATTAAAAATTTTCTACAAATGCTATCCTCACCAAATTTTGCAAACATTTTGCGTTGGCATTCTACAACTAGTAACTATGTTTGAATTCAATCGGTTCAGTATTTTTCGAGTTAATGAGGAACAAAAAACCACCAAATTTCAGAAAATTTCAGATGGCTATAACTCAAAAACCGTTTGGCCGATTATGCTCATAAACAAACTGAAACGCCGCGTTCTGGTGCACATCCTAACCTGAAAATTTCAAGCCGCTATCTCATTCCGTTCTCAAATTATCGTGACAACAAAAATATTTTTTAATAATTTTTTTTTAAATTTTCTAGCCATACGATTCGCACAAAATGTCACAAACGTGCTTAGGTTCATATTCTACAACTACCGACCAAGTTTCAGTTCGATCGGCTTTATATTGGTTGAAAACAAAATTATTACTCGGAAACCACTGGGCCGATTATGCCCATTAACGAACTTGTCCGTCGTATTGGGATGCGTCACCTACCCTGAAAATTTCAAGTCGCTAGCTCTTTTCGTTCTCAAGTTATCGTGGCAACGGCCGGACGGCCGGTCGGGCAGAATCAAATTTGACCTCGAATTCTTTAATGGGGAGTCGAACCAAATCGTTTGAGACCATTTTCGTCAAAAAATTCGAAAGTTACAGACATTTGGGCAAAACTATAACGCGATGTTCCCCAGAACAAACGCGCAAAAACATAGAAGTACGATTCGTTATTGAAATTTCGAAAAATCATATCTCCGAAAGTATTAGCTTCTTAGAGTTGAATATTATATCAATGAATTTTTATGGTCAAACTGCATCTTAAAAAAAATTGAATTTGAAATTTGTAACTTAAAAAAAAATTATTTTTTTTCGTTACTCCGAAACCATCCGTCCTATTTTGCCCAATAACAAACTTTACCGAGATATTTATCTCCCAAATCTACTCTGTAAATTTCAATTGCCTAGCTTATAGTGTTCGAGAGTTATTGTAGAAAAAAAATTCAAAAATAACAAAAACATTTTTTTACTCTTTACGGCAACCCTATCAATAATAAACTTCGCATGCGTATAAAGGTCATTATTCTACAATTTGATGCAAAATTTCAGATAGATCGAGTGATCAGTTTCGGAAATATTCATAAAAAAAGTTTTCACTGAAAATGGCCATAACTCCGAAACCGCTTGGTGGATTTCGCCCGTTAACGAACTCATCTGAGATATTTATGCTCTAAACCTGCCCTGCAAATTTCAATCCTCTAACTGCTTACGTTCGAGAGTTATCGTGTTAACGGACGGCCAGAATTGATTTCGACCTCAGATTCTTGATCAGTGAGTCAAACCAAATCGTTTGAGACCATTTTCAGCCAAAAATTCGAAAATAACAGACATTTGGACAAATTCCGAGGAACAAGAGCGCCAATATGTCGCAATCAGTATAAACATATGTCGCAATCGGTATTAGTGATCATAGGTATATAGTAGTTAGGTTATACATAATTGAAACTTTCTATCATTCGCAATTCTTATTTTCAATTATTCACGATGATAATTCAACTAAATTGCTCAGATTAATAATCTTATGAATTGCTTCACTTTCATTCGCCAGCATACGTTTTTAGTTTATTTCAGTTTATATGTACCTAACTATGAAGAGGTACTTGAAGGAGTTTTATTCTGGAGTACCTAAAAATGTAGGTCCTGTGGTAGAAATTTCTTACTTCTACACTTTTCATGAATTATCAGGGTCAAAATTGATTGAATGGCCATAACTTCTCTTCTTTTTTGACTTAGTGTGATATATACAGGGTGGTCCAGATCTTAACCAAAAAATTTTAACCACGTATTCTACGTCAAAATTAAGCCCTAGTTTGTGTGTAAAAGTGTAAAAGTTATTAATAAAAAACATTTTTTTCCTATAATTTTAACACCCTGTATCTCGGAGAGGAAGCATTTCTCGACATATTACATATGAAAAACTAGGGCTTATTTTTGACGTAGAATACGTGGTTAAAATTTCTTGGTTAAGATCTGGACCACCCTGTATATCTCTTTTTTTATTGTATGAAGTAAATTTTGTTATTGTCATGTATATTTTATTATGGCAATAGATCTAAGTAATCATTAAAGGATACTCTGGGAGGTATATTCATTATTAAATGGTTTCTTTCTGGGTTTTATCTCCCAAACTCTGGAGAATATCTATAAAATGAAAAAAAATATTTTGTTAAATGCTTCTGCGATAGAAACACAAGATATTTGTCAAAAGCATGTACAGAACAAAGTTGCCTAACAAACAATAACGAAATAACATCAGCGATAAAACTACTATTTCGTAACTAGATCAGTCTCCTTCGTCAGACACCAACATTGTTCTATACATTGCTTCTGATAAATATATTGTGTTTCTCACGCAGAAGCAATTCACAAAATAATAATTTTTTTTTCTTTTATACATATTTTTCAGAGTTTGGGAGGGAAAACCCAGAAAGGAACTATTTAATAACTAGTCAATATTCTATCTAAGATCTACCCAACTATAAGTTGGTAATCCTAGGCTACATGACGCAAAGGGCAGATATCCATTTTTTTCCTTATTCAAGATGAGCAGATTATATTTGAACCATTCCATAATTGCTGATGAGTCTGTTTCACTTCTGCAATATAGTTCATCCTGAGTATTTCCCCTAATATATTTATCGGGATGTCGTCCTCAAACCCAATCATTTTTCCACTAATTCGTAACTTGAATAGGCTGTTTACGAATATGAAAACAATGGTTCGAGAAAAGTACCTTGCAGAACTCCACAAGTAAATGCCATTTATTTCTACTATCTGTTATCGGTTTGACAGCTAACTGTAGTTGTATGCAATGTCAAGAAGACATTATTTGAAAGTGTATCTATAATAGGTGTTTTTAATAGAGGTGTAACAATTCTCTATTTAAATGAAACTGGAAAATTGAGGTATTGGGATGATATGTCTGCCAAATGCGCTATACATGTGACATTCAACCATGGAATTGGGTGTCATTCGTATAACCACAGCAGGCATGTTGACAGCGATCGCATAGTTTCAACCACTCAACAAAACGTGATTGTTGAGCAACGGTAAGATATAGAAGATTTTTCGCTTCATGTTTTACGGCTGACAATTTTCTTACTATACTATTGGGAAATGGTTGATACCGTTGATAATAATTAATTTATTGGCAGAACGCTCAGGTCTTGTTGATTAATTTTCGTACGAAACACAACGAACAAAAGTGTACAGTGCATCCCAAACTCGGTGTCCCCTTTTTCATGACAAATGCAAAGGTGCTTTCAGTTTTTTGATACAGGTTAAACTTTGAAAGTTACAATGTGATTAAGAAATTATTGCGTTTTAGGGGATACTGGGTATCTCGATAACCTCTTACGATATTTTCAAGATGAAAACTGTCTCTGATAGATATTTTCACGTAAAATTCATTGGTGTACCTAAAAATTTTTTTGGGCTATCGTTTATGAGTTATAACTCAAACTTACAGTTTTTTTAATAGGACACCCTATATTTTATTCCACCATTATATTGCATATTTTTTTTTTATTGAAATAGTATATAATTCTTGATATTTAAAAATAATTTTCAAAATTAAATCTCGAATCTTATACTTAAATTAATTTTATTTCAACTACAAGAAATAAACTGGAACATAACAACAATAATAATTCTAACTATCCTCAACAAGAAATATTGTGACCTAAACATTCAAAGAAATGGTTCAAAACCACCTTCTCCTCAAATGATTAATGACGTTAGCATAGTGCGGAGCTCTATTTTGGCGAAATGCTTCCGCTTAACCTTGCCGTAATTCTTTCACCGTGTTACAGCTTTGCTGGTATATTTCATCTTTTAATAATTCCCACAGAAAAAGTCTAATATTGACTAGTCAAGAGAACGAGGTGGCCAGTGAAACGGACCATGTGTATCTATATACAGGGTGTTTCCTAAACATGCGGCAAAAATTCAGGGGGTTGTTCCTTGGACTATTTTAAGCATGTTTTGTCCTTGGATGATTTTTGAAAAACCTCTTTGTTTCGAAGATACAGGGCGAACAACATTTTTCATATTTTTAAAATTAATAATAGTTTAAATAAAAATGCGTACCGCACTGTGTTTACTAAGTAGGTACAATTTATTTTTAAATTTGTTTAACAACATTCCAATTACTAAAAACGGCCAGTTTTTTGACTAAAAATTGATAAGTGCAGATGGTAAAGGAATACAGATTAAACACGGTTTTCATTTGAATTCGTTTTGTGATGTATTAGCAATTAACATTTTATCTTTGACTATTATGAATCGCTATACAAACGCCGAGATGACTGACATGCATTTCATTTATGGACTTGCTGATGGAAATTCATTAAAAGCTAGGAGGTTGTACATTGAACGATTTCCTGGGCGTAATATTCCTGACAGAAAATTGTTTCAAAATATTCATCAACGTCTGCATGAAACAGGCGCATTGAAAAAAATGGGGGGACCAGGAAAACCAAACACAGTAAGAACGGTGGAACTGGAAGAGAATGTGCTGGACATGATCGAAGAAGACCCTAGTACTTCTACTCGAAAAATTTCCAATACTTTGAATGTGAGTAATAAGACTGTTTGGAAAATTCTTAAAGACAATTTGTTATACCCATACCATATGAAACGCGTTCAGGCACTTATTCCTACTGATTTTCCCCCACGTATTGCATTTTGTCAATGGCTTTTAACCACATTAGTTCAAATTCCTCAATTACTGACGCTGATTCTTTTTACCGATGAAGCGAATTTCTCAAGAAATGCAATAAGAAATTTTCATAACAACCATGTATGGGCCGACGAAAATCCACATGAGGTAATTGAAGATCGTTTTCAACATCAGTTCTCATTGAATGTTTGGGTTGGTATTGTGGGTGACTGCCTAATAGGGCCGATATTTTTACCAGAAAGACTTACCGGGGACGTGTATCGCAACTTTTTAGAACAAACGTTACCTCTGTTTTTGGAGGATGTACCATTGGCAATAAGACATGCAATGTGGTTTATGCACGATGGTGCACCAGCGCATTTTAGTTTGGTTGCTCGTGAGTTTTTAACATTAACATACGGAGATCGCTGGATTGGAAGAGGTGGACCTCATTTATGGCCTGCTCGTTCCCCGGACTTAAACCCCTTAGATTATTTCCTATGGGGCCATCTAAAATCATTAGTTTATACCACTCCAGTAGAAAATGTGGAAGACTTGCGAAATCGGATCATTGCTGGGTGTAACTTAATAAGAAATGATCCTGGTGTTTTTGAAAGGGTTCGGCAGTCAATGAGGAGAAGATTGGATGCTTGTATGCTGGGTAGAGGTGGTCATTTTCAACAGTTTTTGTAGGTTGAGTTGAATTTTCATGTAATTTTTCATAATAAAATGTTATTATCCAAAATTTTGTTTCCCCTATATCTTCGAAACAAATAGGTTTTTCAAAAATCATCAAAGGACAAAATATTCTTAGAATAGTCCAAGGAACAACCCCCTGAATTTTTGCCGCATGTTTAGGAAACACCCTGTATATTGGGCCAAAAGTCTGCTCCAAAAACTCACGCACAAAAACAGCATTATGAGCAGGTGCCCTATCCTGCTGAAAATATACTGTTTCTATGTTGAAATCTTCACTTTGGGGCGAGGTTTAGTAAAGGCACCATAATTAAGAATTTTATTTTTCAATTGAATTATTTCGCGAGTGAAATTGCTTTGAAATATTCTTGAACAAAGAAGATCACTGACTGTCAATGTCATAATTTCAACAATAGTGGAAGCACGTACCTTTGATTGATAAATGTTCAAATTCAAACTATGAAATTCAAATTTTAATTATCAAAATTATTTTCAGATATCAAGTGTTGTATATTGTTTCAATCAAAAAAAAATGCAATTTAATGGTGAAATAAAATATAGGGTGTCCCGTTAAAAAACTATAAGTTTGAGTTATAACTCAAAAACGAAACACAGAAAAATTTTTAGTATACGCCAATTCTACATAAAAATATCTATCAAAAACAGTTTTCATCCTGAAAATATCGTTAGAGGTTATCGAGATACACAGTATCCCCGAAAAAGCGATAATTTCAAAATCACCCTGTAACTTCCAAAGTTTAACATATAACAAAAAACTGAAAGCACGTTTGAATTATTCATGAAAAAGTAGACACTGAATTTCTAACTTAAAATTTTATATCTCCAACGGTTGCAGAAATACCCTTAGCGGACAGAGAATTTGGGATGCACTGTACGTTTCTCGCAGTAAAGAGGATTCTTCACGACTGACAGTGCTTATTAATTTTTCCTAACACCAATCGACACTTACCCGGTCCACCCCTGGATGGTCAGGTAGGTATTTATGACATCATTGTTATTTATAAGGGGTGAAGCCAACACTCGATATAAGATGGGACGAGCTATACCTTAAAGCGAATCATCAAAATTCCAGGAGGGTTACATAAAAGATATTCGATTTCAATGGTTTATGATGTGAAAAAATTGTTAAAAAACCCTGACGTGAATGCAGGAGATTTTGCACTTATGTTCTATTGTCTATTGACGGCTAACACACCCTCACGAAACACCGCATGAAGTCGAGTACGAATAAGGAAACGTTCGCTCGTGAATAATGCATTGGGCATCAACTGAATTAAAATTTCAATATGAAATAATTCCAAAAATACAAAGCTGATCGAGCTGAAATCCCATAATTTATTGTAAAATGGTTCTTTGAAGGTTAGTGCGAAATTTCCGAGAGATCATCCAGATAGGTAGTGAAATATAATTTTTTTTTTTAAGTTTTATCAAAGTCATCAGATTCTCACGAAATTTGCGTGTCGGCCTTCTACAACTAATTACCAAGTTGCAATTTTAACGGGTATGTGTATTTAGTTAATTAGGAAATAAAAACAAAACTACAGGCCGATTATGCCCATTAACGAACTTAACCGTCGCATTCTTTGAAAATTTCAAGTCGATATCCCAAGGGCGTAGCCAGAGGGGGGGTTTTGGGGGTTCAAACCCCCCCCGAAATGTAATTTTTTCCTAAAAACAAAAAAAATACTTGCTGCAGAAAGCGCCTGCCCTTATAAAGTCAATCACAAAAATTTCAAAACCCCCCCGAAATTAATTCCTATTTCTATTCTAGTTCTATTTATTTTCAAGCCTGAAAAAGTCTACAAAATGATCCCGGGCGCATGCGTATTTCCTCAAAATTTCAGGCGCAGTCAGTCAGGCTGACAAATAGGCACGAAAACGGCATAGTGTAATAAGGGTATTACATATTCCCATAATTTCAAACTATGTTCTTCCTATTTATTTATACTCTTTGGGTGTCTTCAAGGCACCGAATAACCGAACAAATTCAGATTATCCTACATTATTTCCCCTCTTGAAATAAATCAATATCTCCTTGGAATAGAAAATATTTATAGTATCGGCAAAATACTGCTATTAACACAAGGTGATACAAATCTGAACATTTTATTTAATTCAATGATAAACTCTAAATCATATCACTTTCAAACTATTTAAAGAACATATCAATAGACTTAACATTTACAAACAATATATACAATCTACAAGTTCTTGAGGTAATCGTCGAACAAGTACAAGGAAAGAGCATTATCCTGGCTTTCTGCAAGCATCTTCGACAAATCTGCAATATGTCCAGAAAGATCCCTGATCTTGTCGGCGCTCTTCTCAACGAATTCCTCCTCGATGTAGTGGGAAATTTCAGGATCGTGACTTTGTTCAAGCTTCCTGATGGCACGTTCGTGGATGGTGTAAGCATCAGCCATGAGACCCTTCTCCATATCCAGAGCCTTGGCCAAGCTCTCAATTTCGTACAATTCGTAATTGGCGGATGTTGTAGGAATAGGAGCTTTCATGTTGACTTTTCCTCCGCGCTTGGTGATGTGTTTCATCAATTCGATGCTGTTCTCCCATTTGGAGTCTGAGTAACCCCTGAAAAGCTTGTGGAAACCTTCTCTGTTCATGTCAAAGTTAGCGAAATGAGTAGACATGAGGAGGTATTCGAAGGATCTGATTATGTGAGTAAGGGCGAATCTGTTGAGGTCCTCCTCGAGATGGCTGATGGCTCCATAACGAGAGTTACAGGAGGCCTCCTGGTTCAGTTTGGCTGCAAAAAAAATGGAGGAATTACAACATGAAGAATAAATTCGTATATTGCCAAAAAAATCAATCTATTTATTCCACTATGATAGAAAGACAAGGGACAAGTCATTTTACTGACGTTATTGTTACGATTTATCTATGACTTTTTCGCGCTTTTTCCCATGAACAGAGTGCCTATCACTTTGCCCAAATTTGTGTAATTTTCGAATTTTTGTCCGAAAATGTAATGACACGTAGTTTGAACTAACTGATTAATTTGAGTTATGTCCTGCAAGCCGTCCGTTGCTAAGATAACTTTCGAACTAAAAGAGATATTAACTTGTCATTTTCAGGGTAGGTCGAACAAATCTCATTATGCATTTTGAATTGATAGAATTAGAAATGTCATGTCTGTGGTCATGTCATTTTTGTAAGGGAAGGGCAATTTGTTCGAAAGATGATTTTAAAATGATATTCAATACCTATCGCGGGTCAAGAAGAGTTGAATATGGTACTTATCGACCAATTTTAAAGATTTTTTCCCATCTATGTAGGTTTGATTGGAATTTAAACGATATTTTTATCCAGATATATTATATTAGGGTAACCAAGATTTGAGATTTTGCCGAAATCGGAAATGTTCTATATAATATAAAACAACAAACAATGAAAATGTGTGATTAACTTATGATCTTCATGAATTTTCCAGATTATTACCGATTCACTAAGAAAAGGTTCAAAATTCTCAAATGTCAGTTTTGGAGGATGTTGGACTGCAGTTATTTAGATGTATTTATAACGATATTTAAAATTTTATAGTGATACGATCCTACAAATTTTCGCAAGAATTTTCGCGTTGGCATTCTACAACCAATATCGATGTATGAATTAGATCCGTTTTGTATTTTTCGAGTTATTGAGGAAATAACAACCAAATTTCAGATGGGTGTAACTCCAAAACCGTTTGGCCTATTATGCCTATAGGCAAACTCAAATGTCGCATTCAGATGCACAACCTAACCTGAAAATTTCAAGTCGCTATATAATATTTTTTAATAATTTTTTAAAAAATTTCTTGTGACACGATTCCCACAAAATTTCACAATCGTCCTTAGGTTTGTATTCTACAACTACTCACAAGTGTCAATTTGATCGGATTCGTATTTGTTGAAAATAAAATTATCACTCGGAAACCCTTGGGCCGATTATGCCCATTAACGAACTTGTCCGTCGTATTGGGTGCGCCACCTAACCTGAACATTTCAAGTCGCTATCTCTTTCCATTCTCAAGTTATAGTGACAGAATCAAATTTTACATCGAATTCTTCATCGGGGAGTCGAACCCAATCGCTTATGAGACCATTTTCGGCAAAAATTCGAAAATTACAGACACTTGGACAAATTGATAACGCGATGTTCCCCAGAACATACGGGCAAAAAGAATCAAATACAGGGTTTTCCAATAAGAGGTGTTATTTTGAATAGCCCGCTATTTCGGTAGATGTCACTTTTGAAGCTGTCATTTTTTGACATTTGACAAGTAGAAACTACGCCATTAATAAAAATGGAACGATACACGCTTCAAGAACGCATTGAAATTATTGAAATTCACTATAAAAATGGTGAAAATTTGGCAGAGACGGTTCGTAAAACTCCTTGTCGGCCCGCAATAAATAAATTGGTGGAAAAATTTGAACTGTTGGGACAAGTTAGTTATGTGAATAATAAAACCCGTGCACGTCGCTCAAGAACAGCCGAGAATATTGCTGCTGTAGCCGAAAGTGTTGAAGAAAACCCAGGTTTGTCCATTCCTCGTCGTTCTTTGGAATTAGGCATTCCACAAACGTCATTACACCGTATTTTGCATAAAGATTTGGGTCTTAAGGTTTATAAAGTTCAGTTAACACAAGAACTCAAGCCGGCCGATCATCAACAACGTCGTGTCTTCGCTGATTGGGTCGTTGAAATGCATGAAAATGATCCGGAATTCCATCGAAAAATCATCTTGAGTGATGAGGCCCATTTTCACCTCGGTGGCTTCGTCAACAAGCAAAATTGTCACATCTGGGGCTCGGAAAACCCAAGAGTTATTATTGAAAAGCCTCTCTATCCTCAACGTGTGACTGTTAGGTGCGGTTTATGGTCCGGCGGAGTCATTGGACTTTACTTTTTCGAAAATGAGGCTGGAGCAACAGTTACGGTGAATGTATTACGCTATCGAGAGATGATTAATGATTTTTTATGGCCGGAATTGGATGGTATTGATCTGGACAACGCTTACTTTCAACAAGACGGCGCTACGTGCCACACAAGCAACGAAACCATTGATATTTTTCGGGAAAAGTTTCCGGACCGTGTTATCTCTCGAAGAGGTGATCACAATTGGCCACCGAGATCTTGTGATTTAACACCTTGCGACTTCTTTCTTTGGGACCACGTGAAAGAGAAGGTCTACGCCAATAGCCCAGCGTCGATTCAAGACCTCAAAGATGGAATTCGTGAGGCTATCGAGGACATAGGGCAGCCACTTGCGATTTGGTTATGGAAAATTTCATTAAAAGGATATGGTCCTATAAGCGTGGTCGTGGTGTTCATTTGCCTGATGTTATTTTCCAGTATTAACGGCATAGCTTCTTCTTTATAATGAAATAAAAATCCGATCATTTATATTGAAAAATGGCATTTTTCTTTGAATATCAAAATAACACCTCTTATTGGAAAACCCTTTAGATATATGGGACGTATTATGATAAATTGAAACAAATATTTTCAGATCAGAGATGCTCTGTATTAGTTTCTTTTATTCTCTGCTGCATGAAGGTTTTGATAATTGCAAAATTCAGTTGAGATATTTAAGCGCAATACTGGTCGAAATGCCTGATATGATATATTGGACGTATTCTAACAAATTGGAATTCTTGGAACATAGTTCTATGTTCTAAGGTTAAATTCAATATTAACCTGCACCACTCATAGAAGATTCACGATTTCAATTAATTAAATTCTTGTTAGTGTTGGACTTATATCGCAGATAAGTGAAACAGTGGTGGTAAATTGGCTCAAAAAATAGATCGTTGCCAGGGACGGCCGAAGCCAAATTTTGGGGGGGGGGGTCATCGAAAATTTTCCAAGTGTGTATTGAAGTATTACACAACCGAAGATAGGGGGGATCAATTAAATTATCCAACTGCTTCTCAGAATTTTTCCAACTTCTACGAAATTTTCCCAACTGCTTTGAAATTTTTCCAACTATGTACTACGAAATTGTTCCTCCTTCTTCGAAATTTTTCCAACTACTTAGAAATTTTTCCGCTTGCTGTGAAAATTTTCCAACTGCTTCGAAATTTTTCCAACTGCTTCGAAAGTGTTCCAACCTCGGTTCCAACCGCTTCGAAATTTTGCCTACTACTTAGAAATTTTTCCAACTGCTTTGAAAATTTGCCAACTTCGGTCAACATTAGGACCCTTAAGCCCGTTCCTGAAGATCAAAACTCGTTTTCCGAAATTGAAACATATCTATTTTTAATATTAAACGAGAGGAGCAAACTGCGTACTTCCATATTTATGTTGCTTAATTCAATAGAAATAAAAGCTTCTTAAAATGCCGCTCGACAGTGAGAAACAGGTCAAATTGGTACCAGATGGTTTATTTTATGAGTACCCGCTTTGGGATAACGCAAAAGAAAATAAATATTATTTTTCGCCGGCTACACACATTGTACCGAAAACTATTGAATATTGTGTTTACGGCAACAAGAATGTGTACAAGGGTATATATGGTGTTATTCCATGTTATCCGGTCCCTATTATCTGCGTGCTTTGCATTTATCCGATCAGGTGGTCAAATTCCTTCACATTTTATGACAATTTTTTCGGAATATTCCAACTCCATTGAAATTTTTCCAACTGCTTCGAAATTTTTTCCAACTCCTTCGAAATTTTTCAAAAATTTGCCAACTCCGTTCAACATTGGGGGGGGGGGGGACGTCCCCCCCTCGTGGTTAGGCAAAAAGTTTCTTCTCGCTAAGATAAAAAAAGGGGGAAGCTGTGGCAGAAGCTTTGGCGGTCTTGTTCAAACTGTGACAAATCATATCTCGGAAAGTATTGGTATCTGAGAATTGGGAATGAGGAGGATTATTGTGATAGAACTGCATCATAAAAAAAATGTAATTTAAAAACTTTGATAAATCATATCTTTTCCTTCCTTGTACTTCCTGAACGGAAATTGTGGAATAAACTACGATGAGTTTGAACAAATACTCCATGAGCGTATTCATTCAAATATACACAAAGGAATTAGTATAAACGACAACAATCCAGAACTCGGGGATTAACGATAAGCGAAAAATTCTGACTAAAAACGATAAGAGTGATGCATCTTCCATTTGTATAAACATTAATTGAACAAAATGAACAAGTATAATTATATTTCTTGGCATCAACATTTTTCATTCTCAAAATATTTCACAGACGCAATACATTTTGGAAAGCACGTAGTATTTATTCATGGCTGCGGTTAATAAATACTCATGTCATTGTTAGATGTATTTACAATTGAAATTGGCGATTGCAAATAATAAAGTTTTCAATCTTGATGTCATGTTGTGGTATATGAAGATTTAAATTTAAATGAATTAAATATGGCTAATATCCCATACGAGTAACGATAAATTATGAATCGAAAATTTTAATCATTTTGGCGCTCTTGTTCGGAACAGAGTGCTTATCAATTTGCCCAAATGTCTGTAATTTTCGAATTTTTGGATGACAAAAAAGCATTGAAGCATTGTAGCTCTTTTTGGCGCTCTAGTTCCTAGGAACTGAGTGCTTATCAATTTGCCCAAATGTCTGTAATTTTCGAATTTTTCGATGAAAATGCTCTTAAACGATTTGGTTCGACTCACTGATCAAGAATTCGTGGTCGAAATTCATTCTGTCCGGCCGTCCGGCCGTAGGCACGATAACCTCCGAACGGAATGAGCTAGACAGTTGAAATTTTCAGAGTAGGTTTGGGAGATAAATATCTCGGCTAAGTTCGTTATTGGGCAAAATCGGACAGATGGTTTCGGAGTACCAAAAACAAATTTTTTTTTACAAGGCAAATTCCAAATTAAATTTTTTTCAATAAGCTGTTTTACCATAAGAATCCAATGATATCATTTTTAACTCTAACAAGCTAATACTTTCGGAGATATGATTTTTCAAAATTTCAATAATAAATCGTATTTCAACGTTGTCACAGAATGATATTATTCTATGTATGAACTGTCATAATGTCAAATGATGTTCCTGAGACATGACATTATCTAATCAATCGAAGAATTGTGAGCGAAGTGATAAAAATCTCAGTTGTTTGCTCCGAAATTAAGTTTTCTCAGAAAATTCTTACATTTCGGAACGGAACATGAAGTAAGAGATCTGAGAGTAGTGAGACTGCTTTTCATCCATAGACATAGATATAACTCTCGAACGGAATGAGGTAGGTAGTTGAAATTTTCAGAGTTGTTTAGGGAGATGAATATCTCAGTTGAGTTCGTTATTGGGCAAAATTGGCCAGATTTAATTTGATTTCTTCCATGGTGCAGTTCTCATTCTCATGATTGCTCATTTAATCTTGATAAATAAACTATTATTTAAATTGAATTTCCTTTATGATGCAGTTCTATCATATGAATACATTGATATAATTCCCAACTCTGAGAAACCAATACTTTTGGAGATATAATTTGTCTGTTTGAACTAGAGCGCCAGAAAGCTCCTGTCCACAGGGCTTGAACCCATTTTTTTAAAGATAATTTTTGAAGCATTTTTTTTAAACGACACTCTTTTTAAATTCAATTTCTTTCATGATGCAGTTCTATCATAGGAATCCATTGATATAATTCCCAACTCTGAGAAACCAATACTTTCGGAGATATAATTTGTCATTTTGAACAAAAGCTCCTGTCCACGGGGCTTGAACCAATTTTTTTTTAAATCTTTTAGTACCTATCACATTTTTCTAATTTTTGTCGTCTTGTTTAAAAGGCATAAACTATTATGATTACTTTCAACAACTAGATTATGGATGAAATCATATAGGTAGTGATCATTTAAACCCAATCGATGAATTTTTGTGTTTTGCTGGATTCGATTATTTTTTGTTATTTTATCAACATTGAACTTTTTTAACGATTCATGTCAATTGCGCATTGCGCACCATAGGTAAGTGTGAGAGTAGGAATAATGGAAATCTGCAATGATTCCGGCAATGGGTCAATGACAGTGCAATAAAAATATAAAAAATCATACTCACATTGTTTATTGATGTTTGGTCTGCATGCATCTTGGGTAGGCGTCAGACATTCTTGAGAATTCACTTGAGCGACTATCCCCAAAGAGCAGACGACGAACAAAAGGGTGTAAGCAAACATTTTCATGATCCCTGAAACACAAAGTTAAAACATTCGGATTCGACAGATTCTACGAAAATATTGAGCAAAGTTTCGTACCTGGTATCTCGCCAGCGTAATCACGAATAATTAAATAGGAACAAAATATTTGGTATCGTAAATAACCTCTAGCTTCTAGCAGCTATCATCATACTGCGTAATGGATGTAGGCAAGCAAAATTGGCCTTTAGCAGCGTGCGCGTCGATCGGTTTCTGCGTTTTGCGCCTTGCGCCTTCCAATGACAAAGCAAAGATAACAAGAATGAAATAGTCCATGTTGAGTTGAGACTGTTGAGAGAGTTAAACCTAGTACAAGGTACATTATTCAAAAGTTTCATGCTTTATCTTTTGTGAATGATAGTGGTGTACCACTGCAGTGAATCTAATTGTCAATTGAATCGAGACATCACCTTCTACACCAGTGTGTGTAAAGGCGATCGAGCGTGCTTTCATCTACCTGTTTTCGAGAACCTTTCTAACTCAAAACTTTTCCGAATCATCTTCATTTAAATACCAAAATGAAATTCTTCACAGTTTTTGCTTTCGTCGCTTTTGTGATCTGCGCTGCCAGTGGTCAGCACTGTGAGTATTATTATACATATTTATAACTACCTATCGATTTTTTGTAGGATCGGTGGTTGTTTTTTGTTATTTTTTCTAGTTTCCATGGTACTGAAATGTATTCTATTACGAGTTCGATTTGACGTTCCTGAATTATTTCCGGTTGAAATAAATATTTTCGATTTTAGTTCCTCGACATCCCACTAGAGGGTCGATTTCAGTAATGGATACATTAACCGAAATATTTGAATGTGGCAAAATACCTATAGAATAAGAACTTTGTCAACTTATGGACAAGCGTCAAATATCTTCAGTTGATCCAATTTACAGTTCGCTTGAAAATAATCTGGAAATTATCTGCTTATTATAGAAAATCA
This sequence comes from Halyzia sedecimguttata, assembly GCA_937662695.2. Lineage (NCBI taxonomy): Eukaryota > Metazoa > Arthropoda > Insecta > Coleoptera > Coccinellidae > Halyzia > Halyzia sedecimguttata. The sequence goes on from OW569417.2 coordinate 36,263,993, forward strand.
TTATCAATATTTTAATGTCATTTGAGACTTTTTACCCCTGAAGAAGCAACTCTGAGAATTATACAAAATAATTTGACTGAAAAGGAATGAAATAGTCCAAACAAAACTATTCTACTCCATAACATGATTGTTCGGACTGCACAAGAAACCAAACCACTCATAGCCTACTCTATCTGAATAGAGTAGGATATGAACCACTGCATTCAATGCGATGTTTATGAGATGTTTGTCAGATCATCTGGTATACAATTTTCAGTAGCGGTCAACTATTCAGATCCATTATCTAAAAGAACAATAGTGCTGAATAGTTCGCCGCTTTTGAATATTTTTAGATAACGATAACCAGACCTTCCTAGAAATCCTAGAGAACCGTAATTTGAAATTCCCACATGTTCTACACACCCTGGTTGAACGTTATCTCAGAGTAATAAAAAACATTTATTACTATAAGGGCCTGTTTCACCACTTGCTGATAAGCTGCTATGGACTTTGGGGGATTTCTTGACTGAAATCTGATTTTAACAATACGTAACTTATTTACCGACATAATTAGAGAAATCTCTCTTGTGAAAATCGCTGAAAGCAGGCAAAGTCTTGAAAAAAGAAGATTCAATTCATAAATACATCCATTATAAAATTAGGTAGAAAATATTCTAATCAAATAACAATTAATCAAGTAGGTACAATAAAAATTTTACCTGCAAGAACAACAACCCAATCTATTGAAAGCGATCCCTTATATTCGTAGCAGGGGAATTGGTTCAATGATCAGTATAAAAACCGTTTTCAAGAGTCGAAATAATTTGAGGTATTTATTAACAAAGACAAAACCGATTAAGGAAAAAAATTTTTCAAAAAACTGCGTATACAATTTTCCTTGCATTTGTGGTAAATCGTATACATGAGAAACAACGAGATCACCAGAGATATGAAAAAAGAACAGCTTAAGGAAAAGAGACATACATAAGTCGAAAATAGCAGAATATGTATGAACAAACAATGGAGATCGCATGATAGATTGGAGTAAAACTAAAATTCTGATGACAAAAAAGGAAACTTATGGAGTCGACTTATATTTTGTTGAATAGAGAAAACAATTTCGCAAATTGTTCAGTTGGAGAACCTATTTGCCTAAATTTGCCAGAGAAAGAGTTCTAAATTGGGAATTTCTCTGTGAAGTGAAACTGTATTTCTATGTTTTTTCAAAGACTGTCTGTGTGACCAATTTCAGAATAAGTGTTCACGAAAAATAATTCTTGATATTTTCGCATAGTGTCTTATTTATGCTCTTAAACGTTACAAAAAAGTTATTTTATAGTTGGTGTTGTTTCGTTACTGTTTATTTGGCAACATTGTTCCATAAATTGCTCCTGACGAATGTTTCTAACGCAGAAGCAATTCCAAAAAAAATTTATTTCTTTTTAGAGATATGTTTCAGAGTTTGAGAGAGAAACCCGGGAAAAACATAAGATTCCTTAATTTTCCAGACCAAACAATATAATCTTGACCTTGTCGCTTTTTCGGGCCATCGTGTATCTTCCTAATTTAGAAGGGGATTTCTGAGTAAAGCTAACATCCCATAACAGAATTGAATTCGCAGAATTAATGCTCGTGCTCGATAGCATTCATGATCTCAACAACATGGTGACCTCGATGGGAATTTTGTTTAATAATTAAGCGTAGTTCAATATCGTAAATATGCATTTTCATGTTGATAAATATTGCAATCTGATATAATAATTGAATATGTTGAAAAACATATTGAATTGATTTTGTTTTAACCCAATAAATATCTCACCACTCTGACGAAATTGAGATATGGTCTAGTGGAATATTGATATCATTTAATCTTTAAGACAAGACTAATTGTCAACATGGAAATTCTCAGATATGCGATTTTCTATTTTTAACACCAAGACAAGAGGATATGCCGAAATCAATAGGGGACAGGCTCTGTATTGGAATTTTCATACGAACATAACCCATAATATCGGAAATGAATAATTGCACCACTTTATATCACTCATTGATTAGTCATTGTAATGGATTGATAAAATGATGCATCATGATTGTTGGCACCATGACTTTAACATTCGTGATAAAATAACAAGCTCTTTGTTCATTACGTCCGAATTGCGTTCTGTTTTTCTTCGAGTTTTTACTGAGATATCAGCAGTTGAAATTCCTGGAATACAATAGACATGAAATATTCATACATTGTGTTTATGTCGAGTCATTGGAATTAGCTACCGAATTCCGAAAATGACTTAGTCAATTTGAATACGTGCGAGAAACTTTAAGGGGTGATTCAGCATGACAAAATAATGACAGTTTGCTCCTTTCTCCGCAAATATTTCGTTTTCCGAAATACGGGGTGTTAAAGTTATTCTTAAAAACTGACTATTTATTTATTGCTCTGAAATCGGTTGAGATATGCAAATCAAATTTGGTGCAATTCGTTGAAATATTCGTTTTTGACAGAAAGTTGACAGTAGCCTACTAGAGTTGCTACTACTGATGATTTATCAAAGAAGTGAATAATACGCGTTAAGATGTTTTATTTTTTTTGCATAAAAACGATGCCCCATACGAAAATAAGCATCTTTTGTCACAAATTGAACAAAAAATTCAAAAATGATTTTTTGTTTCAAATATCTCAGTGGCCTACCTTTTTTTTTCATTCAAAAAATTGAGATCATTACGCGGGTAAACTGGAACCTTTTACTATATTCGGCGGAACATAGATTTGATATTCTTTACGAAACACGGTATACAATACTAATGGTACACTCCATTGATTCAATATATCTATATAGAAACGAAAGGCATTTTCCTGTTGTGTTTATTAGAGCTCTATTTTAACGTGCACATCTTTCAAAGATATTTCATAGGTTTTAAAAAACTCGTATTTTGGCGATGCAACGGCTACGTCACATACAGAAATGTTTGAAAACATTTCGTAAATATTGATATTGCAGTCCAGCATAGTTCGAACCGTAAAACGCTATTAAAATCTGCTGGAAAACAGAGAAATGTTATTCGTATTGGATTGTTTACTTGAGCCATTTTGCATTATTTCTCTTCAAGATGTTATTTGCCATAATGGTATATAGGTACTTTATTCGATTTTTGTTTATTTTAACAGAAAGATTTTCAAAGAAGAGTTGTTCTTTTATTTTCAAATATAGTTTTCAAGTTATGTGATATTTCCACTATATAATCAATACACGCATATACATAGACTATTAGCCCAGGAAAATTAGTGCTCTAGCCCCTTAAAATTGCTCCAGAGGTGGAAATCGTTTTAACCCCACCCCTTTTGGGGGTTCTGAATAACAAGTATCTGAGTTTCCGACGGTTTCTAGGTTGTGCTTCAGATTTGAGAGCCTAAAAACCGTGAAATTTTCGCCCTTTTTTCAGTGTTTCGCTACATATTCTACAAAAAATGTTTCGTTTGTTTTTTTAAGAATATTACATTTAGCGTCTAATGGCGTTCATAAGAAGAATCGGTTTAGTAGTTCAGCCGCAATCGCCCGTCAAAGATGAGCAATTTTTACAAACTTAGCTTCAAAATTGACAACCCTCAACTTCTAACGCTTTCAGGTCGAAAAGGTCTCAATGATTGAAAAATTTCATAGGATCAAACTAGTAGGAAATTTAATTGTGAATCAGAAACGTTTTGAAATTCGAAATTTGCTCGTTTCAGTACTTAAATATGACTTTTAAAACAAAATAATAAATTGGGAGTATACCGAGTGCGAAAGAGATTGAAGAATTTACCCAAATGATACCGGCTGATGGGCAACCATTCTTCGTCGTAATAATAGGGTATCTTTTATTTGATGGTAAAAGACATCTTCCATGTTGACTATCCATAGATTTTTCATTTCCATCTCTCAAATGTATATGAAGAAAATATTTTTGAAAAATTCCTGCATGTCATGAATCAAGTCGACACAAAATCCCGAGCAAAATGCAATTCGAATGATTTCTAATTCGTGTTTCACATAAGAATATAAACAATTGCAGTAACACTAAACCCCCAAATCCAACTTGACGTTTCTTTGACGACGTTACAGTTTCAGAAATATTCATTTTGGTGATTATTGAACGGTGGACGTCAGATCGAATATATACAAAATAATATTGAACGCAGTTCAACGCCAAAATTCAGCTTAGATCTTTATGCGCCTCTCAGCATCCTCCCGCGAGAAGACTGAATGCTCCATATGTTTTTTAATGTTTTTAATGTTGGCCGCGGCTGCCCTTCAAATGGCCATACGCCGGGTCCAATTTTGGCATACTCTCTCCAACATATCGGCCGGTATTTCACGAATAAATTCTTCAATATTGACTTCAGTGCATTAATCGTTTCGGACTCTCTATAAGACATGAGCCTTAACATAGCCACAAAAAATAGTCTATTCAACCAGAAATGAGCTTCGTCGCTGAACACAATTTTGCGATAGAAAAGTAGATCTTCATCCAACTTTGCCAGCGCCCATTCACTAAAAGTTAGCCGTTGTCGTAGGTCGTGCGGCTTAAATTCTTGCACAAGCTGTTTTTAAAATGTTTGACACCCAAATTCTTCCGAAAATTTTTTCACGTAGTGTAGTAAAATAGGCTCAATTACTGCAAACGGCGCCGAATCGATAATTCACTGTCATCACTAATACCCTTATTACACTATGCCTTTTTGCGCGTATGTTCTGGGGAACATCGCGTTATAGTTTTGCCCAAATGTCTGTAACTTTCGAATTTTTTGACGAAAATGGTCTCAAACGATTAAGTTCGACTCCCCAATGAAGAATTCGAGGTCAAATTTGATTCTGTCCGTCCGGCCGTACGGCCGTCCGGCCGTCCGTCCGTCCGGCCGTTGCCACGATAACTTGAGAACGAAAAGAGCTAGCGACTTGAAATTTTCAGGGTAGGTGGCGCATCTCAATACGACGGACAAGTTCGTTAATGGGCATAATCGGCCCAGTGGTTTCCGAGTAATAATTTTGTTTTCAACCATTATAAATCCGATCAATTTAAAACTTGGTGGGTAGTTGTAGAATATGAACCTAAGCACGTTTGTGAAATTTTGTGCGAATCGTACGGCTAGAAAATTTTAAAAAAATTATTAAAAAATATTTTTGTTGTCACGATAACTTGAGAACGGAATGAGATAGCGGCTTGAAATGTTCAGGTTAGGATGTGCACTAGAACGCGACATTTCAGTTTGATTATGAGCATAATCGGCCTAACGGTTTTAGAGTTATAGCCATCTGAAATTTTCTGAAATTTGGTGGTTTTTGTACCTCATTAACTCGAAAAATACTGAACCGATTGAATTCAAACATGGTCATTAGTTGTAGAATGCCAACGCAAAAATGTTTGCAAAATTTGGTGAGGATAGCATTTGTAGAAAATTTTTAATAAATCATTGAAAATAAAAAAAAAAAATTTTATATATCAGTAACTATTCGTTTGAAATTGCTGAAATTTTGCGAGAGCCTTCATAACCTAACTCTACTGCCAATTTTCAAGTTTTAATACGATCGGTTAAATATTGTTGGAGATTCGAGCATTCTTGTGTGAGTTCAGTAGATGGGTAACCGTTGCCTCGATAACTTTCGAACAAAAGGAGATAGAAACTTGCAATTTTCAGGGTAGGTTGCGTATCCGAAAGGGAGAGTTGGGTTCAATTTTGGGCATAATCGGTCTAAGGGTTTCCGAGTTATACCCACCTGGAATATTATTTCCTTGATAACTCAAAAAATAAATATTCGATCGAATTGGTGCTTGGTAACTAGTAGTAGAAAATCAACCTAAAGACGTGTTTAAAATTTTGTAAGAATCGTATCCCTAGAAAATTTGAAAAAAATGACGAAAAAAAAAATTTCAAGAACCGTACCCCTAGAAAATTTTTAAAAAGTCACGAAAAAAAAATTGGTTCAAGCACTGACGTGAAGTCAGAAGCTTTTGCGCGTATGTTCTATTGTCCATTCTCCTGTATTGGACACTCTTCTTAATCGTCCAGAATGGACAATAGAATTCATCATGGCAAATTCGATTAAGAAGAGTCTCCAATACAGGAGAATGGACAATAGAATTCATCATGGTGAATTCGATTAAGAAGAGAGTGTCCAATACAGGAGAATAGACAATAGAATTCATCATGGTAAATTCGATTAAGAAGAGTGTCCAATACAGGAGAATGGACAATAGAACATACGCGCAAAAGCTTCTGACTTCACGTCAGTGCTTGAACCAATTTTTTCATGTCTATATTTGCGCCTATTTTCATGGCTGTTGGTTGAATTTCCCCCCAAATGAGTGGCACTATTACACCTAGTTTTTTTCGCGCTTGTTTCATGCATTAATTTTACAGCTGTAAACATTGAAGAAATTGACATTTTACCTCAAGTTCTCGTTCTGTTCGTATATTTTTAAAACAATACCATAGTGTTTTAAGAATGTCTGAAGAAACGTTTAATATGCTACTACATAGAGTGCAAATTCACTTACAGAAAAAAGACACTGTATTTCCAGAAAGCATTTCTCCAAAAACGAAATTAATAATTATTTTGCGGTACTAGGCTCGGTACTAGGCTACTGGTGAAAACTTCATATCACTCGGAGATAGCCATCACATACTATCTGGCCTTCGTAATTTTATTTATTTTGCGTCCTCAGAGTAATAATCATAAATTTACAATTGAATTTCCGCAGGTTGCGATTCAAAGGATAGAATAAACTAGGTTAAGTTAAGACGTCAAGTCAGACACATAAATATTGTGTTGGTTGACATGACATTTCGACAAAAAGGCTTGAAATCCCCACGTCAGCTGTCAAAAACAGTGTTGCCGAATAGAAAGTTGGTAAAAAATAACTCGTTATTTATGTTGAAAAATTCAAAATGTCTGGTAGGCCCAGCAAGGTGACAGAGTGGTTAATTTCAAATATTAATGCATAATTGTTTATACTTCTCGCCTCTCGTTATTTCAATACAATATTAATATAATATTTGGAACATTTCGGGTGGGTTTGAACCCCAAAAATACCCCTTCTGGCTACGCCCTTTGGTAAGGCGATGTATGAACTCGTACCCTAAATAGATTGCGCAAACCAAACTTGCATTTTTGTTGATGCTGATATGAAATTTATAGGTACCACAAACCCCTCCAATGTCCCCAAAGTATGGATCGACATGGTCAGCCCCTGCGTGCAAAAAATGCGCTCCCAGATCCAGGAAGAGATCAACGCTTCTATGAAGTACCTGGCGATGGGTGCTCATTTTTCACGTGATACCGTGAACAGACCAGGATTCGCCAAGCTGTTCTTCAATGCTGCAAGTGAAGAGAGAGAACACGCCATCAAACTCATACAATACTTATTAATGAGAGGAGAATTGGTATCGAATGTTTCCAAGTTACTCAGGACTACGGTAAGTCCGCCGGCAATCTTCCAATGGAAACTCATTGCATATCGCTTTTTCTATGAAATTCTATTCCGGGATGGAATAATTTGTTTATTCACACTTGAAAATGCAATTTGAATATAATCGTAATCCTTGAGCTTTAGCACTTATGAATTTTTTGATTTGAGGTAAACGAATTGATAGCGTCAATCAAAAGCAAATACATTCCTTATTCTAAATGTTATTCGTTCAGGCAAAAGTGAGATAATAATCTAATATAGATAAAGCTAAATCTGCCGGATAACTAAGTAAAACTATTCAAACCCTGCAGTATCGACAAAACCTGTCCTAACAGTTTATGATGAGTGCTCATACCTAAACCTAAACCAGATATCCTGGCATAGTTAATGATAAACCAATCTTAAGATATGAGTAACACAGATTAATGCCTCATATGCAGGAATACAACTTTTCGAGCAAAACTGATACCTAGAATGAAATTGAATGTGACAAGCCAAAAATTGAAAAGTTAATTGAACGTTTATAGATTGAAAACGCTGCCAATTTTGCGCAAACATCCAATATTTTCTTGACAAAATGTACCCATTATTTATATCCCTCATCTCCACATCCTTTTCACTCGAAACCTAACCACTTTTTTGTTTTACTACCAAAGTGAAACAGCGGAAACGGAAATTTTATACGAAGGTGGAGTAGTTCCTATTGAAAAAGTTGGAAAAGCACTATCCTGAGATCATAGATGGCGTCTCTTATGATATTTAGTAGATATCTTGGTGTTTTCGTCGAGTGTAGTTTAAATAGGAGACCCTTATGTCATACAATGTCAAAGGCTTCAATATTGTCTAGGCTGTTTACAGAGGTTTTGAAATTTTTCCGAGTGACATTTTCTGTGCTTGATACTAGTATAGTCAGTTGGTATGTTGTAGATTTTTGGATTTGGACTCGGATTTGGAAGCCTACCTGAAAATACCACGTCACTCGATAAATCCCGGGCTTGGAGCACAAATGGCACCATCAGTGTCATACCACTTTTTTTTCTCGTTAGTACCAAGCTTCAAAAGATGCCTGTCAAAATTTCGGAACCTAGTGTTTAGTCTGGATCGAGATTTTTTTTTTGGATCGTACGTTTGTACCATGAAGAACTATGAATTCACATTTCAACAAAAACACCCTGCATAGCAGTAATTTTTTTAATATCTACTAATATAAATCTTTCCGAAAGTCATTCTTTCGATAGAAGTGGGAAAAAAGATCAATAATTTCGGCTACGAGAATTAATCCCGGTACATACGGGCTAAGAAGACGAATTTCTGTCACTGAGCTAGAGAAGCACTAAAGAATGAAATTGAAAAATATCATCAGAACTTGGCTGTAAAATAAGGTACATTACAGACAAGATATACCAGTCAAATTTGACTTCGGCCGATCTATGCACATGATAATTTATTAAATTTTCTCCAGGCACGTGAAAAATCAAAAACTATTGACAACTTGGTCGAGTTTAAAACCAGTGGACCAGTACATCTCGATCGTTGGAATATTTCGGCAATATCTTCACCAATATAGATCGATCGAGGGCAAATCTAGAACTATACTGAAAAATAATTCATAGCCACTCTGTCCACCTGAACGGCGCGCCAAAAATGGATGAAAACGAGTTTCGTGTATTGATAAAACACTGTTTTTTGATGTGGAGAAATACTGTCCACGCATAGCAATGGCTTGATAAGTGTTATAGTCTAGTCAACAAGTGCTTTTTAGGTCAAAATTTTTGCGTATTCTCCGAAAATTATGATTGAGGTGTCATTCGATTCGGAATGGCATGCAGATAGTTTTTGAGAAAATGCTAAGGCCGCTCGAAATAATTGCAATAGTTATAAACAATTAAGTGAAAAAATAAAGAAGGGGCTTTGGTTTTTCTCCAATATCTCTAATTCTATCTGAGATAATACAAATTTGAAAAAAAAAATTCAGATAGAGGAGGAAATTAAAAAAAAATCCCAACTGTATGAGCAATATTTATAATTTTCCTAGAGGATTGAAAATACGCCCGAAAACGGGTACTCCGGCTTGCGCAAGCCTCGCCCCCTTCGTACCTTTGAGGAATAAATATTACTTAAACTTGAATATTTAAAACAATCTTAATCTAATTTACCATGGTAAATTCGATTGAGAGTGTCCAATACAGGAGAACAGACAATAGAATTCACCATGGTAAATTCGATTAAGGGTGTCCAATACAGGAGATTGGACAAGAGAACATACGCGCAAAAGCTTCTGACTCCACGTCAGTGCTCGAACCAATTTTTTTTTTCAATGATTTTTTAAAAATTTTCTGGTGCTACGATCCTTACGAAATTTTGCAAGAAAGTTTAAATTGGATCGGCTTTGTATTTTTTGAGTTATTGAGAAAATAACGACCAAATTTCAGATTGATATAACTCCAAAACCATCTGGCCGATTATGCTAGTTAACGAACTTAAATGTCACATTCAGATGCGCAATCTACCCTGAAAACTGCAAGTCGGTATTTCTTTCTGTTCTCAAGGAATCATGAGATACATAATATTTTTTCGTAATTTTCAAAAAAATTTCTAGTGGTACGGTCCTCACAAAATTGTACACACGTCTTCATGTCGATATTCTACAATTAGTTACCAACCTTCAATTCGTTCGAGTCTATATTTTTGAGTTATCGACGAAATAATATTCCAGATGGGTATAACTCTGCTTTGATCTCCAACAATATAGATCTGATCATGTTCAAACTTGGAACTTGGTAATAGAGTTAGGTTCTGAAAGCTCTCGCAAAATTTCGGCGTTGTTGAACGAATAGTTCCTGATATATAGAAGTTTTTTCAATAATATTCTATGATTTCTTTTTAATTTTCTAGAGATACGATCCTCACAAAATTTTGCAAAAATTTTTGCGTTGCCATTCTTCAACTATTAACCATGTTTGAATTTGATCGGTTGTGTATTTTTCGAGTTATTGAGGAAATAACTACCAAATTTCAGATGGGTATAACTCCAAAAACGTTTCACCGATTGTGCCTATAAATAAACTCAAATTGGCGCATTCAGATTCTCAACCTAACCTGAAAATTTCAAGTCGCTATCTCTTTCCGTTTTTAGGTTATCGTGACGTAAATAATATTTTTTAATAATTTTTTAAAAATTTTCTAGCGATACGATTCTCACAAAATTTCACAAACGTTCTTAGGTTTATATTCTACAATTACTCATCAAGTTTTGATTCGATCGGATTAGTATTGGTTGTAGACAAAATTATTACTCGGAAACCATTGGGCCGATTATGCTCATTAACTAACTTGTCCGTCGCATTGGGATGCGCCACCTACTCTGAAAATTTCAAGTCGCTATCTGTTTCCGTTCTCAAGTTATCTTGGCAACGGCCGGCCGGACAGAATCAAATTTGACCTCGGATTCTTCATCAGGGAGTCGAACCCAATCGTTTGAGACCATTTTCGGCGAAAAATTCGAAAATAACAGACATTTGGGCAAAATGATAACGCGATGTTCCCCAGAACATACGCACAAAAAGCTCAACATAAAGTAACTGCCACGTTTGTTAACACCGAATCAAAAACAACGACTCGACGATTCGGAGGCCTGTCTGGAGCTTTTTAACCATAATAAAGCGTCAGTATGTGACCATGGATGATATCTAGATACACCATTACACTCCAGAGTCAAATCCGTCGTCAGCTAAGTTGTGGCGGGTGAAAGCATTCCAAAGCGACCAAAGATACAACAGTCGGCTGGCAAGGTTATGGCGTCAGTATACTGGGATGCGCATGGTATTTTGTTTGTTGGCTATCTTGAGAAAGGTTATGAGTATCAATTCTGAATACTACGCAGCGTTATTGGCCCGATTGAACGAAGAAATAAAGAAAATAATGGTCCCACCTGGTAAAAAAAACTACTGTTCCAACAATGCAATGCACCATGTCACAAGTCAATGGCTACGATGATCAAATTGCTGCCCCATCCCCCTTCGCCAGATTTGGCTTCCAGTGATTCCTGGCTGCTCGCAGACCTGAAAAGGATGCCCCAGGAAAAATAGTTCACCCCAACGAGGAAGTTATGGCCGAAACTGAGGCCTATTTTGCTAGCAAAGATCAAACATTCACATGGTATCGAGAAGTTAGAGAAACGTTGAACCGATTGTATTGCCTTAGATGGAAATTATGTTGATGAATGTAAACGAAAATATTTAGTTTTTCTTAGTTAGTCCGGAAACTGTTTGATCAACGCGTAAAATCGATTGCTCAAGTAGGTACTTTAGTGTTTGTTACATAGTGAAGTAAGAACGGTGAATAATTCCGCCCGATGTATAAACAGAGTAAAAATAAACTTTGGCATCATTACAGTAAATACATCGCAAATAGTAGATCGTACATTCGCTCATTCAAATTTATTCTTAGTTCAACATCTAAAAGAAGGGAAATAATGACATGAGTTCCAAACAAGGAAGGTCTTAAATTGGAATTGTCAGTGAACTTTTCCATGAGGAATATTTACATTCGTATTAAGTAGAAAATTTTAAAGCTCAATTTTTTGAAAATTATAAATAACAGAGGAACATTCGCTGAAACGAACAAGGTTTCGCTAACTAATCTATTTGTTTTACCAATTTTTTCTGTGTTATAATATTTTCTCTTTGCAATCAGATCAATGTACCTAACGTTTTCTGGAAAGATGGGGCATCTGCTTTGAAAGAAGCTCTGGAACTTGAAGCTTTCGTTACCAGAAGTATTAGAAGTGTTATTGCAGATTGTGAGACTCCAAGTGATGGCAGTGGTTTCGTTGACTATCATGTAAGTACATAACAGTCTTTCTCAACGCCTATTTAAGAATACAAGTATTCAGATATCGATATTCCACACTTGTGGCTCTATTCCACAAATTCCACACTTGTGGCTTTATATCCGTCCAATAATTGAATTTGGATACAGAATATACATGGTGTCCCAAGAGGAATGCGACAATCGAAACCATTAACTGGGGTCATCTAGTTGAACTTATATCGAGGGGTTTTAATCGCCTGAGGTCCTTGGTTTTGGATATGGAGGGTGATTTTCGAATTCTAAGTGAAATATTAAAGTTCAAAAGATCTTGAACCAATCAAATGACATATTTCAAAGTTGCAGTTATATGACCATTTTCGATTACTTCGTTTACCATTTCTGAAATTGTAAAAGTCAGAACCAGAGTAGAAACATTTTGGACATTTGCTATCTTTGTTGATACCCTATACGTCAAAACTGAGAATTTCTTCCATCTTTATGAGCGTAGGAGAGTAATTTAACAAAACTATCCAAAAATATTGGCAATATAATAAGGGGTGATCATTAAATTTTATTGTCGACTAAATAGATTTTGACTCCATTTTTTCAACTTGCTAGATTGATAATTCACCCTGCATGGCAATTAAATACCAACTGTGTTGAACATTTGCCAACTCCGTTCAACATTGGGGGGGGATTAGGGTTGCCAACCGTATTTATTTCAAAGGACAGTCTTTTATTTTAAAACTATGTCCTTTGACATTTGACTTTGACCTTTTGAAAGGTGTCAAAGGACTGCAAATGTCCTTTGGAATCATCCGAAAATATAAATACAAATATTTTAGTAGCCACAAATAAAATTTCAAAAACTTCCATACACCGTGATACGCCATCCAAAACAGAAATACTCTTGTTTCCAGATTACTCTAATATAATAAAGTTGGAAAGTATATGTAGTCTGTAATATTGTCTGTCTGTAATATTGTATTGTACTATTCCAGAATGATCAGCGGAAAATGTTATGAAACTCGTATTCAAATCTAATTTATTTTCAGTTGTCCGACTACTTAACTGGTGAATTTTTGGAGGAGCAATATAAGGGCCAGAAGGAACTTGCAGACAAATTGTCCCAACTACAGAAACTCATGGGCAAACACGGTCATCTTGGAGAATTCTTATTCGATAAAAAACTCTTGTAAAGATCATAATCATCACTTTGTATAAATTCAAATGTTTTCTATGTATGTTCTTGTGATAGTTGAAGAAATATTTTAATGATCAGGTTATAAGTACGAAAGTTTATTTGTTTCGACAGAAAATGTTCGAAGATAAATATATGTTCTAGTTCTGATACCAGTATATTTCTATTACATCACATTTAAAAACATTATTTCAGCTGGGATATTCCATATTCCAATCAGCATAACAATATAATATAATAATACTAAGATGACTGAAACATTTAGAGACATCTTAGCCGACAGAAATTAGCTTCACATTAACATCTTCAATTCTCCTTCACTTCATCTTATTTTTTGGAGTAGTTCCAAAAGGTGTCGATATATATCTTTCTGTCTGTTTACACCATACATCAAATCGAAGTGATTGTAATCCTTTACTTGCTTGTGGCCATATATTTTAGCTTCAGCTGGTAGATCATTATAAAATTCTTCTATATCCTAAAAAATACGCGGAGTATTGAAATATTTGAGTTGGGAATGCACTGACGTGAGGTCAGTCTTCTTTGGCGCACTTGTTCAAATTCATAGCCAGAGAGGCCACCCATCCAGGTGCGAAACTCGGCCAACGCTACTTGGCTTGCAGAAAAAAATAGTGCGTGGAGTCCCTCCGTGCGGAAGAAGTGAAATTTCGTAATGTGGAAATGAAAATAGGAAGAGGTAGAAAACTACGCGCATGCGTTCGAGTGACACGCATTCTCGCTATGTCTCTTTATATTCCCCCTCCCCAGGAGCGTTGAACGTTTAACGCAACAGTGCTCATATCCCCTCCATGGTAGCGTTAAACGTTTAGCTCAACCTTGTTGGAGGTCGCAGTAGAAGTTTCATTTCAAAAAATAATATTTTTACAACATTTCCAACAATAAACACTCACATGCAAAAAGTTAATATTTGGTTAAATTTGATTTCTCAAGGTTTTCTTATTTTTAGTTCAATTTTCAAAATTTTTTCAGCAAACTGTGAATAAAATTATTAATTTCAACTTGCATCTTAAGTCTTTTGTTAAATGCTGGCTTATTAGTCATTATATAGGGTTAATTAGAAGTTTGTTGTTGTTGTCTAATTTTAAAACATCTTGTGGAATAATTTTGTGGTCGATTTATTTCAAAATACCAAATTTTGTTAAGAATCATTCTTTTCCAACATTTGGTTTTTTGGTTTATGTCTTTAAGTACACCAGTACATTTTTAAATGAGAAATGAAGTCCAAACAACAATTATAAGATTTTTTTTGACGAGATGGCTTTGCTCGTTGTGTCAATTTGACAGCTCAGTTTATGAGTTTTTCAATGAGAATGGCCTCGTTCGGTAGAACCAACAGTTGCGGAACAGTTGTCACATGATTTTTCTGCCGAACGGTACACGCTCACTGTGGAACATGTTGAGTAGCGGTCGTCATTTTAAGGAGCGAAGATTTCTTCTGCTCAGCATCGGCAACATGTTGTAAGTTTGACAGTTGTGACATTTATTTTAATAATAAGCAGCCAAAAATGGATACTGGACAATATTTTCGACGGAAAGAATTACTTGCACTTCGGGAAATTCTAAAATGGTCTCTGAATAAATCACCCCTATATTGAGGATTCCTGGGAACAATTTCTCTGTTTTCATCTTCCAATACAGGCAGAGGTTGAGCCAATAATTTAACAAGTAATATTATCATCTTCGAAGAGTAATGAAATGATATTTGGATTCATGATTGAATACTTATTTTTGTGACAGGTAGTCAAAGAAAATTCGAATCACCTAACCTGAACTTCAAACATCTGTGATTTGCCGACGAAAGGAGATGTCCGTTCAGCAGATTACGATACCACTACCTACCGATAGCGTAGCGGTTCATACTACCGATCTTTCTGCCGAACGCGACCATTGCAACAATATAATATTCAGTTTTAATAATGAGCAATTATACCAAAATTTACTTATGCAAACGTATTCAATTCAAATTAAAAATCAAAGTTCAAAACGAAACAATTGAACTATTAGGTACTTGAAATTTGTTGTAAAAAGTACGTTTCTTCAGATTATTTAAGTTACAGTTGAATTGGTTTGTTTCGAAGTTTGATTTTTAATTTGAATCGAATAAGTTTGCATATAATAAAATTTTGCAATAATCGCTTATTATTATAACAGCCATATATTGTTGCCTTCTCGTTAAAGTAACTACACTCTTGTGCACTACAGTTTTTGTCGTCTGACATATGTTGCGGAAACAAAGTTTCCATCTTCAAAGGCGAAATGGTACTAAATCATGCAATATGCAATCAATTTCTACATTCCAATGGGTTGACAATATACCCTTAGTCAAAAACCAATTAGTGAGAATAATAGGTTGTTAATAGGGGTTAGATCATTATTGAGTAGAATATCCTTACTCTTATACATTTCGATACCTTCAAGTGTTCCTAAAGCAAGGGCGTAGCCAGGGGGGGGGGGGGTTTTGGGGGTTCAAACCCCCCCCGAAATGTTATTTTTCTCTTAAAAAAATTTTTTTGCTGCAGAAAGTGACCCTTATACCCCCAAAACCCCCCCCGAAATTAATTCCTATTTCAAAACCCCCCCCGAAATTAATTCCTGGCTACGCCCTTGTCCTAAAGTACACTTTATTGGAATTTTTCAACAATTTGACTGAATTTTCTGAAATTGAGTGGCCAGTTGTTAAAACGTGATTTGCAACAGCAGATTTATCGATGTTGTTGTTTCGAATGTGTCCCGTATGCTCTTTATACCGTGTGAGAATGTTTCTGGTTGTTTGCCCGACGTAACACTTGTTGCAATCCAAACAATTAATTTCATATATACCCGATTTTATTATGTCCGGAGTTCTATCAAATGTATATGTATGTAATTTCCTAGAAGTTGTTTAATTTTCGTGGGAGTTTTGGAAGCCAGTTTTATATTAACCTTTTTAAAAATATTCTGAAGTTTGTTGTTTGTTTTTGGATGGAACGTGAAAGCGTGGAAGCCTTTTACCGTTTTTATATCTTTCGTTAGGGTTATGTTACTGAAGAGATTTTTATCTTTATGTTTGTTGATAATTTTCTGAACTAGTTGATGACTACACCCGTTTCTTTCGGCAATTTGGAAAATCATTTTTCTTTCTTTCTTGAAGTTTACATTGCTCAGCGGAATATTAAATAACCGGTTAACGAGGAAATGTAAGCTAGCGTTTTATGTGACCAGGAAGCTACCGAATCAGACGAAATGTAAATATCAGAATTAGTAGGTTTTCTAAAAATGTCAAAACTAATTAAATTTGCTCATTGCTGGACTCTAAGACTGAGCTGCCAAACTGGCATAATGAGCAAAGCCATCGCGTCAAAAAAATTCTTAAAATTGGGTAACCTCTTGTATCAAGTCTATTTATCTCTTAAAAATGAACTAGTGCACTTAAAGGCATGAGTCCAAAATCGAAAACCCTATATAATGACTGATAAGCCAGCACTTAATAAAAGACCTAATGCGCAAGTTAAAATTAATAATTTTGCCTACAGTTTGCTGAAAATATTTTGAAAATTGAACTAAAAATAAAAAAAAAATTCCAAAATTAAGTTGTAGCGTTTTTTTTGCATGTGAGTGTAGATCCAATCGAGTTTAAAGCTAGTAGGTACTTGAAATAAGGTTTTGAGGGCTCTTGCAAAATTTCATAGATATCTGAACTGTGATGAGACAAAAAATAACAAGAAAATTCTATGAAATCGTGAACCCTCTATGAATACACTGAGAAAAAAGTTACAAGTAACTTTTTTCACTTGACTGCGTTTTACTTGAGATAAATAAATTTTTATCAGCGATAAGCGAACATCTATTTGCTGCAGATAATCATATATTTATCGTTAACAGACACGTTCACCTAAAACTTGACAATTGTTAGAAGTAACTGTTTTTCTTAAGACCACTTAAAAAGTTATTGAATCCGAATAGCCCTGTTATTTAAATTTTATTTGCTAATGATAAATAATCTGCGTTTACACGCCAAGCTTTCAATACACTTATCACAAGTTACTTTTTCGCTTACGCATTTTCATTAGCTGCGAATACCAAAGTTATTTGACATATTCAAACATCGACTTGGGGAAGGTATGTGTGTTTATTATAATAAGTGTAAAAAATATTCGTAAAGTAAACGATTTGAGCCGAAGAGCACCCGATCTCGTTGATCCTTTGAAGATAGCCGTTAGATGTTAGATCTGGTCAGAATTCAGAGCGTAAAGGTCAAAGGAATCATCATCTATAAAGAATGGTTGAATTCGCACCCCGCCGGAATCGTCGAGTTGTGTTTCACTGATTACGAGAGTTAATCGAGATATTCTTTCGAACAGAGTCTGCGGTTATATTTATACGTTTAGTGTTAAATTTCTCCACTTTTACTTGTGCATGTTTATTGTATTTTCCAAAAATGGATTACGAAGATATCTTCCAGCAATGGGGGTTCGAAATTTACGTGGAAAACTTAGAGGTAAGTCAAACCTTTCAGTGTTTTAGTGAAATGTTCAAATATATATGCAAATTAAATGGTTTCTTTCTGGGATTTCTCTCCCAAACTCTGAAAAATATCTGTTCAATAAAAATGTAGTATTTTGTGAATTGCTTCTGCGTAATAAACACAAGATATTTGTCAGAAGCAATAAATCGAACAATGTTGCCTAACAAACAATAACGACACAACATCAACGATGAAACAACTAAATTTCGTAACGTTTCGGAGTCTAAGGGCCGGTTTCTGAGGAATATAACATCTGGTTTATCTTCCGTTTATCTGTCCAATTCAATAGAATTCGGTAGATAAACTCCATTCAAATGTGTCAGAAACCGGCCCCAAATCATACTCTTTCGTCAGACATACTTAACGAAAATCTTCAGAATTATTTTAAGTTCATATAGCTATTCTGAAATTCGAGAATTGTTCAAGTAAATTTCGTAACGTTTCGAAGTCTAAATCAGACTTCTTCGTCTCGAATTTCAGAATAGCTACATCAACAAAAAATAATTCTGAAGGTTTTCGTTAAGTATCTGACGAAGGAGTCTGATTTAGACTCCGAAACGTTAACCCAGAAATAAACCATTCAATATGCATTTATATATGAACATTGAACTAAAAAACTGAAAGGTTTGACTTACCTCTAAATTTTGAACAATGTGTACTTGCGCTAAGTAAGAGTGTCTCTTTAGCGTAAACAAAATATGTAATTGCCAACACAAACTTTTTATTTGATCTAAGTGAAAAAGTTACTTGTAACAGAGACAGAGGTTCTTACTAACAGCAGTAACAAAAATACTTGCGATATGAAAACATTATGATAAGGGTACGTTCAAACGTTACTTACACCGAATAGCATTTTTAGTTCTGGTGTTTAGCTGGATTTTCTATCAAGTAACACATGCTACTTGGATCAAGTCAATAAAGTCAGTTATTCTGAATAAAAATGAAATACTTACTGCAATTAACTTTGCTAGCTTGTGATAGGCTACTTTTTATCAGATAACACGCGAACTTGTTGCAACTAAAAAAAGTTATTTGTGCCTATAGCAAGTCACAATTTTCATTTGTTGTAATTAAAGTTTTTTCTCAGTGTAGTACAGGTTATATTTTAATCCAACCTTAGAACATAGAACATAGAACTGTGCAAGCTAATCAGTTATCATATACCATATTCTGAATTCTGAAAATATTCATTCCAATTCATTAGAATACGTCCATTATACCATTTCATTTTACGTATTCCAAGGCAGTATTGCGTTTATATATCGATTTCAAATTACTTTCGCAAATAAAACATTAATTCAGTAAAAAAGCAATCTACGTCAGCATCTCAGACGTGAAAATATCTCACTAAATTGATCCTTTCTGGGTTTTCTCTCCCAAACCCTGAAAAATATCTATTAAAAAAATAAAATTGGTTCAAGCCCTGTGGACAGGAGCTTTCTGGCGCTCTTGTTCAAACAGACAAATTATATCTCCGAAAGTATTGGTTTCTCAGAGTTGGGAATTATATCAATGTATTCTTATGATAGAACTGCATCATAAATGAAATTCATTCAAATAATAGTTTATTTATTAAGATTAAATGAGCAATCTGAGAATGAGAACTGCACCATGGAAGAAATCAAATTTAAATAGCTGAAATGAATTTGGCTCTCTCTTATAGAATAGGATGACATAAACGAGTATGAACACATATCATATAATAAAGCATAGATAGAATAATTATAGCATTCTGTGAAAACATAGAATTACGATTAATTATTGAAATTTCGAAAAATCATATCTCCGAAAGTATTTGCTTGTTGGAAATGAAAATGATATCAATGGATTTTTATGGTGAAACTGCATCTTAAAAAAAATTATTTTGAAATTTGTAAGTTAAAACGAAAATTTTTGAATTTGAAATTTGTTGCTTAAAAAAAAATTTTTTTTTCGTTACTCCGAAACCATCTGGCCTAATTCGCCCACTAACGAACGTAACCGAGATATCCATCTCCCTAACCTACTCTGAGAATTTCAACTGCCTAGCTCATTCCGTTCGAGAGTTATTGTAGAAATTTTTTTTTTAATTTTGAATTTTTTTTTTACACTTTGCGGTAACTTGATCAATACAAAACTTCACATGCGTATAAAGGTCATAATTTTACAATTTGATGCTAAATTTCAGATAGTTCGAGTGATCGGTTTCGGAAATATTCATAATTTTTTTTTTCCTAAAAACGGCCATAACTCCGAAACCGCTTGATGGATTTCGCCCATTAACGAACTCTTCCGAGATATTTACGCTCCAAACCAACCTTGCAAATTTAAATCCTCTAACTCCTTTCGTTCGAAAGTTATCGTGCCTACGGCCGGCCGGACAGAATCGATTTCGAACCAAATCGTTTGAGACCATTTTCAGCCAAAAAATTCGAAAATTACAGACATTTGGGCAAATTGATAAGCACTCTGTTCCGAGGAACAAGAGCGCCAAAAATGTATTATTTTGAAAATTGCTTCTGTGTTAAAAGCAAAATATAGAACAGCGATATCTGAAGTTTCTGATTCGATCCTAACAAAATGTTGCACAAGTCTTTATGTCGGCATTTTGCAACTAACTACCGAGTTTCCACTCCGAAACCATTACGCAGATTTCGCCCATTAACCAGCGCATTTGGACTCCAAATATACCCTGCTAATTTTAACTATAGTAATCGTGCCTATGGACGAACGGCCGGATAGAATTAAGTTTAACGGTTAGTCAAAACTAATCGTTTGAGGCCATTTTGGGCCAAAATTCTAAAATTGCGGACATTTGTTCAATTTGATAGGCACTCTGATTTGAACAAACGCGCCAATAAGGATATTTAGCTTCCATAATTCTATAATTGCTTACCTTAGGATCTGTGAAGGCATCTTCACTTCCATGATACATAAAGAATGGAACTTTTATATTTTGCAGGGGATATAGGGGAGGAACAGTTGAGTTATACAGTTCTTTATTTCTACGAGGCCCATGATCATAAAAGCTCAATTTACCGCCTCTCTGGTGGATTTGGCAATAGTGACGAATGCATTTCGTAGAACTTGCATCAGGAAATTTTTCTATGATCGTTGGGGCTGCAATCTAAATAAATTACCAACATGAAATAATCTGCACAGATAAAAGAAACTTACAGGATCTGTTTCGGTTCTGGAGTATCCGATCACCACTTGGTTGCCAGCCAAACAAATGGACTTCAAGGGGTGCGAATTACAAGCTAAAGATTTCAGGAAATTCAGAGTGGGTCCATGTGGCATCCATCCTATACGAAGCCAATCGAGAAAATCCTGAAAATATATCGAAAATATAATATCGATTGAAATAGGTCTCTTGCATGTAACACGAAATACCATATGTTTATGTTTTCCTGAATCTACTTCAATGCCAGATCATCATGTATGCCCTCATACACTTTCATAATTTATAAAATTTGAATATTTCGGTAAATCAAGAAGCAATTTCAAATGAGGCGAAACGTTCTGAATCGTTGCTATGTCGGATGACGTAATCAAAATGTACCATCTGCTTGTCACAGCCAATTGTGACTACGAGCCCTTCATAGGGAGCTTTGTTGCACTGGAATAAAGAGTGAAACGGAGACGAGAAACGAGAAGGGAATGAGAGTAGATATGATGGGTTACGTCACGGACTGGCGCCAAGTTTCGATCGTTTGAACAGGCATTATGTGCAACCAAATTTTTGACTGCGGTTGAACTTTTTCAGTATTCTTATGGATATAATAATCGATTTCAATAATAAAAAAAATTCATGCAAAAGACCTATTGTTCAATGATAGATGTTGAATAGCCTCAAGAATTATCTAACGGGTGATTAAATACTTAGCAAAGATGTGTAAAATAGTATTTGAATACAAAATGCAAATACTTTAAAAAAATTTTATTTCAAATAGAAAATAGTTTTTCATTTTGTATT
Source organism: Halyzia sedecimguttata (assembly GCA_937662695.2). Lineage (NCBI taxonomy): Eukaryota > Metazoa > Arthropoda > Insecta > Coleoptera > Coccinellidae > Halyzia > Halyzia sedecimguttata. The sequence goes on from OW569417.2 coordinate 36,285,911, forward strand.
TGAAATACTACATGCAAACTACGTTGTTACAAAATAGTACTTCATAAAAATAAAATACTTTTTAAGTTTATAAAATTATTTTATTTGTATTATATTCTTTATTTTATTAGCAAGCTATCAATTCGAATAAGTAATTTAAGTAAAGGGAGGACATCGATAAGCTTAGAAAATTGTCACCAATATAAGGAAAATTATAACTTTTTGCGCGTATGTTCTGGGGAACATCGCGTTATAGTTTTGCCCAAATGTCTGTAACTTTCGAATTTTTTGACGAAAATGGTCTCAAACGATTAAGTTCGACTCCCCAATGAAGAATTCGAGGTCAAATTTGATTCTGTCCGTCCGGCCGTCCGGCCGTTGCCACGATAACTTGAGAACGAGAAGAGCTAGCAACTTGAAATTTTCAGGGTAGGTGGCGCATCTCAATACGACGGACAAATTCGTTAATGGGCATAATCGGCCCAGTGGTTTCCTAGTAATAATTTTGTTTTCAACCAATATAAATCCGATCGAATTGAAACTTGGTGGGTAGTTGTAGAATATGATCTTAAGCACGTTTGTGGAATTTTGTGCGAATCGTATGGCTAGAAAATTTTTAAAAAATTATTAAAAAATATTTTTGTTGTCACGATAACTTGAGAACGGAATGAGATAGCGGCTTGAAATTTTCAGGTTAGGATGAACACCAGAACGCGACATTTCAGTTTGTTTATGAGCATAATCGGCCAAACGGTTTCAGAGTTATAGCCATCTGAAATTTTCTGAAATTTCGTGGTTTTTGTTCCTCATTAACTCAAAAAGTACTGAACCGATTGAATTCAAACATGGTTATTAGTTGTAGAATGCCAACGCGGAAATGTTTGCAAAATTTGGTGAGGATAGCATTTGTAGAAAATTTTGAATAAATCATTGAAAATAAAAAAAAAAATTCTATATATCAGTAACTATTCGTTTGAAATTGCTGAAATTTTGCAAGAGCCTTCATAACCTAACTCTACTGCCAAGTTTCAAGTTTTAATACGATCGGTTAAATATTGTTGGAGATTCGAGCATTCTTGTGCGAGTTCAGTAGATGGGTGACCGTTGCCTCGATAACTTTCGAACGAAAGGAGATAGGGACTTGCAATTTTCAGGGTAGGTTGCGTATCCGAAAGAGAGTGTTGAGTTCGTTTTTGGGCATAATCGGTCTAACGGTTTCCGAGTTATACCCACCTGGAATATTATTTCCTTGATAACTCAAAAAATAAATATTCGATCGAATTGGTGCTTGGTAACTAGTAGTAGAAAATCAACATAAAGACGTGTTTAAAATTTTGTAAGAATCGTATCCCTAGAAAATTTGAAAAAAATGACGAAAAAAAAAATTTCAAGAACCGTACCCCTAGAAAATTTTTAAAAAGTCACGAAAAAAAAATTGGATCAAGCACTGACGTGAAGTCAGAAGCTTAATTCGAATTTACCATGGTAAATTCGAATTGAGAGTGTCCAATACAGGAGAATGGACAACATAATTTACCATGGTAAATTCGATTAAGGGTGTCCAATACAGAAGTATGGACAATAGAACATACGCGCAAAAGCTTCTGACTTCACGTCAGTGCTTGAACCAATTTTTTTAATTCCTTATTATTTTCGTAAAAAACGAGGCATTCATTTAATGTGCCAATAATTTATCAATGAAGGTTACGACGTTCTCCTTACGAAACAATTCGGCAAACTGAGATCAAAATTACTTTTTTTCAAATATTAACCTTTTTATACAATATCGAGTTTTTTCAGACATGAGAACATTTCTTTAGCATTCAATTTTTTAGTTCTTTCTATTGGTTAAAGTTTAAAGAACAACATATACATATATCATACTAAAAAATACGTAGTAAATTAAAACTTTTATTATGCGTGAGCATTTGTAATGATTATTGTCGCACCTTATCAGTGCTAATATGAACTTGCACGCTAATATTCAATGCTTTCCTGTGTTTCTTCTCCCAAACTAATATTAGTAAAATCCAAAAAAGAAACTATAAAATAAAAGAATTTTTCAATTAATTTGAAATTACTTCCTCGGTTGAATTCGAACTTGTACACTAGATACTTGCCAGAATCAATTTATGGAATAATATTGCCTAACAAACAGTAACGAAACGATACCTAGGATGAAACAACTTTTCTCTATTTCAGTATCGTATAATGAGTTCGTTACAGCACTAAAAACAGTGCTGTAATGAACTCATTCCCGCATTGTTTCTAGTTATATTTTTCGTTTTGTGGTAGTCAGGACTGATATTCGATCCTATCAAATTTCAACACACGACAATTGTCAATACAATATAATCTGGATATAGTGAAATAATTGTTGAGAGGAAAAGTTTTATTTTCATTAAAATATAAGGTACTAGAGATTTCCTAGTTGCTAATTTTGAATTCTTCAAGCTATTAGGAAATCGTTTTAAATCTGACCTCCATGCCCTACGTACGATTCAAATTCAAATTCCGTAATCTGTCAACTTTCGTAACACTTACGCCAACAGCAAAGACAATACAAAAGTCACTAGGATGTATAATCCGAATATTTCATCAAATTTCAAGAGTATATTAGAAAACTTGAGTGAAATAGAGAAATTATCGTCTAATACTCGTTGCAGAAGGCAATTCCAACACTTATGCATTCGAAAACTCGCTCCTTCGACGCTCGTTTTCGAATTTCACATTCGTGTTAGAATAGGAGCCCATTCTGCAACTTGTTTTAGAATATACTATTCTGCAACGTTTCAGAGCCAAAATCAGTCCAAATGTAATATTTTATTGGATTACCGCTTTGTGATCAACTCACCCAAAATCCAGTCTTCTTCGTCCAATTGGACACTAAAAGTGCAAATCCTTTGATGTGTGAAATTTGAATTATTGGGCCAAAATGTATCATAGCCTTCATCGAGTTCTTGGCATGTTCTGGCCTGAGACTTGTGTAGGCTATCGCTGAGGTTCCTCCCATCGAGTAACTGATGAAGATTATATCGCTCCGATTGGATATTCTCTTGACTAAATCCAACTGAGAACTGATATCGTAAATTCCTTGTTCGTGAAAACTGCAATCAATTGTTCAATGATGAATTATGGAAAGTATTATTTTCCTCCAACTACTAATTTCTTCACTTTTTTGTTTATTTTTCTCTTAAATTATGAAATTTGGAATCCTTCAGCCAAAAATGGTGTGCGGTAAGCGCCCCCTGTCAGAACCCCGTTATTACGCCATTTCTTCAAATCCGAATGTACCTAATTCAATATATACAGTGTGGAAATTTCAAATGTAATAAACTCATTATCTTGCTTACTGTGAATATTTATAGCAAATTCCGAAACACGTCAAATTTAAATTGTCATTCTTCTTCGTAAAAATGCGAACCCTACCTTCAACCCGCTTCGAAAGGCAGGTAAAACCACCAATGTTTTAAATAGGAGGTAGTCATTTTGTATTCAGAAATGTTATCACTTTCATGTTTATTGCAAAAATAAAATTAGAAAAACATAAAATCAAGTGATTAGTGAAATTTGGTACAATATCAAAAAGTAAAATGTAACACAAAATGTAGGAAAAGAATTTTTCACCCTCCTATCCACCAATTTGGAAATATTGCGTCGAGGTACTGCCGGACATTGCGTTGGTAATCCTGTTGGAGTATCGTATTCCGTGCAACTTGAGGATTTCCTTGATCAGGAATATCAGGATATAAATTTTCCAAAGTTGAAACGACATCATTTTGAAGTATTGCTAAGTAAATATATATCGCCATCAAATTTCCCTCAATAAAAAAGTGGCCTATGATATGGTTGCGAACATTTCCTGCCCAAACATGAACCTTTTGAGGGAATTGCTTGTGTTCCTCTCTCACCCAGTGAGAATTTTCGGAAGACCACGAGCGGCAATTTTGACGATTAGCATAGCCGTTGAGAGAAAAGGTGCACTCATCAGAAAACAAATCGCCTACTAATTGGATCATATTGTTATCCAACATGTCCATCATTTGTTCACAAAAAAAGTGGGTAAAGCCCTGTGGACAGGAGCTTTGGCGATCTTGTTCAAACTTTGACAATTCATCTCCGAAATTATTGGTTTCTCAGAGTTGGAGAGGATATCAATGGATTCTTATAATAGAACTGCATCATAAACAGAACTAAATTAAGAGACTTAAGACATCATTAAATTTTTTTCGTCATAGTCTTCAGAATGGCGCCTCGAAATGAAGATGAATCCATTAAAACCACAAAAATTGAAATTATGTAGGTTTTCCTCGATTGTCTCACAGTGGTAACTTATCTTAGTTTGTCTCACTTCGAAAAATCTTATTCGAAAACTCGAAAATACTTTACCTCCAGTCCCAATATTCGAAATCAGATGTAGTGTACTTGATATGAGTACTGGAATATTTGGATCCTCTAAGGTTGCCTAGCCAAACCTCATATCCTTCGTTTATTAAATAAAATCCTGAAAATTATGTATATACATTAATGAGTCATAGATAAAAATATTATGAACAAAGTTTGGAGAACAGACGACAGATTACAGATATGCTTTTCCTAACCGGGCTCATAAGCTCTTAAGAGTTTGAACGAGTCAAGAGAATCAGTTTGTGTTCTGTGTAGGCTTTTTTAATGTGTCCTTACGCCACCTTAGGTACAGCAATTTTGTGATCAAATAGTGAATGGTGGTGATTACCGCGACTAGAAAAATTCTTTCCTAGCCTTGAGATTGAAACCGGGACCTCCGCCTCCTGAGTTAATCGCTCTCACTGAGCTAAAAGCGCTGCATAAATAGAATGCTTTGACTTTGCAATGCTTTCAGAGACGTTTACATTTTCTACCAAACAACTCACACGCATACTCAAGGTATCTCACACGATATAGCATGTTGTATGGTATTTTTTCACATTTTCCCCATATTGTTTAGTTCTTATTTTTTTTCTCTTATTTTTTTAACGTGTATCTCATTTTTCTCACTTTAATTTTGTCTGTAATATTAATTTTAAGTTGGTATTTTATCCGTTTTATTATAATTTATTTACAAGTGAATACTGTTCCTGGGTTTTCTACCTGTTTGTATTCCAAAGTGGATAAATAAATAAATAAATCTTATTTTGTAAAAAGGAGAGAAATATGTTTCTTCATCTGCTAACATAATTCATTGTATATGTATTGAATTTATCCTACGTTTGGTTCAGGATTAGATCCTTTGTACGTCTAGTATTCTTATTGTCACATCAGGTGCAACTTATGTTACAGAATATTGGGAGTTGCCATTGGGATGGAATTTTGGGCATATATTATGCTCTACTCTTAGACTATAGTCTATATATAGACTATATATAGTTTGTAAACTCTAAAAAAAGTAATTTTTGTCAAAAAATAAGAATACAACAAATTATAACCCGATTGCAGTGCCTGCATCTACTTGGTCCAATTGTAATAGAAAACCATTCAGGGATCTCCTTTAGCACACTCACAAAATTTCATCAAAATCAGTCACGTCGTTCAGGGGAGTTCAGTGAGATAAACACTTACATTAGAATTTTATATACCGGGTGTCCCAACGAAAAGGATGGATCATATATTACGTGAAAACTTTGAAATGTTGATACTCCTGCTATACTCATATCGAAAATAATAAGAGTTAACATAAAAACTGAAGGGCTCTTTAGAAAACTCAAATAAACTCTATATCACTTACTTACTTACTGTCATCCGGTAGTATACGTAAAAACTTCAAATCAAGCAAGAAATTGCAAAGATATGAACTCGTTGTAAAGAAAATTTAATTCTTATTGATACGAGGTGCAAGCTGAACCCAATTCCCTATGATGAATTTAGAGAGTGTGTCAGCACTGAACTTCCCTCTTCACACAAAAGTTGATGTAAAAACATAGCATCAATAAATAAGGTTTTGACTTGATTTGAGAAACATTTCAGAAATAAAAAATTATAATTTTGAAAGTAATGGCCTTTTGTGTTGATCCAGTTCCAACCGAAGCTCGGTAACCATCACTTATCCTTGAAGATTTATCAAAATTCAATCGGAGAAAATATTAGTTTTATTAATAGATAATCTAGTGCCTGATCAAACCTTTTTTTTGCGCGTATGTTCTGGAGAACATCGCGTTATCATTTTGCGCAAATGTGAAATTTAATTCTGTGGTGCCGTCCGGGCGGCCGGCCGTTGCCACGATAACTTGAGAACGGAAAGAGCTAGCGACTTGAAATTTTCAGGGTAGGTGGCACATCCCAATACGACGGACATATTCGTTAATGAGTATAATCGGCCCAATTGTTTCCGAGTAATAATTTTGTTTTCACCCAATATAAATTCGATCGAATTGAAACTTGGTGAATAGTTGTAGAATATAAACCTAAGCACGTTTGTGAAATTTTGTGAGAATCGTGTCACCAGAAAGTTTTTAAAAAATTATTAAAAAATATTATTTATGACACGATAACCTGAGAACGGAAGGAGATAGCGGCTTGAAATTTTCAGGTTAGGTTGTACATCTGAATGCGACATTTTAATTTTTCTATAGGTATAATCGGCTTAACGGTTTTGGAATTATACCCATCTGAAATTTGGTTGTTATTTCCTCAATAACTCCAAAAATACGAAACCGATATAATTCAAACATGGTTATTAGTTGTAGAATGCTAACGCGAAAATTCTTGCGGAATTTCGTGAGGATGGTATAACTAGAAAATTTCAAAATAACCTCTCAATTTTTCTTCTGGACATTGTTTAGGCCAACCTTTGTTCATATACAACTTAATTTCGTTAAAAATTCCGTCCTCTTCAGATTGTGCTTTTATATCAGAAAAATGCAGGTTCATGTCCGAGTTTCTTGAGAAAAATTGTTTCGAGCACTGACGTGAAGTCAGAAGCTTTTGCGCGTATGTTCTATTGTCCATTCTTCTGTATTGGACAAACTTAATCGAATTTATCATGGTAAATTATGTTGTCCATTTTCCTGTATTGGACACTTAATTCGAATTTACCATGGTAATTTCGAATATTTTTAATATGATATCGCTGAAATTCTGCTGAAGGCTTCAAAACTTAATTTTAAATTAACCACACTTTGTGATCTTGTAAGGTGAGAGGCTCATTTGTCGATATTAAATCTCGTGATGGGTAGAGAGGAATTTTAGGCCAGTTTTTCTATCACTAATGAATATATCTTTATGACCTTTGATCTATCAATGGGCATTTATTGGTTAAGAATAAGTAATTGAATATTACTGGAATTCAATTGAATTACATTCAATATGTTAGTAACTAAACTAATAATTTTCTTTACTTTGATTATTCAAATATGACATTAATTCCAGTAATATTTTTCTGGAATAATTATATATTCTTCTCCTACAGAAGAATTGAAGGTAGACAATAATGTGTAAATTTTTTCATCATTGCTTTCTATCCTGACTTCTCGAAAAAAAAATTGGTTCAAGCACTGACGTGAAGTCAGAAGCTTTTGCGCGTATGTTCTATTGTCCATTCTCCTGTATTGGACACTTTTAATCGAATTTACCATGGTGAATTATATTGTCTATTCTCCTGTATTGGACACTCTTAATCGAATTTACCATGGTTAATTCGATTAAGACATTCAGACAATAGAATTCACCATGGTAAATTCGATCAAGAGTGTTCAATACAGGAGAATGGACAATAGAACATACGCGCAAAAGATCCTGACTTCACGAAAAAAATTGGTTCAAGCACTGACGTGAAGTCAGGAGCTTTTGCGCGTATGTTCTATTGTCCATTCTCCTGTATTGGACACTCTTAATCGAATTTACCATCGTAAATTATGTTGTCCATTCTTCTGTATTGGACACTCTTAATTCGAATTTACCATGGTATATTCGAATTGAAAGTGTCCAATACAGGAGAATGGACAACATGATATACCATGGTAAATTCGATTAAGGGTGTCTAATACAGAAGAATCGACAATGGAGCATACGCGCAAAAGCTCCTGAGTTCTCGTCAGTGCTTGAACCAATTTTTTTTTTTGTAATTTTTTTGAAATTTTCTAGGGGTACGGTTCTTACAAAATTTTGAACACGTCTTTACGTTGATATTCTACAACTAGTTATCAAGCTTCAATTCGATTGTGTCTATATTTTTTGAGTTATCGAGGAAATAATATTCCAAGCGGATATAACTCCGAAACCGTTCGACCGATTATGCCCGTAATCAAACTTGACACTCCCATTCGGATACGCAACATACCCTGAAAACAGCAAGTCCCAATCTCCTTTTGTTCAAAAGTTATCGAGGCAACAGTCACCCATCCATCTACTAAACTCACACAAGGCTGCTCGAATCTCCAACAATATATATCCGATCGTGTTCAAACTTGGATCTTGGTAGTAGAGTTAGGTTTTGAAGGCTCTCGCAAAATTGCACCGATGTCGGACGAATTGTAACTGATATATAGAATGTTTTTCAATAATTTTCAAAGATTTTTGAAAAATTTCCTAGTAATACGATCCTCACGAAATTTTGCAATAATTTTCGCGTTGGCATTGTAGAACTAATAACCATGTTTGAATTTAATCGGTTTTGTATTTTTCGTTATTGGGGAAATAACAACTATATTTCAGATGGTTATAACTCCAAAACCGTTTGGCGGATTACGCCTATAGCCAAACTCAAATGTAACATTCAGATGCACAACCTAAACTTGAAAATTTCAAGTCGCTATCTCTCTCCGTTCTCAGGTTATCCTGACATAAAAAATATTCTTTAATAATTTCTTTAAAATTTTTTTAGAGATGCGATTCTTACAAAATTTAACAAACTTGCTTAGGTTCATATTCTACAACTACTCACAAAGTTTCAATTCGATCGGATTTATATTGGTTGAAAATAAAATTATTACTCGGAAACCATTGGGCCGATTATGCCCATTAACGAACTTGTCCGTCGTATTGTGATGCGCCACCTACCCTGAAAAGTTCAAGTCGCTATCTCATTTCGTTCTCAAGTTATCGTGACAACCGGCCGGACAGAAGCAAATTGGTCCTCGAATTCTTCATCAGGTAGTCGAACTCATCGTTTGAGACCATTTTCGGTAAACAATTCTAAAATTACAGACATTTGGGCAAAATGATAACACGATGTTCCCCAGAGTTTAAGCGCAAAAACAAAAAAAAACCTTCGAGCTACAGTGGTCATCAGTTCAAAAAACATAGTTTTGAGAAAAATGCATTTGAAGTCTTGCACTCAATTTACGTAAAGTAATACGTATTATTTAATTACTTACAGCGAGTCATCTATTCTATATCTATTTTTTTTTTTTTTTTTATTTAATGCTTGTGGCTTTTACTCAATGAAAAATTATATACGATTTACACTTATTTATTCAATATTGTGACGCGTTTCGTCGACACAGCGACTTCATCAGACTACGTCGATATTCTACAACTAGTTATCAAGCTTCAATTCGATTGTGTCTATATTTTTTGAGTTATCGAGGAAATAATATTCCAAGTGGAATATTATCCGAAACCGTTCGACCGATTATGCCCGTAATCAAACTTGACACTCCCATTCGGATACGCAACATACCCTGAAAAATGCAAGTCCCAATCTCCTTTAGTTCAAAAGTTATCGAGGCAACAGTCACCCATCCATCTACTAAACTCACACAAGGCTGCTCGAATCTCCAACAATATATATCCGATCGTGTTCAAACTTGGATCTTGGCAGTAGAGTTAGGTTTTGAAGGCTCTCGCAAAATTGCACCGATGTCGGACGAATGGTACCACGTAGTCTGATGAAGTCGCTGTGTCGACGAAACGCGTCACAATATTGAATAAATAAGTGTAAATCGTATATAATTTTTCATTGAGATAATAGTTATTCAGCCGTTGTAGCAGCTTCCAAAATATACATTTGATGTTGTCTACGTAGCTTTCTACCTTCTTGAGTGTTGTCATTATCGCGCTAGCTGCTAGCTACCTGCTCTCGCCCAGAACGCCCGAGAACCCTTTGCTAATGATCGAATAACTCGAAAGTATTTGTCGGATTTACTTCAAATTTTCAGAGAATATTTCTGAGATATTTTACTTTAAGAAAATGAAATAAAGAAAAAAAAGATGTTTTGAAAAACCTGACTAAACCTTATCCCTTAAATCACATAATGTAAGATCCATGATCCATCTTTTTCGTTGGGAAACCCCGTATGAAGATCTATAGGTATTTCATAACTATTGAATGCATTCACTTACCTAAAGACTGGTCTCCTATATCAACCCATATTTCTGAATTAGCTATGAATGAATGTTCCAAAAAAATGATTCCCTTTGGTTTCTGCTTGGGCAATACTCTAAAAGTATTGAGAATGTATCCATCCTCAGTTACACTATAATAGGTTTCCAGAGTATGATTCCTTTGTAGAACTATTTGGGGCTGCAAGGAGTATATTATGAAACGAGAATCATCAATACACGGTCCGTGGCCGCCACACCGACACGGGCAATGAGCTGATGGGGTACCGTAAAACGGGGCTACTTGATGACACTTTTTGGAAACTTCATACTGTCACCTTCAACAAGCTCTCACAGTAATACAAAAATTTTAGCTGCCACCACTTTTCAAAAAAAAATATAAAGTGCTCATTTTCAAGTAGCCCCGTTAAAAGGGTACTTGAAAATATGCTTCTGTTTACTTGTAGACCTAGTATAAGAGCTAAATGAAAATGAATAGATGTAACACAAACTTTTTTACTATTTGTTTCATTAAAATTGACAATAATCGCTTCTGGACAGACATTCTCGAGCTCTTGTGAAAGATTGTCAAAATAAATATTTATAGTTGTATAGTACATCTTTGCCAGACTTTGTATTATTGACTCTGATAATATTTTCACCAATTCTTCTTTATGGTGATTCAGAAAGTGCTCCATCCAAACCTTCATCACGTCTGTTATCCAGAAACGGTTTCACTTGCTGATCTCTTCTATTAAAAGATTTCCAAACTACATCTTTTATGTCACTATAGGTTCGAAAGGAAACCCCCCCACTCTGAAGCTATATACATATTGCTTTCACAATGGCTTTTTCATCAGAAATTGACATTGCAGTACAATGTCCAGTGTTCAATGAGTGTAATCTATTAATTTTTCTATAGTATGTAAGATATGCTATATTCCTCGTTGTATCAAATTACACCTATTATACCTCTGCACAGCGGCATTAAAAGCCTTCTCCGTATGATTGCGGTACAACCTAGTTCTCACCTTTCTAACGTATTTCCTCACCATTTTCAAGAAGCCCTAGACATGACATCGAAAAATAAAATATATGCCACTGGCTTTTGAATTTTCAACAGCGGTGAATTGAGCATGTATTAGAGTTGTCCGGTTATGCTACTTTTGGAAAAAAATACATCGCTGTACTCACGAATAGTTCTCAGTATATCCAGGCAGTATTCATAGAAAAAGAATCATCGTTTTGACTTTACTCTTTGTGAAATTCCACGCTCTAAACTATTTACCAGAAACAACCAAAAATCAATGTTGTAACGCTTGTTGATCTGCTGTAACTGATTAACTTCCAATTATGGTTCCTAAATATACCGTTAAGTAGCAGCACCTGCTAATTCAATCAGTTGCGTTCATTTTCCCTGTATTTTCATGTAGTCCCGTTTTACGGTACCATTAGGCCCATTAGGGTGACATACTTCCTGTCTTCTGATGGAAGTTAGGGATGGTTTAAGCCAGGGGTGAGTTTCCTTATTTAGCAAATGTTTTAGAGACCAGTTGGGATAGAGCAATGAAATTTGACGGTTTGAGTAAGCAGCTCGAGTTCTTTGAAACCCTGGTGTAATAGGTTTTTGTAACCCCCACTAACACAAGTGGTAGAGGGTTGGGGTACTTTTTAAAATAAATTATTTTTCCACGGTAACGTGCTGATAATGAAATAGATTCCAAAACTGCGATCTTCTACCTTTCATTTGGTGTATCGCTGATGTTCTTAAAAGAATGTCACGAACACACAACATTTTCGATAACGGGGTAGAGCACTACATACAGATCGGCGTTTCCCTGCTTCCCATTACCATATTGAAATGTTTTCTCTTGCGAGTGTCGTTAGAGACCATACTCTCCATATTGATATTAGGATATTAAGAAGTATATACATGGTGTTCCAAAAAAGGCTAGTCATCTCACAACTTCCAAATTTTCAATATGATACCCTGTATACTTACGACAAACTTACGTTGAAGTTTGTCGTAGAATTCAAAAATTATAAAGTATACAGGGTATCATATTAAAAATTTAGAAGTTATGAGATGACAAGCCTTTTTTGGAACACCTTGTATACTTCTTAATATCTTGAAAATATGGAGACTTTGGTCCCTAACGACACTCGCAAGAGGAAAAATTTCAATATTGTAATGGGAAGCTGGAAAACACTGATCTGTATGTAGTTCTCTACCCCGTAATCGAAAATGTTGTGTGTTCGTGATATCTTTGTAACCTCTTGAGCCCCAAGCGTCAACGATACACCAAATGAAAGGTAAAAGATAGCAGTTTTTGAATCTTATTTATTATTAGTACGTTACCGTAGAAAAAATCATTTATTTCAAAAAGTACACTCCCCTCCTCAAATTTGTTTTAGTGGGGGTTACAACAACGTATTTCTCCAGGGTTTCAAAGTACTTGAGCTGCTTGCTCAAACCGTCAAATTTGATGGCTCTATCTCATAAGGTCTCTAAAATATTTGCAAAATAAGGAAACTCACTCCTGGCTTAAACCATCGCTAACTTCCATCAGAAAACCCGGAGGACAGTTTAACAACAGGAAGTGTGACACCCTAATGACACCATCACCACATTGCCCGTGACGGTGTGGTGGCCTCGGACCCTGGGATCTATTCTCGACCATTCGCAATTTGCACGATCGTTCGCATCTCTATGGCAAAGACGGCATATGCGCCCGATCGTGAAAATTGCGAATGGTCAAGAATAGATCCCCCTGTATACATTTGAAATCAGTATGATAATGAAACATACGACGTATTTGTTTTCGTCCATAAAAGCCGCCGAAAGAGGTCGCTATCGTGCCATGTTGGAAAACTGAATTGGGCCAGAATTGGATGGAACTTGACATTAGCGATATGTGGCTCCAACAAGATGGTGCCGCATACCACAGAGTTGGTCAGATAATTGATCTATGGAGGGTAAGTTCAGTATCTTTGACAACTCGAGAAATGGTACAATCGAATGGTCACCTCCCTCATGCGAGGGTTACATTGAGTCGTTGGCTTATGCCAGCAGACCACTATCGTTAGAGAAGCTCCGGGATAATAGCGGACACGAAATTGCCAACGTTCCGACTCATATATGTGAAACAGGAAACAGGGATGGAGTATTGGCACCCAAAATGGTCGATCGTTGGTCACATGGGCAGGATTGAATTCCATAGTCAAAAGTAAAAAATGTATTGCACCCCAGCCCAATATCTCATTTATTCTGCGTTTCATTTAAAAACAAAAGTCCTTATTGAAATCACGACATTTTGAACATGCTCACATGATTGTTGAAGGTTATCTTCACCTTTCAACATCATTTCACATTTTTTGTTGTTTTGTTAGTTGTTTCAAGCACGTAGCTTAAACGTAATCACAAATATCTGTGACCTTCATCCTGAACATAATTTTTGATGCATTTGGAGTCGTAAGAAGTGCAAGATTCAGCATTAACTTAACATCATCCAAACAATCAAAGGACATATAAAATCCATTTCTATAGAGCCAATAAAGACGATGAAATCCTTCAAAACATAGATATTGCATTAAAAAGAAATTACTTATTGCGTTGTTTTAAGTACCTACCTAATTATTAGAGGACACTTTTCAGGTATATTCATTATTAAAAAGTTTCTTTCTGGGTTTTCTCTGCCAATCTCTGAAAAAATATCTATAAAATATAAAATGTAATATTTTGTGAATTGCTTCTGCGTAAGAAATATAAGATATTTGTCATAAGCAATCTATCGAACAATGTTGCCCAGTAAATAATAACGAAATAACATCAACGATGAAACAACTATTTCGTGACGTTTCGGAGTCTATATCAGACTCCTTCGTTAGACACTTAACGAAAATCTTCAGAATTATTTTTTGTTGAGAGCCATTCGGATATTCGGGAAACTTTAAAAGCAAACTTAAGGACTCAACTTGTATTTTGTTGAACAGTGAATGCAATTTTGCAAATTGCTCGATTGGAGTTGACCATATTTGCCTGAATTTATTAAAAGAGGAGTTGGAACTTGAAAATTTCTATGCACAGTATAACTATGTTACTATTATTTTCAAATACTGTTAACCAAAAATAATCTTGAATATGTTAGGTAACATTGTTCGATAGCTTGCTTCTGACAAATATCTTGTGTTTCTCACGCAGAAGCAATTCACAAAATAATAAATTTTTATTTTAAAGATTTTTTTTTTCAGAAAACCCAGAAAGAGATCATTTAATATCTAATGCTTATTGCTAATCATTTCCATATAACTTCATTTCATAATGAAATCAATCTTTTAAGGTACCATGCAAATTGTACGCAAATTTAGTTGATAATACTAATTATTTCAATATAACTCATGAAATACCGAAGGAAACAGAAATTCCGAGAATTATAAATTGCGATCTTCTTATATTGAAATACTGAAATTTAACTTACTTCTGCCTGAAATTATTTTCATTGAAATCTGAGTAATATCATCGTACCTATAGGTACCTACTTGAATTTAAAGACTGATGGATGAAGGATGAATAAACATATAAACTATTTATATTTTCGGAGCAACAGCAAATAATGAACATAGTTATAAAGAGATAATGAAATATAAAACGGAACCGACAGAATTTGAGTGCCGTCTTGAGACAATTGATAGGTACATTTAAAATACGAAATAATATCCTATTTTGAAGAATTCATAGTGTGTTTCTACGATTATTGAAATCTGCATAATACTAAAATTTTAAGGGACAAGAAAATTCTGAAATTGATATCAGCAGTATCCAACTACTATACTTCATCCTTTTCAACCAAATCAATCCCTGAAGGATAGCAATATTACTGTTGTTATGCTGAATCTGAAATGATTCAGCGCAATTTTTATTTTCCCATTGCAATTTTAGTTTTCAGCAATATGTCATTTATTACGATAAATTTAAGAATTCCAATAATTTTCACTTGTATAATGTAATCTATTAAATTAAGAAACTCACCAAATCTGCATATACTCCAGCCTCATGCCAACAGTTTTCGCTCGTGTGAATGAAGAAATAATCTGAATATGTACTGCAGACATTATTCTTCGAAGATCTATAATAAATTAATACTGCGGATATAGCACTAATAAAAACCCACAAAATTTTTTTTTTACTCTTCATATTGATGCACTTTATCTAACCGAAGGAACGCACAAGAACTGATATTTGATAATCCAAGATTATGTTATCGGTGGATACGGTCGTATCCGAATTAACACATAGTATAATTCATTAAATTGACAGAGGCGTACAATGAAGATTCCAATAGATCTTAATACTTGGAGTCCCTCGAGAGATATCAATACCAGTGCATTTCAGTTGCTTGAACGTATCAATAATTTTTCCTAGTTCCACTGAAATAGTAATCGATGAAGCACCTTTCCCATCTAAAAGTTCAAATAGAAAAAGCAATGAATAGGTATACAGTTGATACCAAGAACTGTTTAACTCGAGTCATAAGAAGTCGTCTAAAAGATAATGAAACACAAATCACTTCATAATTATAACTTAATTCCAAAAATGTGGAAGTCCTTCGACATTATTATGTGCTCAGTACGTAAAATCATTATTATTAATAAAATGTCCATTGAAAGAAAACATGTAATGTTTCCGGGCATAACGAATTTGTGGTGTCGCTTACATTAATTGGATAATTAGCGCTCTTGTTCCTCGGAACAGAGTGCTTATCAAATTGCCCAAATGTCTGTAATTTTCGAATTTTTGGCTGAAAATGGTCTTGAACGATTTAGTTTGACTCACTGCCGGTCGTCCGGTAATTAACGCGATAGCTCTCGAAAGGAATGAGCTAGACAGTTGAAATTTTCAGAGTAGGTTTGAGGGATAAATATCTCGGTTAAGTTCGTTATTGGGCAAAATCGGTCTAATAGTTTCGGAGTAACGAAAAAAAATATTTTTTTTACATAACAACTTTTGAATTAAAATTTTTTTAAGATTCACTTTCATCATAAGAATCCATTGTTATCATTTTCAACTACAACAAGCTAATACTTTCGGAGATTTGATGTTTCAAAGTTTCAATAATACATCGCAAGTTCTATGTATTCACAGAATGTGAACGCAGAATCTGTCTGTGATCACTATTCATAAATGTCATCTTTTATAGTTATTAGAGATTGCTAATTCATAGTTGTTATTTTCTCTAGGAAAGCAAGTATTCGATTCTTAAATTTGTGAATATATACAAGACTGTTTTGATGTAGTTTATGGAGGCAATAGGAAAGAAGAATATAATGGATTCATCAAAATAAATTACTGTTCGTTGACCACTGAGGTTAATATTACCTTTTACGTCCTTAAGTAGTGAGACATGTTCCTATATACAGTATTTTCATAATGTTGCTAGCAAAAAAACACTGAAATATGGATCTACATTTGTGTATCAATCATTTTTTCTTGAGTTAAGGTTCATAATACAGAAAAGAATGTGTTAGTGGTATGAACTATTATATTTTAAATTTTGAAAAGAGGATAGTATTTTATTAATATATTTTGAACTATTAAAATAATTTGTTCGTAATCCACTACCTACTCAAATATCAGGAATAAATGGACAATCTGCTATGATTATCTCCAACCTTGCTCTAGACATTTCGATGATACTTTCCTTAGGTATTTCGAGTTGTGAAAACTATGCACCGAGTGTAAGTTGCCACATCCCATTCTACGAGGTTGAATCATTGCAGATTGCTCATTTAATCTTGATAAATAAATTTAATGACAATTTTTGAAGCATTAAGGCATTGAAGCATTGTAGATTGCTCTTTTTGGCGCTCTTGTTTTTTAAAAGATAATTTTAAAATTTTGTTTTTAAATTTAATTTCTTTTATCATGCACTTCTATCATAGGAATCCATTGATATAATTCCCAACTCTGAGAAACCAATACTTTCGGAGATATAATTTGTCTGTTTGAACAAAAGCGCCTAAAAGCTCCTGTCTACAGGGCTTGAACCAATTTTATTTTTGTTATCAGTCCCATCATAAAGATATTTGAATAAACCAAATTGAAGGAACCCAAGTGACTCTTAAATATGGTCTATTTTAAAATAAAAAAAAAATCAGTGATTCGTAACACCGCCAACTTAAGTTTTTGATAATTAGGGATCCGTTGTTTAAAATACGTGCCCTGGGTTGTGTTCGAATATTAACTCCGTAGAGTAATATTTACTCCATTGCGTTCGAAAACTGAAAGGTTGGGTAAATTTTACTCCATGACTGTCGTTCGAAATGTCAGAGTATTCGACTCCGAGTTCATTTTACTCCTGTCCAAATTGACATAACTCATGGGACGGAAAATCTCTTATCTTTGTCTCACTGTTTTATGAATCTTCTGTAAGGTGATTTGATAGTTTTAATACTGCTGACAATATATATTTATGATTAGAGTTACATATATGTGAAGAAAACAATAATAATAGGTTATTTCTTAAAGCAACATAACCTATTTTCCGATATTGACACCTTCTATCAGTGTCAGAGTAAATCTGTCAAACCTACAAAAACTCTACTTTATCCGTGGAGTTAATTTTTTCGAACACAACCCTGGAGGCACACCACAAACGGAAACCTTCAAATGAGGTATCAAGGGATTTTAATAGCCTCAGGTTCTTGGTTTTAGATATACCGTGTGTTTGGAGGATATTGAGTGAAATTTTTAAGTTCAATAAATCATAAAACAATCAACTGACAGATTAACTGAAATTAAAACAGGAGCTTTGGCGCTCTTGTTCAAGATTTGACAAATCATATCTCCGAAAGTATTGGTTTCTCAGAGTTGGGAATGATATCAATGGATTCTTATAATAGAACTGCATCACGAAAGATACTAAATTAAAATTAAATAACGAACTTATCCGAGATATTCATTCCTAAATTTACTCTGAAAATTATATTATATGGATTGAAACTTAGCCAATATTACAGTTTTGTTTTCACGGGAGATATTCTGAACCCAATATGATTAACGTACCAAAGTATATATTTCCTTCATCATATGGATTATCCAAGGGCGTATAGGATATACATATATTCGTAATATAGGTATATAATATCCTATAATTGGTCATTTTGCCATCAATCATATTTTTTCCTCTAGAACAGATATTAATTTAACATGTCTGGAAGATAAGATGACATGGATGAACAGTGAACATATATAAAACACAGATAGATAGAATTCGCATTCTGTGAAAACATAAAAGTACGATGTATTATTGAAATATTGAAAAATCATATCTCCGAAAGTATTTGCTTGTTAGAGTTGAAAATTAAGTCAGTGGATTCTCATGATGAAGCTGCATCTTGAAAAAATTTAATTTAAAATTTGTAAGAAAAAAAAAAATTTTTTTGTTACTCCGAAACCATCTGGCCGATTTTGCTCGATAATGAACTTAACCGAGATATTCATGTCCCAAACCTACTCTGAAAATTTCAACTGTTGAGCTCATTCCGTTCGAGAATTATCGTGTTAACGGCCGGACAGAATCAATTTCGACCACGAATTTTTGATCAGTGAGTCGAACCAAATCGTTTAAGATCATTTTCATCCAAAAATTCGTAAATTACAGACATTTGGGCAAATTGATAAGCACTCTATTCTGAGGAATAAGAGCGCCAAAAATCAGGACCGTAGTAGAGAATGTTGGACATTTGCTATCTTTGTTAATATTTGTTCACGCTGATAATTTTGTCCCCCTCAATGAGCGTAGGAGAGTGATTCGGCCAAAAAATTCATCAAATGTCTTTTATCGGTAGATAAGATGACATATGAACACCGATCATGAAATTCATAGATGCAAATACGGTTGTTAATTTTCGATTACAGCATTCTGCGAAATCATAGATTTACGTTTTATTATTGAAATTTTGAAAAATCATATCTCCGAAAGTATTAGCTTGTTAGAGTTGAAAATGATATCAATGGATTCTTATGATGAAAAAGCATCTTAAAAAATTGAATTTGAAATTTGAAATCGAAAAAATTTTGTTTTCCGTTACTCCGAAACCATCAGGTCGATTTTGTTCAATAATGAACTTAACGACTCGCTGATGAAGAATTCGAGTTCAAATTTGATTCTGTCCGTCATGTATCAACTGACACATAACCTTCCAGAAGTCCACTATCACGAAGATATTCCTCTGTTGCTGGATGGGTCTCTTGAAGAAGAATCTCCTCTGCATCTTGCCTGTCCGCGAATATTCCAAGGTAATCACAATAGTCCTTAGAAATCCCTTCAATATTTAAATTTAAAACTGACCCCTTGTTGCTCATTTCACGAAAGAATATTTCAAACCAGATTGATTATTTTTAAATATAAGATGATTTCGTATAGACGCTATACATTTTTGATTCAGTCTTATCAGTCAGGTCATACTACTAGTACCCTTGTTTATCACCAGTAGCGTATCATGAGTTTGATGAATGAAACATTGATCATTAATGGATACTGTGGGAGGAATATTCATTATTAAATGGTTTCTTTATGGCTTTTCTCTCCCGAACTCTGAAAAATATCTATAAAATAAGAAATTTATTATCTTGAGAATTGCTTCTGCGTGAGAAACACAAGATATTTGTCACAAGCAATCTATCGAACAATGTTGCCTCACAAACAATAACGAAAAATTGGTTCAAGCCCTGCGGACAGAAGCTTTGGCCTTTGGCGCTCTTGTTCAAACTTTGACACATTATATCTCCGAAAGTATTAGTTTCTCAGAGTTGGGAATGATATCAATGTATTCTTATGATAGGACTGCATCATGAAGGAAATTCAAATGAAATAAAAGTTTATTTATCAAGATTAAATGAGTAGTCTGAGAATGAGAACTGCACCATGGAAGAAATCAAATTAAAATAACTTAAACGAATTTAACTCTCTCCTTTAGAACAGGATGACATGTACGAGTATGAACACAGATCATATAATAATTCATAGATAGAATAATTATAGCATTCTGTGAAAACATAGAAGTAAGATTCATTATTGAAATTTCGATAAATCATATCTCCGAAAGTGTTAGTTGGTTAGAGTTGAAAATCATATCAATGGATTTTGATGGTGAAATTACATCTTAAAGAAAATTGAATTTGAAATTTGTAAGTTAACAAAATTTTTTTTTGTTACTCCGAAACCATCTGGCCTATTTTGCCCAATAACAAATTTAACCGAGATATTTATCTCCCAAACCTACTCTGAAAATTTCAACTGCCTAGCTCATTCTGTTCGAGAGTTATTGTAGAAGTTTAAAAATTAAAAAAAAATTTGTTTGACACTTTACGGCAACCCGATCAATACAAAACTTCGCATGCGTATAAAGGTCATTATTCTACAATTTAATGTTGAATTTCAGATCGAGTAATCGGTTTCAGACATATTCATAAGAAATGTTTTCACTAAAAATGGCCATAACTCCGAAACCGCTTGATGGATTTCGCCAGTTAACGAACTCGTCCGAGATATTTACGCTCCAAACCTACCCTGCAAATTTTAATCATCTAACTCCTTTCGGACGAACGGCCGGACAGAATCGATTTGAACCACGGATTCTTGATCTGTGAGTCGAACCAAATCGTTTGAGACCATTTTCAGCCAAAAATTCGAAAATTACAGGCATTTGGGCAAATTGATAAGCACTCTGTTCCGAGGAACGAGAGCGCCAAAATCACATTAAAATCTAAAATATAAAAATCTGCAAGGAAAGATATTTATGATAAGAGATACGTTACCATAAGAAGTTATAAGAACAGTTAACAAGCTGAAATGAAAATATGAAAACATTATTTTAATTTACAATAAAAACTTTCACAGATAGTCACAAGAGTTGATATTTTATAAAATATATTGATCTCTATGTAGATCGTTTCTAATTTTTCGTATAAAAATTTCATAAAAAAAATTTTACGAGACTATTGGGTTGCGCTGAGAAAAATCTCGCTCTCGTGTGAAGCCCTAATCAACACATGAAATGTTAGACGAACCAAGCCTAGGCGGATTCATAGATATCTCCATGTCTGTGGTTCAAATCATAATACGACCACGGTACTATATTCTTCGTTATTTGTTGTGTTATGTTCATGAAATCTAATCAGTGTCCGTTATTCGTGCTCAGTTGATTATTATTAAAACATCCATAGCTTGTTAAAAAATATCTGATGGTTCATAACCTCCACTAACATCAGCGATATTTCAACCGTTCATAGCTTCTCATTTCGGTTTTGATTAAGATGAACACCGACATAATAGACTGTCTGAATTTCGTAATACGGTATATTGATCATTCAAATGTTCGTATAAATAACGTTTGATTGATTGCCACAGACAGCACTGTTTACACCGACGAACATGTTCTTTGATAATTTCCGAATGTAATACCTCGTCAGAATGACAGATTTGAGAGAATTGAAATGAAAAAAAATGGTTCAAGCCCTGTGGACAGGAGCTTTGTCGCTCTTGTTCAAACTTCGACAAATCATATCTTCGAAAGTATTGATAAGAGTTGGGAATTATATCAATGGATTCTTATGATAAAACTTCATAATAGCAGAAATTAAATTCAAACATCATAAAAGAATTTAAATTCAACAAGAGTGCCAAAAATTATTCATCCAAAACCAATAGACCAATTCTACCCAATAACGAACTCTACGAGATATTCGTTCCTCAATTCTATGATGAACAATATATTTTTTCCTCAAATCCACTCTGAAAATTATATTATATCAATTGAAACTTCAGCCAATATTTCAGTTTTGTTTTCACTGGAGATATTCCGAACTCAATATTATTAACTTACCATTACCATTCCCATCATCATATGAATTAACCATGGGCATTAAATATCAAAGTTTGACATATCACGTCTCAGGAACATAAGTTGACATGTATCAACACAGGTCATATTATAATAATTCATAGATAATTATCGCATTCTGTGAAAACACAAGTAAGATTTATTATTGAAATTTTGAAAAATCCTATCTCCGAAAGTATTCGCTTGTTAGAGTTAAAAATGACATCAATGGATTCCTATGGCAAAACTGCATCCTGAGAAAAACTTATTTTGAAATTTGTAATGTAAGAATTTTTTTTTTGTTACTCCTAAACCATTTGACCGATTTTGCCCAATAACGAACTTTGGGCAACGAGATATTTATCTCCCAACCCTATTCTGAAAATTTCAACTGTCGAGCTCATTCCGTTCGAGTCCAGTGAACGGCCGGACGGCCGGACAGAATCGATTTCGACCACGTATTCTTGATCAGTGAGTCGAACGAACCAAATCGTTTGAGACCATTTTCGGCGAAAAATTCGAAAATTACAGACATTTGGGCAAAATGGTAACGTGATAATCCCCAGAACATGTACGCAAAACGTGTTATATTTGATGAGAGGAATTTATGGTTATAATTAATGTACATTTTGAAGACTCACCCTGTATGTTAATCATCCCACAAGCGCCCTAAAGCTGGTGGTTGTTTCACAAATTTTCCATATTTTCATATTTCATATTTCCATCGAATTCATCTGATTCCATATTTTTTTTAAATTTTGATTTGAACAAAAACTTTTACAAATAAAACACAACGCATTATTCACAGAAATACTCGTATATTTTCAGAAAGACAACATTCAAATACTTTTCAGTCCAAAATAGTCATTATACAATCTTCAGTTCCTCAGCATTGCAACAAATCAACTTTTATCTTGTGATAAGCATTGCAAATCACTCCCCTCAAATTCCAAATATGTTCAAACTTTTCTGGCTGAGTGTTGTAACAAGAATCGACTGCCTTGACCCATATTTCACACTGAAATTAAATACATTTAATATAGCTTGTTCAAAATCTACGAATATTTCGCCGTGTGGGTCTCTTAAAGATATTGATATTAAGGCCTCTGAAGAACTTTGAAAGTATGTACCTTACTTCTTGCCGAAGGAAATTCCCAACTGGCAAAAGGCTTGTTATAAGGAAAATGTGATTAACTCAACTCACACTTTTACCCTTTGGTACAGGGACATCGCAACACCATAAAGTCCAAGAAAAATGACGTGGTGGTTTCACATCTGCCTGATATGTGAAGTCAGCCGTATGCCAAGTCTGCCCTTGATCTGCACTGACGTCCAGTCTGATTATTTTCTGTCCTCCGCCAGAAAAGGCATATCCTTCAAGAAATATTAATTCACGACATGACATTAATTATTATTATATGGATTGTGTTGTGCAGATGAAAACCGCTCCACCACTGCGACCAATCGGTCTATTATGGCACACCTATAGTCTATAGTATATAATCTATACTTCACCCTCAAGCTCAAGTCTCTTGATAAGGAATATGACTCTGGTGGGTGAGAACAAGGTCCAGCACCCCCCCCCGTTCCCCTGGATGACCGATGAAATAGAAAATACTAGGAAAGAACGTGATAAACTCAGGGAACTGAATCTGGTGAAAGTAGGGAATTGTACCGTGCGATGAGAAATTCATGTAACCAGTTGTGTAGACGTGCAAAAAGAAATTATTTACATGAAAGCCTCACAAATGTACCCCCTAAGTTTAAAGTCTGGCAAACCCTTCCTTCGATTGGTGTAGGTGAAGAGATCAATTCTGCACCTGTTGGTTTGGACCCTTCTGTTCTTGCTCAGCATTTCTTCAACCCAAACACTTCAATTAAAAATCATACTAAAAATTCCACAATGAAAAGACTATGATTGGATAGAGTACTTGACGAAGCTATGTTTGAGTTCACGAACATTGATGTGGAAGATACTAGTGCTGCCACTTGCGAGCTGACTTCTGGATCAGTTGGATCAGACGGAATTGGGATAGCCATGCTGAAACCTATAGTGAATGAGATTCTTCCAGTGTTTACACACATTTTCAATGGTCCGCTTCAAACGGGCATTTTTCCAGCTGAATGGAAGCTTGCTAGAATTATTCCAATACCGAAAAAAGAACATGCTTTTGAACCTCAGGACTCCCGGCGCACATCAATACTTCCTACCCTATCTAACATTTTTGAAAGACTAATATATTCCCAAATTCTGACTTATGCGAATAATCACTCGCTGCACAACTATTACCAATCAGGATTTCGACAAAACCATAGCACTACAACCGCGCTTTCCAAAATCAATGACGACATCAGCAAAGCAATGGATAACAAACTGTTGACTGTATTGGTAGTTTTGAACTTTACTAAAATGGTGCTGG
The DNA here is from genome assembly GCA_937662695.2 of Halyzia sedecimguttata. Lineage (NCBI taxonomy): Eukaryota > Metazoa > Arthropoda > Insecta > Coleoptera > Coccinellidae > Halyzia > Halyzia sedecimguttata. The sequence continues at coordinate 36,310,468 of OW569417.2, forward strand.
CCAAGTTACGTGGAATGGGCTTTTCTGGTCCCGTCCAAGACTTCCTACATAAGAGAACGAGAAATATCAGTAAAAATAAATGACGCTTATTCAGATTGGGTGAAGACGGTATCTGGTGTTCCACAGGGTAGTGTCTTGGGGCCACTGTTATTCTCCTTGTACATATCTGCCTTGACGGACCAATTTAGATGTAGCTTCCACCTCTTCGCAGACCACCTGCAGATTTATATTCACGTCCCCGTTGACTAATTTGCTGAGAGCATAAGAGTATTGAACGAGGAACTTGCAAGGATATTTGTCGCTGCGGAAAATATAGGTCTTATTTGAATACTGCCAAAACTAAATGCATCGTTATTGGGACTAAAAGGAATTTAAATCAAATTGGTAAACTTGGCAGTAAGACCCGTATAACAATTCGTTATCGTCCGAATATTTCGTTATCCGATCGTAACGACTGAATAACTTCCTTAAAGATAAATAAAACTCTATCGAATCTATATCCAAACTTTAAAGATTATCTGTATACATTATAGCGATCCCTAATATATAAATTCGACAAAGACTAGGTAAAGATCTTGCAAACAATATCTGTATCGAGAATCGATATCTATTCGCTACGCATTCAGTAAGAACATCGCTAACAGTTATCTTTAATCCCTCTGTAAAGAATATATAACGATATTCGGAGATATTCCTATATCAAAAATCTTTGTAGGTTCTATACTATCCCGTGATTACATTTTTTATCGAAAATTCACGATAAATCGATAGAAAATAGATACAGTTTTCAGAGAAAAATAATATACTTTCATCAGATAATATATATACTCTGCTTCTACTCTACTGTACTCTCTGCTTTCCTTTCAATAATGAAATGCCAAACGCATACAACGCGTTGTCGCGTTGAAATTCAATGTTATTACAATTTTTTTATTCTTTTTAATTTAATACACACTACACAGGAACACATCATTGTAGAAATCGGGATTGTCCTACTGTTCATAGCTTTCCTATATGTGTAGTGTAATTTTAGCATTCATTACAGTAAGTTCATTTTTAATTTACAACAAGGATATATTTTGTTGTCTTTCCGTCGAGAATGGTCAGGCAAGTTCATTCCAATAAAGCTGATGATAATATAAATATAGATCACTAACAATAGATATTGTATCATCAGTAATCAGCTAATCACTTACAGGTAATGTGTGAACTCTTATGTATCACAGCTTATTACTGTCATCACTAGAGGGAATGTTATTGTTTATGTTTATGCCTTCAATAACTGTGGTAACAAATCAAAATAAATTATGATACGTAGTATTCATTATGGCATTTGAGTAAAAAATTTTAAATAAACTGATGGAGTTCTTACACTGACATTCCTTCCACAGAATTCCTTCATCGTATCATTATTACGATAATTTGCATAAGTACCATTATTCCTACGAATTTTATTAAGCGGAGCTTCCATTTTCTTTCTTTTTTTCTAATATTTAATCGCCGATCGACAGTTATATCGCACGATTTTATTATGTGTATCCATTGCACCAATCAGTCGTTAAAATGCACCCACTTGTGATATCCTACAACAAGGTTAGTGGATGGATGAATTGGTAAGGTGGTGGTCAGATCGAAAATTGGAGCTAAGGTATGCAGGTTCGAATCCAAATGAGGAACGAAAATTTAATTTAATAAGTTAATTCAATATTATGGTAATAGGGGTAAAATAAGAGGATGATTGAGATATCTGGACGATGAAACGCAGAAATATAAGAAAAACATTTAAAATTATGTTTTTCCACCGTAATTCTTATTAATTCTTGCTCCCAAAATAGGTATCTGTTCGATAAAGAATATCTGTATTAAAACTTTATCGTTTGGATGATAGTTTTTCGTTATTTGATCTGTATCAAAGGAGTAGCGGTTTTTGATAACGTTTTGTTGCTGGTTCAGATAACGATTTTTCGTTAGCGTACCGGACATTCAGATATTCTACCTGTAACGAATCGATAACGAATTGTTATACGGGGATGGTGAAGAGATTCCATGTTCTACGAATGTGAGGAATATTGGTTTGATTCTGGACGAAACGCTTTCTTGGGATGCTCAAATTACTGGTATTAGTAAGAAGCTTTATCACTGTTTCCATCAGCTTCGTCTTCTGAGTAACTTTCTGCCTTTCCACGCCAGAAAAAACTTATTCTTCTTTCTCTTCTGCTCCCTATTCTGGATTATGGTGACGTTGAATACATGTGACTAACAACTAACCAATTAAACAAGCTGGAGCGCTTGCAGAATTCAGGTATTCAAGTATGCTGCTCCAGATTTCGTGGACCTTTTGGTCCAACCATATGTTGTTTTCCCTCGCCGCTGCCCTCAGAGAGATACCACAGGCCGGTTCAGTTCCAATGAGCCCCATGGAAGCTCCCCGTGCCACCAATCGGTCCGCCATCTCATTACCTTTTATGCCCGTGTGGCCTGCAGCGCTCTCCAAGTTTAGCAGGATGCAGGACGACCTATCCGGATCTTCTACTAATATCGAGATCTTTCTTACCTTTCACGGTGATTTTTCCATTAGAAACCGTCACTTTTCCGCCGTTTATAGGTTCGCAAATCGCTGATATGACTGGTAATTCATCCACAGCAGGCGACATGTCCCAGTCCAAGTTGTGATAGTATACATTCGGTGAGAAACTCTTGTAGAGCCTCTGTTGATTGAACGTTTTACACTCTTCTTTTTGTACGGTCACTCTTTCTACGAAAACGACAAAACATAAATTAATGAACATCATCCAAAATATTTTTTTATGTCGACATCAGTTCTTTTATCCTGTCATTTTCCAGGTATTTTCCGGTACAATTCAAGGTTGAAAATTTACCAACGATATCCTTCGTTCATTACTTACATACAAAATTATAGCGCGTTATCCAAGTAGGTATCCTTAATATGCCAATTTTATCTATTTTTTTGTGCGCATGTTCTGGGGAACAGCGTGACATTTTGACCAAATATCTGTAACTTTCGAATGTTTTACCGCAAATGTTCTCAAAGGATTATGTTCGACTCACTGATGACGAATTTGAGGTCAAATTTCATTCTGTCCGGCCCGCTGGCTGGCCATTTTCACAATAACTTTTGAACGGAAAGAGATAGCGACTTGAAGTTTTCAGGGTAGGTGGCACGCCCAAATCGCGTTCGTTAATGGGCATAATCGGCCCAACGGTTTCAACCAATACAGATTTGATCGAATTGAAACAAAGGAATCGTACCACTAGAAAATTTAAAAAAAATTTGTAAACAATATTTTTTATCTCATGATAGCTTGAGAACGAAAAGAAATAGCGACTCGCAATTTTTAGGGTATGTTACGCATCCGAATGCGATGTTTGAGTTAATAGGTATAATCGGTCAAACGGTTTCGGAGTTATATAATCTGAAATTTTGTTGTTATCTCAAATAAACTCTGATCGCCGATCCAATTAAAACATGGTAATAAGTTGTAGAATGCCGACGTGCAAAATTTTGAATATCACTGAAAAAAATTCTATACCTCATTAAACTATCCCTCTGAAATCGCTGAAATTTTGCGAGGGCCTTCAAAACCTAACCGAAACCGATCACTCCATCTATCTGAAATATTAGCACCAAATTGTAGGATCATGACCTTTATATGCGTGCGAAGTTTTGTATCGATCGGATGGCTATAAACTAGAAAAAATATGTCAAAAATTTGAAATTTTGTTTTCACTACAACTCGAAAAATACTGATCCGATTGAATTGAAACTCAGAAGTTAGATGCAAAGTACCGACGAAAACACTTGTGCAAAATTTAGTGGGAATAGCATGAGTAGAAAAAATCAAAAATGTTTAATTATTAGCGGAATATTTTGCTTGAAATTCCGAAACCAAATATCGGATTGAGTTCAATTTTGGTATTTCGGTGACCAATGATTACTTCTTAGGGTGTGCAAAATTTCATCGAGAACAGACCAATAGGAGAATAAAAAATTTATAATTTTGAACTTCCAAACTGGACAAATTATTTCAGTTCGAATTCCTACATGGAATATCTAACATGTGGTACCTAAACATATTTTGACGGGTTTTTCGCGCGTTTATCTGAATCAATGCGATTTGTACGAGGGCAACTGATTAAAATATGGAAGAGGAACCTGTGGCAATTGAAGTAATGCGTTAACGATATGTGGAATTTTAAATTGGTTTTCAAAATTTGTCTGAACGTTGAACGACTGGGGGTGTAACTGTAAGTTCATATTAACAGCTCATGTTAATTCTGTGAGTTTGCGAGCCAGTTTCGAGGAGACAGCGTAGTGTCCGAGGTGTAGCGTTAATAACATAATCCTTGGGCCAATATTGAGATTCATAATAATAATGATAATAATAATAATAATAGTCATTTATTTACCCAACAGGAAAATTCCCAATTACAGGGTAACATTAAATATTACAACATATATAATAGAATTTTAGAGCCAAAATTAAATAATCAATGAGAGAAAAAAAAACAAAAAATAATGTCTCTATCGGCCATTTTTCGTTATTCGCATGAGCAGACGAGAAATGATTTAACTGCTGGAGTTTTCGTCTGAGAGGATTGGGGTTTTGAGGTGGAGGATGCCATTCCTCCATAAAATCTACTCGTGAGGGTCCGCGCATGCGTGGATTGAAGATGCGATATCTCCTGATCTCCTGATGTTGGTGAATCGGAATTTTGTGTGAGGTTCGTGATTTTGAGAGGACTTATAGCCACGAGTGGATTGCACATGCGCAGAGAAGAAATTAATGGTTTTGGGATGTATAGGTTATGTTGGGAGTGGTTTAGGTATATTTGTGAGGGGTCTAGTGCTGAGCCGATATTGTGAGGTTGTAAAAGAAAATTCTGTACACGGACATGTCAGTTTGGGAGAAATGACGTTGTTTCCGAGTTGGAGTGTCCGTACCGTGGCCTTGGAGCTCATTTTGAAATTCATATTACCCTTTTTGGGCATTTGCAGAATTCTATTCGTCCATAGAATACGCTCGGGAGTGTCCGCGCAGGTGCGGATTGAAGCTGTGATATCTCCTGAACTAATGGTGTTGAAGAATCTAAGTTTTGTGTGAGGTGTATGATTTTGAGAGGACTTGCAGCCACGAGTAGATTGCGTATGCGCAGAGGAGACGTTTGGATTGTATGGCTCATGTTGGGAGCGGTTTATTTTCGAGTTGAATTGTTTGTATCGTAGCCCTGGGGCTAATTTATAAATAAGCTTATTTGGAAGATCTATAATAAATTACGTTCGGACTTGCAGAATAGGCATATGCAATTGCGTTCCCAACGGGGGTCCCATAACCGCAATCTTTTTCATTTCGATCTACGGTAAAACTAATAGCCGGACTGTATCGATAGCCAGATTTGTCAAAGGGTCTCGGAAAAATATAAAAAAGCACTGACGTGAGGTTAGTACTCTTTGGCACGCATGTTCACGTTGGCTTATTTGGAGTAAATTATTAGTGTTTCAAGCTCAGTGGATAGAACGAGCCGGATATCTACCCAGATGATAGTGGACACCATTAACTGTCAGATCATAAATTAAGAGCGCTTTGTCTAAGCCGGCATGAGGATAGAGCAACAAAGTTGACAAAGAACACAACTGACTTTCCTTAGTCGCACAAGCTCCTAGGAGCATCTGAGGTATCTCCTTGGGGAAGACTTGGGAGGGTGAGTATAATCATAATCATATTTATAGCTCGTGCGCCAATTGCATATTGACTTCATAATGAAAGAAAAAGTCTAAAAGAGCATTGACGTGGGGTCAATCTGTTTTGGCGCACGTGCTATAAACATGATTATGATTATACTGACTTTTAGCACTCTACAAATCTGACACGATTGAGGCATTCGATCATGGGACAGTAAAATCCAGTTTTCAACTCACGTAACCATTTCACAAAACGAGCTCCAGCAAATCCGGGTACAATAGCTCTAACAGGGAAACCGTGATCGACGGGGAGGGGAGCACCATTCATTTCATAAGCTAAAATCACGTCGCCTCTCTTGTCTATGGCTTTCCACAGAGGAATAGACATGGAGAAGAACTCCCCCATGTAATCAGTATCCAGGCCGTCAAACTGAAAAACAAAAACTATAAACAATATCTGACAATCGAGTTGAATTTCAAGGATATATATATTTATCTAAGAGTAATGAATATTTTCTTAGGAAGTACCTAGAACTCATCAAAATAAACCATTCTCCTAGAAATTGACGTGATAAACATTGGAAGATAATTTCAAATTGCCATTAATTCCCATTCATTTTCAGTATGAATCTAAACCACACCATTGTTCATCATATTTCGTCATCATTGTTGACAAAGGGAGGTACGTTACATTTGTTTTTTTTATGGAAATATTCGTTATTTTGGTATGATATAAAGTCGAAATTTTTTTAATTATATCAATTGAAATGATTCAGTCAGCAAAACGTAGTAAGAATGCCTTCAGTTTTGGTTTCTCAAAATATCAAAATGAATTGTAACTCAAGTAATTTCAGAATAATTACCTATTAATTTTATGTGTTATTGTCAAGTGGGCCAACTAGCCCCAGGTTCGGGGTAAGTTGTCCATATAGGGCTGGGATAATTTGCACCATATGTAAAAAAGAAATAAAAAACGGAGAATAATTTAAAAAATGGATATTTCTTAAACACATATCTAATTAACAGTTAAAAAAAATGCTAAACTTGAACTTTGGCATTTAAAAATACTGTAAGAGCTTATGTCTAACTCTAGTAATATCACTTTTAATTTTGAACTAAACAGTAAATAGATTTAATGAATACAAATATTACAAGGTTTTAAAAATCAAATAATAAAGTAAAAAGAATTCCAATTCGAAATAGTATCTAAATCTTAATAAATGGTTCCCTTATGGGGTTTCTCTCCCAAACTCTGAAAAATATCTATAAAATAAAAAATGTAATGTTTTGTGAATGGCTTCTGCATTAAAAACACAAGATATTCGTCAGAAGTAATGTATATAACAATGTCGCCTAACAAACAATAACGAAACAATGTCAACGATAAGACCATTATTTCGTAACGTTTCCGAGACTAGATCAGACTCCTTCGTCAGATATCAAGCGGAAATCTTCAGAATTATTTTTTGTTGATAGCTCTGAAATACGAGAATTGTCACATTGAAAGTCTTTTAAGATCATAGCAACATAGTATCACTTTGCTTAGTTAGAAATTTCCAAGTTCCAACTCCTCCTTCGAAAAATTCAACCAAATATGGCCAATTCCAATTCAGCAATTTCCAAAATCACATTCTCTGTTCAACAAAATACTACTCCATAGGTTTCCTTTTAATGTCAATTAAAACACTTTTTTCATTTACCGTTTTTGTAAATGATGCTCAGATAAAAAGATACAGAATGTTGAAATTGCAAAAATCAACTAACATCCTTATGCCGACAGTTTAAAGATCCCCAATTTTGGCAGCAGAAGTAGAAAAGTGAGGGCAATATTTTAATGTTACCTGTGTAATCTTTATTTTTTCGCTTCCCACTCTTTTTGATTCATACCTTATCTAAAGTTTTTATTACTGACCTGTACATGATTCAACTGTTCGGCATCTTTTTCGGTAAAACCAGCCTTAGCTAAGATGTCGCTGAGTTTTGCTCCTGACCATATTGAGTTACCAGTCGCAACTACAGTCCATCTTAAACCCTTCTTAGGTTTTACCTGAACAAATATAGAAAGAAATCAGTACTAACAAGTGAAATAAATTCATTATATTTTTAGGGATGGAGTATTGAGAAACCAAGCATTCATATTTCCGATGACACTTTTTACCAAATGAGCGAAATTTCGATGCAGTTTGAGTTAACAAGAAGTTTTCATATTAGTTAACAGAAACTTGCGAATTAGCAACTCTTTTTATTTATAGCCATAGAGGAAAAGTGAACTGTATTCAAGATCCATTAGAAGTGTACCTACCAATATACAGGAATATTGACCCATGTGCTTGAAACTATTCATTGATTATCTGAATACCACAGTGATAAGTAAGGCGGAACAGAGTTCGCCGGGTCAGCTAGTGCTATATAAACGCGAGTATAACACTGCAGTTGCAAGGTTTGAGTAATGTCAGTTTGTTGATTACTGCTGTTTGGTGCATCATACTCTTGAATGGTCTGCGATTTAATTATTCAAACATCAGCTGAACAAAGAATTTAATTTGGTTATGTGGAAACCGTATAGCTGCAGCGTATCTGTTGCTCCGTTTTAGTTTTAGTGGTTCACACTGATGAGTAAGGTAAAAAAGTAAAACAAATAAAAATTGATTCGACTTGCCATCATCATTTCGTCTCTGCGAACTCCAGCACACATTAAAGTAGCATTAACGGAATATTTAGGAAACTTTTTCAATTCATCCATTGTTAATTTTAAAGTATTTTTCTGTCCTTCGATTACTATTTCAACAGTATAATTCTTCAAATCAATCGCCGGCACTGGTCCGTGAGTTCGGATGAAATGATACTGACTAAAAACAAGTATTTTAGGTGTAAATGTTCTTCAAATAGACGATTATCACTTACTTTGGAGTTATAGGATGGGCATAGAGTAAAGATTCCGATACTCCAGCATTATATGGTTCCTGGGTTAATTTAATCAAGTTGGGGTCCCGATCTGTCGGCTCATTAGGGTATAGGTTTCTCTTCTTGAATTCAGTTTGCACATCTTCTGGACGCAAGTTTCCTGAATACAAAATCTGGATAATCTTCATACTAAATAGGTAGGTAGCTCCATTTCTTAAGTTTTTCACGCCGATCTTTTACGAACGCAAAAAATACGGTGATTGCAAGATCAACCGTTTCCTCTGTTAAAATTGTGAATTCGGCTTCACAAAACATATTCATAAAATCAAAAACATTGACCAGTTGATCGAGGAATACAATCTGACAACCTTGCATTCACCGAGGATCGTATCAAGGTAGATACAGAGATGTGAAAAAAGTTATGTTATTCATGTCGTCTTTCTGTGGCGAGGCTTAATTTGGTTTAATTATAGCATTAATCCCCACAGGTGAAAAACCTTGAGTATGGTCAGGTAACACCGACCTCGCATAGACATCTTTGGGAGGTTACAATGAGGTTGTATTGTGAGCTCCTATTGTGAGCTCCTCAAGATATCGCAAGAGTATCAAACACAAGAATTCCTGCTGTGGAGATCCTCAGACATTCCTATTATGAGCTCCTCAAGGTACCACATCTGTAACCGGAATAAGACATTCCTATTGCGAGTTCCTCAGAATATCACACAGATAACCAGAATAAGACATTCCTGTTATGAGCTCCTCAAGGTACCACATCTGTAACCGGAATAAGACATTCCTATTGCGAGTTCCTCAGAATATCACACAGATAACCAGAATAAGACATTCCTATTATGAGTTCCTCAAGGTACCACATATGTAACCGGAATAAGACATTCCTATTGCGAGTTCCTCAGAATATCACACAGATAACCAGAATAAGACATTCCTATTATGAGTTCGTCAAGGTACCACATATGTAACCGGCATAAGACATTCCTATTGCGAGTTCCTCAGAATATTACACAGATAACCAGAATAAGACATTCCTATTATGAGTTCCTCAAGGTACCACATATGTAACCGGCATAAGACATTCCTATTGCGAGTTCCTCAGAATATCACACAGATAACCAGAATAAGACATTCCTATTATGAGTTCCTCAAGGTACCACATATGTAACCGGCATAAGACATTCCTATTGCGAGTTCCTCAGAATATTACACAGATAACCAGAATAAGACATTCCTATTATGAGTTCCTCAAGGTACCACATATGTAACCGGCATAAGACATTCCTATTGCAAGTTCCTCAGAATATCACACAGATAACCAGAATAAGACATTCCTATTTTGAGTTCCTCAAGGTACCACATATGTAACCGGAATAAGACATTCCTATTGCGAGTTCCTCAGAATATCACACAGATAACCAGAATAAGACATTCCTATTGTGAGCTCCTCAAGGTACCACATTTGTAACCGGAATAAGACATTCCTATTGCGAGTTCCTCAAGTCATCGCAAGTAAAACGAGAATACGAATTTCCCTTTGCGAAGTTCCTCAAGATATCGCATATGTAACCAGAATAAGGCATTTCTATTGCGAGCTCCTCAAGTCATCGCAAATTCAACAAGGTTAGGAGATTAGAAGAATAACCGCATCGTTAATCACCCGATTCAAATCTGGATCTACGCATAGAAGTGAAGTATGTGGCGCCACACGTGTACTGCACATTTGGTGGACATATAGGTTACAAATCCATATCGCAGCGATGTTCTCTCAGTACTGCCCAGGTTGAGCAGTCTATGAACTTATCCATGTGATATATTTAAGATGTTAGGGCTCTTGGTGATCTCCCAGGGATTTCCAGGCGAACCTCCCAAACTATTACCCAGGGTGAGAGCTGTTTGGGAACTTCCACATGTGAATCTCAGAGATTTTACTGGGCTCATCCCCTCTGGCGGATATTTGGAGGACAAATAGAGTTCTTAGCGACCTCCTAGCGATATTCCAGCAAATCTCCCAAACTATTCCACAGGGTGAGCTATTTGGGAACTTCCCAATGTGATATATCTGAGATGTTACTATGCTTATCCCCTGTCACGGAAATTTGGAGGAGATGTAGAGCTCTTGGCGATCTCCCATTTATAACCCAGTGAACCTCCCAAACTATTTCCTAGGGTGAGCTGGTTGAGAACTATCCCTAATTTGTTACTGGGCTCATCCCCTGTGGCGGACATTTGGAGCTTATGGAGAGCTTTTAGTTACCTTCCAGCGACACAATATCCTGGAAAGATCTCGCAGAGATTTCTTTGGGATGTCCCAGTTTTCCTGGGACCCATTCTGAATAATACACAGCGTTATTGGACCATTTAGGCGGAAAATTCAAGAAAAGCTGGCTCCACGTGGCAAAAAAAAACACAGCAAGACAATGCACCATGTCACAAGTCAATGGCTACGATGGTGAAGTTGCATATGTGAATTGCACTTCGAATTGCTGCCCACCCCCCTTATTCACCAGATTTGGGCCACAGCAAAATCTGGCTGTTAGCAGACCTGAAAAGATTTCGCTCCCACGAAGAATCATTGTCGAAACTGAGGCCTACTTTGCGAACAAAGATCAAGCATTTTATAAACATAGTATCGAAAAGTTAGACCGAGTTGGCATCGCCTTGGATGGAAATTGAGTCGATTAATAATGTCTTACTTAGTAATTAAGGAAACTTTTCGATCCATATATTATATATTATTCCGGAGGTATGCCCTCCCTAAATGCGGCATAAACATTCAAACTGTTGTTTAAACATTAAACCATTGTATTAAATCTTGGTTGGATTTATATGTTTTAATATCACGAAATCGATCCAATTTGAATTTGTACTTACAAATAGACACAATTCATCAGTAAGCTCGTTATAATAGTTTAAGACCATTTCCGGCTAAAAACTAGTAAGATACAAACATTTGGACAAAATGATAGCGTTCTCTGGACGAGGATGCCGAAAAGATTAATTTAAACCCTCGATAGGTAATATCTTTCTTTAGGGCGTAGCAAAACCGCAAACGCTCTTAACTTAGCTTCATGTCGTTCTGATTTAAAACTAGGATTAAATATATGTAATAATATATCTTCCTTACCTATTCTGAATTGTTCGAATAGCTCCAAGACATGTGGGGAATAATGAACTGCTGAATACATCCAGAAGCCTTCTACGGCTTTTCCAGAAGTCAAATTGATTTGATCACCTCCAGGGTGTTTATCCAGGAAATCAGTTATATCATAGACGCCGTTCTGATATGATACCCAAACTCGTTCCCCTCTATGGTGGAAATAATGATTAATTGAAAAACATGATTGAGAGGATTGATTGACTCAATATGTCCGATCCTAAATCGAAGACACAATGAACATTTTTCTTTTAGATATTCTAGTTGGAGTTCACTGTGGACTTATTATGAACACTACAGAAGAAACTACACTCTTGTCCACTACAGTTTTTATCGTCTGACATTTGTTTCGGAAACAAAGTTTCAATCTTCGAGGACGAAGCGTTGCTATCAATTTCTACACTCAAGTATAGGTTGACATTATACCCTTTAGTCGTAAACCGATTAGTGAGAATAATGAGTTGTTAATAGGGGTCAGATCATGATTGAGTAAAATATCTTTTCTCTTATACATTTCGATCCCTTCAAATGTTCCTAAGTACTGTAAAATCGGGTTACTTTCCACCGACGGGGTTCTTTTCACAAACATTTTAAAAAGTTATGAAGTCGTCTTTTTTGTGTCGGTTAGTTCTGACAGACATTTTTTCAATGGGTTGCAAGTCTTTACAGGTTTCAGTTTGTCGATAAGAGTGAAAAAAAAAAATTCTTTGAAAAATATATCTTCTAAACAAATTAATACCCACGCACACCTTCGGTTTTAGTGGAGTCACACATGTTTGTTTGTAAGGAATTGTAATTACATATTGTTATATGGTGTAATATTGCTTATATATGAAATTGCCTTTAATGTATTTGTGGTTAAAAAATTTTTATATTATTGTTAGTATATGAATTATGTTGTTATTATGCAAATAAATAATAAACATCTGTTTCTGCAAGTGGGAGCAATAGCAGGCGTAAGTAGTCCCTAGAATGTTTGGAAGTGCCTGAAAACTTGGATATAGATTTGTTATACCCTTCGGCAGTCAACAAAAAATAGGTATACAGAGTATATGCATTAAGTCTTGATGCTTTTTATATAGTATTTCTTCACGAAGTCACTTCCTCGGGGTTACTATGTAATGTCAGTTTGGTATTTTTTCGGAGGTAGGACTGATATAATTACTGTGTTATATTTTCTTTACAGAAAAATGCCTAGGAAGAATATAAAAAATTGGTCAAACTTTGACAAATCATATCTTCGAAAGTATTGGTAAGAGTTGGGAATTATATCAATGGATTCTAATGATAGAACTTCATAATAGCAGAATTTAAATTCAAACATCATAAAAGAATTCAAATTCAACAAGAGTGCCAAAAATTATTAATCCAAAACCAATAGACCAATTCTACCCAACAACGAACTCATCCAAGATATTCGTTCCTCAATTCTATGATGAACGTTATATTTTGTCCTCAAATCCACTCTGAAAATTATATTAGGTATATCAATTGAAACTTTAGCCAATATTTCAGTTTTGTATTTACTGGAGATATTGTGAACTCAATATTATTAACTTACCATTATACCATTCTCCCATCATCATATGGATTAACCATGGGCATGTATCAACACAGATCATATTATAATAATTCATAGATAGAATATATAATTATCGCATTCTGTGAAAACACAGAAGTACGATTTATCATTGAAATTTTGAAAAATCATATCTCCGAAAGTATTAGCTTGTTAGAGTTAAACATGACATCAATGGATTCCTATGGTGAAACTGCATCTCGAGAAAAACTTATTTTGAAATATGTAATGTAAAAAATTTTTTTTCTTACTCCGAAACCATCTGACCGATTTTGCCCAATAACGAACTTAGCCGAGATATTTATGTCCCAAACCTATTCTGAAAATTTCAACTGTCTAGCTCATTCCGTTCGAGAGTTATCGTGTTAACGGCCGGCCGGAAAGAATCGATTTCGACCACGTATTCTGGATCAGTGAGTCGAACCAAATCCTTTAAGACCATTTTCAGCCAAAACTTCGAAAATTACAGACATTTGGGCAAATTGATAAGCCACTGTGTTCCGAGGAACAAGAGCGCCAAAAAGGTGGTTGGGACGACCTTACAAAAACTGTACAGATGACACCGTTAAAATGTCGATGGAAGCTGTTCGTCGAGGAATTTCTCATTCTGATGCATACGCTCCCTATAAAATTCCTGTAAGAAAACAAGATGACGGTCTCATTGAAACCTTAAATAATAATGTAGATACTGCAAAACAACGAAGCAAAATTATCGTTGGTGGTTTTGTGAATGTACAGTTTGTCACGAAGAAAACATGCAAACACTTTGTTGGTGAAGTCCTAAACATTTTAGAAGATGACTACAACGTTAAGTTTATGCGAAATTGTTTCAAAAATGGATTTGTTTTTCCCCAGATCGGTGATATTTCCCTTGTGAAAGAACAGGACATCATAAAGCATTTGGAAACTCCTTCGGAAGTGTGAAGAGGGATTTATCGCTTCCGCTGTGATTTGAGTAGCTACTTGTAAATTAGTAATAAGAATTTAACCTGCCTACCTCTTCAACTTATTTCTTTAAGAGAAAAAAAATTATTATTTTATTTTTTGTCTAAGAATGTTTTTTAGTTTGATAGAAGAGTTAATATTTTGTTATTTTTTTGGATGAAGAATTTTTCCTAGTACTTGAATGTTTGCTAAATCAAAAAAAAAGTTTTCAACAATTTTCCAGGCAAATAGTAGTTTTTAAAAAAAATATTTGGTGTGCAAAGCCACCCTAGAAGCATATTTTATTGCGTGGAAACCTTGTACCGTTTTTATTTCTTTTGTTAGCGTTATATGTTACTGAAGAGATTTTTATCTTTATGTTTGTTGATAATTTTCTGAATTAGTTGATGATTATACCCGTTTCCGCAATTTGCAAAATCATTTTTCTTTATTTCTTGAAGTTACATTGCTTAGCGGAATATTGAACAACAGGTTGACGAGAAAATGTAAGCTAGCTGTTTTGTGTGACCAGGGAGCTACCGGGTCAGATGAAATGTAAATATCAGAATTCATATAGGTTTTCTAAAAATGTCAAAACTGATTAAATTTGAGTTATCACTAGTTAATTTCAAATCTACACGCTCAATATTATTAGTGCAATGTGGGTTGCACAATAAATTGACGGTGGCCCCTAGACGGTCAATAATATATTGTACCGGGTTTCCCACTATAATTTACCCCCCTTTAACTTTGTTACGAATGGAGATACAATAAAATGTCCCGTACAAAAGTTGTACGGAATCAACTGATTTTTTTCAGGACGTTTTCACGAATTGAACAATATACAGGGTGGACAAGATATTGAGTGTGACTTCATTTTTTCAAATGAAACACTCTATATATATTTTTTATATTTGGCTAGCTGTTTCTCTCCTGATTTCGAATATATATGCATGTGTTGGTTTATCTTATTTTGAGAAAATTATATACAGTGTTTCATTAAAAAAAATGAAGTCGCACTGAATATCTTGTTCATCCTGTATATATTTTAATTCGTGACAACGTCCTGAAAAAATTCAGTTGACCTTTGTACAGAACATTTTTTTTGTATCTCCATTCGTAACAAAGTTAAAGGGGGGATCAAATAATAGTGGGAAACCCGGTACAATATGTTGGTAATTAAGTACAAAAATTTGTATCATATGGAGACGATTTTTGATGGTTGTGCAATATATTGCGCTATTGCGCAAACCTTTCAATATCGCCCACACACGATCAATTATATTGCACAAACCAAAATGCCAGGTACAATAATATTGAGCGTGTATGGGTCACTTTAATGCAGCCCATAAACGCTCAATATTATTGTACAATATTTTGGTTTGTGCAATATAATTGAACGTGTGTGGGCGATATTGAAAGGTTGCGCAATATATTGCACATTCAATAATATCGCTTCACTACGATAACCGGCCCATACACACTCAATATCATTGTGCAATGTATATATCTATATTTTTCGAGTTATTGAGGAAATAACAACCAAATTTCAGATGGGTATAACCCCAAAACCGTTTGGCCGATTTTGCTTATAAACAAAGTCAAATGTCGCATTCCGATGTACAACCTAAGGCCGCTCGTACACCAGCACGACGCGACCGCGACTTCGTGTCGCTTCGCAGTCGCGGTACGTGGTAATTCATAGAAGCGCCCACACCAAGGATACGGCGACGCGACGCATTTTCCTCGTTAAAAAGTATCGTCGCGGTAGCGTTGCGGTCGCGTCGTGCTGGTGTACGAGCGGCCTAACATGAAAATTTCAAATCGCTTTCTCTTTCCGTTCTCAGGTTATCGAGACATGACGGATATTTTTTAATATATTTTTTTAAATTTTCTAGCGATACGATTCTCAGAAAATTACACAAACTTAGGTTCATATTCTACAACTATTCACCAAGTTTCAATTCGATCGGATTCATATTGGTTGAAAACAAAATTATTACTCGGAAACCATTGGGCCGATTATGCCCATTAACGAACTTGTTCGTCGTATTCGGATGCGCCACCTACCCTGAAAATTTCAAGTCGCTAGCTCTTTCCTTTCTCAAGTTATCGTGGCAACGGCCGGCCGGACAGAATCAAATTTGACTTAGAATTCTTCATCAGGGAGTCGAACCCAATCGTTTGAGACCATTTTCGGCGAAAAATTCGAAAGTTACAGACATTTGGGCAAAATGATAACGCGATGTTCCCCGGAACATACGCGCAAAAATGGAACTCCTGAAACCAGAGATCTTAATATAACTTGCAATTTCACATATGACATATGAGTTATGAGATCTTGTCGATGGTCGTGAACTTCTTCTGATACCAACATAAATTGTTTACTTCAACTTTTAGAACGCCCATCATACCTACCTACAACGATGTTTTAAAAGGTCCTTCTTGCCATAAGTGGGGAGATCTGGACGCTGAGGAATCCTTGGGGCTGTCACGTGAGGCGGAGGTGGATCCTGAGGTGCGTCATTCGATATTGAACAGCCTGATGTATTTTTAGTTTCTTTAACACCTTCAGCGTAAACAATTCTCTGTTTATTTGCTGGGAAGAAGATTTTCGAGCACAGTAATCTTAGTAATTCTTCAATATTATTTATTCTTTAGTTGTAGGTACTCACCGAGGTGGTGATGTGTAGCATACCCTATAGTAACCAACAACCATAAATATTTCTTTGAATATTGCCAATTATCGTTATAACCGTTATCATTCCGAAAGTGGAAGTTTGTATGCAGATATTTGTATCCATTCGCATGCTTACCCCATCTGAAGATTATTAAACATATAGAATATACTGTAAATGGTAAAAAATACGATTTTTACAAATTTTCATACAATCTACCAAGTGTACGATAAAACATTTCTTGTTGAATTATCGGTCCATACCATATACATACTGATAGTCATTGACATTTAATTGATGAATTTGTCATTGATGTATTTCATTTTTTTAAACGGTAACTAGGAATACATCATGTTCAAAAAGAAATGATATGAGTATGACTATCCTGCACCTTTTTAGTTTGATTAAAAAATGCGAGTAATAAGTAAAAAATACCTAGAGATATGAAGCTAGTAATTTAATCCGAAACTTCCGACAAGCAGAGACAAAATTTTAACATAACCATCTAGATTGGAATCTTCATCATTATAATAATATGATATCGAGTTGGTGAGAGAATTTGAAAATACTTTTTGGATTATTTGAAATTAATTTATCCGCAAAATGTATTGTTTCGAATCAAATGTGAAAGCACATGCACGACCAAACTCAGATGAAGAGGCCTAGCGTAGCAGGGGCGGTAAAATTTCACAATGAATAATAATATCTTCTGAAAATATCAACCATTTCATTTAATGACAATAATGACCAAGGTACTACTTGCGCGCGTATTATTATAGTGTCCGACCGAAACTGGTTTTTCAGCCGAAACCGAAACCGAACTTTCGGCCAGGGTCTCAGTTTCGGCCGAAACCGAAACCGAAACCGAAACTTCATATTTCATACTGAAATCTACTGTATTTTTCACAATTTCATTTGCATTACATAAAAACAGATGAGGACTGGTGAATACAATAAAAAATAAATTTTTTTGAGATCTTTATTTATTATTTTGGTATTACCAAGTTATCAAAATAATCAGTCGAAGTATACAGGGTGATTCCAAATCAGATGTGACCCTTAGAGGCGGTGTTAGTATGGATCATTTGCTGTGGTTTGAGCCATTTTTATTGATGACCGAAAATCAACAGTTTCCGGGATATTTAAGTTCTGGTTCTGTTGAAAAAGAATTAATATTATTTGAAAGGGGATGTAAGAAGCAGATAGAGAAAAATAACGAATTCAATATTTTTTTGTTGCAACTAAGCTCGAAATTTCATTAGAAAATGTATTCATAAATTATGTTCCACCATTCCATAAGCAAGCACGTGCCGTCTTTCTTATGTCTTCAGTTGTTATTTTCCGCCTGAAATTTACTCACGCTGTCTTTTGATACACATTCACTATTTTATATACCGGACATTCAAGAGGCTGCTTATAAAAAATCTGCTGAAACGAAACTAGTTAAGCAATCTAACGAAATCTTTCAGAGAATGAAGAAGGAAGTAGACAAGTTTTTAAAATAATTTTGGCATACTAAATTGTGAAATTCGAAAGTTGCAGACAAATACTAGAAATTCATTTTTCATTTTTTCATATACCACATTTCAAATCATACTAATTCTTTTTCAACCTATTATACAGCATAGTTTTGCTTTTTTCGTATAATATCCTTTTCTGATAAAAATAAACCAAAATTATCATCAAATTTGCTCAACGTAGAAAAAATTGACGAAATATGAACCAAGTTCAGAAATCTTTTAAAAATCACCCGAACTCCAAAAACTGTTGATTTTCGGTTATTAATAAATATGGATTAAACAACAGCTAATGAGTCATACTAACTCCTCCTCCCAGTTTCTCGTCTTATTTGGAATCACCCTATGTAATCTAATCAATAATCATTAGTGAATTCTCATGATTTCTCGGTCTTAACAAAGATATATTACAATAACTTGTACGACAATTATGTATACCTACTTATAACTCCTGGCCAAACGACCAGGATAATTCACGAACAGTCAAGTTTCGGCCTGGCCGAATTAAGTTTCGGCCATTTTGGGCCGAAACCGAAACTAAGGCCGAAACCAAAACCGAACTTTCGGTCGGTCACTAATTATTACCCGTTCAACGACGAAACCGGGGAATCCCCTTTCCTTGAATGAATGTAACCATAAACCGCGTTTTAACAAATGGCACCTTCTGTATTGACTAGAGATGGAACCTCTCGAGTGAAAATAATGAAATATCTCGAGATGTTCTAAATAAATTCTTTCGAATGATTTTGTGTCGTCCATAATGTGCGGCACCGAGATGCAATAATGCGACTCGAGTTAGGAGAATGCCGAGATATATCGTCAACGCTATGATATTTCGAATTTCGATTGTCGGCATTTTAGACTAGAGTGTCGGTACTCAATGAAGATCACGAAAAAAACACTTTAGTTCATTTAATTTTCTTTAATTTAAATATGAGAAATTGTACACTTTTTACAAAAATATAAACACCATCACCTTGAGCATATTTCACAGATTTCTATCACAAAACTTGAATTTTCAACCATGATGAACCATATTCAGACCATTCCAGCAAAGTTTAAATTATATTCATAAAAAAACCTACATTTCCGAGAATCAGAATATGTCCTTCTACTGAACAATACTCTTGATTTATGACATCCAGCAGAGCTCCAAATAATTTTCTGCAAAC
The DNA here is from genome assembly GCA_937662695.2 of Halyzia sedecimguttata. Lineage (NCBI taxonomy): Eukaryota > Metazoa > Arthropoda > Insecta > Coleoptera > Coccinellidae > Halyzia > Halyzia sedecimguttata. The sequence continues at coordinate 36,330,112 of OW569417.2, forward strand.
AAGAACTTTCTGTAGTAATTATAACCAATTTCATTTCACATTATTCGAGTAATCAGGACAGGAGGAAAACTCTCATTTCAAATTCACGCGTATTCTGTGATAAGCGTTATTCAAAACTCCCCTGAGATTCCAAATATTCTCGAAGGATTCTGGCTGAGTATTATAAGAAGAGTCTATTCCTTTGACCATTATGTCCATCTGGAAAAAAAAATTTCAATTTTATTAAATTAAAATATACTGAACATTGTGGAACATAATATGCGAGTTTGTTCCAACACAAACGGGAATTAGTTCTGAACTGGGCGGAACTGCACATATCGAAAATCACGTCCAAGATGCATAGAATAACATTCTATTCATCTATGTCAGGTGCCAAATGAACATAAAAGGATTCCGTGATTCCGAACTAGTACACAAGACGTACAATGTACGATAAATTGATACTGATTCTAGAACGAAGGACAATGATTTTCAAACTATGCGACCACATTAATAAGTACCTACTCTGAATTAATCACATGAGAAAATCGCATGAAAATCATATATTTGACGAATGAATGCGTTTTTCACATATCCCTTTTTCTTGATTTTGGACGAATATGTTGGAGGAGGTGTATGAACTCCTCTTTTTTTGAAGAGATAAATAAGACAAAATTGTCCGACATGGTAGATCTTTCATGGCCACCATGTCAATCGCATAGTTCAGATTCTTCCATCAACGTAAAATATTAAGACTGTTTCATGTTGTATAGATACAAAATATGCTAAATTTACCCCTAAGTGTACCTTATGCGCTTGAGGAAAAGACGTTTGACAGAAATTTATTCAGAATGTCAATAAATACCTTGTAACTTCTGAATAGCGTCATCAACAGGAAAGAAAATACAAGACCTCACCTACCCTAACATGTTCCGGAAAATGGCAAAACAAAATCGAATCAGTTTATAAACCAGTTTCTAGACATCTAAGGCCGGCCTCATACTTCTCTGAATTCATATTCTTAAATTCATAATCTGAATTCTGGAAGCTTGCAAAATCTAGAAATTAATACTGTGAAAAAACCAGAATGTGTGAGGAGAATAGTGAATTAGTATGCAATTCGGTGCTTTCTGAATTAATAATATGAATTCAGAGTGACATTCCGGACGTATGAGTCCGGCCTTAGTGGAGGTTAATTAAAATTTTGCATCTGTGGCTTGAGCATAGGCGTCATTTTAAAGCGAGCTCTGAACCAAGTTAAACACACACTATAGACTTTCGATTCGGAATTCAGTTCAGAATTAAAATAAAAAGGATTACTGAACAACCTCCAAAATATTAAAATTCAAATTTATTCGTCTCAAGGATATAGTAGATAATTTTTATCCATGTAGAAAATGATATAGTTGGGAATTCACCATGTGAAGAATATTTCAACTTTTTAAATGTTATTTCATTACCTGCATATAACATTACCTACCTGTTTTGCTCCTTCTGGTACGGGTAATTCGCAGGACCATAGAGTCCAACTCCAATGCTGGGGAGATTTATTGAAATCATGGTAATCAAACTTTGCTACATGCCAAGTTTTACCTCCATCACAAGAAACATCTACTCTTACGATCTCCTGACCACCACCAGACCATGCATAACCTAAATTCAAATAAAAGTTTATACAATTCTGACTGCAGGTGCATCCATAATTTCTTTAGAATATTTGTTCCAAACAAACGTACACTCTAAAGACTATATGGAATTGTTATAACTCCAGAAATATATACTATTATCACGAGCACTATCAACTGCCGTCACTACATGGAGGTAATCAGCTGATGGGGTGACAACAAAGGGCATTTGAAAGTGTGAAGAGCAGTCTTCAAATTGTATTTTTTTTCAGTTCAAAGTGCAGGTATGCGCATTAGGATCAAAGCACCATGATTCAATGGAATCAGTCTTACCGTCGGCATCGCATAATCCTCTATTATCTCATATAGCCATATAATAGTACTATACACTCCATTCACTTTCATAAAGTCTCCCGGTTGTCCATGATTTAGGTCTATCAGGTTTTTGTAACTAACACAGAGGCAGGTTGGCACTGCTGAAATATCGTCAAGGTCAAAACAATTCGCAGAGACGTTGCCGATTTCTGCTCTCAAAATAATCAAAATAAAATCTTCAATCTTAAGAAAAATATTATCAGTCACAGATCATTATCTTCGAATATAATTAAGAACTCTTCGCTTTGAAATTGAAAATGCCGAAAGTAGTTTTGAAGAAGATACAGATACAGAACCGAAATCTGCAATAGGAAAACTTCAATCTGACATGTTGAACTCTCGAATGAAATTACTTAGTTTCCTATAATTATATTTTATATAATGGTATAAGAATGCCTAGGGTTTCGTAGTACTACTACATTTTGAAACTGGTGTATTTCAAGTTGTGTAACAAGGTATTTAAATGTCTTCTGTAGGCTTATTTCTTGAGAATTTCGAAAAGTGGGGAATTCCATATAGGTACGAATATGTTCGTTCAGAAGTTTTCCTGCCGGGTTATTCAGGTAATTTTATTCTTATTTCAATATCACAAAGTAAGGGACTACTGTATCCATTATTTTTCAATAAAATTGCAACACTTGATTCTTGATTTCCATACAAGAAAATAGCATAATTGAATCTTCAAACCAGTTTATATACGTGACATATTTCCAGTAACAACAGAGGAAACATTTTCTTCTATAGCCACCAGGACTGTGGAATTATTGAATTCACATAATATCTTCTCAAATTCAATATTTTTCCGTAGTAAATTCACATTGTGAAAATACGTAATTACTACCTACGACTTCTATGTAGAGAGGACAACGTTGCGTAGTTATCTGAAAGGAAAAGTACTATAACCTAACATTTTCAAAATATACATGGTGAAATGTGTCAAAATTTCATGGCCAACCGGGAGACTTTATAAGAGAGAATGGAGTATACATATATGATTATTGTTGTGTTTCTGGTACTTAACTTTCCCTAGAAAATTCTCAAGAATGACGCTTGACGCTGGCTTTCAGCGTCAAATGCGGTCACGTGGTACTGATTCACGCTACTTGTTGACGCTCGATGCTCTATTTCAGATGGCGTTTCTTTCTAAAACGTACCACGTTACTGCATTCATGTTGTCTATGCTGCATTCGACGCTTGACGCAGCATCGAGCGTCAACGTGAACATGCACTTTTATGGAAAATCGTTTTTCATCCACTGGTAATATCAAGTAGGTATGTAGTAATATGAAAGATTAGTATGAATAAAAAACGACAAACCTTTGGCAGTTATTTTACCATCTTCAACTTGTACAGTAGAATTATCCATAGGTTGACAAATGGCAGAAGTTACTGGTAACTCTTGAATTGAAGGAGATTTAGAATAATCTACAGAATCCCAATCAGTACTAGGGGAAAAACCTTTGTAATCCTTCTGCTGCCAATGAGATTGACTCTCCTCTGCTGATATTATTATTCTTGCTGGAATAGGGATGATAACATCTGAACACAACTGAATGCAAAATATTATTCTACAAGATGATATTACGATAATATCTATTTTTGGCGCTCTTGTTCCTCGGAACAGATTGCTTATCAATTTGACCAACTGTCTGTAATTTTCGAATTTTTGACTGAAAATGATCTTGAACGATTTGGTTTGACTCACTATCAAGAATCCGTGGTCGAAATCGATTCTGTCCGGCCGTTAACACAATAACTCACGAACGGAATGAGCTTGAAATTTCCAGAGTAGGTTTGAGGGATAAATATCTCGGCTAAGTTATTGGGCAAAATCGGTCTAATAGTTTCGGAGTAACGAAAACAAATATTTTTTTTTACATGTTTCAGAAGATTTATAATTGGATGTAGTTTATGAAGGTAATAGGAAAGAAGAACATAATGGAATCATCAAAAGAAATTACTGTTCATTGACCACTGAGGTTAATATTACCTTTAACTTCCTTAAGTAGTGAGATATGTTCCTATATATACAGTATTTTCATAATGTTGCTAGCAAAAAATACTGAAATATGGATTTACATTTGTGTATCAAACATTTTTTCTTGAGTTAAGGTTTATAATACAGAAAAGAGTGTGTTAGTGGTATGAACTATTAAATTTTAAATTATGAAAAAGGATAGTATTTTATTAATATATTTTGAACTATTAAAATAATTTGTTCGTAATCCTCTACCTACTCAAATATCAGGAATAAATGGACAACCTGCTATGATTCTCTCCAGCCTTGCTCTAGACATTTCGATGATACTTTCCTTAGGTATTTCGAGAGTTGTGAAAACATTCCACGAGGATGAATCATTTCAGATTGCTCATTTAATCTTGACAATGTAATGACAATTTTTGAAGCATTGAAGCATTGTAGATTGTTCTTTTTTTTTTAAATCCATTGATATAATTCCCAACTTTGAGAAACCAATACTTTCGGAGATATAATTTGTCTGTTTGAACAAGAGCGCCAAAAAGCTCCTGTCCACAGAGCTTGAACCAATTTTTTATTCTTGAGACAATTTACCCATTATTTATAAAAAAATATCGGAAAAGTCAAACCTCCGCTCCTGATTTAATAAAGAATAATACTGTAGGATTTCAATAGGGATTGCAATTCTACTTGTATATAGTTAGTGTTAGGGTTACATTTTAAGGGTGTAAATGACGCATTATCGATACATCAGACGTTCTCTGGACACTCTGTCACCTGAAACCCATTAGTCCACCTTCGGTGATCTTAGACGCTTCCCAAAGACCGTGTACCATCCTACAGGAGATTAAGTATTTAATACCGGATCCCGACCCTCTGGCGTCTCCAAGGAGTTCAGGGTTAACGGGATATCTGTATCTGGATTTTATAATACTCGAACAGCTGTCGTAAAGTGTGATGCAACGTAAACAACGACTATATTCCTGGAATTGCCTTAAAACCGTGGGATCATTTCCATGGATTCCTATTGGTCGAAGGCGGGGTAGTTTCAGCCAAGGAATTACCAATCGTTGCACACCACCTTGGGAGTATTAACCAGTTCAGATCGAGGGAAAGCCGAAGTGCGGGGGGTTAACAGAGTAGGTACCTAGGGTATGAGGAATCTGAGAAAGGGAGTGAGTTCTGATCAGGGATACGACGATAGACGATTTTATTGAACATTGAATTCAGACGAATTTAAAATATATTGCGGTAGTTGGCGAACTTCAGTAATTGCAAAAGTGAATATTGTCAAAGTTGTAAATATTTCTTCGAGTTGTATTGTAAGTAAAGTGTGTAAGTATCAGAACATGTGTTTCTGAAAACAAAAGAAGTGAAAGACGAAAATTTAGGAGTGTAATTCAATCAACCCCTAGGGATATAAAAATCCTACAATACAATATTTGAAAAACACATGGAATGAGTAATAATCGCTAGGGTGCATATCTGGTGAGAATGTGGGCATGACAGCAAATTCACTTCAAGATGGAATGCGGAAATAGTCAAAAATGAGCTATATTCTACTCTGGAGCACCTTGTCCTCCATAAAACAGCAAGTGGCAATGTTTAAATAAATTTTCAAACAATCCAAAACATTGTATATAAATTAGTTGATTATGGAAAGAAAATTAATGATTATTTTTACCTAACCACTTGACATTTCTCGCTCCAACAACACCTGGAACTATAGCTCTAACTGGAAATCCATGATCTCTTGGTAATGTTTCTCCGTTCATTTCATATGCAAGGATGACGTCACCTCGCTGATCCACTGCTTTCCATATAGGTATGGAAGCTCCATATGGTGAACCTGTGGTGTCTGTGTCATAAGCTTCAAACTAATGAAGTACAAAATAAGTAATAAGAATGATACAGCCAAGTTCATTTACCTGGACATGTTGATACCTTTCTACATCATTTTCCGAGAGTCCTGCTCTTTTCAGAACTTCTCTGAGACTAGCACCTGTCCAGGTCGCATTTCCTACAGCAGCCGCACCCCAATTCAAGCCCTTCACTGGTTTAACCTAAATGGACAAATAAAAATACAGCGAACAATTTATATTTGGATAATTCTTCTAAAACTGAAAGTCATTCTTGTAAAGTGAAGAATTTGGATGAAATACATAAAGGAGCATCATACGAAAAGTAAATACATTTTAAAATGATCGTCAGTAGTGACAAAGTGTAGTGATTTACCAAGAATAATATCGGCGGCTAAGAAAGAATATAACAACTCAATTTTTTCCAAAAACTGATAATTTTGCTATGCTGCTTCACATTTTGAGTTATCAGTGAATTAGGTGCACTCCACGTCATCTGAGCCGGAAAATAATGATCCCACAGAAACAGGTGCATAAATTTCAATGCAGAAGTATCAACAACTCACTTTGTCCAAAAATTGAGTTATGCAAAGCTGGTTCTTAGCCGACGATATTGATTCTTAATGAAAATTTCCTCTCACCTTATGCATTTCACTTCTCCTATTCCCTGCACACATAACAGTGGATGTTACACTGTGCTTAGGAAATTTTTTCAGATCTTCAAGTGATATAGTAAAAATTTCTGATCTGTCTTCAATCTCAATTTCTAATGAGTATGTATTTGGATCAATATCAGGTACAGGTAAATGATTTCGGACATAAAAAATTTCACTGAAACAAAGCAGTTAGGTCCACGAAAACATAATTAAACTGAACATACTTTGGAGTCAAAAAATTTTCAACTAATATGTGTTCAGGTGCTTCGGCATTGAATGGTTTTTTCGAAGCAGGATTCAAAAGTGGATGACGAGTGGGTTCATTGGCAAAGGGATCAGCCATGTCACTAACAACATCATTACTTTGTTTTGGGTCCAAATTACCTAAAAGAAGTATTCAAATCATCTTAAACATATTTCAAGAGTTCAGAGAAATCTGGTTACAAAGGAAAAGTGGAAACTTACCTATTCGATACTTCTCGAGTATATTCAGAACATGAGGATTCAAATGAACATTATATAGCATCCAAAACGGATCAACAGCATTGCCAGCAGCCATCAAAATTTGGTTACCCCCCGGATGTTCATGTACAAAATCAGTTATGTCATACACCCCATGTTGAAATGTCACCCAAATTCTTGTTTCACTATATAAAATCATTTAGTTAAAAGAATTTTTAGTTCAATATCATGCTTTTAAGGTATTCTAATTAAATCCTGGTTCTAAATTAAGAATCTAATAAATTCTCAACTCCTTGTATCATGAAAAATATAATTTCTGTCCCTCTGATATTTTTGTCAGGTGACTGCTAGTTGCATTAGAATGTTTATTTTCTCTAGAGCAATGGATAGATTTAAGCAAAGATTTCATAAAGAAAAGCTTGGAATATTCTGAAATAATGTCTAAAACTATGTCTAATTTCAAATTGCGATGTGGAGGAAAATTTTTTAATTGTTAGTTTTTAATTTGTCAGCTGATGATATGTGGTTTATCTTAAATGGAGATTTTTGAATATCGGGAGATTGTTAACCAGTTCATTAATGTTTTCTGTTCACTAACCCAATAAATAACTGAACAGAACAATTCCTGAATCAAATAAATGAATATAAAACTTACTTGCTAACATGTTTTGACACTTCATCTGAAGAGTATATTGGAAGTTCAGGTTTAGGGGGAATTTTCGGTTTATGTTCATCTGATTTTTGTGGAGATGCATCCGCATAAACAACATATTCTTTATCTGAAGAAAATAGATATTCTAAATAGTATTCATATAAATTAATTGTGAAATTTATACCACAAAAGCTGTATGATAAATAACCTATGGCAACAGCAAGAACAGGAATATTCTTATGGACCTCTGTATATTGATAGAATCGTTTATTACCAATATTTGTCCTAATTATAGGGCACCTTGTAGATTTACATACAGTCTCTGAAGAAAACCTGAATGACCAAATATATTTTATTCGAAAAAGACTACGATCATGTAATTTTATACCAGTAACAGATTCCACGCATTAAATTCTTTATGTTTCTATGCAACATTTTGCCACAATAAGCCGGTTTCAACAGTGTTCCCGACTAGGTCAAATCTATAAATAAATAAAAAATAAAAAATAAATCATACACACATGACACATGGTGCAACGTCAAAACAATACAAACAATTCAGAAAATCAGCTGACTTTGACCTTGACAGTAGTGAAAATTAATAGGCCCTTTCTATTTGACGCTGTATCACTTCCAAACTGATGCGAAATCAGTTTAAACCACAGAAATAGCCGGAATTTCCCTCTATTTCTCTGGTTTGAACTGATTTCGCATCACTTTGGAAGTGATACAGCGTCAAATAGAAAGCTAGGAATTGGACCATAGAGAAATAGAAGGATTTATTCTATAGTCTCTGGATTGGACTGGACCATAGAATAAGATTAGTAATAATAATTATTCAATATTCAATTATTATGAATAATAGATATTCTATTCATTAATTCATGAGATATTTAGGGCAGATTTATAGAGTATAAGAGCAGTAGAAGCATCAATTTATAAATTCTGATTAGAGTACACACTACAAGATACTGCTGAAGATTATAAAATATGATCCTTGATAAACGATAAAATATAAATAAAATAATACTGATGGGGAATACTGGGAATGTGTACCAATGAACCATACTCTATCAAATTCATCGTATTCATAGTTAATTAGTTCATAACTAGTTAGAAAATAGACTTATGATGAATATGATGACCGTCGGATATTATTTATTACCCGAACGCACTACAAATTAACTCTGATCACTTCTCTTTTCTCTTTGCTCATTCAGTTTCTGTTTGTTTTCAAACATTATTATTATCAACAATAATAAATAAATAATTATAAGATCTAGGAATTCTAGGATCTTTTATTCGTTTTATTGCTGTCATAATCAAACTCGTCATGTAACCAGTAGAATTTCTATTTCAACTACCTATACCTATCACATTAATAATTAAATTTGCTGTATATATACGCTGATACCTTTGTGACTTTAATTTCACTACTATACCCTCGATATTTTTGCCTTTTTCATCTGCCGTAGTATTGAGAAATTAATCGGCATAACAAAATTCCAGACTTTTCCCCGCATTTACTCTTGCTCGGGATTTTTTCCACTAAAAGGGAAAGTGGCCTCGCTTAGGACAAGTACAGTTAACGTCTGACAAGACGACCAAAACGTATACAAACTGTTATTTGTGTAAAGGAATGTGGAATGGAGATGGCATATTGTGGCATTGAATACCATTTCAATGAATATAATATTGGGTGGGGCGATTGAAGAATCTCATTCAAGGAGTCTGAAAATTTAATGTATATTGTATACTATGTGTTTGGAATGAACTTTTGAAGCTTCTGGTTCTTTCAGTTAGTGTGTGCAGACAAGTGTTTCCAAGAATATCTTCATTTCAGTTATCCCTAATTTATTCATGTGCAGTTCACACCTACTTTCCTATTATGTATTAAATCTAAAAGTATTTGTGGAATTGGTTATAAGTAGTGCCTAGGATATTAATTAATCACAGACTTCACATACATATATGGTTCTTCCTGAATTCCTCAAGTAGCCTACATCAAGAAAGGAATCAGTAATCAGTGTGCAACTGCTTTAAATGTGAAAGGGAACTATACATTTTCATGCAATTCAGAGTTTTTGGTACAATTTAATAATATATACTTAACTGTGCTTATTGAAAATGCCTGATAGTGTAGAGTTAAACATAGACAAGGTACTCAAAGGTGGACCGTTGGAAAGTGACGAATCTGCCATTTGTGACTACTCCTTAGAAGAACAAAATGCAGCCCTAGAAATCCAAGGTATTCAACCAAGTATCAGTCCCAATTTCAAGCCAATATTGAAAGAAACTGTCACTTATGTGGTTGCAGTTCTTGTTATAAATGATAAAAATGAAGTACTTATGATCCAAGAAGCAAAAGAAAGATGTGCTGGCAAATGGTAATTTTTCACATTTCCATTTACAAAAAAAATTCAGAACCTTCCATTGCAAAATCTATTCTCCGCAGGTATTTACCAGCAGGTAGGGTGGACAAAAACGAAACAATATATGATGCAGCTGTCAGGGAGGTGTTAGAGGAAACAGGCTTGAGTGTAGAATGTACAACACTGTTAAAAGTCGAGTGTGCTAGTGGCTTTTGGGCTAGATTCTCATTTATTGGGCATGTCACAGGTGGTACGTTGAAAACTGTGGCTCAGGCTGATCAGGAATCTCTGCAAGCGAAATGGATTGGGAACCTTGATGAAGTTACTTTGAGAGCCAACGATGTACTTCCTCTTATTGAGAGAGCCAGGTAATAATCCAGCTATGGCATTTTCAACCAAAAAGAAAGTAATATTGATGCTGTGAATAATATTTAATTCACAGAAAGAATTGGACGTCGTTAAGTAGAAAACGTCCAACCCACAAATTGTCAAAAATGAGTTTTATGTAAGATCTGTTGTGAAATCAACTTTTTGACCATTTGCAGAGAATGTCCAAATGAAATTCCTGCTCAGTGTGAATATGTTTGCTGTATATACCTACTCATAACCTTCCTGTTGAAATTCCTCAAAACTACAATTTGTTGTTGGATTGTTTCTGCTTAACTATGTCCAATTAGTTCTTTCTATTTATTCAAATGAAAAATTACATATATGATTTACACTTATTTATTTAATATTGTGACATGTTTCGTTGACACAGCAACTTCCTCAGACTACATCATCAGATTTGCATCAAGTAAATTTCACATGCATTCAGTTTTCTATTTATACATAAAAAAAAACTACCTTGTGTTCTTCAAATATGGAAATTGTATTTTCTGTAATATTGCCTTAATCTTTCATATATAATTGAAACTACTGCTGAGGTAACTTTGAAATTTTTAAATTACAGTCTTTAAACCTAAACTTTTTTTCTAGTAAGCAATGTGTATTGCAATTTACATAGATTTACTTTGCGTCAATATATTTCCTTAAATAAAAGAAGTTTTTCATAAATATCAATTAATCTTGATATGTATTGTTTGGCTTAAAACTACATAGTATACAAAAAACCATAAATTATTTCATTGGATTCAGCAAAAGTGATTTAGAGGAATATTTTATAATTGCAAACATTTTCCTTATAGAAGCATCATTATGGACATATTCAAAAACATTTCATTTTTGTTTGTAATAGACATTGGTGAAAAAATTATGTATATTTACAAATATAAAATTATCTGATCCATATACTTATTTACAGGTACTTATTCTAAACTTTACTCCAAAAGTTTTCGAAGGTAAAAATGATCATCTTGTTGAATATTCTAATTATTCAGAATAAAACTTATCCTCTCATATAAATGAAAGAGAATTTCGGTCATCAATAATATAAAATCTCGTCATAGCAGTTGATGCAATTAAAACTTTTCGAAGCACTCGATCCACTAAAAAAACATTGAATTCTAAATATATTCTGCCAATTATGTATTTACTCACTTCAGAACTCTTTCGAGTATATCTTGAAAATCATTTGGATTTTGGTTGGAAATTTTCGAAAGATCAGGATTCCATGCCGAATATCCATGGCGTATCCTACAAGCTGCTATTAAAGCAGCAGCAATTTTGGATGGTGGGTAGCCCTGCATCAAATGAACATCTGAAATAGTTGTGATTATGACACATATCTTGAAAATATTCAAAACCCTGTACTATTAGCAAAATTTGATTGTTTCCGAAAAAATTCTGAAAAAAAACCCTCACAATTTTATATGATTATCGGCGGGTTGCATAAAACTGTGACTGTCCTCAATTATTGCCACATTAGTGTGATTCTATGTCGATTTCCAGTTCATTTTTGGCGCTCTTGTTCCTCGGAACAGAGTGCTTATCAATTTGCCCAAATGTCTGTAATTTTCGAATTTTTGGATAAAAATGGTCTCAAACGATTTGGTTCGACTCACTGATCAATAATCCGAGTTCGAAATCGCTTCTGTCCGGCCGGCCGGCCGACCGTAGGCACGATAACTCTCGAACGAAAGGAGTTGAAGGATTGAAATTTACAAGGTTGGTTTGGAGCGTAAATTTCTCGGACGAGTTCGTTAATGGGCAAAATCCATCAAGCGGTTTCGGAGTTATGGCCGTTTTTAGTAAAAACATTTTTTATGAATATTTCCGAAACCGATCACTCGATCCATCTGAAATTTATCATCAAATTGTAGAATCATGACCTTTATACGCATGTGAAGTTTTGTATTGATCAGGTTACCGCAAAGTGTAAAAAAAAATTAGAAAATTTAAAAAAAGCATCAAATTGTAGAATCATGACCTTTAGACGCATGTGAAGTGTTGTATTGAAAGAGTTACTGTAAAGTGGCAAAAAAAATAGAAAATTTTTAAGTTTTGTTTCTACAATAACTCTCGAACAGAATGGGCTAGGTAGTTCAAATTTTCAGAGTAGGTTAGGGAGATGAATATCTCGTTCGTTATTGGGCAAAATAGGCCAGATGGTTTCGGAGTAACGAAAAAAAAATTTTATTCGAATTGAATTTCTTTTATGATGTAGTTCTATCATAAGAATACATTGATATAATTCCCAACTCTGAGAAACTAATACTTTCGGAGATATAATTTGTCTGTTTGAACAAGAGTGCCAGAAAGCTCCTGTCCACAGGGCTTGAACCAATTTTTGATGAAACCATCCAATTTAATCTATAATTAAGCTAATGGGAGCTTTATGCAACCCACCGTGAAATTTCGAAAACTACTAAGATGTGACTGTATTGACGAGATCCTTGTTACATTTGAAATTAATATGTGTAGATTTGAATAATTTATCATGATTGTGATTATAGAAGGAAAAATCTGCTGATATATTAAACAGCATACTCATGATAATGGGGTGAAAAGAGCTGGATAGCACGGGTCGTGATAAAAGCTAGTCAATTTCACTTCAATCGAAGTACACTCACCATATAATAAGGCATCCAGATAATTCTCCATATCATCGCACATTTCATCGATTATGTTTGGCGACCCAGGTCTTGTCCGCTCTTCATCAGTGAGCATTGCTTGCATATAATGAGGAACATGATGAGCAGCGGTTGGAACCAAAAGATCCCATTTGAAGAATACCAGCATCGCAGCTTCTAATTCACTGAAGTGTTTCTTTACTTCCTCGTCTCTGACAGGCATGAGATCATTGAGCTTTGGAACTCTGCATGAATTTTCTTCAACCTTGGCTAGAAATAAATATATCGTTTCAGTCTTTAGGTTAGGTTAGGTTAGGTTAGGCTAGAACCTTGGCTAGAAATAAATATATCGTTTCAGTCATTAGGTATTCAATCTTATTAAGGGGTTAGGTGTAGTCAGAAGCGTCAAAACATGACAATTTTAAATAATTTTTTTTTGCCAGTAAATTATTTTATTTTTTGAAAGTAAAAATATGGTATCATCAAATAACGTTTCGACTTGATGTGACAGAAATTTCAGAAAAAAATATTAATAATTTTGAAAGTAATGGCTTTTTGTGTGGATCCAGTTCCGACCGAAGCTTCTTGCGGTGACCATCACTTATCCTTGGAGATTCATCAAAAAGCAATCGGATAAAAAAAATTTGTTTTATTAAAAGATAGTCGTGTGCCTGATTGAAGCTTTTTTTTATTTCTTTTAAATTAACTAAATGGCAGCCTCAGGAAAATTTTTTCCATATTTTAGGGAAAAAACCAACAGTTGTTTATAAAAATTCGAAAACAAAAGTAAAAAGGAAATCCTTCGATTAGGCACGAGTCTCTCAAGTTTTCGAAAAGCTGTATAAATTTCATTAGAATCTACCAAGCGGTTTTCGAGCTACAGTGGTCACCAGTTCAAAGAACGTAGTTTTGAGAAAAACGCATTTGAAGTTTTACACTCAATTTACGTATTATTCAATTACTTACAGAGTCATCTATTCCTGAGCCATATAATAGTTCTTCAGCCGTTGTGGCAGCCTCCAAAATATCTATTTGATGTTGTCTACGTATCATTCTACCTTCTGGAGTGTTGTCATTAGCACCTTAGCTGCTAGCTACCTGCTCTCGCCCAGAGCGCCCGAGAGCCCGTTGCTAATTATCGAATTACTCGAAAAGTATTTGTCGGATTTACTTCAAATTTTCAGAGAATATTTCTGAAATATTATGCTTTAAGAAAATGCAAAAAAAGAAAAAAAGATTTCTTGAAAAAGCTAACTACACCTAACCCCTTAATGGAGATATCGTATTATCATGTCAAGCTCTGATCAGGTTTTGAATAATGAGCACTATATTTCGCGTATTTAATGTATTTCCTAGAAAATGGATCTCACCCTGTAATTTCACCCAGAAGGTTGATTTTTATTTATTTTTTTATTCATTTTCAAGATTAGTACATAATTTAAAAAAAAAATATACGGGATATCCTCACTAAGCAAAAATTTAGAATTATACATTGTCAACATGTGATGAAAAACAACCGTGAAATATAGGATATGGAACTATTATATTATTATTATAAAGTTATACTATTATTATCTGGATAGACAAAAAAAACAATCAATTCACCATAAATGTTAAAGCAGTCTACCTACTCTTCTCTTGAAACTGCAAATATCCAAGAAGAAGTCAGCACTAACGCCACTAGCCTGAATATTGTTACCAAGAATCAGGCAACGGTTCAGTATAAAGTTGTGGCCATAATTAGTTCTATGTGTATCAATTCTGAATAAGGGAGAATTTCTTGTAATTCTTCCAGGTAGGTTAAAATTTTTTTGCCGTATTCCTGGTCCGCCCGCCTAATTTGAGCCCTAGAGACTTACAGCGCCAGCAAGGGGCAGTATCTGGGTATCATTCTAGATAAAAAGTTTAATTGGAATTTGTATGTGGAAAGGGTGATTCACAAGGCTAGGCACTCCTTCTGGGCCTGTAAGCGGACTTGTGGATAGAGGTGGGGACTGGCTCCGAAACAGCTCCACTGTCTGTACGTAATGGTGGTGACACCACAAATTACTTAGGGAAGCATTGCTTGGAGGGATTGAACTTCAAAAGTGCGATTTCAACTCAAGCTTGCGAATAACCAGTGATCTGCTTGCACGATGGTGATGGAGCCTTTTGCTCCAACCCCACTGAGGCTATGGAACGCCTACTAGACCTAGATCGTAGCGACATATAGATTTCTCCATATGGCTCGCAATGAGCCTGATACCATCGGGTTCTGCAGGCCAACTAGATAGTGAGCATGCGGTCTGACGTATCTATTACCTAAACCTACACAGAGTGGCCCTACCGTATTGTCTTTCCCAGTAGAGATGATTGGACTATCTCTGGGACTCCACTGCTTAAGGGTCCCTGTTGGTTCAAAGATGACTACGTAACCAACCAAGGGGTGGGAGCGGTCGATTTAAATGAAATGAAAATTTCATTTCAAATTTTTAGTCCAGTAAATATTTATTTTCATATACCTGTTGTGATTGATGTACAATTCCTCTACTCTGGTTCTTCAGCGATTAATTTTGAACATTTCTACATACCTGCCATCAGCAAACTAGCAATCGCTACTAGTGTAAGCCTTCGTATATTAATCTGATGATAGTCCATGTACAAATCTAGAAAATAAGTGGCAAGATGAAGACAAGAATGGGAAAATCCTCTGTCGTTACATGATTTTCTGAGAAAGTCTACTAAATATTTTCTGTAGGGGAACTGCAAAACAAAGAAAGATGGAATAAGTTACTCATCAAATTTCGATGAATGGTTAAATCCCGAAAGTTAATTGTTTTAATCAAGTAACAGCTTATTCGCCAAAACCGGAAAAGATGCAACATTTATGAGAAAATAGGCTATTGCGTATTGCCTTCAATTCGAAAATCTAATAATCTAATAATAACATATGTATCTAGGAAACTGAGAAAATAGTTCGAATGCGGAACCAAAATCTGCAACCACCATATTCCAAGCCTGGCCTGCTATAAACAGTTAGGTCAACCGGTCAACTAAACTGTTGAAATTATTGCGATTTTGCATCTTCCTTCAGGGGTATACATTTCGTTTAATATTTGTCAAATAAAAAACTTTTCAACTCTTGCAACGATACATTTTTCGTAACCCCCCTCGAAATTTTGGAGTATGTAAAAGCCGTTTTACACTATGCTAGTTTGGTAGATGGATGGGTGACCGTTGCCTCGATAACTTTCAAACGAAAGGAGATAGGGACTGGCAATTTTCAGGGTATGTTGCGTATCCGAATGGGAGTGTTAAGTTCTATGCTATATTGATGCAATGTAATGGTAAATGACCCAATAGTGCATGCATGACGGCAATTTTCTGATCAGCTGATGCAACTTTTAAAATTAGAGCTGGGGCTATTTTAGCGCGTATGTTCAGGGGAACATCGCGTTATCATTTTGCCCAAATGTCTGTAATTTTCGAATTTTTTTGCCGAAAATGGTCTCAAACGATTGAATTCGACTACCTGAGGAAGAATTCGAGGACAAATTTGATTCTGTCCGGCCGGCCGTCCGTTGCCACGATAACTTGAGAACGGAATGAGATAGAGACTTGAAATTTTCAGGGTAGGTGGCGCATCCCAATACGATGGATGAGTTCGTTAATGGGCATAATCGGCCCAATGGTTTCGGATTAATAATATTATTTTCAACCAATATAAATCCGATCGAATTGAAACTTGGTGAATATTTGTAGAATATGAATATAAGCACGTTTGTGAAATTTTGTGAGAAATTATTAAAAATATTTTTTTCTGTCACGATAACCTGAGAACGGAAAGAGATAGCGACTTGAAATTTTCAGGTTAGGTTGTGCTTCTAACTGCAACATTTGAGTTTGTTTATAGGCATAATTGGCCTAAAGGTTTTGGAGTTATAACCATCTGAAATTTAGTTGTTATTTCCTCAATAACTCGAAAAATACAAAACCGATTAAATTCAAACATGATTATTAGTTGTATAATGCCAACGCGAAAATTCTTACAAAATTTCGTGAGGATCGTATTACTAGAAAATTATAAAAAATCATTGAAAATTATTTAAAAAAATTGTATATATCAGTAACTATACGCCCGACATAGCTAAAATTTTGCGAGAGCCTTCAAAACCTAACTCCACTGCCAAGTGTCAAGTTTGAACACGATCGGATATATATTGTTGGGGATTTGAGCAGTCTTGTGTGAGTTTGGTAGATGGATGGGTGACCGTTGTCTCGATAACTTTCGAACGAAAAGAGATAGGGACTGGCAATTTTCAGGGTATGTTGCGTATCCGAATGGGAGTGATGAGTTCGATTACGGGCATAATCGGTCCAACGGCTTCAGAGTTATACCCACCTGGAATATTATTTCCACGATAACTCAAAAAATATAGACTCGATCGAATTGAAGCTGGGTATCTAGTTGTAGAATATGAAGACATGTTTAAAATTTTATAAGAACCGTACCCTTAGAAAATTTAAAGAAAATTGGTTCAAGCACTGACGTGAAGTCAGGAGCTTTTGCGCGTATGTTCTAGACTCTTCTTAATCGAATTTACCATGGTAAATTCGATTAAGAGTGTCCAATACAGGAGAATGGACAATAGAATTCATCATGGTAAATTCGATTAAGAAGGGTGTCCAATACAGGGAAATGGACAATATAATTCATCATTGTAAATTCGATTAAGAGTGTCCAACACAGGAGAATGGACAATAGAACATACGCGCAAAAGTTCCTGACTTCACGTCAGTGGTTGAACCAATTTTCAGGCAATTATTTGGAAATTCTGGTATATTTTTGCGCGTAAGTTCTGGGGAATATCGCGTTATCATTTTGCCCAAATGTCTGTAACTTTCGAATTTTTTGACGAAAATGGTCTCAAACGATTAAGTTCGACTCCCCAATGAAGAATTCGAGGTCAAATTTGATTCTGTCCGTCCGGCCGTTGCCACGATAACTTGAGAACGAAAAGAGCTAGCGACTTGAAATTTTCAGGGTAGGTGGCGCATCCCAATACGACGGACAAGTTCGTTAATGGGCATAATCGGCCCAGTGGTTTCCGAGTAATAATTTTGTTTTCAACCAATATGAATCTGATCGAATTGAAACTTGGTGAGTAGTTGTAGAATATGAACCTAAGCACGTTCGTGAAATTTAGTGCGAATCGTATCGCTAGAAAATTTAAAAAAAAATATATATATTTTTGTTGTCACGATAACTTGAGAACGGAATGAGATAGCGGCTTGAAATTTTCAGGTTAGGATGTGCACCAGAACGCGACATTTCAGTTTTTTTATGAGTATAATCGGCCAAACGGTTTTAGAGTTATAGCCATCTGAAATTTTCTGAAATTTGGTGGTTTTTTGTTCCTCATTAACTCGAAAAATACTGAACCGATTGAATTCAAACATGGTTATTAGTTGTAGAATGCCAACGCGAAAATGTTTGCAAAATTTGGTGAGGATAGCATTTGTAGAAAATTTTTAATAAATCATTGAAAATAAAAAAAAAAAAATTATATATCAGTAACTATTCGTTTGAAATTGCTGAAATTTTGCAAGAGCCTTCATAACCTAACTCTACTGCCAAATTTCAAGTTTTAATATGATCGGTTAAATATTGTTGGAGATTCGAGCATTCTTGTGCGAGTTCAGTAGATGGGTGACCATTGCCTCGATAACTTTCGAACGAGAGGAGATAGGGACTTGCAATTTTCAGGGTAGGTTGAGAATCCGAAAGGGAGAATTGATTTCGTTTTTGGGCATAATCGGTCTAACGGTTTCCGAGTTATACCCACCTGGAATATTATTTCCTTGATAACTCAAAAAATAAATATTCGATCGAATTGAAGCTTGGTAACTAGTAGTAGAAAATCAACATAAAGACGTGTTTAAAATTTCGTAAGAACCGTACCCATAGAAAATTTGAAAAAAATGATGAAAAAAAAAATTTTAATAACCGTACCCCTAGAAAATTTTTAAAAATCACGAAAAAAAAAATTGGTTCAAGCACTGACGTGAAGTCAGAAGCTTTTGCGCGTATGTTCTATTGCCCATTCTTCTGTATTGGACACCCTTAATCGAATTTACCATGGTATATTATGTTGTCCATTCTCCTGTATTGGACACTTAATTCGAATTTACCATGGTAAATTCGAATTAAGAGTGTCCAATACAGGAAAATGGACACTTAATTCGAATTTACCATGGTAAATTCGAATTAAGAGTGTCCAATACAGGAGAATGGACAACATAATATACCATGGTAAATTCGATTAAGGGTGTCCAATACAGAAGAATGGACAATAGAACATACGCGCAAAAGCTTCTGACTTCACGTCAGTGCTTGAACCAATTTTTTTTTTCGTGATTTTTAAAAATTTTAATGGAAGCCAACATGAATATGATATGATAAAATTCACTAGGTGTTTGACTTAAGTTATCATTCGAAATTTTTTTCAGCACTATCTGTTTTCATCAATTTTACATGGTTTGAATTTTTTTTATCATCGATGAATATAAGCAAAATGGTATGGGTTACCAAGTATGTTTAGTCTACAGAAACTGAACAAGTTTAATACTATTGTATGAAAACCATGTTCGCTTATATTCCATCAAGTCTGATGATTATCATAATAAAATAGCACGTTCCAGAGCACTGACTGATATTGCCCAAAACTTTATAACTTTTAGATAATCCGATTCCATAAGAGCTCGCGGAATGTCCAAATTTCCATAGCTTCTAATAATCCAAGGACCCACCTCCGCCTACCTTTTATTTGTTGACATATTTTCTTTTTACATAAAACACCGTTATACGTTATACAGGGTGAGTCTTTGACCACTGCATTAATTTTAACCAAAGATTCCTCTCATCAAATGAAACACTTTTTTCATTTACCATTTTTCCAGATTCGGCTCAGGTAAAAAGTTACAAGCGTTTAAAGATTTCACAATGTGCTAATACACTTCCGCATATAAATTATCTATGACATTGTTGGCGGACGAGAATAAGGCATGGTAACGTGGTTTACAGCTCGATTCGGGATTCCAACGCTCACGGACGGATCCATAAAAGTAGTGAAATTTCTGGAGTTTTCCATTTTAAAACATTCAATGAAGAATATCTCGAAAACGGTGCGTTTAAGAGGAAATGATGAAGAATAATATAATGTTCTAAAACGATGGAATATTCTTGAAATGACTCAAGAAAAACTTTATATGCTTTCTTTATGCTAATTTCGTTTAGTTTTATGAATCCACGAGTCCATAACTAGAAAACCAGTAGAAGTAGAAAATAACTAATATTTGGAAAATATGTATCATAGTTATAGGAAACTTTACGCCAACATTCATTTTATTCGAAGGAAGGATGTCAAAGCTACAAAATAAAAACTGATTTTTTTTCAAAATTTCAACAGCCTGTATCTTTTTACCTGAGCTGAATTTGGAAAAATGTTAAATGAAAAAAGTGTTTCATTTGATGAGAGGAATCTTTGGTTAAAATTAATGCAGTGGTCAAAGACTCACCCTGTATAATAATTGAAATTTGCTCCGATCTCATTATGGCAAGTTAATGTCGACGCAATATAAAAGTAAAAATACAAAAGTGCTTTTAGTTTTCTTTAAGTTGATCGTACAAGTCCTTGAAAATAGTATTGCACTTAAATTGCAGTATGGAATAATCATATTCATGCAAAGCAATGCGTTGCATTGCTATTGCATTGCATCAATATTGCCTAGTGTAAAACCATAAGTCTGTGCAATTTCTTCTAAACTACCTGAGGAAAATTTATGAAACCTGGTAGAATGCTAGAGATGTATTCAAGTTTATTCTGGATAATTCATCTAGTCATCTAGATCGTTAGAAAGACATCTTACTGATTAACCGTTTTAAAAATTAAAATTTATAATTCTAGTTAATGAACAATTTTTTCATTGAAATTCAATTTGAGGACGAAAACTATACTACATAAGGTAATAATTAATTTAATCAATCAATATATGAAGGAATTGTACCGCAGAAAACAACAACAATAACATCTATAAAATTATAATTCACACATTCAACTTCACAGATAAAGTGAAATTTCAAGATTATTTCTAGCATTATAATGAGTGAAGGTGGGTTTATACAGCGAATAAAACAAATTAGAACAAAATAAGAAGGAAAATAAAACAACAAAGTTGCACATTTCAATTAGAGCGTTATACAAGAAATGTGATAAAATAAGAATAAGAACTAAAGATGGTAAACCTTCATCTTTATTTCATATTTTATTTTGTTTGGAAAACAATAATGTGCATGTTGAAAGAGTGAAATTTAAGGAAATTGCATAGAACACAGAAGTCATTGTCAAAAAAGCTGCATTTGATTGGTTAATTAATTAATTGGTTAATACTTATTTTATTTTAATTTGTTTTATTTGTTGTATAAACCCACCTTGACTTTCATGGCAAATTGTCTGAACGGACAAGAATGGAACGTTTGAAACATTATATGGATTACCTATCAAACGAAACTCTAATGTTGAAAAAATAAAAATTTTCTCACAAATCAACTTTAAATTATCCTCACCTGTCTGGACCGATGATTAAAATACATTCTTTTGGATTCTCTCTCATGGGAAATCTTAATAAAGTCATTTTTGTAAACTTCTAATGTGATACGTGCTCCCCCAATTTTTCCCATCTAAAAATATAACATTTGCAATGCCTAATAAAAATTATAAACAATACATACGCAAAGGATGGGATTCGTACTGAATTGGCTAAGCATTTTTGTTGTCAATAGCTTCTTTCATGTTCAAATGATTTGCATAGCAAGATTACACCTTCATCAAATATGAACATATGTTCTGTTTTTTTTTTAATTTGGCCATATTGCGTATGTGTCTGGTTGACAATGGTTCCAGTAATCTTTGTGATAACTGGTATATTTATAATTATTTTTCTATGAATCAAATTGAAGTATACTACTCAAAAAAATTAAGGGATCAAAAAAAAATTCTAATTTTCAATGATTTTTGACGAGCTGTATCTCAATTTTTTTCCGGTTAAACAAGCATACTGATCAGATAGCTTCAATTTTATTTTTTGAAATACGTCCATTTGTCGTGTGGATATCCGAAATCAAACGAAAAAAGGGTCCTCGAGAGGTCCGTCAAGACATTTGTAAAAAAAATTATCTGTAATTTCAATTTAATTTTTTTTTAAGCACTGACGTCCGAAGTTTTTGCGCGAATGTTTTATTGTCTGTTCATGCCTCAAACCCCTCCTGAGCATCACCTGAATTCAAATTTTAAAATAAATAAACTCACTTCTAGGTAATTCGAACCCGAATCTTCTGCGCGGCAGGCTAGCAAGCTAACATCTCGGCCATCTAGCTGTTGTTACATTTCTGAGATTTACATAATTTGAAATTTCAGAAGAAGTCGATACCAGTTCGAAATTTTATTTTCACAGTAATTGCTAAAATACAAAGTCGTTCGAGCTTAAATCCAGTACTTGAGTTTAAAATAGTGGCTGGAACGTATAGCAACGAAAATTAACAAGTTTTTAATTTTTCCAACGGGAATCTTTTCTAAGACGTTTGAAAAATAGCTCCACGAAAGGAAAAACTTCTCAGATTAATAGTTTAACAATAATCGCACTTGCAATGTTAATGTTCGTGCTACAAAAAATTGTTAATTAACTAAGGGATAGCTAATTGATAATAAAAAATCGCGATAAAAATGTTTGTACCACGGATTATTGTTCATTGATCTATCCTTCAGACGCCTGAATTATTTAAATTTTTTATTTTCATATTTAATAAATTCAAATAATATTTATTCATTAAAGGTCTGAAGGGGGCGAGGCTTGCGCAAGCCGGAGTACCCGTTTACGGGCGTATTTTCAACCCTCTGGGAAAATTATAAATATTGGTCCTACAGTTCCGGGAGTTGGTACTTTTTTTTAGGGAATTTCCTCCTCCGTTTGAATTTTTTTTCAAATATGAATTATCTCAAATAACATTTGATACTATACTGGTTGATATGACAACTTGTATAATTTTAATTGTTTATTTGATACTTGCATACATCCTGAATAAACAATGCATTCTTTGTCAACTCAAGAGTATGCAGATATTGTGTTTGTATAAGGGTATTCTAATGGAAGCTCCAGAAAAGCAGCTCGGTAATATCGAAGGATGTATCCAAATAGATGTAGAAAATGAAGAAAATGTAATTGAAGCTGTTCTTGGCAACTCTTCAATTAGTGTTCGGCGTGTAGCTACTAGTCTTCAATTATCTCCGAATTTTGTATGGCGTGTCTTAACAAAGAAATGTTCCATCCATTTCATAGACAAAATGTACACGCTTTACTTGGAGATGCGGATGGAGCTGGGGATGTCCCACAAAGGTTAGGATTTTGTCGATGGTTACTTCAACAACATGCTGAAAATAATAGATTTATTTCGCTTGTCATGTGGTCCGATAAGGTTTATTTTACTAGGGACGGTATAAACAGCAATCATAACGAACATGTGTGGGCATTGCAAAATTCACATGCCATTATACCAAAACGATTTCAGCAACGTAATAGTGTCAACGTTTGGGGTGGGATTTTCAATGAGGCCAGTACATGTGATAAATGAACGTTTGAATGCAGATTTGTATAGAATTTATTTGAGTTAATTCAAAGAGTAAAGCTCAACATGTTGAAAAAATGAGAGGCATAGAAGTAGTTGCTTGGTTAAATCAATATTTTCCGAATGATGGATAGGTCAAGGGGGACATTTCGAACAATTTCTATAACCTTATAATTCGTAATTTATATTCACCGTAATTTATATAGTTCATTGTTTAAGAAGGTTGATGCAATAAAACATAGACAACTTAGACAATATATTCTGTCAAATTGACTTTTAATTTGATCCCAAATTAGTGTCACTTGTCACTGGATAATTTCGTGTTTATGTTCTATACCGATCTATTTGTGACAATAATTATTTTGTAATGTTGAGCCTTTTTGATGTAGGTTTGTTGACTTTGATAACGATGTATAGTATCCGTTAAAGAAAACAATTGTAGGTAAACGAATTAGATGAGTCTATTGTGATTGTCTTCGTCGTTGTATTGTTTGTCTAATTTATTGTTTTTATAGCCTTGAAAAAGAGGACATTCAAATCCTCGAAACGTTGGCAGAATTTTGTAATTAAGGAGAATACAATATATTTTTTCAAATGCTTGTATCTTCTATATGAGAAAACAAATCGAACCCATATTCATAGGAAAAAAAATGTTTATAATAAGCACAGCGATCATCTGCCAAAGTTTGTCATAAAGCTTATAGAACACCCTGTATAAAGCGCGTATCAGACGACCTTTTTTTTGTTTCAGAGAACACAAAACTAAACAGAAGGATTCGGGCTGGCATGAGAACATAAGGGTTGGCTTGAGGTCTCACGATAAAATTCTTCTACGTCTGGTGGTAGTCATAAGAAAAAAAGCCACAAACAGAGTCCATGTTCTATTGAGCGAAAAAACGTCATGGCATCTACCAGTTTGTGAAATTCACCCTGCGAAATCTTTGCATTCCACATTGAGAAGATTCATGGTGGATTTATTTGGAGCAGGGGTGCCAACACACAAGCCGCATGGCATTCTGAGCGTGAGTTATATTTTTTTTGGAAACCATTCAATTTTTATACTTGTTTGAATAATAACGGGCAGATATTATCATTTCGATTTTCGTTGAATATTTTTAAAAATGAAAAGACCGAAATAGCTTTCTTCGATACTCAGATATTCAATGAGTCAAATGAAAAATCAGGTTCTTAAAATCTCAGTGCATTGTATGGCTTGTTTCACATGCATACGGTTCCATTCGATTCGGTTCGTTTTCGATTTCCATTAGGTCACTGGCGACAAGTGTGAAACGGTGCTTCGGTACCAAATAGAAACCATACAGCACCGAATATTCCCTCGACACGAATAGATTTCATACGGTTTCAATCAGGTCTGAATTCGTGTGCAGGTAACACAGATCAACCGAGTCGTTCACACAACCACGGTTTAATTTCGGTTTTAACCATTAGTGGATATTTACATATGTTTTCTGTGGTTTCAAACTCAAAGCGAGCAGATATCTTTCAAATTGTTTATGCAGGGGGTATCTGCATAACACCGAAAAAATGTAAGGGGTGATTCTATGATGAAAATTAAGGTGGGTATTTGGTATAAAATTTTTTGAAAAGTTGCACCGTGGATCGACTGATTTCTGCGGTACGTCTAAAGTAGTGCTTCCGAAAAATATAAAGATAAATTGAAGACGCAGAAAGCGCATGTGTTTGTGTTTAAATGTTGAATGCCTTTGACGTAGCGAAAAAATTGGAATTTCGATCAAGCCTGTGTTTCGGACGAAAATATAAAACCTAATATGAACCGTGTGATAACGTGTATATGTGAAAGGGTTTTACCAAACCGAATGTGGGACTGTATGCATGTGTAACAAGCGAGTCGTAAACTTGAGATTCAAATCTTCAAATTTTAAACCTGGAACGATTCTTACAGGTGGAACACCATCACTCAAATGGGGACGGTATTTGTATTACACTTTTAGTGGTTTTTAAACCGCCTCTAGAAGAAGTCCCAATCATCGGTAAATGTGTTTGGCATGAAACGTCCAAAGAGTTGGGAGAGAATCTGTTGCAGAGGGTGTCAAATAAAAATTCCACAATACCTTTACATGTTATTTGTTGAAATATTTCATACTCGTTTTTTTACTCAAATCTAATCGCCTATAAAGTTTATATTTCCATAACCCCATTTAAAACATTGTTCGAGTTCTGTAATAAATATACTATTTACTGTTACTGAAAATCGTTGCCTTATTTCTTCATTGAAATATAGTCAAGCAATAAAGGAACTTTTTCTTTTTACGTTACTATATTCGATGAACATATTGGTGTAGGAATAGTAAGTGAGCATGACTCTTTCGACATAGAACATTTTATTGGCGCCAACTTTAGATGACTGCAATAACTTCAATGACGTTTTGGCAAACGTGCATGGCTATCGGACTTGTAGAAGACGATAGTCAATTATGATTGGAATTCTACTTGTATATAGTTGAAATAAGTATTATTTTTTAAGGGTGCAAGCAACGTGTTATCGACACCTCAGACTCCAAATATATTAGCATACCGTTACAGATACTAAACAGATTCAGAAATAACAATGACAAGAGATAAAGAAATTAGAAAGATAAAGATATTAGAAAGATAAAAAATTTAAGACCAAACCCCCGACTGTCTGGCGACTCCAAGGAGATCTTCGTTAACGGGATATCCATATCTGGATTTCATAATTCTCGAAGGGCTTTTGACGTGCAACATCAACAACGACTAGATTCCTGGAATTACCTTAAGACCGTGGGATCGTTCCCATGGAATCCTATTGGTCGAAGGCGGGGTAGTTTCAGCCAGGGAATTACCAATCTTTGCAAATCGAAGGGCGGGGGGAAAACAGATAGTAGATACCTAGGGTATGAGCAATCAAGGATAGTGTGTCTTGAGCGTCGAAGACGGTAGAATTAGACGGTCCGCAAGTACTAGTTTTTATCCCTGTTACTTAGACGGTTTTATTAAATTCTGACTTGCGGAAGTAAATACTGTCAGAGTTGTAAATATTTGTTAGAGTTGAATAATAAATAAAATGTATAAATAGCAGAACAAGTGTTTTTCGAAAACCAAAGACGTTGAAGACGAATGTTAGGAGCGTAAATCAATCAACCCCTAGGCGATTGATATGAAAATCCTACATATATGAGCTTTCTGGATCAACTAGACTCAATCCTATTGGCAAAGCATACAGATGCCAAGCATATTCGATTTAGAAACAGCCTTTGCAACGGTCATAAGAGACCGTCTGAGTGCGGTGGACCTCGTTAATCGATTGGACAAAAAGTCATCCATTTGGTAAATGAATGGATCTAAATCAGATTAGGGTGCAGGTAAAGAGGTATATGGGTTGAAAATGAGGATCTCTGTGCTTCTGGGCCATGATCCCTCTATCTTAAAGTTAGAGATTCTACTTGTCTATATTTGTGCTCACGAGTGAATAGGAACTTCATGGGGGCGCACACTACATCATAATGGACAGCCAGGCCACACTGAGAGACCTAGAATCATCGATCCAGGGTTCCTTATTACTGTCCTGGAATGCCGGAATACCATAAAGCAACTGCCTAATGGCAATAAGGTGACAAGGCATTGAAGGAAATAAGAAGGGCGATGAACTGGAGACTAGGGTCTAGGGTAACACCTGCTGGAGCAGAACCCTTCTGTGTGCTTGGAATATACCACTACAGGACAACGGTCCAACAATGGGAGCTGAATGACAGAACAGCTGTTTTGAGAAATGTTCCAGGACTTCGTGGATTTCTCACCATCCTATACCAGAAAGCTCCTGCCATGCCACGAGCTGAGATTGGTAATGGTACGACTTCTGACAGGGCACTGCCGGTACAAATACCACTTGTACCGCATTTGCAAGTCAACAGACGAAACATGCAGGCTCTGTGGATCGGAAAAGGAAACAGCCCAACATAGTTTGCAAATGTTCAAAGCTGGCCAGCCTAAGAATTTTACGTATGGGTCAGCTCGTTCTAAATTTTCACGAAGTGATAGCCTAGGCTCTTAAAGACGTCATCAGGTATGTTAACACCGTTGGTAATGTCTTGAGGATTGAATATTGTAACGGACGCAGTTCTGAATGGCTGAACCAAGCCAGACGACCCCGTTATAATAATAATAATACCCTCTATCAACTATAAGTGAACTCATCAAACTATCAGCCAAAATCATTGGAAATTGAATTCTTTAAATCATCAATTTATCACGTTTCGGTCAAATATTTATGCCTCCGCAATCTTTGTTCCGCACAAATTGAATGCGGACGAAGTAAAATTTACATCACCAAGAAGTCAAAAAATGACAGAATCTTCTTGTGCGAAATTGTGACTGGTGATGACACTATGTGATTTCAATACCATCCAAAAATCATTATGGGTTTGTTTCCACCTAGCCAGACAGTGTGAAGGGTTTGGTGCAGCGTATTCGGCAAGAAAATCGCAAAGGAGCAAGTTTTGTCCAAGAACTATTTGCCGTATTCGCCCAACTCAGCAAAAAAAATCATTTTTTAAAAATCCCCTTTGGAACGAATGGAATATTAAACACTTATTCTTAGAGAACAAAAGTGTAAAGTTTTAGGTAAAAGAAAAATTCAATAGAAAACAAATTAGTTTATTCATTATATCTTAATATCACAATTATATAACAGTTTATCACATATCACATTTTTGATCAGAAACAAATACTGAAAATCCTTCGTTAATGAAATATAAAGTTATTTACTGCATCATTTCAAACCAGAATTGAATACATTGTTTTTTCAATGTTCACTATGACAGTTTTCAAAAACGAAGGCTAGAATATAATATATCGGTGGGAATAAAGATTGCATTGTATGCGCTAAGAAAATACTTGAAATTATCATTTCTTGAATCTACTACTATAACTCCTATCAATATCTAGAAATTGCATCAGTGTGTCCTCCTTGCTAAGTTATTCGTTATTGATTTCATAAACTGCTTTACGTTTTCAAATAATGATTACCTAATTCCTTGTTACTATGTATGGTTGCTTCATCGAATATTCTCATTCAATATATCCCTCATCTTAAGGAATTTTAAAAGGTCTCAAGAAATCTGTGTTTCTGCAAGGACTATTCTGAAAAAGACTCTAAAACTGAATATTGGTAGGTAGAAACAAATTTGGAGCTAGCAGAAATATTATAAAGCTGCAAGAATATAGAGATGAACTTCTGAAATTGTAGGAATATGTAAGTAGGAATAAAATAAAAAAAACATGAATTTAGGTAACCTATCAGATGAGATCAAACAAAAAATTGATACGTCCTCAAAAGTGTAGGTACCTACTATTTTTTCCACGAAATATAAATTATTTTAATTTGATAAACAATTTTTGAAGACGTATAATTTTCTTTGATGTTTTCGATTTCCGTTTCATGGATTTAATAGTCAGCATATATCAATCATGATGTCGAAATGAGTTCATACTGATGTTGTTGAAGATGCAGTAAGCTTAAAGATTTCAACGATAATGAAATTTATATAGCATTCAAATACCACTTATTTTCAAGAAAATTTCTCACAAACATTTTTTGAGCATATTATCTACTATATATAAGTGAAGTGATTTCAGTATCGAAGAAGATACTGGGTGCGTTACTCGAAGTAAAAACCTGTATTCATAGCTATTATAATGAGCTCTATGTATAAAATTATAAAAAGGTAGATTTTTAAAGCACGCTGCAGTAATACTTTAAACAATAGACATAAAAATCCAATTTGTTGAGCGATTTATATTAGACGTTTTGTTCATTATATGATCAATATATACGTACTGTTTTGTAACACCGTATTGCACTGAAAATTATGGTTATAATAGAGATCCGTTATATCAAGAAAACTAAATTTCAAATGGACAAATATTCTGAAAATGGTTGAAAATATGAATTCGAATAAATACGGAAATCCATCGAACATTCAAAAAACATCCACATATATTCGATGCAAATCTATAGATTTTCAGTCTAGTTTAGAGAATTTGTACAGTCCGATGTTTTTCAGTGACCCAAAATAATATTAATATGAGGTTGATATGCATAATTATCCGGCGTTTATATTGGCACGTTTTTCATCAGTGAAAAGTATCGTTTTGTTTATCATTTTTGTTCGAAAATAACCTTCTCTATTGTTTCAAAGAAATGCGTGTCGAAAACCATAGTCATATTCGCCATATAATTATTATGCTCT
Organism: Halyzia sedecimguttata; assembly: GCA_937662695.2. Lineage (NCBI taxonomy): Eukaryota > Metazoa > Arthropoda > Insecta > Coleoptera > Coccinellidae > Halyzia > Halyzia sedecimguttata. Next base: position 36,359,992 of record OW569417.2, read on the forward strand.
ACCACTTCAAGAAAGGATGGAAAGCAGCACAGTCATTTCGCGATCTGAACGAACTTTTCAGCCTAGGAACAAAGTCAGTGCAGCGAAAGTCAGTGCAGGGTGTGGTTTGCCCGTTTCAAGTCAGATGATACCAGCTTGTAGGATAAGTCATGAAGGGGTTGGCCATAGGATTTCGACGTCAGTCAATCCACGGTTGTTCGTCGTCATAAAAAGCTTGGAAAAGTGTGGAAAATCGCTGGATGGGTCCCCCACGAGCTCTCCGACAACAACAGGGCCAATCGCGTTCGATTTTTCACCGAGTGTTTCCCCCAAAGGAATACCGAAACATGTCCACTCTAAGAAGGCTATGTGGTGTGTGTGAAAAATGAAAAATATTTAGGACGATTTGGTTGACTTGGTGTCCAAGCTTGCTCAAAGAATCGTGTCTTCTTCGCTCGTGGAATCGGCCGTCTGCCAAGCAAATGGGAAGCAGTAATTTAAATAGACGGTGACTAAGCTCCCGAATAATCGTTCAAACATGTTTTTGTCAAATATTGTTATTGATTTTGATGATTAAAATTTGTTGAAAAAACGCCGGATAATTATGCATCAACCCATCAATAGTATAGGTAAATCGTAAATCAAATACATTATGACGAATGAATCGTTTGCTTAGATACGAAATGGATGTAAAACCTTGGTTTTTAACGTTCTCCAAGCAAAACTTTGGGACTCATTTAGACGGGCAGCAATGCGTCTAGTACTGATTTCCGGATTATCGGATAGCACACAATAATATATTACTTCTTCTTCCCTCATAGCATCATAATAATTATTTCAGGTAGCAACACAACGGACATTGCCAATTCCAAACTGACGCAGCCTTTGATAAGCGTCGGAAAACAACAAAGAAACTTTCAAATTGTTAAACAAATTTTGTTCTGTCACCAGGTGATAACTCACTTATTTATTTCTTGAAATTGAATTAATCGCAAACAGAAACTTTAAAGTCCGATAACTTGGAAACGAAGCCTCATCGGCAAAAATTTCTTTTACGTTTTATCAAGAATATCAGTCTGTGTATGTCCCTTACATTTTCGCCTCGAGTTTTGATTCACCCTGTATTTGAGAAAATAATAAACCAATAGGCTGGTTTTCCTGTCACGCTGACGGTCGGCGCTGACGGTCAGCGCTGATCGGTCAGCTCGTATCCTTTTAGCATTACGCTGATCACATTGAGAAATAGAAGGATGCTATTGTCTCTGGCTCACTGAATGAGGAGGCTTGTCGGCGCCAGCTAGTCAGCGGCGCCGACGCGCTGGCGCGTACGTGCGCGTATATAGCTCAGCGCTGACGGCAGTCAGCACCGCGTGACTCGAAAACGCTACCTATAGCTACATACATATTGACCCATCAGCGCCGACCGTCAGCGTGACAGGAAAACCAGCCTTAGAGATGAAAATATATGGACTAAGTTACATACATTTGATCAGTTTCACTTCGAGTGGCGCACTCCGTAGATGAATAATATAACATTCATACCTTGAAAATTATTGCGGTTGAACAAAATTCACACTATATCACTTTTACCAACAGTCCTCTTATTTAAGAAGCGTTAAAACATTATCGAAATCGGAACTAGGCTGTGAAAGATCGAGCGTAGGTACGTTTATCTATGGATCTTAAAAAAAATCATGAATGCATTCTCGGTCTCTTTCTATTTTTTCTTGCAGTTTCATTGGAAAATTTGGAAATAATTTATCCGATTACTATAATTGACTGTAAGAATCTAGCAAAGAAGTGGATTATAATGAAGAAACATTATTCCTAATCTTTTACCTACACAACTTCGTTTCAACGCTTCTTTCATATTATATTGACATTAAATGATCATGATTCAGTCAGGTACATCAAGAATTTTCGAAGAAGAAGTAAAGCACATAGAATGTAGGAAGTCTGATGCAAGCCATTAGTAGAGCAGGAGCTCACAGCGCATTTCTTTCCAAATACGAAAGGGATGAGGTTAGACATAGAACCTACTTGACTGCATGGCTTCTGATCAACTTCTTCCTCGCCGTTAAAATAGTTTCCGCATTTGGGAAAATTTCTGGGAATTGGAACCATGTCGCTATGTTGGCCAACTTTAAAAACAACAGCCATGCCGAGTTCTGCGTGAAATTCTATATGGCAGTGGAAGATCCAGTAGCCTATAATGAAGAAATCTTATTTAGAAAAGAAGTACAGTAACAGAATGGATGCATGGATTGTCAGGAGCAAAATTAATAGTCAAAGACCGGGAGACAAAAATATAATTGAATATTGAGGCTGTACGTGAGTCAGCAACCACTCGCAAGGTAAGGTACTGAAGCTCCTTGCGTCAGCGCATTGATGTATGTAAAATTACAACATGTGTCTTGTATTAATTGAAGATAAATTAGTAGTTCATAGTATACGAAACACTGCATGAACCTTCAAGCCGTCTTTTTTGGTGCTCTGTTCCTCGGCACAGAGTGCTTATCAATTTGTCCAAATCAAAACGTTCGTTAACGGGCGAAACCCATCAAGCGGTTTCGGAGTTATGGCCGTTTTCAGTAAAAACATTTTTTATGAATATTTTCGAAACCAATTACTCGACCTATCGGAAATTCAGCATCAAATTGTGGAATAATGACTTTTATATGCATGCAAAGTTTTGTATTGATCGGATTGCCGTAAAGTGTAAAAAAACTCTCGAACAGAATGAGCTAGGCAGTTGAAATTTTCAGGGTAGGTTTGGGAGATAAATATTTTGCTTGAGTTCGTTATTGGGCAAAATCGGCCTAATGGTTTCGGAGCAACGAAAAATCCTCATTTTTACCTGGGTTCGAGGCGTGAAACCTCACAATAGTATATCCTCCATCAGGTACCGTCACTGTGTCCTTCCAAGGGGGATTCTTCAGGTTCCTCTTTATTTTTCCCGCTTTATCTAACCGGTAAACTTCCTCTGCAGTTGTGTTTGGACCCAGCTTTTCCATTGCAACCACTCTGAACGCATGACCGTGTAAATGGAACGGATGATTTGCGTCATATGCGAATCCTTTGTCAATGATTATGAGCTCTACCACAGCATCAAGGTCAACCTTAAACAGTAATATTGATTATTGAATAGTTCCCTATGTCAATAACTATTACGATAAGTTGCTATTTGTCGGACTGTAATGTTTGAAATTGCAATACGAACTCAAAACATTTCGTTTGGTAACTTGGAAAGTTCATAATTCATCATAATTTAAACATGGAATTAGTGCGTTAGAATCTTCGACTGTTGGCGATGGTGGACCATCTGAAATCACCGTATACCACATACAAATTCGAAGAAGGTAGGTACAAATTCGGTTGTTGTGCCAGAAGATATCTATACTGTGTGCCATTTATGCGAACTTATACAGGGCGACTGAGACGAAGTGTTACAAATAATACAAAACGCTGCACTTTACTATACTTTTTATTTCACGATGTAGTTCATTGAACCAAAGCAAAATAATTGTTCAAAAGTATATTCTTTTTTAAACTTGATCGGCAGTATTCGGTTTGGGCATCTTTGGTTTGGATTATAGCTCTGAGATGCCAAGTAGCCCAGTAAAACCATCACACTCTGCACGAAAGTGATTTGTATTTGGGCCTATTCCCGGCGAAGCATTTGCTATGATCGACGCTTTGTTACACTTCAAAATACCTAAGACCGAGAAATCCAAAGGGTTTGCATAAGGAGAATTTGGTGGCCATTTAGACGAAGAAATAACACATGTAATATTGATTTTTAGCTATTCCCGCTTTGTGTGAGGGCGCTGAGGCCGGTTGGGATGTGCAGCGTCTGCGGATGAAATGTTTCTCTGCTCAGAGCTTTTTATTTGCGTAGGTGTTTATTTTGCAGGCATGATCCGAAAATTCGACCTGCGAAAGGTGATCTGCGGCAATATAAGGCAGCCTAGAGTTATCACCATCAGCGGCGTCCGCGTTCTGGTGGCTATTCGAGTGTGTACATATTCAGGAGATCTCCGTTTGCATACATACTTCTCAATAACGAGTGATGACTCATCGAAAATAAACGAATTCAGAAACTCACCACTTCCGTGCAAGCAAAGTAAATCTTTGGCTCAGTCAACCTAACTTTTTGGCGCTCTAGTTTATGCATAGGTGAAATGTGCTATTTAAAATTTTTAGAGCTTTAACCCAAAGTGATTTTTCATAATATATTCCATCAGTTCTTGCGATATTTTTATCTCACGATGTGATTTTAATTTTCCAGCTTGGTGTGATTGATGCTTTACATCACGTCAAACTGTCCTCATGATGATCCCAGGGTAATTGTAGATTTATTAGCGAAGCACTTTTCAGACGTGGCAAACCTCATCATAGCTGAAGATGACAACTCCGATGGTTCAACTCAGCTTCCACCGATTATATCATTCCACCTGTGAGCGAAGATGAGATCAATTCTATAATGGATACATTTCCTGAGTAATTGACTGTTGGCGATAATCAATTCCCATCGTTGTTTTCAAGAAACTGCAGTTCAGCGATTTCCAAGCCCCTCCATCTTATCATATCCATCCAAGCCTTCGTACTTCTACCTTTCCCACCCAATGGAAAAGAGCTGCGATAACTCCTGTTTTTAAAAGAGGTGATTTATCTCTTGTAGATAACTACAGACTACAGGCCTGTTACCAAATTTTCCCAAGGTATATGGAGGTGTACTGTAATTAAGTGTTTTCCCTCATGTTAAGCCACATTTGTCCGCGAGGCAGCATGGTTCCAAACTGGGTAGGTCGATAATAATTACTAACCCGTCAACATTATCGCAGAAATCCGTAAAGATGGATGATGTGATCTACGATCTATACGGATTTCTCACGTGCCTTCGATGCCGTGAGTCACAATTTGCTTGCATCGTTTGACTTCACTCCATCCTTTGTAAAACTGATACGATCTTATTGAGAGGCCAGTATGAATTACGTATTCTATAATGGCTTCAGAATTTCCGAATACGGTCTGGTGTCACACAGGGATCAAATCTAGGGCCATTGCTGTATATAAACAACGATTTTCAATGCGCTCTTCATTGCAAGACATTGTGCCACGCTGATGATTTGAAGCTTTACTTGAGAGTACGTGGAATTCCTGATCTATTGCTAATTCAGTTGAGTTTGGAGTTCGTCCAGAGTTGGCGCATGTGGAATGGTCTCATCTTGAATACGAGGAAATGCTTTGAGGTTACATATACAAGGAATAAGGCGCAGCACCACTGACAAACAATTATCATATTTAAGACCACTCACTGGCTGGTGATCGCTTTAGCGATCTAGGGGCTTATTCGACAGTGAACTGAATTTTGTTCCGCATGTTGAAGAATTCTGTGCCTCTGCTCGTTGGTTCCCGATATATGCTTCTCATTTCATACTGATGAAGCGAATTCTCGAATAAACATCTTTGTTCAAACAATGATAGCCAGAAATCCATTTACTTTCAGCCTGCCGACTCCACGGACCAAGGGGCACCTGTATACCGTTTTTATGAAAGGCTTATTTAAACTAAGGATAACTTATTTTGTATAATTGTAAAGATTTTGAGTTCAATATTGCTTGTAGGATAACTTGGGTGGTGATCGCATACTATATTTTTTGAGTTGTATTTTTGTTCAACGTCATCTTGTAACTAGGACCTGCTGGGTGAACAAACACTTCGTCTCAGTCAACCGGTAATGCGAGACCATCATGTGGCAATGTGGCATAGCATGAGATTGAAGCGCCCATGGGCATGATTACCTATGACAAGCATAAATAAGATGTTAGATACATCGCTCAAGAAAAAGTGTGTATTATCTACACAGGTCTGATATGAATATTGTTGAATACATATATAAGTATGCATAAGATTTAAGCCCGAAAGTAGCCTTCGACACTACGGATCTTTCTGGAATAGAAAATGTGCTAAGAAAATTGAATTAAACTTATGCAAAGGTTAGGATATTGAATTTTTCTATAATTGAACTTACATTAATTATATGTGGACATTCGCAGTAATTATTTTTACAATCCATGTTTCTTACTGTAGTTTCATTACAGACCATTTCTTCTCTTATTTCATCTCTTTGGGTTAGTAAGGAAAGAGGTAGAAATTTCATAGATATGTAATTAAGTTGTGGAGTAAGCAATAGCATGTCATTTTTGGTAACTGAAAACATACATATTATTTCTTTGGTTCAAAAATCAAGTATTCTTCACAAAGATTAGTGCATAGTTATAGGTTTAAACTCACTGTTGCTGAAACCGTAATACGGTGCCTTGTGGAAGTGATGGTTATCTTTTTTGTAGAAATCATATGAAAGATAATATGCAAAATCTGGAGTTTCCCTCAGACTTTCGTCCCAATCGTGTAAACTCTCAATTTCTGGAGCTGATACGAAATTTTGGGAGCTCTCAGTACCTTTGTTCAAGGGATTGACTTGCTGAAAAAGAAATATATAAAGTTGAATACTTTCTGTGTAAAAAAAAATGGAAGTTGTTTAGTAATACCAGAAAGGCTGCAAATTTTACAAAAATATTTTTATTGCGAATTGTATCTTTTCACACTATGTTATCCATTATTTTTTAATTTTATGCTACAGTTGCAAGACATGTATTTCTGCATCTTGTAAAATGTTATTATGATTCACATCAGAGTAGATGAAAATTCCGAAAATACAAAATAGATATTTCATATTGACTCTTTTTTAGGAAAATAAAATGTGAAATTATTTTGAATGCTATATACAGGGTGACCACGGGAAGTATTTACATTTTCAAAACAGCAAAACGGTGTTAATTTTTTAAACAAAAAATTTATTTACTTTTCTGACATGTTTGTTAGGATATGCCATTTAATTTAACTTGCAAAAATAATGTCAGGAAGGTGAAGGCTACAGGTATAGTAAGAACATTGGTTACACACCTATTTTCGAAAACTTTGAAGCTAAGTCGGCACGGGATAATATTAACGTAGGAGGTTGAAATTCTGTACTTGGGTAACTAATAGACCAATAAACATAATAATAGGGTATGCGTTTCGATAACAGAAAAAAAAATTTTTTTCGACATACATATCTACGTTAATATTATCCCGTACCGACTTAGCTTCAAGGTTTTCGAAAATAGGTGTGTAACCAATTTTCTTACTATACCTGTAGCCTTCACCTTCCTGACATTATTTTTGCAAGTTAAATTAAATGGCATATCCTATAACAAACATGTCAGAAAAGTAAATACATTTTTTGTTTAAAAAATTAACACCGTTTTGCTGTTTTCAAAATGTAAATACTTCCCGTGGTCACCCTGTATATTTTTGCACAATTGAAAATCATTAAACACAGAAATCAAAAGATATTTACGCCTTCACCAATTACCTCTAATATCAAAGTTTCTTGATATAACGGCTGTTTCCCAAAATTAGGTATATATTCCTCAATAACTTCTTCTACAAACAATCCATAATGAATAATAAAAATCTTTAGAAATATCGAATGAAACCGGTAAAAAAATTTCAGAGCGAATCCTTTGAATATTAATCGAATTGGGTCAAAGGTCGCAGCATCATAACTAATAACGTTATATGAGGATTAATTTTCATACAAGCTAATACCTATATTCTGACAATCATGCAATACTTGGTTCTGTTTTGGAAAAATATTCTTTCATAATTTTGTTCCCTCAAAGTGGATCATCCAAGGGTGATATCTTTTACCAAGTTTCATACACTTCCCTTAGATCACTAAGAAGTAAAGAAACGTCCGTATAGTACAGTTTTTCATTTTATTCTTGAATTTTACTTACTTCAAACTATAAAAATTTCTGGGGGTTTCCAAAAAGGTTCACGATTCCGAAGGCTAATGGTAAGTTTCACGAAGCTTCGATTAGCTTAATTGTGAATTTAATTCGGTGGTTGCATCAATAATGAACTGGAAATTGACATAGAATCACACTAATTTGGCAATTAAGAGCTGTCAAAGCTTTGTGGAACTCACCGTTAATATTTCAGAAGATAGTAAACTGAAAATTATATAGTTTTTCAATTTTCGTCAAGATGAATTTTGTGCGCCCTTGTTCTTCTGAACACAGTGCTTAACAATTTGCCCAAATGTCTGTATTTTTCGAATGTTTGGTCGAAAATGGTATCAAACGATTAGTTTCGACTATCATCATTTCATAACATTTGTCAGTATTATTAGAGTACATGTGACAAGAGACAAGAAGATCAGATCTAACGGAAAAACTATAAAAATATTAGATTATTTTCATTTGGTACACCGCATTGTTGACTAGGAATATGATCAATAATTCAACTTATAACTCCATCCAAAAAATATGAATGGATGCGAATTCGTACAACTTTTTATTCACCTTGCCCTGCCTTTTTGATTGGGTATAAGTTGGTATGTTAGTTGGATACATATCGTCTCTGATCGAAGGAGTTTCATATTGAAGAACTGCTACTTGGTGGGCACTTGTAAACCTCTCGTCGCAGTCCATCAGCCCTCCAAATCGCATCCAGTAAACATTCTCCTCTTGGTCGGCATTCAAGATGAAGTCATACCGTTCACCAGCATATGTCACTAAGGAATCTCCTGCAAAAATAATTATTAGATTGGTTTGTCCAGTAAAGTAAGACATAAAAAGGGGGTGGTGGTGGTACCCGTAAAAAGTCCAGCCGATCCAAAGACTTGTGTGACCGGCAGGTACCAGCAGAATTATTTTCCTCTGCTCTTTTGTGGAAGTGCCCGTTAAACTTTCTTATTTTTTGCGCGTATGTTCTGGGGAACATCGCGTTATCATTTTGCCCAAATGTCTGTAATTTTCGAATTTTTTTCCGATAATGGTTTCAAACGACTAGGTTCAACCCACTGATGAAGAATTCGAGGTCAAATTTTATTCTGTCTGGTCAGCCGTTGCCACGATATCTTGAGAGATAGCGACTTGAAATTTTCAAGGTAGATGGCGCGTCCCAATACGACGAACAAATTCGTTAATGGGCATAATCCGCCCAACGGTTTCCGAGTAATAATCTTGTTTTCGGCCATTACTAATCTGATCAAATTGAAACTTGGTGAGTCGTTGTAGAATGCAAACCTAAGAACGTTTGTGAAATTTTGTGAGAATCGTATCGCTAGAAAATTAAACAAAAATCATTAAAAAATATTATTTATGTCACGATAACCTGAGAACGGAAAGAGATAGCGACTTGAAATTTTCAGGTTGGGTTGTGCATCTGAATGCAACATTTGAGTTCATTTATAGGCATAATCGGCCTAACGGTTGGTGTTTCATCCATCTGAAATTTGGTTGTTATTTCCTCAATAACTCGAAAAATTCAAAACCGATCCAATTCAAGCATGGGTATTAGTTGTAGAATGCCAACGCAAACATTCTTGAAAAATTTCGTGAGGATCGTTTCACTAGAAGATTTTTAAAAAATCATTGAATATCATTGAAAAAAAATTCAATATATCAGAAACTATTCGTCCGACATGGCTGAAATTTTGCGAGAGCATTCCGAACCTAACTGTACTACCAAGTTACGAGTTTGAACTCGATCGGATCTATATTGTTGGAGATCCAAACTTCCCTGTATGAGTTTAAAAGCTGGATCTGTGACCGTTGCCTCGATAACTCTCGAACGAAAGGAGATATAGGGACTTGCAATTTTGAGGGAAAGTTGCGCATCTGAATGAGAAAGTTCTTTGTTGACCGTAATCGGTCCAACGGTTTCGGATTTACACCTATCTGAAATATTATTTCCTCGATAACTCAAAAAATATAGACTCGATCGAATTGAAGCATGCCAACTAGTTGTAGAAAATCGACATGAAGATGTGTGTAGAATTTTGGACCGACAATTGTCCAATACAGGAGAATAGACAATTCACCATGGTAAATTCGATTAAGAGTGTCCAATACAGGAGAATGGATAATAGAATATACGCGCAAGAGCTTCTGACTTCAGTGCTTGAACCAATTTCTTTTTCAGTATTCGCTCGATATCTCAGTGAAGCAATGTATGGTCATCCCATGCTAAATTTGCTTCCATTTGAAACAAGAGTGAGCTCTATGGGTCCATTGGTTCCCGAGATAAGCCATTTTTCCAAGGGTGGAAAATTATCCAAATGGGTAGATACTCATTTTATGAAATATCTTCTGAACTACATATCCCACGTCAAGTATCATCTGGACGGAATTTGAAGTAAATTAAATTAGCCTTCATTAGAGATCTGACCGATACCTTGTGATACAATCCATGTAAGAGAGAGAGAGAGAGAGAGAGAGAGAGAGAGAAATAAACTTTATTGATCATAATTATAATCAAACGGCTATCGACCTAAGTCTTCCTGCCAATTAAAAAATTTCATTAACATAAATATCCATTATTTTCTCAAGGTGTTACAAGGTTTTTAAGTATTCGAAGATTGGGAGTGGTGGTAATTTTGCTTTCGGTGGTGTTGTTCCTTGATAGCTGTGAATCAGAGGGTCCATAATATTTATGTTATTCTGGTTGGTGATGATGTTTCTGCTAATATTTTCAAGTCTTCCTATTATTGGTTCCACTTTTGTAGTCTCATATAAAAGTTGGTTAGAAGGATTATATGGAGTGGATTGTTTGGTTGTCTCAGTTTTGTGACTTTTCTAAGGCAGGCTCTTTCTGCAACTTCAATGTTTTTCAGTGTTGTCTTCGGGGTGTTCAAGAATACTGTGTGTCCATACTCCAACAAAGGCCTGCATATCATCTTGTATATTGTGCTGGCTGTTTTGGTACTGATTACTAGATTCTTATATGAGAGCGATCAAAAATTTCCAGCTCGGGTAATAGCCGCTTTATTTTGTGTTATTATGTGGGATTTGAAAGTGAGCTTGTGATCCAATTTGATGCCAAGATATTTACACATATTTGTTGGTGTAATTGTGCAGTTTCCAAACAAAATCGTTTTGGAGTTAGGTTTCAGTTTGTGACGAAAGATCAAAAGTCTTGATTACGAAGGGTTTGCTTGAGTTCTCCAGCGTCTCATCCATGCTACAGTGACGTCTGTTATCCATGCATGTAAGTAACTTCATAATTTCATATGTTACATAACCGATTGGGTACAGTTTAAGATGAATGAAGAACCCGTTTGCAGCATCCTTCTTTTTGGATCGTGAAGTTCTGCTAATCTTGCACTGCTGAGCAAGTAGAGGTCTTGTTTCGGCCAGACTTATAAGCCGTAAGAGATGCAGGCTTCAAGTGCTTTGTGGCCCTATATGGGGGTGACATCGTGGGGGATACTTTTGGATTAGGTATAAGAGGTTTTTTAATTCGGCGTACATGAACCTCAGCCGTTTACCCCCGAAAGAAGAGGCTGCAGACCACCATGGAGACAGGTGCAGAAGTGGCGCTGGTCAAATTGGATTGCACTGATTGGGGGTGGAAGCTGTATTATCTGGGATTCACCAAATTAGATCTCGCACCCCCAGCCTTTCTGAGAAAAATGATCTTGTAGATGCACTAGAGGGTGGTCTGAAAAGCTTGATCCACTGCTCAGTCTTTAGCCAGTCGTGTGGTGGCAAATGATGCCTTAACGTTCCAGAAGTGAAGCAGGATTGCTTGAACGATGAAAATGTCCCAACGACAGACTGGGCACCTCTCCCTGCGTCCGTCACAGCCACCAAGACACAATCTTAACAATATAATACTTTTTGGGCGCATGTTTTAAGGAACAGCCAGCTATCATTTTACCCAAATATCTGTAATTTTCAAATTTTTTTTTGAAAATGGTGTCAAACGATTAGGTGACTCACTGATGAAGAATTCGAGGTCAAATTTGATTCTTTCTGGTCGGCTGTCCGTTGTCACGAACTTGTTCATCGCATTTGGATGCGCAACCTATCTCAAAAATTTCAAGTCGCTATGTCTAAGTTATCGGGCAACGGCCGGTCGGCGTTTGGGCAAAATGATAGCCGTTCCCTAGAAAATGCGACCAAAAGCCATAAAAAAAACGTGACAGAACTTTGTTTCGCTAATGACTGTTTTTGGGAGAAACCACTGGGCCTACAGGAAGGTATACTTTGTCTCAGATGAAAGCCAATTAAATTTACTACAACTCAATTTCTTATAATATTTGACCAGTAAGATGTTTATTTGGAAGATATTTAAAAAAAATATGTAACCATTTTGACAATTTTTCACTTTTTGGAAGAAATTACCTATTTGCAAAGCTGTATCTCAAAAACCAATGATACCTTTGAAAAAAAACCTTAATTTTCACGAATTGGCCCAAACTTATACCTTCACTTACCTATGTCTTTTATGGTATTCCTGATACCTTCTGTGTTTTTTCAGTAGTACTATCATGAATACTTTATAGGTACAGGTTCTTTATAAATGATTGTATAACATCGCAGATGGCTTTGAAATATTCTTATTTTGCCGCTTCGTATATATACTGTTCCCTGAACTTATTTACACTTATATTTCATGCCTAAATATCCTTGAAATATATACGTTAGATCATTGAAAGAATCATAAGACTGGAATATAATTGGGGTGATTAGCTTACGTATATGGAGACAACAATATCCTTTTTCGAGTCGAACGCATTTTTTTGCGCGAAATTTATGAAAATCAGTCACATATTGTTTCAGGTAATCGCTTCTACCTGTGGGGTGTGGAAAAACCCCACTAATTTCTTAAATATTAGATATGATTTGAAGTTAATGTTCTAAGTTGGTGAAAACATCATTCGAATATGTGTCATAGATTTCCTGAAATTAGCATAGGTACATGTATTTTTTTCCATTATAGAACTCACCTGTGATGTTTTTGAAGTCATATCCATCGCTGCTGATAACATTTAACATATGATTATCCACGGATAATTGAATAGGGCAGTTGAGAAATCCAGCATTTATTATTCTAAATCTGTATCGAAAACCCTATAAAAAAGAAATGTTTCGATAAATAATTTTACCCAAAATGAAAGTCTACCTAGATGACACCATAATCGAAGGAAATTCGATTTATATATGGTCAAGAATCACAGGGTTCATTGGGGACTAGGGGCAGGGAGATATTAGATTTGAGCTCAGATCTAATATGACACTATTCGCGCTGAATTTTGTGGTGTGTGTTGTTTGGAGTAATTTGTACAGAGTGGTGCAAAAATGTTAGTGATACTTACAGAAGGCAGAAAACAGACTGTCCATTATTATCGCGCTTATGTTCTAAGGAACATCGTGCTATCATTTTGCCCAACTGTCTGTAATTTTGGTGAAATGATTTATTCTGATGAGTTCTACCTTCTGCTAAAAAAAAATCACCTTTGAAAACAGTCTATATATAGAGATGTTGCACAAAATTTTGATTTCAGAATGGACATGTGCCGTGGCGGGCATTATCTTTCACACGTGGTATTGAATAAAATAAACTGCTTCATTCAAGAAATATTTTTTGTAAATCACTGATTTCGCAACACCTTTATAAAATATTAACTTTATCAATTTATATTGGTGTTTATTTAGACTATATCAAGAAGGATTGCTAGATGGTGGTACAAATATTACAACACAAGTTCCACAGGAGTGGAGCCACTAGGTACTATTGTCTTTATAAATAAACGAGGTAGCTTAGGACAACCTATAGTTAGTCAAATATGTAACTTGGAACCCTGTACATTTGTTTGATGACCAAAAGTAATTAGTCCAAATCTAGACAAACCTTCTTCACTTTGAACCTAGCAGTCGGCATTAGAGCACTTGTATTATCTGCTGTGTATCTTCCTAGACCATTCACCAGGAGATTCGTCGGTTTGTTGTCCCCACTACTATGGTGATGCGAAGTGAATTTTTGCATGCCGGTCACGTGGTCCCAGTCCATAAGTATGATCACGTGTTCTTCTAAATCGTAATCGTACAGATCTTTATGAGCATCTTCTTCCTCTGGAACATGGACTATAAAGGCCCCAAAAACTCCATCGCCTCTTTGCATGCCTACAGATATCGAAAAATCGAATGCATTTATTTGGAAGCTATTTTAAATTTTTCTTATATTAATTTTCAATATCTTAAGATTATTGTGTGACAATTTGAAGTCGATTGAAATAAAACTAATGTAGATCAAATACCGTTCATTAGTGAGGTTCCTAACAGTCGCGATACTATATACTTGTACGTTGCAGGTCTCTACCGTCTAACAGTCTTTTTTCACAAACCTTCAATAAGGTTTTACGATACTCGCACGTCTAAGAAGGAATCAACTTCCTTAACAAGTCTACAATCAATCGCACTCAGCTGCGCCCCTTCGACCTTCTGCAATACGACCTCTAATCAAGGTAGTTACTGCTGATTTGTAGTTACTGCTGATTGATAGATCCTCTACCTTAGGATACTTCGCTGCAACCAATGGGGTTCCATGACAACGATAATTGGAGCGTTACAGTTATTCTAGGAAGTTGGATCACACGCCTAGCATGTTCTGTTCCAAAATGTATGGGACAGCTAACATCAATATGGTATTAGTGACTTCCTGTTTAGAGAAAAGTATTCTGCGACTCTAGATGGCTAAATTGGCTTCGAGGCGTCTGCAGAGTTAATTTTTACATTTAATGTGGAAGGTTTAGGTTTTCTTCATAAAGGGATTCAATCCAGAAATACGTCCGAATTATCGGTTCGAACGTCGTCTGCACCAGTAAAACAAATCCAAACTGTATTATTTACAAGGGTATTATATTTACTGTGTCTTGAAAAAAGATTAACAGAAATATATCAATATATTGTAACGAATTAGCCTTAACCCCACTCATTGACGCAGCACGTGTTTGCTATTGCATTCGCCATTTTGCAACAAAATAAATCGTCGTGGTATTATCTTCATTTTTCAAAATATTTCATTCACAGAATGCGTTCACCCGACAACTAATTTTGTGATATGAAAATAAGATTTTGCTCAAATGTTTATAATCTTCGAACTTTTAACCGAAAATGTTCTCGATTAACTTTAACTAAGTGAAGAAGAATATGTCTATTTCACGAAAGGAACATGCGGATACATTTCGTTTAATATTTTCGAAGATATTATTCAAAGCCGTACCCAGGGGGTTTTGTATGCTTAGTTTCTGAGATAAAACTATCCAAAGTCTGTAAAAACGTCATATTGGGGTAGGATTGGCAAAGAAACAATCATATTGTATTTCTCGAAATGATATACACAGCGGCGTGAAAATGTGTTGATCAGAAGTCATTAATATGTCCAATTATAATTTCATTAATGAATAAATGACAGTTAAATAAGGGTATTTACTCAAAAAATCGTTTATCAGAATTTTTTTATATGTTATATGTTTGTAAGGCATCATAGTTTAAATTGTGGGCGGCTTTAGGGTATTCTGTTTCTTGATGACTCTCTCTGCTTAAAATATGAATTGATAAAATTTTGCATCAAACCATACTGAAAATAATTGACAAATTGTTGTCGATTACAAAGGAAGGAATTCATTGATACTATCGATTCAACAAAGCTGAGGTACCATTCTGATGAATTCAGTTGTTTAATATTGTTTACATTTAGATGAAGGGTGTGTTGAATTTTATTCAGATCGTTTAAAATATTTGCATTAGATATCCAAAAAGTTGTTTCATTAATTTAAACTTTATTTCACTGACACTTTTTTGAAAATATTGAATATCATATACGAAAGTTCCTAAGTTATACAATTTTGAAGTCTACGATATATGGGGTTGCTATTATAGATTGAACAGAACTTTACGGAACCTTTCGACGCATTCGACCCCATTATAAAACTTTTTGAAATGAATTTTTTGATACTATAAAGGAACACAAAACACCCAACAACAATATCCAGCTCCATAGCATAAACTCAAAAAAAACGATTATTGCATTATGCCACGTCAAATAATATCTAATAAATAATTTATTAATCCTGTTAGATAATACAGTATAGGACAAGCTAATTTAAACAAGTCCGATGAGTATTTTCGTATTTTTTTTTAGTAATTCCTTTCTCATAGATATTTCCACTGCGGAAAGAAATTAATTGAATATCAACTGTAGTTCAATAGCTTATTTGATTCAATTGAATCGAATAATCATCATTTATTTTTTTTAACCTGAATTATGAACATTTTCATCACAATAATTTGAAAAACTCAACTACTCAAATTCAGTCTCATAATCATAATATATTTGTCTCCTTTTCTCTCGATATTGCTAGCCAAGTTTTAAGGCTTTGCATATGATGTAATTCTGTAAACGTGTAAAAATATTTGCATAATGTCGATTGACTTTCAACAGTACCTTTGTTCATTATTTCAAGAGCAATTGATACTATATAAATTATAAAGGTAAATATATTTGTATTCTATTGATTTGAAACATCTAAATTTCATTTGAATTTATGAATGTTGCTTAGGTGTTTATTATATCATATCAGTACTCATACTAGGTACTCATAAATATTCAATGAATGCTAACACAATACATATCCGTATCTAAATGACAATTAATCAACAGGAACTCCGAACGGTAAATTATCGCATAAAAATAATTCATCTTAAGATGAATTCTTCTTACTTCATTCAATAATCTGGCAAGGATCAATGTAATTAAGATTATAATTGATTCGCTTTGCAGTACATCTGTGTAGAATTTTGATTAGTTACGCCATTGAGTACATCCTCATTCCAAATTGTACTTCAATTCAAATGAACGAGGTAAATATCCACGAAAATCTTTATAATAGAGGCTGCTATAATCATCAATGATATTTTAAAACGTATTCAGGATTAATAACAGGAATTTGCTCGAATATGTATTCGCAATGAATATTTGTGAGTGTTGTAATAAAGAGGTACTTAAACAAGATACTTGTTAGTATTTTTCCGAACAATATTATTTAAATGCACATAGAATAGTTCGAAAAAAAAGAACTTGAATTCAGAATATTTATAACTATTTCAATGTGCATCTTTCATCTGTTGCGGTATTTCTACCAATTAGACAATGTTATGAAAATGTTATATGTCTTATTGAGTAATTTGAATTTTATTCGTCAGCTCAATATGTTTTGTTATGGTTTAATATTATCTCATATAATATGGTAATTCAAACATTATCTTAAATTTTCACTATTTACGTATTGAAGTATTCCTGAAACTGTTTAATACAAACAATTGTTTAGGAGAAAAGATCCGGTCGAATTTTGTCTTCATTATTCTACTCGCCATTAGGTCGAAACGACAAAGTTTTAATATCAAAAATTAAATATCTAAGGCTTCACGCGAGAGCGAGATTTTTCTCGTCTCGTCTCGTTCTCGTCTCGTAAAAGCGAGAAATACACGATTTTTTAGAAGATTATTAATTCGATATAACCTTGCGATAACTGAGATTATTTTTCAAGAAAAAATAGAATTCACAACCATAAAAACGGATGCCATTATGAATTCAATACCTAAAGGACAACTTTTATTGCCCCTAAATCCCAATGCTCTGAAAATTTCGTCTCTATCTGAACATCTGGAGAAATTTATTCTCCTGTGCTCCTTGTAGTGAAGATGTGAACAATTATTGTATACATGTGTGGTACTACGTATAATAAAACTGGTAAAGAAATGAAGCTATTCAATATTTCGAAAAGTGTTATGAGGAATACGCCAAGAACACCCTCAATGATCTATCCACTGGGAACTCTGGGAAGGTATTCTTTGAAAACTATACCAAATTGTTCTATTAAAAAATGTATCGACATTGATAGCCTATTTAAAACATCAACAAAACTTTCGAAATATTGGAAATCTGAGTTTGAAGAATATTTGCTGTTAGAAAGAGCAAATAGTAATCAAAATATTTTACAGTGGTGGAGAGTGATGAAAATGTTCTTCCTACACTTTCCAAGATGGCCGATGATTTATTAATGGCTACATCCGTATCTGTAGAAAGTTTATTTTCCACAGCAGGTATGATCATGGCAAAAACACGTACCTACATCATTGAAAAATGATGTGATGCAAGCGTGATTATGTTTGAATTCTTGGTCATCGAGTAATTTAAAAGTTTAAATTATCAGTGTTGAAAACTAAAAATATTATGTACATGTCAAAATATGTTTGTATAAGAGCGTAATAAATATAGCTTTACAAAATTATTCATTATTGTATACCATTTCGTTTATACAGGGTGAGTCTTTGACCACTGAATTAATTTTAACCAAAGATTCCTCTCATCAAATGGAACACTTTTTTCATTTACCATTTTTCCTGATTTGGCTCAGGTAAAAAGTTACAAGCGTTTAAAGATTTCACAATGTGCTAATACACTCCCGCATATATATTATCTATGACATTGTTGGCGGACGAGAATAAGGCATGGTAACGTGGTTTACAGCTTGATTCGGGATTCCAACGCTCAGGGACGGATCCATAAAAGTAGTGAATTTTCTGGAGTTTTCCATTTTAAAACATTCAATGAAGAATATCTAGAAAACGGTGCGTTTAAGGAGAAATGATGAGGAATAATATAATGTTCTAAAACGATGGAATATTCTTGAAATGACTCAAAAAAAACTTTATATGCTTTCTTAATGCTAATTTCGTTTAGTTTTATGAATCCACGAGTCGATAACTAGAAAACCAGTAGAAGTAGAAAATAACTAATATTTGGAAAATATGTATCATAGTTATAGGAAACTTTACGCCAACATTCATTTTATTCGAAAAAAGGATGTCAAAGCTACAAAATAAAAACTGATTTTTTTTCAAAATTTCAACAGCCTGTATCTTTTTACCTGAGCTGAATTTGGAAAAATGTTAAATGAAAAAAGTGTTTCATTTGATCAGAGGAATCTTTGGTTAAAATTAATGCAGTGGTCAAAGACTCTCCCTGTATATTATAATATTTATTATCGTTATTCAGAATTAAGCAAGACGAGACGAGACGAGAACGAGACTTAAACGAGACTTAATTTTTTGGGAATTGTCGAGAGCGAGACGAAATTTTTTCTACTCTCGCCTACTCTCGTCTCGTGTGAAGCCCTATAAATATCGAAATAATGAACCAAAATTAGTGTTGACATTGAAGATACCAATGTTCTAGACGAATCTGTAACTGTTTCCATCTATTTAACTGATCACATGAAATTTTACAATTTGATTTTCCTCAAATTTCAATTTTTCTCCAGATTGATAAATGAACATTTTGAACTCTAGATCTGTTGAACGAATGTGGGGACCAAAATATAAAAATACCTATATGTAATTTACAACTTGTGACATTACGTTCTACTATCATTACGTAAAATTACTTCAGTGTTTTTACTGAATTTTGGAAATGCCTTGGTTAAAGATCGTTCCATAAATACCATAAGGATAAATTTTCCATTCTGAAGGAATTAGCCCATGGAACACGTGGTCGTCAGGTGAGCCAGATTCATAATTTATTCCATCAACCTTAAATGTTTAATTGAGTGAAAAGAGAAATAATTAGCAAGGCAGTTTTTTAGCATAATTAGATTATTTAAATTATGCGAAATGCATTTTTAGTTAACATTTATGTGGGTACATAAACAGTCACGGTCATGAAGATAAATAACACTCGATTCATATATAAAATTACGACATATTTTTCACGAGAAAAATTAATCTAAATTGAATATTTTAAATCACATCTTCCGTTAATTTATCGTGTGTTTTATCATTTTGTCTTCCGTATTTTCGTCTCTCTCTAGATTTTACAATTATCAATTAAGATCGTCAGTTCAGACTTATGCGTAGTTATTTGTATATGTATTACTAACAATTTTCACAATTTGCTGCTTTCTTGATATGACGGGTCTCTGACAAATAATCATAGAAAGAGTTATTTTGACTTTTAAAAATTGTCGATTTCTTGATACATTACACTTTACCGGATTTGAGTATTTACCCGAATATATGTAATAAGAACAATTTTCTGATCTTTGGAAATGACGAATAGCAGACAACTAACCATAACTTTCAATGCTAATTTCAACTAAATACAATTAAATAATTTAAGCGATTTTCTATTTGACATTTTGTTCTCATGATATGACGAATTTCTGACCATTAATGGATACTTTGTCGCAGTCATGAAATTGTTTCAAAATGCTATGGTTTTCTGTTTGTGTTAGGACTGTTAGGTGTCAAAAATAAGCGAAACGCGCAATTTTTCTTTCTAACAAAGCATTTAATGGATTTAATAAACTATTATGTTCTCTGGCTGGTCAAAATATCTCCCGAATATTTAATTTTTTTTTTATAGAAAAATAAAGATAGATTAAAACTCATAGTCATTCAATGCATATTATAAGGTTATTTATTAGAATTTCACTCAAAAAATCTCTATTATTTAATTAATTCGTGCATTTATTCATATACCTACTATCTGGAATAGAAATCTCTCTAAATATGTCCCTTGAGTTCTTTATATACTCAGTTTCAACTCAAATTATGTGAAGTTGTTCTACTAAATTAGTCACAAAAATTAAGGTTTATAAAACCAAATTTAAAATTTTTGTTTTATGATATTCAACAGGCTGTAACTCGAGGACAATCATTATTCAGCAAAAAAATCAACGAATTGTAGCTCCAAGTGTCTAGTTTCCAGATCTAGCCATAGATTTTTTTTTATCATCTACGGTTCCTGAGAACCTGAGAAATCACTGAAGAAAAATTTTAGACATTTTTTCCAAAATACCATCAATTTTCAGATCAGGCTATAAAAATTTGTTATCTCTATGACCATTTTTGAAAGCTAAATCATTTTTAGGACAAGAAAAAATTTAGAGAATATTTTTTCGTGGTTTGCTTAGGGTTACTCCGGAACCGATAAATAATTTTTATGACCAGATCTGACGCTAGACACTTGTAGCTAAAATTTGTTTATTGTTTTTTACTGTTTGATTATTTACCTGCTGTGAAACTAGTGTATAATTATACTTGCACGTTATGAAGCTTCCCAAATCATTACTTTTACAATATTTCGAATAATATACTGCTCCACAAAAGTTAAGGAAGTTCAGAAATTTTGTGACCGATCCAAAAGTTACCAATTCTTGGCCACCAAATGTTCATTTATGAGAAATCAAATGTTTACTCTCTTATATCTGAATGTTTTTTTAGCTCCTCGTTCTTACAATCAACTTTTATTCAAAATCTGAAAATTTGTTTTGCAATAATGCCTAGACGTAAAATTAGTGCGGATGAAGCCGATAGGGCTATTGGTATGATCGAGACGGGACGTAATCAGAGAGATTTCACGAATTTCTTTCAAGTTAGTGGAAGCGTATTATTCCGGCTCGTCCATCGATAGCGAGAAACTGGAAACGCGACCGAATGACCGAGAAGTGGATGCCCGAGATCTACCACTCCTGCACAAGATCGATTTCTGACTGTGTCTGCCCGTAGAGAGCCTTTGAGTACTTGTCGAATCACGCAACAGCGCATTTTGAACGTTACTGGTGTTTTGCTTTGGATTAAAATAGTTCGAGACGTTAATCTACATTCTCGACGACTTTTGATAAGGATTCCACTAACTCAAAATCATATGCGACTTCGATTGGAATGGACCAATGAGCACCTGAATTGGACCGATCAATGGAGGTATGTATTATTCACAGATGAGTCGAGATAAGGACGGTTTTTCGATAGTCGTCGTGTTCGGGTATCCTCTGGTCTCAGAAATCGTAGATCGGTTCAGGAAGTTCATCCGTTCAGAGGTGGTACAGTTAAAGTTCAAGGAGGCATTTGTTTCAATTGACGTACAGAATTTTTGGTGCTTGATGCCACCATGAATGCTCAAATTTACAGAGAGCAAGTCATGCTATTGGACTTATTTTTGAACGCCATTTCATCGTGCGAGAATTGTCGATGAAGCATGGTATTCCACATTTGCTCTGTTCCCTCGATCGCCAGACTTCAATCCCATTGAACACGCTTGGGATCAGCTATAAAGAGTTTTGGATTCTCATGAACCGCCTCCATATACACTTCAAGAACTCAGACGGCTTTTACCGCAACTCTGGAGAGAAACTGATGAAGGTTACTTCTTCAACCATCTGATCGAAAGTATGCAAATGCGTTGTCAGGCTGTTGTTGATGTTCGCAAAGGCTATATTCATGACTGAACTTTATTGGCGCTCTAGTTCCTCAGAACTGTGTGCTTATCAATTTGCCCAAATGTCTGTAATTTTCGAATTTTTGGCTGAAAATGGTCTCAAACTATTTGGTTCGACTCACTGATCAAGAATCCGAGGTCGAAATCGATTCTGTCCGGCAGGCCGTAGGCACGATAACTCTCGAACGAAAGGAGTTAGGGGATTAAAATTTGCAAGGTGGGTTTGGAGCGTAAATATCTCGGACAAGTTCGTTAATGGGCGAAATCCATAAAGCGGTTTCAGAGTTATGGCCAATTTTAGTAAAAACATTTTTTATGAATATTTCCGAAACCGATCACTCGATCTATCTGAAATTTAGCATCAAATTGTAGAATCATGATTTTTATACGCATGTCAAGTTTTGTTTTGACCAGGTTACCGCAAAGTGTCAACAAAAATTTTTGAAAATTAAAAATTTTTTTTTCTACAATAACTCTCGAACAGAATGATCTAGGAGGTTGAAATTTTCAGAGTAGGTTAGGGAGATGAATATCTCGGTTGATTTAGTTATTGGGCAAAATAGGCCAGATGGTTTCGGAGTAACGAAAAAAAAATTTTTTTTTAAGTAACAAATTTCAAATTCAATTTTTATTTAAGATGCAATTTCACCATAAAAATTCATTGATATCATTTTCAACTCCAACAAGCTAATACTTTCGGAGATATGATTTTTCGAAATTTCAATAATGAATCGTACTTCTATGTTTTCACAGAATGTTATAATTATTCTATCTAAGCTTTATTATATGATCTGTTCATACTCGTACATGTCATCCTGTTCTATAAGAGAGAGTAAAATTCATTTCAGCTATTTTAATTTGATTTCTTCCATGGTGCAGTTCTCATTCTCAGATTGCTTATTTAATCTTGATAAATAAACTATTATTTGAATTGAATTTCCTTTATGATGCAGTTCTATCATGAGTATTATTATTATTATTATTATTATTTAAATGAACAAGAGTAGAGGTATTCACACCTATAAACTCAAAAGTATACATTGATATAATTCCCAACTCTGAGAAACCAATACTTTCGGAGATATAACTTGTCTGTTTGAACTAGAGCGCCAGAAAGCTCCTGTCCACAGGGCTTGAACCTATTTTTTTTTCTATTTTTTGAGTGAACTGAATTTGGCACTACATATACTAAAAATACATTTTCACCTAAAACTGTGAAACTTATAAAGAAATGGACAAAATAATAAGTTAGATGAGTGAGCAAACATTTAGATTTCTTATATTTAAAAAATTGGCGAAAAAAAATGGAAAGTTTGAAACAGTCTCAAAATTTCTGAACTTCCTTTACTTTTGTGGGGTAGTATACTACTAGTATTGCAGTACTGCAGGTATTTCTGAAACCGGATCTCAGATTGTCCTTCAGCCCAGCCATAATTTCAGTGCAGTGCACCTGCTCTATTTCGAATCAACGAACTCACCTGTATGAGAATGCCAGAAATGAGTTCCAGGATCTTCTACGATGAACTGATATCTGAAGGTTGTCTGAGGTAAAATAGGACATTGTGTTACAAAAGGAACTCCATCCATGTATGGAAAACCTCTTTGTTTTTGTCCATGCCAGTGAATGGTTGTGCTGTCACTGGCAAGTGCATTTTCCACATCAATAACTACCTGATCTCCGTGACAAACCTGCAAAAAATTCGAAAATTTTGTATCACATGTGTGGAGTGACGCAAAAAAAATATGCATATTCATTTAGGGTAAATGTGGGATAGTTGTCCACCCTTTTGAAATGGGCCATTAAGAAACAGAAGATGAGCATTTAATATCTAATATTATACTTTAGTGTTAGTTTGTATACTCACTTATGAACAAGATAATCAAGATAATTTCAAAATTATTTCCTTTTTTGGCGCTCTTGTTCCTCGGAACCGAGTGCTGATCAATTTCCCAAATGTCTGTAATTTTCGAATTTTTGGCTGAAAATGGTATCAAACGATTTGGTTCGACTCACTGATCAAGAATCCGTGGTCGAAATCGCCCGGCCGTCCGTCCATTAACACGATAACTCTCGAACGAAAGTAGTTAGAGGATTGAAATTTGTAGGGTAGGTTTGGAGCGTAAATATCTCGGACGAGTTCGTTAACCAGCAAAATTCATCGAGCGGTTTCGGGGTTATGGCCGTTTTTAGTAAAAACATGTTTTATGTTTATTTCCGAAACCGATCACCAGATCTATCTGAAATTTAGCATAAAATTGTAGAAGCATAACCTTTAAACGCATGTGAAATTTTGTATTGACCGGGTTACCGTAAAGTGTAAAAAAAAATGTTGAAAATTTTTAAATTTTGTTTCTACAATAACTCTCGAACGGAATGAGCTAGGCAGTTGAAATTCTCAGAGTAGGTTAGAGACATAAATATCTCAGTTAAGTTCGCTATTTGGGCAAAATAGGCCAGATGGTTTCGGAGTAACGAAAACATTTTTTTTGACTTATAAATTTCAAAATAAATTTTTTTTAAGATGCAGTTTTACCATAAAAATCCATTGATAACATTTTCAACTCCAACAAGCTAATACTTTCGGAGATATGATTTTTCGAAATTTCATTAATGAATCGTATCTCTATGTTTTCACAGAATGCTATAATTATTATATCTATGATTTACTATATGATCTGTGTTCATAATCGTACATGTCATCCTGTTCTATAAGAGATAGTCAAATTCATTTTAGCTATTTTAATTTGATTTCTTCCATGGTGCAGTTTTCATTCTCAGAGTGCTCATTTAATCTTGATAAATAAACTATTATTTGAATTGAATTTCCATTATGATTTCTGTCATAAGAATAGATTGATATAATTCTCAACTCTGAGAAACCAATACTTTCGGATATATAATAATTTGTCTGTTTGAATAAGAGCGCCAGAAAACTCCTGTCGACAGGGCTTGAACCAATTTTTTTTCTTTACTTATGAGCAAAATAAAAAAATTCTATCAATAGGGATAGATGCCTTCTGTGTGGGTTAGATGCCGGGATGATACGAAAGATTAAGGATAATATATTATTTACTCATCGCTTGCTGTTACTTTACATATACTGAGGGAGATTATGAATTACTCGAACTTTTCATAAACTTCTACCTTAATTTTTGAAAATTTTAGTATATAATTCTCGAAATAATCGAGATTTCAATGAAAACTATTATTATGAATAAGATACTCAAAAATAGTTTTAATGTAAAAGAAAGGACCGTATATGAGCCTTTGTTTTGATGATCAGATTAAAAACATCACTCTGTATATTATTCACATTTTTCTGACTAAAATATTCGTGGAGAAGAGAAAAAATACACAATGAACATTCGTGGCCTCGAGAAACATTACCGAGACACCCTCAGAGACCTTTTCACGTAAACGTTTGGTTGGGTATTTATAATAATGGCTTATCTGTCCACGAAAGTTACAACAACTTTTTGTTTCCGTGTATAGAGTGATGTTTCGGTACCCGAATGTAAAAATTTGATGTTCTAATACGGTTCCGTTTTTTTTTTCAGTTTCCCTTTCGGATTCTCTTGAGTGTATCAAAGACAATAAAGCTTGCAAAATATTATCAACATCAATCCAATAGTTTTGATCTTATAGGGGTTTTAAAATTCTATGATTTTCGGGAAACACCCTGATCTCAGAAACTAGTAGGCATAAGAGTGTAGAGTATCCATTTTTGACTCCTCATATGTCTTCTAATACCGAGTCTATTACCACCTGCCGAAGGGTCATTGGTCCGAAATCACCCTATATATCCTTCAATAGGTAAATTAATTTTAGTTTCTTACAATTTTAAATTAAACTTTTTGATTTAATCTGTTACTTTGCATTATTTGCATTGAATGAATTATATTAAATAAAGAATAAATACAGAATTGATTTCGAATTACAAACGCAGTTGAACAAAATGGATAAGGATCTTCGTTCTGATAGCAGTTTTTCTGCTTTTTTTGAGGTTTATATTAATTTTGGTAGAATATGTGTCCATTTTTTCCATCGATACCATCATTATGAAAGGGTACAAGGTACAAGCATTACATCCCCAAGATCATATGAGCAAAAAATCCTAAATTAGTCACAGAACAATGATGTGATTGAAATTTACAAAAGCCAATTTGATCCCAGGCGAAGCAATATTAGGTATACTTAAGGTATACCAATACAAAATCGTCATCTTGTACGAAATTCTCAACACCACCAAACTTTCTGTTTGCATATTTAGTTAGGTTTGGGGTGTTCATTCTGTGCAATTTCTCTAAACATCTTGAATAGGTATATCTACTGTTCAAGGTTTAATTCTTCTTCAGATTTTTATAAATCGCGAACTAGTGACAGTAGAACATTGCGGATGGATGGGAGGCCTTTTCATTCCATTAGTCATACTTTCAGTTTCAATATTTGGAAAAAATAAGATAATAGGATTACTAACATGAATGGCAGGTCCTGGCAATTTTCTATTAACAACTAATACAGATCTCTTTATTCCATCTCCTGGTATACAGTCTTGCCGAAAACAGTCATCTGGATTATGTGGGCAATCGTAGCAGGCTTTACTCAGTAAATCGTACCATTCCAGAGTGAAATGGTACCTACAAATCATAGGTGGTTCTCCGATTATACATTTTCTGTTACATGGATCATAATCTGGATCTGAGTCTTCAAGTAAAACGTACTGGAAGTATTCCTTTCTGGTGTCAAGTCCTGAAAATAAGAAAAACCCAGATAAAAATAGTGAATGCCTAAAACGAGTAACGTCTATTAATTCTTCCACATTTCACTCCTCTATAATTTGAAAGTTTCTCACTTGAATACCCAGGTGACATTCATTTACCGCATTGAACGCTTTGATATTTAGATATGTTGAACGAAGACGTACAGTGTGAAAAAGCCAAATGGAATAAATTCATTATCTTGGATACTGAACATATTTATGGAAAATCTCGAAACACGTCAAATTTAAATTTGTAATTGTCATTCTTCTTCGTAAAAATGTGAACCCTCCCTTCAACCCCCTTCGAAAGACAGGTACAATTGGTATGGGATTGTGATACATCGTTTGAAAGGTCTCGTCATTCTTTATTCAGAAATGTCATCACCTTCATGTTTATTGTAAAAATCAAATAAAAAAAAAAATAAAATCAAGTGATTAGCGAAATTTGGTACAATATCAATAACTAAAATGTTTGCAAAAAATTATGCCTATTAATGAAGTAGATGTTCAAAGTGTTCACCGCGAACGTCATGGCAACATCCTAACCTCAAATAAAAATTTCTTCCAACATTATTCAACATTTCAGGAGTGATCATTATCTATCTACCACATCATGAAGGCAAATAATTTTAGTATTATTGTTATAAGATTTGGGAATATTATAATGAATTTTGGTAATAATTTTATTTTTTTCTAATGTAGGTACTGTAATGTACTGTTTTGGACACTCTTGGAATTTACCATGGTAAATTCGATTAAGATTCGATCCGGCGACTGGACGGACAGAATCAAATTTGATCTCGAATTCTTCATTTGGTCAAAATGGTAACTCGATGTTCCCCGAACATAAGCGCAAAAAAAATATCATAACATCCGATTTACTAATCTAACCTTACCTAGTGCCCTGGCTCATCAGCAAAGAATGTAAATTGTAAACTGAAACGGCGTTAAGGCGAGTTTATACAGCAAATAAGATAAAATAAGAAACAAATTAAAATAAAATAAGACTTAAAGGGTTAAGAGTACCGGTTTATAGAGATGATTTAAAACATATTGAGAAATAAAAATGAACCAATCAAATCGCAGCTTTTTGACAATGTTATGCAAGTTCTGTGAATTTCACACTATGAGCATGTGCATTGTCATTTTCCAAACAAAATGACATCAAATAAGAAATAAAGATGAGAGTTGGCCAACTTTAGTTCATATTCTTAATTCTTATGTTATCTTATTTCGTATATATGTAAACGCTCTCATAGAAATATACATGTTCAGCTTCCTTATTTTATTTTAATTTGTTTCTTATTTTATTTTATCTCATTTTATTTGCTGTATAAATTCGCCTTTATAGTTTAAACATCTCCTGAAATTAGCCAGGCGATATATGGGAATTTCAAATATACTGCCAAATGAAGAATTCTTCATCAGTGAGTCGAACCTAATCGTTTGAGACCATTTTCAAAAAAATTCGTGGAAAATGATAGCACGCTGTTGCCTAGAACATGCGTTCAAGAAGTTCAATACGATACAGATAGTACAAAAAGTTGTAAAATTTTGAAGGATCCTATACAAAAATTAACTGTTAACATGTACAAAATGCATACGGCATTATGACCATTAAAGAAATTAACTGTCGCATTCAGATGCGCAAATTACCCTGGAAATTGCAAGTCGCTGTCTTCAACCCAAGATTTCCAATATTTTTCTTCAATATCTGCAACAATGTACAGGGTGACTGATAATATGATTCAAAATGCTATATACAAATGCCCAAAACCACTTCGTTACTGACATCCAGAGTGATTACAGAATTTATACAAAAAATTCAATCCGCTATATCAAATACAGGGGTTTGCCAATTTGTTTTAAATTTGGCACGTAAATCAAACTAAAAGTCCTTAACAAGTAGCCCTTCAAACGAATCCAATACCAGGATCGGACTATTATTTTTTTTTCCATATTAAGTTCTTGTAGGAAATTGATACTGGCCACTCTTCTCGGGTGATCGTCGCTTTATGCTGGCCCTTATACGCTACGGTACACCGCACAGGTGACCTGTACAGGTTTGCCTGCGCAGGTCATAACCAACGTGTATGGGGACGTTCCGGTCATTTTCGAATGTTGAATTGGTATTCGTGGCAATACAATCAGAGCAACGAGACAACCGTCCAAGACTAACTCTAGAAAACAACTGACGCAAACTGCGCAGGCGACCAGAGTACAGGCACATACGCACAGGCATACCGTACGGTGTAGCTCGAAATAATCGATTTTCGATCTTGCGACTCGCCTGTGCAGGTACGAAAACCTGCGCAGGTCTATTCCCACAGATGTTCCGGTCGACCTGCGCAGGTAGACCTCCCCGGTGTACCGTAGCGTGTATGTCCAGCATTATACTACCTGTCCAATGGGTTAATGGAGCTGCGCCTGCGAAGGTTTCTACCTGATTCCGATACGGGGATTTTTTCTGTCACTAGACAAACCCGGTTCGACCAAGGTACTATGTCGAATCACCCTCGTCACCACACACTCACCCTGTATATTAATTATCACAAATCTGAGCTGATATTCGAAATCAACGGAAAAAATCCCTCAGGAAAGAGTTAACAAGTTACTGGAACTATTTCAACTATTCCGTGATAAATTATTATTATCATTTTTTCACTCAAAAAATTAATTGTCGGATAAAGTATCATCAAAAATGGGTTAATATAATAACCAACACATAAACATTGTTTTCTTTCTAATTAGTTCGCAGTAAAATTTTATAAAATACTCTGATACCTAACCCAAAAAAAAACTAAAGAATAAATTCATATCAGTAGCTTACATTGTTTTACTAAATATAGTAGGATTGTGTCAAGTGTCAAATCCCAAATTTCATTATGAAAAATTGGTTCAAGCCCTGTGGACAGGAGCTTTCTGGCGCTCTTGTTCAAAAAGGACAAATTATATCTCCGAAAGTATTGGTTTCTCAGAGTTGGGAATTATATCAATGTATTCTTATGATAGAACTGCATCATAAAGGAAATTCAATTCAAATAATAGTTTATTTATCATGATTAAATGAGCAATCTGAGAATGAGAACTGCTCCATGGAAGAAATCGAATTAAAATAGCTGAAATGAATTTGACTCTCTCTTATGGAACAGGACGACATGTACGAGTATGAACACAGATCATATAATAAATCATAGATAGAATAATTATAGCATTCTGTGAAAACATAGAAGTACGATTCATTATTGAAATTTCGATAAATCATATCTCCGAAAGTATTAGCTTGTTGTAGTTGAAAATGATATCAATGGATTTTTATGGTGAAACTGCATCTTAAAAAAACTGAATTTGGAATTTGATAGTTAAAAAGAAATTTTTTTTCGTTACTCCGAAACCATCTGGCCTATTTTGCCCAATAACGAACTTAACCGAGATAGTCATCTCCCTAACCTACTCTGAAATATATATATTTACGCTCCAAACCCACCTTGCAAATGTCAATCCCCTAACTACTTTCGTTCGAGAGTTATTGTAGAAAAAAAATTAAATACCGTAACCGGGGGTTACTCTGAACACAAGGGGTTACTTTGAACAGATACGTTGTAAAATCAAAAATCCTCATAGCGGGCTTAGTTCACAAGCTAGCGACCTCTAGTTGGTACTCAACATTCAATGATTTCATGTAGACGGCGCTACGATCGCGAAACGTTGTCAGGTTGGCTAACCTGAGCCGCTGCGCGCCTTTTTATCGGAATTGTGAAATCAGCTGTTCCGAGAACAATCCTCAAACCTCCTCTGCCGCAGCGATCCTGTTGTGAAATACCGTTTCAGGTAAGTTATATATTTCTTATCAATCTATTGGCAGCATTTTCTTTTTTGTTTCATATCTCTAACTCATTTCGTTGATTTTATATGGCTAATCGAGTAAAAAACAGGAACTTTGAGGGGTTACTTTGAACATCGCGCTTTCGTCTACTTTTTGTTCATCAGGGGCAAGCCAACATGCCGCGAACTTATATTCGCAAGTTGGGAGCTCGGATGTACCGAAATTATTCACCAGAAATCCTTGCCAAGGCAGTAGAAAAGTGTTTAGCTGGAAAATCAACTATCAGGGCTGCTTCTACTGAGTGAGTTTTTTTATTCTGTATACGTAGGTACCTACTAGAGCACAATCAAATCCATTGTTGTTCCTAATTACGAATATTTTCTTGTTTTAGATTAAACATTCCCTCTGGAACGATTTGCATGGACAAGAAGGCGGCGAAGGCAAATGCAGCAGCTGCTAACCTCTCAATTGTAGCGAAATCGCCAGGACGTCCAACCGTATTTTCGGCTGAAGAGGAAAAACTTCTGTGCGCGCACATAGTGGCAGTTGGTATCTACCGCTTCCCATGCTCCTTGAGAGATGTAAATATTTTTAAGGAAGTTATAATTTTTGTGTTTATTTGTGCATTCTTGAGTAAACTCAGCGAAAAAAAACTTAATTTACAATCTTAGGAGCATTGCGATGAAAAAATAAACATTGCCAGGGGTTCACGAGCTAAACCGTGAAGGAAAACCTTATTATCAGGCGACATTATTCTTTTAAAAACTCATACTTGCATATTCAAGGAGTTTCTATGAACAGGGCGCCCAAAACTGGCGTTTTCTACGGTAGACGCTCTCTTGTTCAAAGTAACCCCTTCTGAACATATAAACATATGCCCCCACCAACTTCTATTGAAGATAATGGGGTCGTACAAACGGGAAATTGAAGCTGAGATAATAAGCCATCGATTGGTTGAAAAAATTTTCAAATATCTGCAGAAATGTTTGCGCTGCAATGGAATTAATGCAAAACTTGTTCAAAGTAACCCCCGGCTACGGTAATAAAAAAAATTTTTTTTGACACTTTACGGTAACCTGATCAATACAAAACTTCACATGCGTATAAAGGTCATGACTCTACAATTTGATGCTAAATTTCAGAGTGATCGGTTTCGGAAATATTCATAAAAAATGTGTTTACTAAAAACGGCCATAATTCCGAAACCGCTTGATGGATTTCGCCCATTAACAAACTCGTCCGAGATATTTACGCTCCAAACCCACCTTGCAAATTTCAATCCTCTAACTGCCTTCGTCCGAGAGTTATCGTGTTAACGGCCGGCCGTCCGGCCGGACGGACAGAATCGATTTCGACCACGGATTCTTGATCAGTGAGTCGAAACAAATCGTTTGAGACCATTTTCAGCCAAAAATTCGAAAATTACAGACATTTGGGCAAATTGATAAGCACTCTGTTCCGAGGAATAAGAGCGGCAAAAACTATTGCTTAGGTAGCTGTCATTAGCGTTTCTCTTGTTGGTGTTCATCCATTATTCTAGTGTTTTTAAGTTTAAACTATAATTTTTGGAGTGTTGATTTGATAATTTTCATAAATTCAAATTTATTAGCAAGCAAATATAATTTACGAAAAATTCTATCCAGTCCTGTTTTAACAAATTCCTTTACGATATTTTCAGTTGATTTCGGATCCGTTATTCTTACAAGAACATGAAAAAGACTCATTCCGGCCCTGATACGAATTTATTCGTCAGTTTCTTTTTAGGTTATTAGAGTATTTCATTAAATGTTATAAGTAATTAAAGAGATCAATAATATTTATTTCTTGGTTCCGTAAATATTTGTTGTAGTATATTATAGTTCCATATTTTTTCCGTACATTTTGAATCTGAGATAATATTTTTGATAATTACTATACAGGGTGAGTTATTTTTGAACATAACATGGAGGAAAAATAATATTCCGGTCCTGATATTAGTTTCGTTTTAAGGGCTACTTGTTAAGGCCTTTTACTTTGATTCATGTACCAAATTTAAACCAAATTGGCTAATCCATGTATTTAATATGGCGAATTGAATGTTTGTCCCAATTCACAAATCTCTCTGTATGTCTATATGGCATTTTGCAATAATCAATTTCAGCAAAATCGGACGGGTACTTTCTGAGATACATAATATTTTTTTATATTTTTCTTTAAAAATTCTACTGATACGAATTCTACTGATACGAATTTTTAAGTAGTCTTTGTGTCGGCAGTCTAGAATTAGTTAGCAAGTTTCTGTATTGTTTGAAATCAAAATATGTACTCGCGAACCATTTGGCCGGTCAACCCATTAACGAACTTAACTCAGCATCCGGATGTGAAACCTACCCTGAAAATTTCAAGTCGCTATCTCCTTCTTCATCAGTGAGCCGAACCTAATCGTTTGAGACCATTTTCGCCAAGAAATTCGAAAATTTGAGACAATTGCGCGAAATGATAGCACGCTGTTACCTAGAAGATGCGCTCCAATAAATGCTTTAGAGGGTATGAAAATATCATTGGTGTAGTTAAATGATAGTGAGAATTGCTGAGAAATAGTTCATTGTGTAAAATTTGCAGCATGATTTCATCCACTGAGATGAAACTGTATCACCTATAGATTACTAGATTAATGATTCACACATATTTTTGTTGCCGGACATTGAAAATGTATATTCTTGGGCAACGATGCCTTATACGGAATATGGGTATCCATTGGGGTTTCCCCAAATTCCTCAGATCCGGGGAATCCCACCTTTGAGCAACTTCCATGTTCCACATACGACCTACGGCAAGGTACGAAGATTCATTATGTCACCTTATTTCAGAGGTGGGCAGAGGAAGCGCTTGATGAACAACGATATTCTGAGGTTTTACCTTGGCCCACATGTCTCCTGGCGTCGCATAATACATTAGGCATATTAAAACCTGAATCTGCACATTTCAGCGATTAAAGGACAATAACCTCTTAGGCACGCAACCTTCAAGAGATGCTACGTTAGCGTGTTGTGATCGTCATTCACCTGTGAGGAGACTCGAATTGTAGAAGCTCGAAATTGCAAAGTTTACACAAAAGGTTCGTTAACATAATAACACAAAATTACCCTACTTTCATCCATGACATTCTTTCTTAATCAAGAAATTCAAATAGCAATGGAAAAAGATAGATGAGTGACGAGTCGCTAAAAAGGTCAAGGACACGTATTGAATATTTCCAGCTTGTTCATTCTAATTTCTAAGGCTAATAGTAATTTCATAGGTTTGAGTCTGTAGCGCCAATAACTAATAAGATTAGTCAATCGACATGAATGAAATATATAAACATTCAAACGTCCTTTAACTATCATCTATGGGAATTTATCGGCTTACCAGATTTTGATATAGGAGCATGCACACTAAGAATTCCTGGTACCAACAATGTGGATAATATCATAGAGGCTTTGTTGGAAATCATTTTTGCTAACTGAAAATAAGAAAGTCAATTAGACAGATGAAAAAAAATAATTATTTGAATTTTTTTTATTTACTAAAACGGAATTCGGCAGCGAAAATAAAATTTCAACTACATCTCATATTTTCATAATTTTCGAAGAAGGACGAATTCAAGAATTATCTACAGACGCGATACGTCAAGAACATTTCTTGTTATCGAAAATAAAGAAAATTCGAATATTTTCTTCGGATGATGTGTTTGATCCGGATCTATTAATTCAGGGATGAAAGAACCCTACAAGAAAACATTATGGGACATTGGCTCTCGGTTGAATTTGCTGATATGTTATTATATCGTAGTGGAAGAAGTCGTTAGTAATGTAAGAGTTTAAATTATTTTGTATGTTTAGTGTCTGAGATATAAGCAGCCAATGTTCGTAAAATCGTCTTATTGGGGTGGGATTGACAGATAAACAAAAACTCTTAAGAAGCACTGACGTGAAGTCAGGAGTTTTTGCGTGCATTTTTTTCTCACGCCTCACACAACCTCACGAAATACTGCATGAACCTTGAAGGCATCTTTTTGCACGCATGTTCTAGGTATTACCGTGCTATCATTTCGCCCAAATGTTTGAAATTTTCGAATTTTTTGCCGAAAATGGCTTCAAAAGATTAGGTTCGAATCACTGATGAAGAATTCCAGCTCAAAATCGATTATGCTTGGCCGGCCGTCCGTTGCAACGATAACTTACGAACGGTAAGATATAACGACGATCCCCAAGATAAACAACCTTACTCATTATTTATAAGATTATGATGGGAAATGTTTATGAGTTATTTCGACCAACGAAACAGTTTTTCCCGTTTCCAGTAATTTATTCGGAGTATCTAAATCTATATGGAGAATTTTTTCTCCACGACTGCTATATATTAACTATTAGAGATTGTCAATTCGAAGTTGTTATTTTCTCTTGGAAGGCAAGTATTCGATTCTTGAATTTGTGAAAATATAGAAGACTGTTTTGATGTAGTTTATGGAGGCAATAGGAAAGAAGAACATAATGGAATCAACAAAATAAATTACTGTTCGTTGACCACTGAGGTTAATATTACCTTTTACTTCCTTGAGTAGTGGTAGCGAGACATGTTCCTATATACAGTATTTTCATAATGTTGCTTGCAAAAAAATACTGGAATATGGATCTACATTTGTGTATCAATCATTTTTTCTTGTGTTGAGGTTCATAATGTAGTGCGGTTGGCTCAGTGGTAGAGTAATTGACTTGGGAGCGGAAGCCCCAAGTTCAATTCCGAGGCTAGGAAAGAAATTTTCTAGTCACGGTAATCGCCACCATTCGCTGTTGGGTCAGAAATTAACAGTGCTGTGCCTAAGGTGGCGTAAGGACACAGTAACAAAGCCTACACAGAACACAACTGGTTCTCCTAACTCGGTCAAGCTCTTAGAGCTTATGAGGGGTCTCCTTGTGGAAGACCCAGGAGGATCAGTATAATAATAATAATAATAATAATAATACAGAAAAGAATGTGTGTGTGGTATGAACTATCAAATTTCAAATAATGAAAAGAGGATAGTATTTTATTAATATATTTTGAACTATTAACATAATTTGTTCGTAATCCACTACCTACTCAAATATCAGGAATAAATGGATAATCTGCTATGATTGTCTCAAGACATTTCGATGATACTTTCCTTAGGTATTTCGAGTTGTGAAAACTATGCACCGAGTGTGAGTTGCAACAACTCATTCCACGAGGTTGAATCATTGCAGATTACTCCTTTAATCTTGATAAATAAATTTAATGACAATTTTTAAAGCATTGAAGCATTGTAGATTGCTCTTTTTTCAAAAGATAATTTTTGAAGCATTTTTCTTAAACGACACCTTTTTATTTAAATTTAATTTCTCTCATGATGCAGTTCTATCATAGGAATCCATTGATATAATTCCCAACTCTGAGAAACCTATCATTTTGGAGATATAATTTGTCTGTTTGAACAAGAGCGCAGAAATGCTCCTGTATACAGGGCTTCAATCAATTTTTTAAAAGATAATTTTTGAAGCATTTTTTTCAAACGACACTTTTTTAAATTTAATTTCTTTCCTGATGCAGTTCTATCATAGGAATCCATTGATATAATTCCCAACTCTGAGAAACCAATACTTTCGGAGATATAATTTGTCTGTTTGAACTAGAGCGCCAAAAAGCTCCTGTCCGCAGGGCTTGAACCAATTTTTAACAACTGTTTGTAGAATAATCATTCTGTAACCGCAATTTGACTGTTTTTCATTCCATCACTTGTTATGAAATGAATATTTTGAAATACCCACCAACATATAGAACAAAAATGTGGGAAAGCCCAGGAGCTTTGGCACTCTTGTTCAAACTTTGACGAACCATATCTCCGAAAGTATTCGTTTCTTATAAGAAACGAATACTCTATAGAGTTGGGAATGATATCAATGGATTCTTATGATATAACTGCATCATAACAAAAATTGAATTCGAAATTTGTAATGTAAGAAAAACATTTTTCTTTCGTTACTCCGTAACCCTCCCCGATTTTGCCCAATAACGAACTCAACCGGGATATTTATCTCCCAAACCTACTCTGAAAATTTCAACTCTCTAGCTCATTCCGTTCGAGAGTTATCGTGTTAACGGCCGGACAGCCGGTCAGAATCGATTTCGACCACGGATTCTTGATCAGTGAGTCGAACCAAATCGTTTAAGACCATTTTCATCCAGAAATTACAGACATTTGGGCAAATTGTGCACTCTGTTCCGAGGAACAAGAGCACCAAAAAAACAACGGAATGGTAGATTGATTTAGTTTGAAACCATACTTACTGTCAGAGTATTTCAGTAAAGTTTAATATGGCATTACAAGGATTTTTACATGTTTCAGTTGTTGTGACACTATTTCATATTGTACATATTTTGAAATAAAGATGTTTATTATTATCCAAGGTTTCTTCGTTTATCTATCGTTATAAATCATTCAGTTTCCGAATTAAATACTATGCCTTTCCTGATATACAGAGGGAGTTTAAGTAGGGTACACAACTTGGGGAACTCATTTTGTCGCTAAAATTAAGGTAACGGATATAACGATGAAGAGTCCACCATTAAGAACTGGTTTGTGAATCGGTCAGTGTGTTGAAGTTTCAATAAATAAGAATCCATTGATATCACTCCCAACGCGGAGTAACCAAAACTTTCGAAGTTATGATTTGTCAAAGTTTGAACAACAGCGCCAAAGCTCCTGTCCACAGGACTTTCCCACTTTTTCAGTTTGGCTTCTGTGCGTCAATTCTCAAGAATTTTCATATTTAAATTCAAAAGGTAGGTCTATGACTCATCTCATTTGGGATTTATATACATCAGGAAATTATAATTAGAGCATTCAATGAAATCATATAAGGTATATAATTCTATGAAATCATATAATGTATATAATTCTATGAAATCGTATAATATATATAGAATTGAGAATAATTATTGAAATTTTTAAAAATCATATCTCCGAGAGTATTAGTTTGTTAGAGTTGAGAATGACATAAATGGATTCTTATGGTGAAACTGCATCTTAAAAAAATTGAATTCAAAATTTGTAATATAAAAAAATTTTTTTTTTGTTAATCCGAAACCTTTTCTGAAAATTTCAACCGTCTAGCTCCTTCCGTTCGAGAGTTATCGTGTTAACGGCCGGACAGAATCGATTTTGATCATGGATTCTTGATCAGTGAGTCGAACCAAATCGTTTAAGACCATTTTCAGCCAGAAATTACAGACATTTGAGCAAATTGATAAGCACTCTGTTCCGAGGAAAAATTACAATACTTTTAATATTTCCATAATTACTCAAGACATTTCAATTAAATTTTGCGGGATTCGACACTAAGCAACGGTGCGTGTTTCACGCTAAAAACGGTAGATTTACTTCAAGCAGTGGCGTGCAGGCAAGATAATCACTATATAATTTCGAAATAGAAGTGTGGTACGTGATCGTTCCTATTCTTCCCAAATTTTTCAATTAATTGTCTGTGCCATTCGGAAGAAAATATGGCTCTTGCCTTTCTTTCGTTGGGTGCATAGTATTCAAGTAGAAAAATAAATAACATTGTAGTGAAGCGAAGAAACTACATTTTTTCATTGCTTGTTATTAGTTTGAAACTGGCTCAACAATATACGCCAAAAATGGTTTCGTGAATTTTGTAAAAACATTGGGACTTTTGCGCGCATGTTCTAGGGAAGAGCTTGCTACTATTTTGCCCAAATGTCTGTAATTTTCAAATTTATTGCCGAAAATGGTCTCAAACGATCAGGTTCAACTCACTCAAGAATTCGAGGTGAAATTTGATTCCGTCCAGCCGGTTGTTACCACGGTAACTTTCGAACGGAAAGATATTGTGACAGATAAGTTTGTTAATGGGCATAACTGGACAAACGGTTTCCGAGTACAAATTTTGTTTTTAAACAATACAGACACTAATTTCGTAATGATTGTATCACTAAAAAATAAAAAAATATATATGATGTTATCTCAGAAACTATCCGCCCGATATTGTTGAAATTTTACGAAAGCCTTCAGAACCTAATTCTAAGGCCAAGTTTCAAATTTGAACACAATCGGATCTATATTGATGGAGATCCGATCAGCCTTAGCTGAGATTAGTAGCTGGATGGGTGACCATTGCCACGATAACTTTCGAACTTTTCAGGGTAGGTTGCGCATCCGGAAAGGACAGTTAGGTTCCTAAATGGGCATAATCGGCCAAACGATTTCCGAGTTATACCCATCTTAATTTTGTTGTTATTCCTTCAATTATACAAAATATACCAATCCGATTCAATTCAAAATTGGCAAATTGATGAATGCCAACGTGCTAATATCTGAAATTTGCAAATATCGCTAGAAAAAATATTTTTGGCTTTCTTGTTCCTCGGAACAGAGTGCTTATCAATTTGCCCAAATGTCCGTAATTTTCGACTTTTTGGCTAAAAATGGTCTCAAACGTTTTGGTTCGACTCACTGATGAAGAATCTGTGGTCAAAATCGATTATGTCCGACCAGCCATAGGCACGATAACTCTCGAACGAAAGGAGTTAGAGGATTGACATTTGCAGGGTAGGTTTGCAGCGTAAAAATCTCGGACGAGTTCGTTAACGGGCGAAATCCACCAAGCGGTTTCGGAGTTATTTTTAAGATGCAGTTGCATCTTAAGAATCAATTGATATCGTTCTCAACTGTAACAAACTAATACTTTCGCAGATATGATTTTCCAAATTTCAATAATTAATCGTAATTTTATGATTTCATAGAATGCTCTTATTATTATTTGCTGGTTTTAAATCCAACATATGAGGTGAGTCATAGACCTACGTTTTGAATTCAATGATTTATGATGCAGTTCTATCATAAGAATCCATTGATATCATTCCTACTTTGATAAACCAAAACTTTCGGAGATATGATTTTTTCTTTAAAAAAATTATATTTCAGAAACTATCCGTCAGAATCCACTTAACAACTAACTTCAAGCCACCATTTTACAAACGAGTACCTACTGAATTTCGGTTTTATCGACTTTGTATGAGGCGTGAATAGACAAATGCTCCTGAATCCACGTCAGTGCTTTTTATTTGATGAATCTTGCACATCCTGTATTTAGCATAGTTTATATAGCAAAGTTACCTTAATGTATGCAGTTGTATATGCTCCTGCAGCTATTTACCCTGCTATTATTAATAATGTATTTTGATGCTGGTTTATGTACATCGCTTCCAACTATTTCTTGTTGTTGTTTTTCCGTAATAAGTTCAGCGATCTCTCGCCTTCCATTTGAATAATATTCCCATATAAATTATATTATTGTCGAACAGCAAAATCAACTTTCTATTCCTCGTACTGACAAAACGAAGATTTTACTATAATTTATACCCATAATTTCTCTCCGAGTGGAAATGCTGAATACTGGGACAAGAAATCATTTTATTTCTCGATTAATATATTCATTATATTTTCTTCTTTTTTTTTCAGGTAGTTATTAATAAAGGATGTAACCTCGACCAACGCCCTTGTAAACCAGATTTTATTGCTATTATCATCATTTAGAAATGCGTGAACATTCATTGATTTTTTCAACGAAAATATTGAATATATTACGGTCAGGACAAAGAACATCTTTTTATGATTAGATCACAGCCTTAATTTCCAAGTAAGAAGAAGAGCAGACGAGTAGGATTTTCCCCATTTTTTACTCACATTTTTTTCAATAGGAACATAATGGTGTTGGCCATTAAGTATTATTATGGATATCGATACACAAAATTCAATTGTATAAAATTCGGAGAATAAACCTGGTATATCAATCATCTAGACGAAGATGAGTTCTTTTTTATCGAATCTCATTAGACAAATTCTTGTCCTTGGAATTAAGTGATTGAATACTTATATTTGATTCATTTGGAATTTACTTGCAGCGCGATAAGCTCAGTGGTTAGAGCGCTTGACTCAGGGGACGGAGGTCCACAGCTTATGATGGGTCTTCCCTGGAAAGACCTAGGAGACCTAGGATGGTCAGTATAATGAAATAATATCAATTAATCAATATCAATCAAACTTGATGGAAATTCATTTTCAATGAATAATGACTCAAGATTGGAATTTCCACAAATTATTTAATTCGAGAACGACACTTGTTTCTAAATTTTAACTTATTCAATATGTATGAGAATGATTCAGAAAGACGACACAACTCTCAAGAGTAGGTACTAGAGACAAAAAAGATATACTGAAGTAATAAAAAGAAATTAGTGATTACCGATGCCATTTCCAAACTATTTGAAGATATTAAGTAATGGCGATCTGCCATTTAATTCTGTATATTGATTTTGAGAGTTTCCAAAAGTGTTGGTCTATAACCTTCGTTCTTGACATGGATGGTTCCATAGTTGTCATTGAAATAATGTACTAATTCTCTTAAACGGTTTGCATATGTTTAATATGATGTATTAGATACATTACTCTTCAGATGTTCATGTATCCTTTTCACGAACTACCTACCGGTTTGACCAATATAAAATACATCAGCAATCATTACAGGTTGGCTTGCAGATGGTTTATATTGGTCAAACCGGTAGATAGTTCGTGAAAAGGATACATGAACATCTCAAGAATAATATCTCATATTCAACCAACATATTTATGCAAAAGTTCCTTTTTCGGAAGTCATCGTATTTACGGACGGGCGGACAAAATTGAATACGAATTCTTCTTCAGTAAGTCAAATGGAATGGCTTGAAATCATTTTCGCTTCGAAATTTGAAAGTTACGGGCATTTGAGCAAAATGATTGCGTTCGGGTCCGAGTGAGAATGTATTGGAAACTTTCAAAGTACGTTTCATAAAATCTTCAAGGAAATTCACCTTAAAAATCGAGACATTCATCCTAATTTCCCCGATAACTTTCGAACGGAAAAAAAGCGACTTGAAATTAGCACGGTAGGTTGCGCATCTGAATGCGACGTTAACGAGAATAATCATCCAAACTGTTTCGGAGTTATACTCATCTGAAATATTTCTTCCTCAATAACTCAAAAAATAAATATCCTAACCAATTGAAACTTAGTAACTAGTTGTAGAATGCCGACGCTCAAACTACTGCAAAATTTCGCAAGGATCGTATAGCTGGAAAAAACAAATTTGTTTTCTTCAAAACTGTTATACTTCTGAAACTACTGTCAGATTCTGCTGAAATTCCGCGCAAACCATCATGCCACCATTTTACAATCGCGTACCGGATATTAGCTCGATCGATTTTGTATTTTAGCAATTATTGAGAAAATAAAGTATCGAACTGGTATCTTCTTTTGAAATTTAAAGTGAAGCAAATCTCAGATCTCTAATAAGTCCTCTGTGTCTTCTGTGTGTTAGAAGTTAGCAACTTCGCCTGCCACGCAGGAGATCCCGGCTCGAAGCCACGCTGATTAATTTCACTATTTTATTTATTTTTAAATTTGAATTCAGTGGATGCCCAATTAATTTTTTCACGTGCTGACGCTAAAATGATGGCTTAAAAGTTTATGCAGAATTTCGTGAGGGTGTGTGAGGCATTAAAAGGCAATAGAACATGCGCTCAAAACCTCACGTCAGTGCTTTTCTCGATTTTTGGCGCTCTTGTTCTTCGGAACAGAGTGCTTCTCAATTAGCACAAATGTCTGTAATTTTTTAATTTTTGGCTGAAAATGGTCTTAAACGATTAGGTTCAACTAACTGATCAAGAATCCGTGATCGGAATCAATTCTGTCCGGCCGGCCGACCGTCCTTCAAATTATGAAAAGAGGATAGTATTTTTTAATATATTTTGAACTACTATTTAATAATAATTAATAATTAATAATTATTCTAAAATAATTTGTTCGTAATCCACTACCTACTCAAATATCAGGAATAAATGGACAATCTGCTATGATTGTCTCCAGCCTAGACATTTCGATGATACTTTCCTTAGGTATTTCGAGTTGTACAAACTATGCACCGAGTGTGAGTTGCAACAACTCATTCCACGAGGTTGAATCATTGCAGATTGCCCTTTAATCTTGATAAATAAATTTAATGAGAATTTTTAAAGCATTGAAGCATTGTAGATTGCTCTTTTTCTTAAATAATTTTTGAAGTATTTTTCTTAAGCGACTCTTTTTTTAAATTTAATTTCTTTCATGATGCAGTTCTATCATAGGAATCCATTGATATAATTCCCAACTCTGAGAAACCAATACTTTCGGAGATATAATTTGTTTGTTTGAACAAGAG
The DNA here is from genome assembly GCA_937662695.2 of Halyzia sedecimguttata. Taxonomy (NCBI): domain Eukaryota; kingdom Metazoa; phylum Arthropoda; class Insecta; order Coleoptera; family Coccinellidae; genus Halyzia; species Halyzia sedecimguttata. The sequence goes on from OW569417.2 coordinate 36,403,030, forward strand.
CGCCAAAAAGCTCCTGTCCACTGGGCTTGAACCAATTTTTAACTATGCGATTGAATTGCGTTAGAGAAAATAAACTCCGGGAGAGGTAATCCATTTCACTCTTTGATTTTTGTAGCGTGGTTCGGCGTTTCTGTGGTTTTTACTCTAGTTAATAGACTTTTGTTTATCTTTTTTTATCTGCTTTATGATGATCTGTGGATCTCATATTTTAGTGTTTTGACAAATTGATATTGTGCATCAATTTGTATAAGAAATCTCGTTTACATGCATCAAACTTTACGGATAACGATAATGTATTACTTTGCGACACCATATGCAAATACAAAGAACTAAGTTTAATTTTGTTCACTTTCTTTTTTGAGACGAAAACTCCTATGAATTGCGTTTTCTCTCAGGGAACTGTAATGATTGGTACGTTCTCCAACTCTATAAAAATCGGATGTTACATTTTCCATTATCTCTTCATCATCATCAGAAAGTACCTAGTATGTCATTAGTCATTGTCTCAAAAACATAACACAATAATCAATATTCATTAGAAATTCAACACACATCTAAACTCTTTATATTGAAAACGTCAATTTTCATATACTCGGAGTTTGGGATTTAAGGCTGCCATTTTACGGGGTTAAATTTTTATAGTTTCAACACAGTGTCAAGTTATAATTTTCGAAGGTGCAAGGTAAATTATCAGTTCAACCCCTGGGTAATATTTAACTCAGAGTTAATTAGGATGGATTCTCAATAATGCCCTAGTAATAATTTAAGTAACCTCTTCACCCCTTGGTACATTTTGACGAAGAGATTATAAACCTACTTGTAAAATATGGAGTCGTTCTATATTCAATTTTAATTTCTATTTAGTTCAAGAGGATAACTAAGCAAATTTGTAGGGAGGTTGAGAATTTTTCAGGCTACTAGATTTGGAAGGAATCTATACCTATTATCTGCAAATACTAAATCAAGAAAATATATCTTTCATTTCCTGCGTGAGACATTGAAACGAAAATATAAATGATTAGACAAATTTATGACTCAATTAAAATAGATTCAAACATAATTAGCAGACATAACTTTTCGAAACAGTTATGTGAAGGTGAGTTCTGAGTGGTTTTTATGGACATCATCCGACTTGATCATTGTTTTTTCATCCTTGTAACAGAATCCAAAACAAAATTACAGTAAAATAATTAACTACAAAATGCAAAATAAACTCAGATCTCAAACTTTATATGTACCACAAATGTTAGTTTCCACGATACCAGAAATTCAATCAAAATAAATTGCTCAATTTCTTTAATATAATTTCATTAGATCCCAAATACGGTGGAAAGAAGTGCTTCAATTTTGTTTCGAGTCACATGTAAGTACATATGTATTCGAATACAGAGATTGAGAACGGTGACTTGTTCTATATATTATACAGGTTTCAGCAGGATGTAGAGATAGGCGTTTAAATTTTAATTGTACAAAAATATTTGGCGAAATGATTGCTATGTTGCGTCAGAAAAATCCTTCACATTTCTGTTTCGTTAATCATTTAAACTCAACTTCTTTGAATTTTGACCGAATTAATTAGGTGTGGAGATCGTTTACAAAAAATAGTTTCAACTGTTGCAAATTTTACACCATCAAATCAATTTTATTTCCCCAATTCTTTGTATCCACTAATTTTTGATTCGTTATTTTCTCAAATGGATTTTAGTTATTTTTTTAGGGAATTCACGAGTTTCAATCCATATTTGTTGAGATCTTCCTAAGACATTTTATTGTGAATGGAAAAAATACAGATATATGTTATATTTTCAACCATATTTCATTGAATGAGACTCCGATATTGGCAAATACGGAAATAGTGTACAGTGTTTTTTGGCGCTCTAGTTCCTCGGAACTGAGTGCTTATCAATTTGCCCAAATGTCTGTAATTTTCAAATTTTTCGATGAAAATGGTCTTAAACGATTTGGTTCGACTCACTGATCAAGAATCCGTGGTCGAAATTCATTCTGTCCGGCCGGCCGTAGGCACGATAACTCTCGAACGGAATGAGCTAGAGAGTTGAAATTTTCAGAGTACGTTTGGCAGATAAATATCTCGGCTAAGTTCGTTATTGGGCAAAATCGAACAGATGGTTTCTGAGTAACAAAAAAAAAATTTTTTTTTACCTAACAAATTCCAAATTAAATTTTTTTCAATAAGCAGTTTTACCATAAGAATCCAATGATATCATTTTCAACTCTAAGAAGCTAATACTTTCGGAGATATGATTTTTCAAAATTTCAATAAAAAATCGTATTTCTACGTGTTCACAGAATTAAATAATTATTCTATGTATGAATTGTCATAATGTCAACTTATTTTCCTGAGACATGACATTGTCTAATTCCTTGCTAATAGTTATTTTTCGAGAAACGTCAAAATCGACTTAGAGAGACAAGGGTAAAAAACCGTCAAATAAACCCATATGTAGCGATTTTATGTCGAAAAGTGAAAATTAAGAATATATATCCCAGGTAAGTACCGACGTCTTATTCTAATACCGGAGATCGACAAGATCGTACGAGGAGCCCGATAGCCGTTTCGTCTAGTCTGTCGGGTTTTCGGTTCGGAACGAGAGAAGGCGGGCTCAAATCCCGGAAAGGGAATTACGATTCTTTTCCATCTATTGATAATTTATGAGAAATAAAATGTTTACTCTCCATATCTGAATGGTTTTTGGCGCTCTTGTTCCTTGGAACAGAGTGCTTATCAATTTGCACAAATGTCTGTAATTTTCGAATTTTTGGCTGAAAATGGTCTTAAACGATTAGGTTCAACTAACTGATCAAGAATCCGTGATCGGAATCAATTCTGTCCGACCGGCCAAATGTCTGTAATTTTTATTTCAGATGCAGTTTCACCATTAAAATCCATCGATATCATTTTCAACTCCAACAAGCTAATACTTTCGGAGATATGATTTTTCTAAACTTCAATAATGAATCGTACGTACTTCTATGTTTTCAAAGAATGCTATAATTATTCTATCTAAGCTTTATTATATGATCTGTGTTCATACTCGTACATTTCATCCTGTTTTATAAGAAAGAGTCAAATTCATTTCAGCTATTTTAATTTGATTTCTTCCATGGTGCAGTTCTCATTCTCAGATTGCTCATTTAATCTTGATAAATAAACTATTATTTGAATTTAATTTCCTTTATGATGCAGTTCTTTCATAAGAATACATTGATTTAATTCCCAACTGTGAGAAACCAATACTTTCGGAGATATAATTTGTCTGTTTGAACTAGAGCGTCAGAAAGCTCCTGTCCACAGGGCTTGAACCCATTTTTTTTCAATATTTTGCCGAAAATAGTCTCAAACGATTGGGTTCGACTCCCTGATTCGAGGTCAAATATGATTCTGTCCGGCCGGCCGGCCGGCCGTTGCCACGATAACTTGAGTACGGAAAGAGATATCAACTTGAAATTTTCAGGGTAGGTGGCGCAACCGCATGCGACGGAAAAGTTCCCAATGGTTTCGGAGTAATACTTTTTTTTTCATCCAACATAAATCCGATCGAATTGAAACACACACCTATGGAAGTTTGTGAAATTTTGTGAGAATCGTTCACTAGAAAATTTTAAAGAAATGATTAAAACATCTTATTTATGTCACGATAACCTGAGAACGGAAAAAGATAGTGACTTGAAATTTTCAGGTTAGGTTGTGCATCTGAATGCAACATTTGAGTAGGTTTATACGTATAATCGGCGAAACGGTTTTGGAGTTATACCTATCTGAAATTTGGTTGTTATTTCCTCAATAACTCAAAAAATACGAAACCGATCCAATTTAGACATGGTTATTAGCTGTAAAATGCCGTGAGGATCGTATAATGAGAAAATTTAAAAAAAAATCATTGAAAGAAATTCAATCATCAGAAATTATTGTACATTGCTGAAATTTTGCGAGAGCATTCAAAACCTAACTCTACTGCCAATCTCCAAGTTTGAACATGATCGGATCGTATGTTCTATTGTCCATTGTATTGGACACTGACTTCACGTCAGTGCTTGAACCAATTTTTTATTAAATTGCACAAGCTCTTGACGGAAGGAATGATTTTATAATATTTGTTTTTGTATAATATTTTTTCAAATTTTTCTCGTATTTCATATTTTATTTCTCATATTTTTGTACTACATTCTTGATTGTTGTGAAAACAATATTCAAAATTAGATTTCATTCAATACTCCAGTTAGAGAACCATAATTTCAATAGACACTTCGCTCATTGGTAAATAGGTTTGAGACAAGGGGTTTAAGTTGTATATGGAGATATTTCTCGAGACCAATCAACCTGCTAATATATGCGAAAAATTGGAATTGGGTCGTAGAATTCATTTATTCATTTTTCTTACCTTGAGTAGATATATAATTGAGGTCGTTAAAGAAACAAAATGTATTACACGGAAAAACTAGTATCCGAACATCTGCAATTAGTTGCGCCTTCATGTGCAGTAATTTGTGTACCATAGTGTATTTCAAGTATTGAGGTACCTATCACGGTTTAGTATGAAATGTCGTAGTAAAATGCTTCATTAATGTTTTACAGATAAGAAGGATTATTAACTTTAAGACAACTGTCTATAATAATATGGATAATTTCAATATTTACCTCAATTCGAGACATTGTGACGACAAAAGTTGGTTTTCCGATGATTTGTTTTCCAATTTTGAACAAGGGACGATATAAATACTCGTAGGTGTAGCCATTAAAAAACTTACTGGCAGTAGGTAATTTTTCCATAAAATAATAACGATTCTATTTTCTTTGTATAATTATATTCAACGATCAAAAGTAATTATGTAATAAAATCCATCCTCTTATTCTTCTATTTTTGCTTTTATAATTTCTTTTATTCATTTATATAACCTAAACCATAATGTGTCGCTAACATTGGGTTGTTTTTAAAATTATAATGTTTCCCTATAACTCCTTTCGATTGATATTATGATTCAGCACACATTATAATCAAATTCTTGGCACTGACGTGAAGTAAGGAGCTTTCACGCGCATGTTCTATTGTCTATTCACGCCTCAGGCACCCCCACGAAATACTGCATGAACCTTCAATCCGCCTTTTTACACGTGAAAAATTGAATTCGGCATCAACTGAATTCCAATTTTAAAATAAATAAAATAGTGAACTGACTCAGCGAGGATTCGAACCCGCATCGCCTGCGCGACAGGCGAGCACTCTACGACCTCTGACATCGAGTTGTTGTTACAATTCTGAGATTCACAGGATTTAAAATTTCAGGACTTGTTCAACATTTCATTGTCTCAATAATTCAGTGAAACATTATACACGATTTACACTAATTTATTTAATATTGTGACGCGTTTCATCGACACAGCGACTTCATCAGACTACATCATACTAAATTTTTAACAAGTAATGATCTTCCTATACCTAGATGACATGGACATAGAGACTTATTCGAAACTAATTATATGAGAGACTTATTTAAAACAAATTACATGAGAGACTTATTTAAAACTAATTACATAATCTTCCACTGTTAGTTATTTGTTCCCATTTGCTATAACTCCTTCCTAACGCTTTTTAAAATTGATTCTCTATTTGAATAGATTGAGTAATGGAGAAAAATTTAGATCTAATTGTTAATTAACTAAATTACCCGTATGTTTTTCTCTCTTTATTTCCACCATTTCCCAATAATTGAGTTGCGCACCTTCATTCAAATTGTGTAGAATTTTGAAATCCGTGTTAAACTTATGTCCTGCTAATAAATGATTCGATTAATTTGAATTAATGTTGTTGTTATGTAGTTGTGATGATGTTCCTTTACTCTTATGCTGGAATTTCTACCAGTTTTTCCTTCCTTCATATGATTTATCACAACTGCCACAATTTAATTGATAAACACCGGATTTATCTCCTTTATTCTTTTTTGATTTATTGTTCTTTATAAGTTTTGCGAGGTTATTGTTTGTCTGGAATGAGATATTCAGCTGTTGGTTTTGAAGAAACATTTTGAGTTGTTGACTCGGTGAACCGGAATATATTAAGCTATTATATATTATTTTATCCTTAATTTCTGGAAATTCTAAACTAATTATTTTTCTAAATTGCTTTTTCTTCAACATTTTTCTGATTAACTCTGTATCATATCCATTGTTCGCCGCTATTTGTTTGATAATTTATAATTCCGTACAATAATTTTCTTTGGATAAAGGTATATTAATTAGCCGGTGTAACATACTATGGAATGACACGACTTTATGTTCGAATGGATGACACGAGTATCTGTGAATAATTTTATCCGTATCCATTCGGATTCAAATAATTAGAATCATATATTAGCAGAAGGAAATAAGTTTAACCCGGATTTCAAAATTCTACACAATTTGAATAAAGGTGCGCAGCACAATTATTGGGAAATGGTGGAAATATATAGAGAAAAACATACGAGCAATTTACTCAATCTATTCAAATAGAGAATCAATTTGTAAAAGCGTTAGGGAATGAATTATTGTATATGGGAACAAATAACTAAAGGTACAAGATTATGTAATTAGTTAAAATAATTCTCTCATGTAATTTGTTTTAGATACGCCCCTCATGTAATTAGTTTTAAATGAGTTTCTGTGTCCATTTCATCTGGATATAGGGACAACATTACTTGTTAAGAATTTAGTATGATGTAGCCTGATGAAGTCTCTGTGTCGAAGAAACGTGTCACAATATTAAATAAATTAGTGTAAACTGAAATTTGGTATTCGATAGTAAAATGTCGACTTGACGGTTTATGCGGAATTCCAGCGGAATCTGAAATTAAATCTTTAATGAAACAATTTGCACGTTGGCATTCTACAACTAATTACCAAGTTTCAATTCGATCGGATATGTGTTTTTTTGAGTTATTGAGAAAACAATAATTCAGATGGGTATAACTCCGAAACCGTTTGATTCATAATGCCCTTTAATGCGCTATATTTTTCCGTACGAAAGTTATCGTGGCAACGACCAGCTGGTCCAACAGAATTGTATTTGAACTCGAATTCTTCATCAGTAAGTCGAGCCTAATTGTTTGGGACCATTTTCGGCTTAAGTTTCGAAAACAGACATTTGGGCAAAATGATATAGTTTCCACCAATTTGTAACACTAGTTATTGAAATATACGGTGTTTATCTGAGCAATGGGCGTATTCAGGATAGTGTTACATGATGTCATCTGCTAGAATTATTTAAGAAATCGCTGTGTGTATTTGCGTCCAGTCGAGAAGGAACATTTTGGTTGGGGGTTCAAACCCCCCCTGAAATGTAATTTTTTTCTTAAAAACAATAAATACTCGCTACAGAAAGCGACCCTCACACCCCCTGCCCTTATAAAGTCCAGTGCCAAAATTTCAAACCCCCCTCCCCCACGAATTTATTTCCTATTTCAAAACCCCCTCCGAAATTTATTCCTGGGTACGCCCTTGAGTGAACAGTTGTGACTCCAGTTATTGGTCACAACAGAATAAATCAATAAATATAAATATTAATTCACTAAAACACAACGGTAAACCAATTGTGGTATGAAACAGTGAAACAGTGTATGCGAATAAAAGGTCGGGTCACAAAAATGATAAAAGCTTATATGGAAATAGCTGCGTTGAAAGAATATCAGGGACAATTTGATGAAATATCGGTTACTGCAGTATAAACGAAATAATATGAACTTCACCATATCTTAACGCAAAAGATACAAAAATTTGGAAGGATGCTAGAAACTAGGTCTGAAATGAATCATTCCATATTAAACAATTTACATTTATTACCCTGTACCAATTAATTGATATCTGCCGTGCTTTTCCATTTACGACGATAATTCAAATCATGACATATTACCTACTCTTTTATTTGTATTGATTAATTATTTAATGAATACGAATGATTTACTTCTTGATTGTATTCAGTCTAGTATGAGGCCGATGTAACACTTTTGAATAGTGTATATATTTTAGCATGTTTTCAAGATAAATCAATCCGAATGGAAAGAAATATATCAAAATTGGTTCAAACATATGCAAATGTGTATTTATAGTCGCGGGGAATATTTTAGATATCAATAAAAGCATTTTTGCGTGCATTTTCTGGGTAACAGCGAGCTCAAATGTCTGTAACTCTCGAAATTTCACCGAAAATTATCTCAAACGATTAGGTTCGACTCACTGATGAAGAATTCGAGGTCGAATGTGATCCAGTCCGGCCGGCCGTTGCCAAGATAACTTGAGAACGGAAAAATATAGCAACTTGAAATTTTCAGGGTAGGTGGTGCGTCCAAATACGACGGACTAGTTCGTTGATGGGCAGAATCTAACGGTTTCCGAGTAATAATTTTGTTATCAACCAATACAGATTCGATCGTGTGAACTTTGTAGCTAGTTGTATTATTGTGGCAGAAAAACATTTGTGAAATTTTGTCAGAATCATAGCACTAGAAAATCACTCGCGTATCTTTCACGATAACCTGGGAACGGAGAGAGACAGCGACTTGAAGACATTTTCAGGTTCGGTTGTGCATCTGAATGCGACATTTAAGTTTATTTTTAGGCATAATCAGCCAAACGGTTTTGGGGTAATACCGATCTGAAATTTGGTTGTTATTTCCACAATAATTCGAAAATTACATAACCGATCCAATTCAAACATCGTTATTAGTTGTAGAATGCCAACGCAGAAATTCTTACGAAATTTCGTGAGGATCGTATCACTAGAAAATTTTAAAAAAATCATTGGAAAATATTTTATATATCAGAAACTATTCATCCGACATCGCTGAAATTTTGCGAGAGCCTTCAAAACCTAACCTAACTCTACATCCAAGTTCCAAGTTTGACCACGATGGGATCTATCTATCTATTATTGGAGATCCGAGCAGCCTTAGATGAGTTCAGTAGCTGGATGGGTAGGTTGCATATCAGAATGGGACAGTTAAGTTTGTTGTTGTGCATATCCTCTGATACCAAAAAACACCAGCAGTTTAATCACTTCTCGTCTGCTCATACTTATAACGAAAAATGCCCGAAAGGGGTTATATGAATTTCAAAAATTGACCCGAAGATTACGTTATGGACACTCCAACCTCGGACACTACGCTATTTCCTCGAAACTGACTTTCACACTCACAGAATTGTCATAGGAGGCAATATGGTCACCGACATGCCAAAATTAAATTCAATCCAATATTTGCTTTCGGAATAGCAAGCAAAATATTTCGCAAATAGTTTAACATTTTTTGAATTTTTATAGTAATTTTAATGTGCGTAATTCTGCTTATTTTGCACAAGTGTTTGCTTCGTCATTTTGCATCTAACTACCGAGTTTCAATTCGATCAAATCAGTATTTTTCGAGTTATTGTGAATGATCCTGATTCTACAATTTGGTGCTAAATTTCAGATAGATCGGGTGATCAGTTTCGGAAATATTCATAAAAGCCGAGATATTTAGGTTCCAAAACTACCCTGCAAATTTCAACTCACTAATTCATTTCGTTCGAACTCAATCGTTTGAGACCATTTTCGGCAAAAAATTTAAAAATACAGACATCCGGGCAAAATGATAGTACGCTGTTCCTTCTGGAACAAGCGCGCTGATATACTGATATATTGATATCTCATTAATCAGAGAAAATATTTTTTGGGTTTACAGTGATGAGGAATCCACAGCCTGACAAAAATGTCACAAGAAATTAATTTTTCATAACACATTACATACATATTTGAGCAATCCTGTAATTATGTAAGTATGCAGATGATATTAAAAATTAGAATAGTTTCTTGATAAATTCATTCTATCAGGGGTATATAATTTAGTCACACGTCATTTCGCATGCTTAAATCTCTTATACTAGAATCATGAACAGGAATTTTCACTTTGATTTGGCATACATTTCCGAAAATCAATTACAATTTAAAATCTCCGTTCTTACTTCAATCTTACTGATCTTTTGATCCGAAAATTAAAAGAAGAATAAACCAATCACAACCACTACCAAACACAATCTAAATCTCCTGTCAACATTTGCATGAACAAGGATTGCAAGGAACAATTGGTCATAAAATAGGAACCAATTCATTATTTCTTGACGGCAAATATGGCCATTCATAATTGGATATGTACGACATGACTAAGGATTTTTTTTCATATTTACATAGAATTACTTTCATCCTAATTCTATTATTTAATTATTTCGGAAGAATATGGGAATTCATAAATGTATTTATTTCTTGAAAGTTCATTTCACTCACATTTCAACTGTATCAACTTGTTTAGGATGATATTGAACGTATTATGTTTCGTTTTAAGAATACACGTAGCTTTTTCATAACGTGGGAAAGCCTTGTCGACAGGGGCTTTGGAGCTCTTGTCAAACTACTAGCTAGTAATTATTCAAACTTAGACAAATCATATCTCCCAAAGTATTGGTTTCTCAGAGTTGGGAATGATATCAATGAATTCTTATAATAGAACTGCATCATAAAAAATCAAATTCAAAACGTTGGTCTATGACTCATCTCATATGTTGGATTAACATACATCAGCAAATTATAATTAGAGCATTCTATGAAATCATAAAATTACTATTAATTATGAAAAATCTCAAAAAAAATTTAATTTGAAATTTGTAATGAAAAAAATTTTTTTTTTCATTACTTCAAAACCACTCTCCGATTTTGCTCAATAATAATAATAATCATGTGGATTATTCACGGGCATTATATTATCACCTTAAAGGTGTAATATCATAGAATTCTACGATAGCTGAGGTTATTTCATTGGTCATTTTGCATTCAATCATACTTTGTTTTCTAGAACAGTAAGGGTATTTAATATCATTCATAACGAACCAGAAATAATTTTGAGATGTCTCTTATTGGAAAATAAGATGACATGTATGAACACAGATTATATAATAATTCATAGATAGAATACCTAATTACAACATTCTATGAAATCATAGAAGTACAATTTATTATTGAAATTTTGACAAATCATATCTCCGAAAGTATTAGCTTGTTAGAGTTGAAAATGAAATCAATGGATTCTTATGGTGAAACTGCATCTTAAAAAAAATTAATACGTAAACGAAATATTTTTTTTAGTTACTCCGAAACCATTAGACCAATTTTGCCCAATAACGAATTTATCCGAGATATTTATCTACAAAACCTACTATACTCAAAACTTTCAACCAGGGATGTTGCGGATGTCGATTTTTTCACATCCGCGGATGCGGATGCGGATGCGGAGTTTTGAAAGCTCACATCCGCGGATGCGGATGCGGATGCGGATGTTTATGATATTATGTAAATAAAGTCTATTAATGAAGAATTAAAACAACGATAACTTAATTATTAACATTTTTATTTTAATCAAATCAAACATAATTATCTATTTTTACGCGTATGTTCTGGGTAACATCGCGTTATCATTTTGCCCAAATATTTGTAATTCTCGAATTTTTCGCCGGAAATGGTCTCACAGGATTGAGTTTGACTCCCTGATCAAGAATTCGAGGTAAAATCTGATTCCGGCCGGCCGGCCGTTGCCACGATAACTTGAGAACGGAAAAAAAAGCGACTTGAAATTTTCAGGGTAGGTGGCGCATTCCAATAGGACGGACAAGTTCGTTAATAGGTATAATCGGCCAACGGTTTCCGAGTAATAATTTTGTCTACGACCAATACTAATCTGATCGAATTGAAACTTGGTGAGTAGTTGTAGAAAAAAAACCTATGGACGTTTGTGAAATTTTGTGAACATCGTATTGCTAGAAAATTTTAAAAAATTTATTGAAAAATATTATTTACGTCACGATAACCTAATAACGGAAAGAGTTATCGACTTGAAATTTTCAGGTATGGTTGAAAATCTTAATGCACCATTCGAATTCGTTTATGGGCATAATCGGCAAAACAGTTTTGGAGTTATAACCATCTGAAATTTGGTTGATATTTCCTCAATAACTAGGAAAATACAAAATTGATCCAATTCAAACATGGTTATTAGTTGTAGAATGGCAACGCGAAAATTCTTGCAAAATTTTGTGAGGATCGTATAACTAGAAAATTTTTATAAAATCATAGAAAATTATTGAAAAAATTCTATATATCAGAAACTATTTGTTCGATATCGCTAAAAGGCGAGAGCCTTCAGAACGTAACTCTACTACCAAGTTCCAAGTTTGAACATGATCGGATCTATATTGTTGGAGATCCGAGCAGCCTTGTGTGAGTTCAGTAGCTGGATGGGTGAGCGTTGCCTCGACAACTCTAGATTGCACATCTGAATGGAAGAGTTAAGTTCGCTGTTGGCCATAATCGGTCCAACAGTTTCGGAGTTATACCCATCTGGAATATTATTTCCTCGATAACAAAAAAAATATAGACTCGATCGAATTGAAGCTTGGTAAATAGTTGTAGAATATCGACATGAAGACGTGTGTCAAATTTTGTAGGGACCGTACCCCTAGAAAATTTTTAAAAAATTACGAAAAAATATTATTTATCTCATGATTCCTTGAGAACGAAAAGAAATAGCGACTTGCAGTTTTCAGGGTAGATTACGCATCTGAACTGAATACGACATTTTTTAAGATCGTTAACTCGCATAATCGGCCAAAGTGTTTTGGAGTTATATCAATCTGAAATTTGGTTGTTATTTCCTCAATAACTCAAAAAATACAAATCCGATCCAATTCAAATATGGTTTTAGTTGTAGAAAGCCAACGCGAAAATTCTTGCAAAATTTCGGTAGGATCAGATTACTAGAAAATTTGTAAACAATAATTGAAAAAAAAAATTGTTCAAGCACTGACGTGAAGTCAGAATCTTTAGCGAGTATGTTCTCTTGTCCATTCTCCTTTATTAGATACTTTTAATCGAATTTACCATGGTGAATTCGATTAAGGGTGTCCAATAAAGGAGAATGGACAAGAGAATATACGCGCAAAAGCTTCTGACTTCACGTCAGTGCTTGAACCAATTTTATATTAAACACCTACTGGTTCTTATATTAGTAAGTGGAATTAAAAATAGGAGCATTATACTTAATAAACAGTAGGACCCGCCCAAATTCTTTCTTGTCGCTAGCGCTACTTGCATGATATTCGCATCCGCATGAACATCCGCATTGATTAATGCGGATGCGGATGCAGATGCAGATGTCCAAATCTATGCGGAAGTTCCGCATTTGCGGATGCGGATGCGAATATTCGCAACATCCCTGCTTTCAACTGTCTAGATCATACCGTTCGAGAGTTATCGTGTTAACAGCCGGACGGCCGGACATAATCCATTTTGACCACGGATTCTTGATCAGTGGATCGAACCAAAACGTTTGAGACCATTTCCAGCCAAAACATCGAAAATTACAGAAATTTGGGCAAATTGAAAATCACTTTGTTCCGAGGGACAAGAGCGCCAAAAACACTGCAAAGGTTCATTGTTTTCTGAAAAAAACGACACCAAGACTTATTCAAAATATCATGGGTATCGTATCTATGGCTAGAAAATTAAAAAAAAATTATTTAGGAAAATTCTGTATTTGTATATCTGCGAGAGCCTTCAAGACCTAATTTTACAGCTAAGTTATTTAAACTCGATATTGTTGCAGATATTGATATTGATGGGGAAAATATCGAAATAAAATGACGATTACAGTGGACCAGTATTTCAGTCGAACAGCAAAATTTCAAAAAATGATACATTTTTGGCGCCCCAAGAGACGGTGTCAAATTCTTCACTTCGGGTATTTTGGTGTACATTGGGTAAACGGGTGTTGGGGGATGCTGTTTTATGGGGAAATCTGAAAGAGAAAAGTCGAAATAGACCCCTAGGCTATAGACGCGCTCTCGTCCAATATTTCTTGAATATTTCGAAAATTCGCCAATTTGGCCCATTTTGATGGTACGGTATATTAGTACAATTGCACTCTTCTAATTAATAGTCGTTAGACATATCGCAATCGATATTATGCAGTTTTCCTGAATAGCGAAATAATGCCAATGGTCATCCTCATCGTATGATATAAATTAGAAGATAATTACGAGTTGTACCTAATAATAACACCAGGTCCAAGGCCAGATATCTAATTACTCGAGGGTATGGCACATTTGCCAATACAATCCCTTTTTTTTTCTTGATCGGATTTCGTAAGTGATACTTGGACTATTCTCGAGATGGCAAGATAGACCGCTTCCGCAATTCTAGAGTGACTCAGAAATTTGCATTCAGCACAGCCTTCCATCAACCACAATAATAATCTCAAAACATTTTGAATAAATAATGATTCAAGTTTTTAGTTTTCACAAATTTATTTATTCCAGAACGCCACACTGTGGCGTAAAAGCTTGAATGATTTTTTATTGGGAATGAAATTCCATCAAGTTAAAATTAATCAAATATAAAACATTTTAGCCCATTTAGAATATTGTGCCACCAATGCTCACCCAATTATCATGCACAAGGATCAAAATGATTTAAGTAGGTATGAATATTAATTATTATTGATACTATGGTCTAGCATTTATGTTTTCTGCAGATGAATATTGCCCCGTCTGGTTTAACAGTGTCTATGCGCAAAAAAAATTACATCAAAACTTTTTGATTCTCCAACATTTTGCAAATTAAAAAAAAAATTAAAATTAATACTTACATTTTTTGTATCTTGGCTTCTTCGCACAAAATTGTTAGTTCATTGCACCGAAATTAAATGATACTCAGGCTCTTTTAATAATGATTCAGAGACGATCAAATTTGTTGAAGAAATTAAGTAGGCTGCTGCCAAGTGTAGTCATAATTATTGAAGTATATCAAATAGGTTGGTGTCAGATAAAGTCCTAATGACTAATATTTTAATTTTTGATATTCAATAAAAATCAAGATTTTCCCTCCAATTTTAAAGGGCACTAACTTGGAGGCCAAGGGTCTAAGAACAAGCAATTATTTGAAAGAGCTCCATTAGTTCTTGCTAAAGAACCGCATCTTAAATTTTTTTGCATCGATTTGGAATCACCCTTATATCAAGACGATCAGTTGAAAAAATATTTACGAAATAGGGTGGTAAGAATGGTGAGAGAAAATTAATAGATATTCATGAATAATAATTGACATGATGATGTGAATATATTGAACCCTTGTGTTTAATTTGAGGCAAATATTTTTCATATTTCAGTTTGAAAATGAAATAATTTTTTAATATCTTTTATTCAACTTGGCTTGCGTGTCAGTTTGTCTGTTAGTAAGTTTATATGCAAATCTTACTCTCATCTTGAATCATTCCAAAAATATTCAATAATTACAGAAAGCTAAATATTTTTCACCATTTATCCTCAAACGCACCGTTTCTGAGATAATCTTCATTGAATGTTATGAAACCTGAAATTCCAGCAATTTCAAACTACTTCTATGGATCCACCCCTGAGCTTTGGAATCCCCGAATTAAATTGTAAGCCACGTTGCCGTAACTTTTTCTCGTTCAGCATTGACGTCATAGATAATGTATTAGCAGGAGTGAATTAGCACCTTGTGAAATCTTTAAACGCTTGTAATTTTTCACCGGAATCGAAACTGTAAAAATGTTAAATGAAACAAGTTGGAAAAGCACTGCGGCCAGGAGCTTTGGCACTGTTCGAAGTTATGGTTCCAGAGAAAAAAAATAATCTCAATATTTCCAAAAATATGAATCCGACTATAAAAACAAGCGTCCAAAAAAAACTGGTCCACTTTTTGGCTGATAATGGTCTCAAACGATTAGTTTCGACTCAAATACACATTCACTATTGGTTCAAAAATAAACAGTGCTGTGTCTGTGATGGCGTAAGGACCCATTGTATTACATACATTTATTGCTTGGTCGAAAATAAACAGTGCTTTGTTTGTGGTGGCCTAAGGATACAAATCAATTCAATCATACAATTGTGTCTTGAGATTAAAAATACGCCAAATTGGTAAAATAATAATAATATACGTTATTATTTCGATAGAAATGGAAAAACAACGATATAGAGACAATTTCTGCTACGGGAGTTGGGAGTCGTAGCAGATAATGTAAAAGCACGATTTTGAACAACGGACATTATTTATTTTCGGTAAGTTTTCACAATTTTCTAATTTCATGAAATTATCATCATGATACATATTATTCGACGGCTTTTGGCGCTCTTGTTGACTCTAATATCCGTAATTTTCGAATGCTTGGATGAAAATGGTATTAAACGATTTGGTTCAGCTCACCGATCAAGAATCCGTGGTTTAAATCGAATATGTCTACTAGAGTAGGTATGGGAGATAAATATCTCGGTTAGGTTCGTTATTGGGCTAAATCGGCCAGATAGTTTCGAAGTAACGAAAAAAAATTATTTTTCTTAGACTACAAATTTCAAATTCAATTTTTTTTTAAGATGAAGTTCTATCATAAGAATCCATTGATGTCATTTCCAACTCTGACAAGCTAATACTTTCGGAGATATGATTTTTAAAAATTTCAATAATATATCGTATTTCTATGTTTTCACAAAATGCGAATCCTATCTGTCTGCGTTCTATCTGTGTTCACTATTCATTCATGTCATCTTATCTACCTATAAGAGACGTCATATTCATTCATGTTCTAGTTTATTTATATAATTCGTACTCCGAAAATATTTGGTTAGTGAGTCGAAAATGAATGGTACAAGGAAGTCGAGCGTAATTTACCAGTCATTCTCCAATTATGGAAGATTTAGAACGGTATGTTTCGCTCTGACGTCAAAAATTAAAAACTGTTGGCTAATTCGTTTGTCGAGTGTAAAATTAAGGACCAGTACATCTCGATCGTTGGAATATTTCGATATTTCGGCAATATCCACACCAATATAGATCCGATCGAATTCAAATCTAGAACTTTAATATAAAATAAGCTTTTGAAGTTCCTTGATTTCAACGATATCTGATGGCGTATAGTTTCTGAGAGAGATTTTTTAAAATATTTTATTAAATTTTCCAGTCATGTGGACAAAATTTCAGATGGCTATAACTCTGAAACCACTCGTTGCATTTTGCCCATTAACGAACATAGCCGGCGCATTTAGTCTCCAAACCTACTCTGAAAATTTCAACTCTTCAACTCATTGGATTCTTCATTGGTGAGTTGAAACTAATCGTTTGAGAACATTCTCGGATAAATATTCGAAAAATACAGACAATTGGACGAATTGACAGGCACTCTGTTCACCTGAACAGCGCGCTAAAAAGTGTTTTATTTGATGCGAGGAATCTATGTTTAAAATTAATGTACAACTCAAAGACGCATCCTGTATATTCAAAGCACCGCTCACCAAACTCCTCGACCCATTTCTCAAGACTAAAATGAGGATAAAAAATTGGTTCAACCCTTTGGACAGGAGCTTTGGCGCTCTTGTTCAAACTTTGACAAATCATATCTCCGAAATAATTGGTCTGCGGGAATGAAATAAATAGATTCTTACGATAGAACTGCATCATGAAAGAAATAAAATTCAAACAGATCGATTCTCCCCAATAACGAACTTATCCGAGATATTCATTCCTCAAATCTACTCTGAAAATTATATTATATCAATTAAAACTTAGACAACATTGCAGTTTTGTTTTTACTGGAGATATTCTGAACCCAATTTGATTATGTATCTTACCGAAGAATATATTTCCATCATCATAATGATTATCCACGGGCATTATATTATCACCTCAAAAGTACGATAGCTAAGGTTTTTTCATTGGTCATTTTGCATTCAATCATACTGTGTTTTATAAAACAGGAAGGCTATTTTATATCAAGAATAACGAACCAGAAATAATATTTCGATATGTATCTCTCATAGGAAAATAAGTTGACATGTGAGAACACAGAACATATAATAATTCATAGATAGAAGAATTGAGTACAGCATTCTGTGAAAACATAGAAGTACGAAGTACGATTCATTATTGAGATTTCGAAAAATCATATCTCCGAAAGTATTAGCTTGTTAGAGTTGAAAATGATATCAATGGATTTTTATCGTCAAACTGCATCTTAAAAAAAATGATTTTGAGATTTGTAGTGTAAACAAATTGTTTTTTTTCGTTACTCTGAAACCATCAGGCCCAAACCTACTCTGGAAATTTCAACTGCCTAGCTCATTATGTTCGAGAGTTATTGTAGGAACAAAATTTAAAATTTTTTGACACTTTACGGCAACCCGATCAATACAAAACTTCGCATGCATATAAAAGGTCATTATTCTACAATTTGATGCTAAATTTCAGATCGAGTGATCGGTTTCGGAAATATTCATAAAAAATGTTTTTACTAAAAACGGCCATAACTCCAAAACTGCTTGATGGATTTTGCCCGTTAACGATCTCGCCCGAGATATTTACGCTTCAAACCTACCGTGCAAATTTCAATCCTCTAACTCCTTTCGTTCGAGAGTTATCGTGTTAACGGCTGGACGGACGGCCGGCCGGACAGAGTCGATTTCGACCACGGATTCTCTTGATCAGTGGGTCGAACCGAATCGTTTAAGACCATTTTCAGCCAAAAATTCTAAAATTAGAGACATTTGGGCAAATTGATAAGCACTTTGTTCCGAGGAACAAGAGTGCCAAAAATCATTCATGGATGCATTTTCGAATCAAGCAAATGAGGTGGTCGGAATAAAACCGATAACACAGATAACAGATCCCAGACTAAATTTCGCGTATAATAGGAAAATGCTGGCGCTTGGACAACATCTCTCCTGTGATATAAATTCCTCAAAAATTTCAATGTGAAAACCAAGGATTGTCCTCCTTCGAAATGCACATGATCAATTTCTATTTCATATTCCTTCGAACAGTGACTCATTTCATAGGTATCGCAGTTTTCATTCTATCGGGATAGAAGGATTTCTTGCAGCAACGTTTCCAAGGTTTTTTCGATAAAAGCAATTTGTATATCGTTCGAACGATGAACGATACTGGTAGTTTCGCAACATTAATTTCAAAACCCGTGACAATATTTATAGTTCTCGTTATTCAATGTAGAGTAGTTAGGCATTTACTTCACGCTGAGGAATATTCGACAAATGATGAGTTAATTTCGCCTTCAGTTGTGTAATTATCTGAAGACAGTCATCATACATTTGAAGGATAATGAATTTGTGGATAGTAGTACGTACATAGTTGTAATAATTTTTGAAACAACTTTCAAATTTTGTCTTAAGCATATCGGTACGGGATGTATCATGTTTTGCTCATATTAAGACATAATTATTTATGAAATCTTGAAGAGGTGCTTCAGATATTTGTATATTACGTTATGGAATAGTGAAGAGGAACCTGTTTTCGATATTCGTTTCCGATATATCGTCATGTCAAAGATGCTACAGACTTCAACGTCAAACGTCATTTATCTGATGAGATTTAATCTAATACTTTTATTCGATGTGTTTTCTCTACCAAAATATCTATAAAATAAAATATTGTATTTATTTTGAAATTGTGTTGGAAACACTAGATATTTGTCAGAAGCAATATACAGGGTGATTCAAACATCAAGGTGAAAAATAAAAGAACGTATTCTTGATAAAAAATTGTTTCAAGCCCTGTGGACAGGAGCTTTCTGGCGCTCTTTTTCAAACAGACAAATTAGGTATATATCCGCAAGTATTGGTTTCTCAGAGTTGGGAATTATATCAATGGATTCTTATGAAAGAACTCCATCTTAGCAGAAATTGAATTCAAACATCATAGAAGAATTTAAAATTCAACAAGATTGCCAAAAATTATCAATCCACAACCAATAGACGAATTCTACCCAACAACGAACTCATCCGAGATATTCATTCCTCAATTCTATGATGAACGATAATATATATTCTACCCCCAAATCCACTCCAACACACCAATATTCCAGTTCAATTTAGTGGAGATATTCTGAACTAAATATTATTAATTTACCATTACCATTCCCATCATCATATGGATTGACCATAGGCATGAAAATATCAACCAACAAAAAGTATGATATTATATTATAATTCTCATAATATCAGTTTCAGTTCGAAGTCAGTTCACATTACATCTGGTGTACCACAGGGCTCGCACTTGGGCCCATTACTTTTTTTACTCTACATAAATGACATTGTGAAGTGCTTCAAATTTTGCAGAGTTCTTCTTTATGCTGATGATCTAAAGGCGACCCATGCTGTCTCCTGTCCTTCCGACAGGCTGCGCATTCAGGAGGACTTGAATCGATTTGCAGATTTTTGTAGGGATAACCATCTGTTCCTGAACTTGTCTAAATGTAGTTTCATCACATTTACCAGAAGGCCTACCATCTCCGTGCCTTCTACTTATCAGGTTCATGGTGAAATGATTTCTCACGTTAACTCCGTGAAGGATCTCGGCATTATACTGGACTCCAAATATCTCTTTGATCAGCATATTTTTAATATTTCAAGAAGGGCGAATCGAATGCTTGGCTTTATTTTTAGAACGACCTTTGAGTTTAAAAGTTCCGATGTAGCTCGCACCCTCTTCTTGGCCTACGTTAATAGTATCCTCAGTTTCGGATCCGTGGTGTGGAACCCGCACTATGGAATTTACATAGATAGACTGGAAAGGGTTCAGAGAAGGTTTCTTAAGCATTGTCAGGCACGGTTCTTCTCTTCAGTTGGGGACACCACCGAAGTTTATCGGAGCTTGAATCTGATTCCCCTTGAGCAGCGTAGGAAGATAACTGATATAATGTTTATTTATAAATTACTGAACAATAAAATCGATTGCACCCCTATGTCTCAGTGTATAAGGTTGGTTGTTCCCTCCCACAACACTCGATACACAGACTCATTTCTGACTGACTTTGCTAGTACCTACTATTTTCTGAACTCTCCTGTTCACAGAATAATGAAAACATACAATGTCCTATCTCATGTCACTAACATTGATATATTTTCCGACACCCCTTCGAGGATTCGTTCTGTTGTGACAAACTATTTTCGCCGTCGAAATTTCACGCATGGTGCTGGTTGGTTGAGGTCGCTACGGTGAACTAGAATTTGTGCCATATTTTAGTTGCTTATTTTTACTAGAATTACGAATTTTGTTCTTAAGTTTGATATTCATGTGTAATTATTTATACTTTGTATACATTGAATTGTGGACACTGTTTTGGGTTCGTCCCGTTTGTGTCCCGAAGTAATAAAACAAAATAAAATAAAAATAAAAGAAAAAAAATAATTCTACGATTGCTGAAATGAACGTCATGTCTCAGGAAAATAAGTTGAAATTATAACAATTCATACATAGAATAATTATATAATTCTGTGAAAACAGAAATTGAAATTTTGAAAAATCATATCTCCGAAAGTATAAGCTTGTTAGAGTTAAAAATGATATCAATGGATTCTTATGGTAAATCTGCACAATTTGGAACTTGTTGAGTAAAAAAATTTTTTTTTTGTTACTCCGAAACCATCTGTCTGATTTTGCCCAATAACGAACTTAGCTGAGATATTTATCTCCCAAACCTACTCTGAAAATTTCAACTGTCTAGTTCATTCCGTTCGAGAGTTATCGTGCCTACGGCCGGCCGGACACAATGAATTTCGACCACGGATTCTTGATCAGTGAGTCGAACCGAATCGTTTAAGACCATTTTCATCGAAAAATTCGAAAATTACAGACATTTGGGCAAATTGATAAGCACTCTGTTCCGAGGAACAAGAGCGCCAAAAATTAGTTCAAGCACTGACGCGAAGTCAGAAGATTTTGCGCGTATGTTCTATTGTCCATTCTCCTGTATTAGACACTCTTAATGGAATTTACTATGGTAAATTCGTCCAATACAGGAGAACGGACAATATAATTCACCATGGTAAATTCGATTAAGAGTGTCCAATACAGGAGAATGGACAATAGAACGCAAAAGCTCCTGACACGTCAGTGCTTGAACCAATTTTTTTGTCGTAATTTTCTTAAATTTTCTAGGCGTATGGTTCTCACAAAATTCTACACACGTATTTATGCTAATATTCTACAACTAGTTACCAAGCTTCAATTTTACAATACGCGCAAAAATGAAAAGATAAGCGGAGAAAAACAAATTAAAAATAATACATAATCTTCCAAAAGTGCCCTCTCACTAATATACTCCTCTGTTTCCGCATGGATATCTTGAAGAATCGCCCCCGCTAGTTTTCAAAGATATTTACTCTTGTTCTAAGAAATCCCTTCAATATTTGATTTCAAAAAGTAAAATGTTGTAGCTCTTACGGCCAGGAGGATCTCTTACAAAACCAGGTCTGGCCAATCCAAGCGATGATTATTCAGAAGTTCAGATGTTCGAAGACCGCTACAGGACCCTAGTGTAGGGCTATCATCTCCCATAGATTCTATTGTGTAATGAAAAAATTGGCCAGAAAATTTATATTATAATTCAATATGTCATCATGACATTAATTGTTTATAAGGTTTGCGCTAAATTTCAGCGATGTCGGACAACTGCTTCATATTCTAAATGTTTTTTCAATGATTTTTTCAAAATTTTCTAGTAATACGATCTTCACGTAATTTTGTTAAATCTTTTGCTTTGGCATTTTAGAACCAATTACCATGTTTGAATTGAATCGGCATCGTAATTTTGGAGTTATTGAAGAAATAATAACCAAATTTCAGATTGATATAACTCCAAAACCCTTTGGTTGGCTATGCAAATTAACGAACTTAAATGTCGCATTCACATCCGCAATCTACCCTGAAAACTTGCAAGTCGCTATTTTTTTCCGTTCTCAAGGTATCGTGAGATAAATAATATTTTTTCGTAATTTTTTGAGAACTTTCAGTGGTATGGTCCTCCCAAAATTTTACACACGTCTTCATGTCGATATTCTACAACTAGTTACCAAGCTTCAATTCGATCGAGTCTATACTTTTTGAGTCACCGAGGAAAAAATATTCCAGATGGGTATAACTCCGAAACCGTTGGGCCGATTATGGCTAACAGCGAACTCAACTCTCCCATTTAAATGCGCAACCTACCCCGAAAGTTGCAAGTCCCTATCGTGCGAAAGTTATCGACGCAACGGTCACCCATCCAGCTACGCTCACACAAGGCTGCTTGAATCTCCAACAATATTGATCCGATCGTCTTCGAACATGGAACTTGGTAGTACAGTTAGGTTCTGTAGGCTCTCGCAGAATCAGCCATGTCGGACTAATAGTTTCTGATATATAGAATTTTTTTCATTGATTTTTTAAAAATTTTCAAGTTATACGATCCTCACAAAATTTTACAAAAATTTTTGCGTTGGCATTCTACAACTAATAACCATTTTAAAATTGGATCCGATTTGTATTTTTCGAATTATTGAGGAAATAACAGATGCACAACCTAACCTGAAAATTTCAAGTAGCTATCTCTTTCCGTTCTCAGGTTATCGTGACATAGAAAATATTTTTTAATAATTTTTTTCAAAATTTACTAGTGATACGATTCTCACAAAATTTCACAAATGTCCTTAAGTTTATATTCTACAACTATTCACCAAGTTTCAATTCGATCGAATTCATATTGGTTGAAAACAAAATTATTACTCGGAAACCATTGGGACGATTATGCCCACGATCTTATCTGACGTATTGTGATGCACCACCTATCCTGAAAATTTGAAGTAGCGAGCTCTTTCCCTTTTCAAGTTATCATGGTAACGGCCGGCCGGCCGGACATAATCAAATTTGACCTCGAATTCTTCAACGGGGAGCCGAACTCAAACTTTTGAGACCATTTTCGGCAAAAATTCGAAAATTACAGACATTTGGACAAAATGATAAAGCGATGTTCCGCAGAACGTACGCGCAAAAATGTGAAATAAAATTCTTGGCTCCGAGATTTAGTTTCTGCTTGTCATCAAGTTTCAACTTTGAAACATAATATAACAAAAAATTGGTTCAAGCCCTGTGGACAGGAGCTTTTTGGGGCTCTTGTTCAAACAGACAAATTATATCTCTGAAAGTATTGGTTTCTCAGAGTTGGGAATTATATCAATGGATTCCTATGATAGAACTGCATCATGAAAGAAATTAAATTTGAAAAAAAGCGTCGTTTAAAAAAATGCTTCAATAATTATCTTTAAAAAAAAGAGCAATCTACAATGCTTTAATGCTTCAAAAATTGTCACTAAATTTATTTATCAAGATTAAATGAGCAACCTGCAATGATTCAACCTTGTGGAATGAGTTGTTGCAACTTACACTCGGTGCATAGTTTTCACAACTCGAGATACCTAAGGAAAGTATCATCGAAATGTCTAGAGCAAGGCTGGAGACAATCATAGCAGATTGTCCATTTATTCCTGATCTTTCAGTAGGTAGTGGATTTAGTCATTAAAAAAATGGGTTCAAGCCCTGTGGACAGGAGCTTTCTGGCGCTCTAGTTCAAACAGACAAATTATATCTGGTATTGGTTTCTCAGAGTTGGGAATTATATCAATGTATTCATATGATATCACTGCATCATAAAGGAAATTCAATTCAAATAATAGTTTATTAGATAAGTAATAATAAATTACCTTGTAATCGATCTAAAATTTCCTGATCTACGTTCACCAAACTACAGAATTATGCTTTCAATATTTACATAATATTTTCAAACATTTTCGGGTAGGTCCCCGTTGCATCGCTAAAATACGAGTATTTCAACCCCAATATTTTTGAAGTTACAATATTCCCTTCTGTCAAGTTGACATGAGAATTCATACATAGAATAATAATTATATCAATCTGTGAAATACGATTTACATTGAAATTTTAAAAAATCATATCTCCGAAAGTATTAGCTTGTCAGAATTGAAAATGATATGAATGGATTCTTATGATAAAACTGCTTATTAAAAAAAATTTGATTTGGAATTTGTTTCGTAAAAAAAATTTTTTTTTTGTTACTCCGAAACCATCTGTCCGATTTTGCCCAATAACGAACTTAGCCGAGATATTCATCCCCCAAACCTACTCTGAAAATTTCAACTCTCTAGCTCATTCCGTTCGAGAGTGATCGTGCTTACGGCCGGCCGGCCGGACCGGCCGGACAGAATGAATTCCGACCACGGATTCTTGATCAGTGAGTCGAACCAAATCGTTTAAGACCATTTTCATCGAAATATTCCAAAATTACAGACATTTGGGCAAATTGATAAGCACTCAGTTCCGAGGAACTAGAGCGCCAAAAAGAGCAATCTGCAATGCTTCAAAAATTCTCATTAAATTTATTTATCAAGATTAAATGAGCAATCTGCAATGATTCAACCTCGTGGAATGGGTTGTTGTAACTTACACTCGGTGCTTGGTTTCACAACTCGAAATACCCAAGGAAAATATCATCGAAATCTCTAGAGCAAGGCTGGAGACAATCATAGCAGATAATCCATTTATTCCTGATCTTTCAGTAGGTAGTGGATTACGAACAAAGTATTTTAATAGTTCAAAATATATTAATAAAGTACTATCCTCTTTAAATAATTTAAAATGTAATAGTTCATACCTTAGACTATAGAAAGAGATTTCTATAGTCTAAGGTTCATACCACTAACACATTATTTCCTGTATTATGAACCTTAAATCAAGAAAAAATTTTTGATAGGCAAATGTAGATCCATATTTCAGTATTTTTTTGCTAGAAACATTATGAATACCTATACTGTATATAGAAACATGTCTCACTACTTAAGGAAGTAAAACGTAATATTAACCTCAGTGGTCAACGAAGAGTAATTTCTTTTGATGATTCCATTATGTTCTTCTTTCCTATTGCCTCCATGAACTACATCAAAACAGTCTTGTATATATTCACGAATTGAATACTTGCTTTCCAAGAGAAAATATTTTCAAACTACGGATTGACAATCTCTAATAGCTAGAAAAGATGACATTTATGAATAGTGAAAGAGGCAGATTCTGTGTTCACATTCTGTGAATACATAGAACTACGATGTATTAAAGAAATTTTGAAAAATCATATCTCCGAAAGTATCAGCTTGTTAGAGTTGAAAATGATAACAATGGATTCTTAAGATGAAACTGCATCTTGAAAAAATTTGAATTCAAAAGTTGTAATGTAAAAAAAATATTTTTTTTCGTTACTCCGAAACTATTAGACCGATTTTGCCCAGTAACGAACTCAACTGAGATATTTATCCCTCAAACCTACTCTGAAAATTTCAACTGTCTAGCTGATTCCGTTCGAGAGTTATCGTGTTAACGGCCGGCCGGCCGGACAGAATCGATTTCGACCACGGATTCTTGATCAGTGAGTCAAACCAAATCGTTCAAGACCATTTTCAGCCAAAAATTCGAAAATTACAGACATTTGGGCAAATTGATAAATTGATAAAAAAGTGTCGTTTACAAAAAAATGCTTCGAAAATTATCATTAAAATGGGTTCAAGCCCTGTGGACAGGAGCTTTCTGGCGCTCTAGTTCAAACAGACAAATTATATCTCCGAAAGTATTGGTTTCTCAGAGTTGGGAATTATATCAATGTATTCATATAATAGAACTGCATCCTAAAGGAAATTCAATTCAAATAATAGTTTATTTATCAAGATTAAATGAGCAATCATGAGAATGAGAAAAGCACCATGGAAGAAATCAAATTAAATCTGGCCAATTTTGCCCAATAACGAACTTAACCGAGATATTCATCTCCCTAAACTACTCTGAAAATTTCAACTACCTACCTCATTCCGTTCGAGAGTTATATCTATGTCTATGGATGAAAAGCAGTCTCACTACTCTCTACTTCACTCACTAATCTCTTACTTCATGTTCAGTTCCGAAATGTAAGAATTTTCTGAGAAAAACTAATTTCGGAGCAAACAACTGAGATTTTTCTCACTTCGCTCACAATTCTTCGATTGATTAGATCATCATTTGACATTATGACAATTCATATTCATACATAGAATAAATAATAATATCATTCTGTGACAACGTTGAAATACGATTTATTATTGAAATTTTGAAAAATCATATCTCCGAAAGTATTAGCTTGATAGAGTTGAAAATGATATGATTGGATTCTTATGATGAAACTTTTTATTAAAAAAAATTTAATTTGGAATTTGTTTCGTAAAAAAAAAATTTTTTTTTTGTTACTCCGAAACCATCTGTCCGATTTTGCCCAATAACGAACTTAGCCGAGATATTTATCCCCCAAACCTACTCTGAAAATTTCAACTCTCTAGCTCATTCCGTTCGAGAGTTATCGTGCCTACGGCCGGCCGGCCGGACCGGCCGGACAGAATGAATTTCGACCACGGATTCTTGATCGGTGAGTCGAACCAAATCGTTTAAGACCATTTTCATCGAAATATTCGAAAATTACAGACATTTGGGCAAATTGATAAGCACTCAGTTCCGAGGAACTAGAGCGCCAAAAAAGAGCAATCTGCAATGCTTCAAAAATTCTCATTAAATTTATTTATCAAGATTAAATGAGCAATCTGCAATGATTCAACCTCGTGGAATGGGTTGTTGTAACTTACACTCGGTGCTTGGTTTCACAACTCGAAATACCCAAGGAAAATATCATCGAAATCTCTAGAGCAAGGCTGGAGACAATCATAGCAGATTATCCATTTATTCCTGATATTTGAGTAGGTAGAGGCTGACGAACAATTTAATTTTATAGTTCAAAATATATTAATAAAATACTATCCTCTTTTCATAATTTAAAATTTAATAGTTCATACCACTTACACATTCTTTTCTGTATTATGGACCTTAACTCAAGAAAAAGTGTTTGACACAGAAATGTAGATCCATGTTTCAGCATTTTTTGCTAGCAATATTATGAAAATAATGTATATAGGAACATGTCTCACAAGTGAAGGAAGTAAAAGGTAATATTAACCTCAGTGGTCGACGAACAGTAATTTCTTTTGATGATTACATTATGTTCTTCTTTCCTATTGCCTTCATAAACTACATCAGTTAAATGATCCAATTCTAAATCTTCTGAATCATCATCCCCAACATTTATACATAAATTATCCAATATGTAATCAGTCAATATGATTTTCCGTTTCAAAACATCGTCTTGTTTATATTCAGATATTCACAAATTCAAGAATCGGATACTTGTTTTCCAACAGAAAATATTTTCAAACTTCGAATTGACAAATTTCTAAGAGCTAGATAAGATGACATTTATGAACAGTGAACACAGACAGATTATGTGTTCACATTCTGTGAATACATAGAACATAGAACTACGATGTATTATTGAAATTTTGAAAAATCATATCGCCGAAAGTATTAGCTTGTTAGAGTAGAATATGATAACAGTGGATTCTTATGATGAAACTGCATCTTAAAAAAAATTGAATTCAAAAGTTGTAATGTAAAAAAATTTTTTTTTTTCGTTACTCCGAAACTATTCGACCGATTTTGCCCATTAGCGAACTTAACCGAGATATTTATCTCTAAAACCTACTCTGAAAATTTCAACTGCCTAGCTCAATCCGTTCGGGAGTTATCGTGTTAACGGTGGGCCGGCCGGCCGGACGACAGAATCGATTTTGACCACGGATTCTTGATCAGTGAGTCAAACCAAATCGTTCAAGACCATTTCCATCAAAATATTCGAAAATTACAGACATTTGGGCACTCTGTTCCGAGGAACAAGAACGCCAAAATTGGTTCAAGCACTGACGTCAAGTCAGAAGCTTTTGCGCGTATGTTCTATTGTCCATTCTCCTGTATTGGACACTCTTAATCGAATTTACCATGGTGAATTCTATTGTCCTTTCTTCTGTAGTGGACACTTTTAATCGAATTTACCATGGTAAGTTCGATTAAGAATAACGAATAAGCCATATGACAGAATAAGTTATTGATTTACTCTTTATGGAGATGGACTCACAATTTGATACATTAATTGATTCCATCCAATGTTTTCACATACACAATCTCATTACATCTCGTAATAATTTTTAAATCGAATGATTTATCGTTCATTCGTTGGTGAACCCAATGAATGAACATAACGTTCATTTATTGGTATGCTACGTGTTGTTGAATATCAAATAAATTTGACCCTTAAATATTTGGGTTTGAACGTGGTTTCAATGATTTCGCTGTGAAATGTCGTTTCAGCTAGCAATCCAGTAAATGAACAGTGTTGTTCATTCAATGGATCGCAAGGTGCTAGTGAATTATGGAATTCTTTTCCGTGATTTTTCTGTGTTCTGAGTAATTTGACACGAGTAATATGGAAGATAATAAGAAGAAATAGTTGAGATTCCGATATTCGAAGGACTGTCTCCCTCGCTGTCTCTAGAAGGCCGAGGATGAAATTAAGCAGCCAGCAAGAAATATGGCATACCGAAAAGTACACTTTTCAACAAATGTAGGTACTGGAAAAGTTTTTATGATTCGTAAAATGGGACCTGATACTTTTCAAACCTCACAAGAAGAAGCTCTCTACTTCCCATGTACCAGAATACACGACGGACATAACAGATGACTTGTTGAAGTTTCCATTGGAAATTGATTTTCCATATAGCAGAGTTTATAATAAAATGGTAATATACAGGGTGTTTCCTAAACATGCGGCAAAAATTCAGGGGGTTGTTCCTTGGACTATTTTAAGCATGTTTTGTCCTTGGATGATTTTTGAAAAACCTCTTTGTTTCGAAGATACAGGGCGAACAACATTTTTCATATTTTTAAAATTAATAATAGTTTAAATAAAAATGCGTACCGCACTGTGTTTACTAAGTAGGTACAATTTATTTATAAAAATTTGTTTAACAACATTCCAATTACTAAAAACGGCCAGTTTTTTGACTAAAAATTGATAAGTGCAGATGGTAAAGGAATACAGATTAAACACGGTTTTCATTTGAATTCGTTTTGTGATGTATTAGCAATGAACATTTTATCTTTGACTATTATGAATCGCTATACAAACGCCGAGATGACTGACATGCATTTCATTTATGGACTTGCTGATGGAAATTCATTAAAAGCTAGGAGGTTGTACATTGAACGATTTCCTGGGCGTAATATTCCTGACAGAAAATTGTTTCAAAATATTCATCAACGTCTGCATGAAACAGGCGCATTGAAAAAAATGGGGGGACCAGGAAAACCAAACACAGTAAGAACGGTGGAACTGGAAGAGAATGTGCTGGACATGATCGAAGAAGACCCTAGTACTTCTACTCGAAAAATTTCCAATACTTTGAATGTGAGTAATAAGACTGTTTGGAAAATTCTTAAAGACAATTTGTTATACCCATACCATATGCAACGCGTTCAGGCACTTATTCCTACTGATTTTCCCCCACGTATTGCATTTTGTCAATGGCTTTTAACCACATTAGTTCAAATTCCTCAATTACTGACGCTGATTCTTTTTACCAATGAAGCGAATTTCTCAAGAAATGCAATAAGAAATTTTCATAACAACCATGTATGGGCCGACGAAAATCCACATGAGGTAATTGAAGATCGTTTTCAACATCAGTTCTCATTGAATGTTTGGGTTGGTATTGTGGGTGACTGCCTAATAGGGCCGATATTTTTACCAGAAAGACTTACCGGGGACGTGTATCGCAACTTTTTAGAACAAACGTTACCTCTGTTTTTGGAGGATGTACCATTGGCAATAAGACATGCAATGTGGTTTATGCACGATGGTGCACCAGCGCATTTTAGTTTGGTTGCTCGTGAGTTTTTAACATTAACATACGGAGATCGCTGGATTGGAAGAGGTGGACCTCATTTATGGCCTGCTCGTTCCCCGGACTTAAACCCCTTAGATTATTGCCTATGGGGCCATCTAAAATCATTAGTTTATACCACTCCAGTAGAAAATGTGGAAGACTTGCGAAATCGGATCATTGCTGGGTGTAACTTAATAAGAAATGATCCTGGTGTTTTTGAAAGGGTTCGGCAGTCAATGAGGAGAAGATTGGATGCTTGTATGCTGGGTAGAGGTGGTCATTTTCAACAGTTTTTGTAGGTTGAGTTGAATTTTCATGTAATTTTTCATAATAAAATGTTATTATCCAAAATTTTGTTTCCCCTATATCTTCGAAACAAATAGGTTTTTCAAAAATCATCAAAGGACAAAATATTCTTAGAATAGTCCAAGGAACAACCCCCTGAATTTTTGCCGCATGTTTAGGAAACACCCTGTATAATGTGGATATACCTAAATATAAATATCTTAGATATAAGATATTCATATTTAGGTATATTCACATTCGATTTATCAGTCCATTCATTGGATCAATGTTCTTCATTTAATGGTGACTCTAAACTGTCTAAACTAGACGTCTAAACTGTCTTAACTGTCTATACTGTCTAAACTGTCTGAACTGTCTAAACTGTCTAAACTGTCTAGTATGTCTAAACTGTCTAAACTGTCTTAACTGTCTAAACTGTCTAAACTGTCCAAACTGTCTAAACTCAATTGAGAGTTATCGCTTTATCGGCCAGATGGACGGCCGGACAGAATCGATTTTGACCACGGATTCTTGTGAGTCGAACCAAAACGTTTTAACCATTTTCAGCCAAAAATTCGAAAGTTACAGACATTTGGGCGAATTGATAAGCGCTCCGATGAACAAGAGCGCCAATATGTGTCCTCAACGTATCTAGTTTCGAGATAGATTGTGGAAGTTCCAGAAAAATCAATGATTTTTAAACAATTTTGAAGGTTATTAAAAATCTATTCGACCATGGTTGAAGGTAGGAGTATCCCTCTCTGGAATTCCGAAAAACTTAACTCATAACTTCACGGAAACTGAGAAAACATAATATTCCCGATCTAATATAAATACGGATACAAACATTTTTTGCCTAGATATTTTGTTATGCAACTCATTCATTGATAAGCCTGTATCTCAGAGATTGTTTCTTCATGTTTTCGAAAATTATTCTCATCTTCTCCTTCTTCTAATTATTGCGTAAATTTCATGGAAATTGGACCGTCATCTAAGGAAAATGGGAATCCATCTGTTATTGGTTGTGTTTCGCGGTGTAACGAGGATGTTTGAATAATTCAACATCATAATAATGAATTACTCTTCATAAGATGAAATATTCATTGATTTTCGCGAAAACCGCACTTCATTGAACCGCCAATATTAATGAAAACAAATTGATATTTATTGATGCACTCTCGTTGACGTAAAGAGGCTGTGAATGAGCAGATAAAAATAAATGTTATTCGAATAAAATTATGTACAGAATGTTTAATTCAATTAATTCTTCGGGATATATGTTGTTTAAACGATAACTCTCGATGGAAATGTGTTACATGGTTGAAATTTGAAGGGAAGGATTGGAACCCTAACGCACCGGCCAAGTTCATTAATGGACAAAATCCGCCTAGTGGTTTCGGTGTTATAGGTATCTGAAATTTTGTTTTCCCAATAACTATAAAAATACAGATCTGAACGAATTTAAATCTCGGTAGTGAGTTACAAAATCCCGACACAAAGACTAATGTAAAATTTCATGAGGATGAAATGGGTAGAAAATTCCAGAAAAATTATTTAAAAAAAATTGCGTACCTCAAAAACTATCGGTCACATATCACTAAAATTTTGCGACAGCCTTCAAAACTTAATTTTACAGCCATGGTATACATTTAAACTCGATCAGATCTATATTGTTGGAAATATTGGCAAAATATCGAAATATAAGGACGATTACAGTGTACTGGTCCACTGTTCTACTTTCGAACTGTAAAGTAGTCAACGGTGATATATTAATGACGGAAAGTCTCGTTTGAGACCATTTTCGGCAAAAAACTCGAAAATTACAGACATTTGGGCAAAATGATAACGCGATGTTCCCCAGAACATACGCGCAAAAAGTGTTTTATTTGATGAGATTAATATACAACTCAAAGATTCAACCTGTATATGTAGAGGAGACAATGAAAATTTTAAACAATCAAAACAAATTTTTTATGGAATTTCTTTTCTAACTTCTCAAGGCTGATATATATTTTCGTGAAATAATCTTAGCATGTTTTCTAAATCCTCAAGGATGATGTATATTTTTGAGATTTTTCGGCAGAACTTCATGCTCCTTCGATTTTCGAATCTTGTTGAATAATCCAGTTGAGATACTATAATTTACATAAAAAATACATTTCGGTCAAAACAAAGAATTTTGCGATTGAATTCCAGACTAAAATATTCAAGTATTCCGCCTCGGATTCTTAATCTATAACTTGTTTCGGGGATCGAGAACCTTACTAATCTCCTCAACAATCCCTAAGCTCGCAGATATTCATTATTGAATTGAATCAGTCTCTACTTGATGAAAATTCGTTATGATGATATATGATGATATTATTCCAATTTCCACATAATTATTTCAAATAAACTGGTGGACAGTTGCTTTGTAACATTGAAAATTTTACTAAATTAAAATGTCGATATTTTCGGAACGGAAAGATATGTCGAAATCCGATCCTCGGCAGGTTCTGGAACAACTCTTTGAAAACACGTACAGGCTTCGAGCGGTAAATTTCTTTTATTTTTCCACTTTTACAGGGTGAGTAAAGGAAGTCATGTTTTCTAAGTAAAGTTTGAGGCTATTGATCAATTGGGCTCCATGGTACATAGGAAATCAATAACAAATCGGAGAATCGGAGATGTATCGGAAATAGAAACAGTATAAGATATAGTACACAAAATAACACAGAAGATAATCGACACCATGAAGGAACAAAAAAGGATATTGAAAATTCCAGTCCGAAAGACCGACTGGAGGGCATACCATAAACGGATAGAAAAAAAGAGGAAAATCAATCAATAAACTACAAGAGAAAAGAAGAACTCCTCCAGTCCATAACAGTAGGAAAAATTGGATAAACGAGACGAGATGCAATAGAAAGTATAAATCATATAAAACAAGGATATAGTGATGAGATAAATTTCGTAATACAAAATGTTATATATGTATAGCTACTGGGTTAGCGAATAGTATATTTTAAAGCAAGTTGCAGAATGGGCTCCTATTAAAACACGAATGCATATTTCAAAAACGAGCGACGAAGGAGCGAGTTTTCGAACGCATGAGTGTTGGAATTGCCTTCTGCAACGAGTATAAGACGATATTTTCTCTATTTCAGGCAAGTTTTGCAAAATGCTGTTGAAATTTAATGAAAAATTCGGATTATACATCCTAGTGACTTTTGTATTGTATCTCGGTAGTTGGTGTGACTGTTACGGAGGTTGACAGATTACGGAATTTGAATTTGAAACGTACGTAGGGCATGGAGATCAGATTTAAAACAGTTTCCTAATAGCAGGAATGATTCAAAATTAGCAAGAAGGAAATCTCTAGTACCATATTTTTTAATGAAAATAAAGCTTTTCCTCAACAATTATTTCACTATATCCATATTTTATTGTATTGTCAATTGACGTGTGTTGAAATTTGATAGGATCGAATGTCAGTGCTGACTACCACAAAACGAAAAATATAACTAGAAACAATGCGGGAATGAGTTCATTCCAGCACTGTTTTCAGTGCTGGAATGGACTCATTATGATACTGAAATAGAGAAACAAATTTTTATATTTAAAATGAACATTTTTAAATTTGAATAATTCATTATAATCAACTATCATTGCAGATATTTATTCATATCTTAAACAGGTGATATTGGTCATATTTTGCTATAATTAATTATGAGGATATAATTATTCTGCTGCCTTTTTCAATTTCCGAAAAAATATCAGTTTTATGAAATATTGGTTTCGAGTTCATATCCAAAGCTGATTTTCCTCATTTAACAATTAGGTACTTTGTGGTTTTGTGTAGGTGTTCCAAGTATCTCACTACTAAAAAAATCCTATGAAATTCTGAAAATGTATTTAAACTAGGCAAATACCTTAAATCATGTTTGACTATTTCATTATTCATGCAATAAAATTAACACATGAAATATCGAGTAAGATTGTACAAAGAGTTGATGATACATCTTTCTCTACAGAAAAATACTCTAATTGAGGAGTAACTTTTCAGAACGCATTATGTCCAATTTGGGCGGAATTGAGTTTGAAGCGGATTCGGAAATGATTTCTACTGCTCTATAGCCCTATGTAAACAAAATCTTCCAAATGGCATTATGTCCCTCTGTAATTTAAATCCAAAGTATGTAAGCCGCATCGCAATGAATTATGTTTACATTTGCATTTTTAAAACAGATAAAATATAACCAAAAACATTTTTTATCGATTTGATCATGGTAATTAGGTTACAGGCCAACACTTACTGTGCAGACTGTTTTCTCTAAATGTATAAAAAATCGCAACAAACAGTATTATTTTCAATTTCAACCACATCAAAACGCATTATATACAATGAGATAATCAAAACGCTTTGAGTCCAAACGTGTTTTACATTTTCTGTGTATATCTGATCAATATTTATTTAAATGAGATTAGTTATTACCTTTAGATGTAAATTTCTATTAAACAAACTCGACGTACTCAAATTATAAGCCAGGGTGGAAGAAAAAATCGTTTTTCGTTGATTTCCAATAAAATGGTTTTTGGACTTAATGCGTTTTGAAAAGTTGCTCCTCAATTATCCGTGAGACCGTAATTAAATTTTATTTTAGCCTCAAATTTTGCATAAGTCAATGATAACAAGGCCAATTTTCTGATAAATACAATTTAACCATACAATCGCACCGAAAAAATTACATCATATCGGTGAGATAAGATTTGTATGGTATTCAGTTTTTTTCCTACTGTTTGCCATGCATAAAAATGGGTTTCATACGAGGCAATGCTGGCACTGAACTGGGACCCTGAACTGACCTCCAGTTTTCAATTGAAATAATTAGATACTTCTTTACTATCGTTATAAGGAATATATTTCACCGAACGAATATTTTTATGTAGAGAAAATATTTGAAAGGATATTTTTTCAAAACTTGTTCGGGTGTTTAGCTTCTTGATTCTTACGTTCTTCATAGAAAATTAGGTTTATAGTTATACTATTAATATCGACAAGTAACATAACCAACATGTATAGATGAATCTGAACTTTGCATGTGCGTTCATGGGCATAATCGGCCCAACGGTTTTCGATTACCAATTTTGTTTTCAACCAATACAGGTTCGATCGCATTTAAACTTGGTAACTAGTTTTATAATACAGACACAAAGATGTATGTGAAATTTCGTGGCGCTAGGAAATTAAAAAAATTATTAAAAAACATTATTTATCTCACGATAACTTGAGAACGGAAAGAGATAGCGAATTTTTAGGGTAGGTTGCGCAACGAATACAACATTTCAGTTTGTTAATAGGCATAATCGCCAAACGGTTTGAAATTATACCCATCTTAAATTTTGTTATTTCCTCAGTAACTCCAAAATACTAATCCGTCCACTTTAAACATGGTAATTAGTTGTAGAATGTGGACGTACAAATTTTTGCGAAATTTCGTGAGAATTGTACCACTAGAAAATTAAAAAAAATCATTGGAAAAAACTATCCGTCCGATATTGCTGAAAATTGCGACAGCCTTCAGAACCTAACTTTACAACCAAGATCCAAGCCGCTTTCAGTAGCTGGATGGGTGACCGTCGCCACGATCACTTTCGAATGGAAAGAGATAGCGACTTGCAATATTCAGGGTCAGTTAAGATCGTTATTGGGCATAATCGAACAAACGGTTTTGGAGTTATACCCATCTGGAATATTGTGTTCTCGGTAACTCAAAATTTACAGATCCGATCGAATTGCAACTTGGTAACTAGTTGTAGAATACCAACGTAAATATGGTTGTGGAATTTTGTGACGATCGTGGTACTACAAAATCAAAAAAATATTATATATCTCCGAATAACTTGAGAACGGAAACAGATAACGACTTGCAACTTACAGGGTAGGTTGAGTATCCGAATGCGACATTTGAGTTCGTTAGTAGACATAATAATAACAAAAGAGAATTCATTGATTTGCCGAGAGCAAGAACAGGCGCATTTCGAACTACTTCTTGGTCTTCATCAGTGTTCTGTGTCTCTCAACAAATTCAACTAAACTGAGCAGTTTAACATTGTTTAAGCTTGTTGGCGTATGCGGATAAACAAACGCTCAAGCCACCTATGAGACAAAACAAGGAACTCGCCCACCACCAAGTTTTGCCGGTGAGTAGTCATTCTATGATTTTTATATAATTTATTTTTTTCCTTCAATTCCAGCCTTCAATTTGCTTCAATATTTGAATCATATATCCTAATCCAAGTGTTTATTCTATTGGATTATCCAATACGTATTTGGCTTTTGAGAATTTCAATCCCTGACACGCGCTCCTTCTTTAAAATATGCAGTAAAAATACTGAACACTATTATTCATCTACACCTGCTAAGTGAATCACACATTTTCGACAACGTTGTACAAACAACGTTGTACAACGGGGTAGGGTTTCTTAAAACCCTAAGAACAATCTTAGGGTTAGAAACCGAGTCCAACCTTCTTGCACCAAAATCTATTATTATTAGAAGATATAGAACAAACATAAGCGGCCGCAAGAATTAACCATGGTAAATTATATTGTCCATTCTCCTGTATAGGACACTCTTAATTCGAATTTACCATGGTAAATTCGAATTAAGTGTCCATTACAGGAGAATGGACAATATAAATTACCATGGTAAAGTCGATTAAGAGTGTCCAATATACAGGAGAATGGACAATAGAACATACGCGCAAAAGCTCCTGACTTCACGTCAGTTCTTTTTTTATAATGTTTTTAAAATTTTCTAGGGCTAAATTCCTGTAAAATTTTAAAAACGTCTTTATATCGATATTCTACAACTAGATACCAAGCTCCGATTAGATCGAGTCTATTTTTTTGTGTTATCGAGGAAACTCTGGGTATAACTCTGAAACCGTTGGACCGATTATGCCCGTAAACGAACTTAACACTCCTGTTCGGATATGCATCATACCCTGAAAATTGCAAGTCCCTATCTCCTTTCGTTCGAAAGTTATCGAGGCAGCGGTCACTTATCCATCTACTAAACCCACAAGGCTGCTCGAATCTCCAACAATATATATCCGATCGTGTTCAAACTTGGAACTTGGCAGTAGAGTTAGGTTTTGAAGGCTCTCGCAAAATTTTAGCGATTTCTGACGTATCCTTTATATATGACATATAGAATTTTTTTCAATCATTTTCAATGATTTTTTTTAAATTTTCTAGTAATACGATGCTTATGAAATTTCGTAAGATTTTTCGCGTTGGCATTATACAACTAATAATCATGTTTGAATTTAATCGGTTTTGTATTTTTTTAATATTTAGAAAATCACAACCAAATTTTAGATGATTGTAACTCCAAAACCGTTTGGCCGATTATGCCTATAAACAAACTCAACTGTTGCAGTCAGATGCGCAACCTAACCTGAAAATTTCAAGTCGCTATATCTTTCCGTTCTCAGGTTATCGTGACATAAAAAATATTTTAAATAATTTTTCTCAAATTTTCTAGTGATGCGATTCTCACAAACGTGGTTAAGTTCATATTCTACAACTATTCACCAAGTTTCAATTCGATCGGATTTATATTGGTTGAAAATAAAATTATTACTAGGAAACCATTGGACCGATTATGCCAATTAACGAACTTGTCCGTCGAATTGGGATGCGCCGACTACCCTGAAGATTTCAAGTCGATATCTCATTCCGTTCTCAACTTATCGTGGCAACGGTCGGCCGGCCGGACGGAATCAAAATTCCTCGAATTCTTCATCAGGTAGTCAAACTCAAACGTTTGAGACCATTTCCAGCAAAAAGTTCGAAAATACAGACATTTGGGTAAAATGATAACGCGATGTTCCTCAGAACATACACGCAAAAAGAAATTCCATGATAACTTATTTTAGTTGATAGATTGGTTTTTCCTTATTATGTTTGAAAAAATGCTGTGATCTGTTTTAGAAATATATGTGTTTGTTTTCTATTTTTTTCTGAGAATAAAAAACTGTTTTACTGATTTTTTTTAAACTTAAAGGCTCAAAAAATAAAAAAAAGTCCGCAGAAATTTATGGTGCCGTAAATAATCGTTTTATATAATTTCTAGGGGGTGTCCGAAATCACCACATCTATCAAGGTGACTTCTGGCACAATTTGACACAAAGAAAAGTATTCTAAATTTTCAACCACTTAAAATATTTCATTATGTTCCCTA
Organism: Halyzia sedecimguttata; assembly: GCA_937662695.2. Taxonomy (NCBI): domain Eukaryota; kingdom Metazoa; phylum Arthropoda; class Insecta; order Coleoptera; family Coccinellidae; genus Halyzia; species Halyzia sedecimguttata. The sequence continues at coordinate 36,442,314 of OW569417.2, forward strand.
AGGATGGGGGTACCATCTGCTTCAAAGTTTATGGAATTATCATCAACTGTTCAAATTTTATTCGAAAATAAGTGTGAAATTCGTCCGAAGTCTCCTCATTTTACGGTATGTATTTATGATGTACATTGTATACAGGGTGAGTCTTTGACCACTGCATTAATTTTAACCAAAGATTCCTCTCATCAAATGAAACACTTTTTTCATTTAACATTTTTCCAAATTCAGCTCAGGTAAAAAGATACAGGCTGTTGAAATTTTGAAAAAAAATCAGTTTTTATTTTGTAGCTTTGACATCCTTTTTTCGAATAAATTGAATAGGGCGTAAAGTTTCCTATAACTATGATACATATTTTCCAAATATTAGTTATTTTCTACTTCTACTGGTTTTCTAGTTAGGGACTCGTGGATTCATAAAACTAAACGAAATTAGCATAAAGAAAGCATATAAAGTTTTTCTAGAGTCATTTCAAGAATATTCCATCGTTTTAGAACATTATATTATTCTTCTTCAGCATTTCTCCTTAAACGCACCGTTTTCGAGATATTCTTCATTGAATGTCTTAAAATGGAAAACTCCAGAAATTTCACTACTTTTATGGATCTGTCCCTGAGCGTTGGAATCCAGAATCAAGCTGTAAACCACGTTACCATGCCTTATTCTCGTCGGCCAACAATGTCATAGATAATTTATACGCGGGAGTGTATTAGCACATTGTGAAATCTTTAAACGCTTGTAACTTTTTACCTGAGCCGAATCTGGCAAAATGGTAAATGAAAAAAGTGTTTCATTTGATGAGAGGAATCTTTGGTTAAAATTAATGCAGTGGTCAAAGACTCACCCTGTATATTAACAAATCAATCGAATCAAATGTAAAATATTAATGGAATATTATATGAAAGACTTATTATAATAATAATAATACTAAACTGTATTTATTGTATCAATGTAATACGATAGAAGCGAGTTTTCCTTTGATTATGTAGAAAAAAGGGATATAACAACCTTACTAGATATTATTAGGACGAGCATAGTCTCTGAAAGCACTATAATGAGATTGGTGGTATGCTTGTAGAGAATTGCATTGTTCGAATATGACATAATTATACAGGGTCATTCAAATAATTGGCAAAAGTTCCGCTTTGTATTGCATCAGAGATGAAGCTGTCAATAAATTCATAACGTTGTGATATTTTAAACTGGATTATCTTGAATTTTTCAAATAGCTCTATTTCCTTTGAACATATCGATAGAGAATTTAATTTGAACCAGTTCCATTTAGTTATCATCAACCGTTTCCAAGAAAATGCAGTGTTATCTAAATTTAGAATTAATTCAGTTTTTTAAGGTTCTTAGTTGGCCATATAAAGCTCCGTCATCACTGTAACTTAGGTAAAATCTTTTGCCTCTTGCATGACCATTAGTGTTTCCAATTTTCAATTGTCAAAATGGAAAATGTTAGTATTCGCTGTTGAAACGGGCATGTGTCTTAATTATTTTTTAATAACCTTAATAACTCGAATTAATCTGCTAATTTTTAATAAAACTATGTTTTCTTGGAATCGGTTGATTATACCATCTTTAACCTCAGAAAAAAATGGGTATGTTTGACAAAATAGGGGTGTGCTATTGGAAAAAATCAAGATATATCTCAAAGTCACAAATTTATTGTGACAATTCAAAGTATAAGCAGTATATACCTAAAGCGAAATTCTTGGGTTATTGTCGGGTAACCTTATTTCTTCATTATGATTACCTGGTTCCGATATGATGTTTCAGGTGGACCACTGCAAGTGGCCTATTTTTATAAAAGTTTTCATAGATACGCAGTGGTGTAGATAACGGGAGGATTAAGGGGATCAACTCCTTCACCTCAGTAAACCTCCTAAATTTTCTCATTAGAGATTATAAAAAAAAAATGTATAGGATTTGATGCTGAATCAAATCTTCCCCATCACAATAAGCTATCTGCGCCACTGTTTCTCCATAACCATTGCAAGTGAGTAAACACGACGTTGATGAAAAATGTGGGAAATTAAGCAAGCAATCTAATGCCGGTGAAAAAAATGGGACGTTCCAATTCAAATTCTGAAGTTGATGGCCATATCCCATATTGATTGTGAATATTCTTGAAGGATAGCCCGTATAGAAAAAAGACCATATTCCAAACCTCCGATTTCTCAGAAATCGAGAAACGTTTAATAGGACAATTATTCGAATGACCCTGTATAATATATACGTAAAAATATATTTATCATTCGGCCTTGCCCCATAAAAAAATAATTTCTGCGAGCACCTACCCCAACAAAATCTATGAAAGATATGGACACTTCATGCATTGTTGTCATAACTTTGTTAATTATTATGAACTGAAATAATGTTGATACTGTTAATATTCTATTCTATAGTTAAAATTTAATATGCAAAATGTAAGATGTTCCTCATTTCACTCTTCATATTTATGAAGAGTTACCTTTGAATTCTGAAAAGTTTCGAAATATTTCAGTATATAATAGAATGAGTATTTTAAGTGACATTGAACCTATGTTATTGCTTCTTGAATAAATTGCTGTGAGGCAAGTATATACAGAAAATAAATCAAATTAAAATGAAATAAAAAAAATTAGAATAAAATTTGAATTAAGGCAAAATAGATTGGTTCATGGAGATTACTTCAAACAAAATAAGAATCAAGAATGAACCAATAAAATGGCAACTTTTTGCGCTCATGTTCTGGGGAATATCGCGATATCATTTTGCCCAATGTCTGTAATTTTTTATTTTTTTGCCGAAAATGGCCTCAAAAGTTTGGGTTCGACTCCTTGAAATTCGAGGTCAGCCATTGCCATGATAACTTGAGAACGGAAAGAGATAGCGACTTGAAATTTTCAGGGTAGGTGGCGCATTCCAATACGACGGACAAGTTCGATAATGGGCATAATAATTTTATTTTCAACCAATAGAAAGCCGAATTGAAACTTTGTGAAATTTTGTGAGAATCATATCACTAGAAAATTAAACAAATATTATTAAAATTATCTATTATGTCATTATTTATGTCACGATAACCTGAGAACGGAAAGAGATAACGACTTGAAATTTTCAGGTCAGGTTGTGCATCTGAATGCGACATTTGAGTTTTGAGGTTATACCCATCTGAAATTTGGTTGTTATTTCCTCAATAACTCGCAACTACAAAACCATTCTAATTCAAACATGATTATCAGTTGTAGAATGCCAATGCGGAAATTCTTGCGAAATTTTGTGAGAATCATAGCACTAGAAAATTTTTAAAAAATCATTGAAAAAAATTATATATCTGAAACTATGTATTCGTCCGACATCGCTGAAATTTTGCGAGAGCCTTCAGTACCTAACTATTTTGCCAAGTTGCAAGTTTGGACATGATCGGATCTATATTGTTGGAGATCCGAGCAGCCTTGTGCGAGTTCAGTAACTGGATGGGTGACCATTACTTCGATAACTTTCGAACGAAAGGAGATAAGGACTTGCAATTTTCAGAGTAGATTGCGCATCCGAATGGGAGAGTTAAGTTCGTTTTTGGGCATAATCGGTCCAACGGATTCGAAGTTATACCCACCTGGAATATTATTTCCTCGATAACTGGAAAACCATAGGCTCGATCGAATTGAACCTTGGTAACTAGTTGGACACTCTTAATAGAATTTACCATGGTAAATTCGATTAAGGGATTGTGCAAATATGTATATGAGATTGTGCAAGTTATGTGAATAACAAAATAAAATAAGAAATAAAGATAGAATTGGCAATCTTTAATTCTTATTCTTATTTCATTTTACGTATTTCGTGTATGAACGCTCTCAAAGAAATGTGCACGTTGAAAATTCTTATTTTATTTCAATTTGTTTCTCATTTTATTGTAATATGATTCAAAATTTTTATTTTGGATATACAGGGTAAGCCTTTATGTTGTACAATAATTCCTACAACGAAAACACTATTTTCATTGACCATTTTACCAAATTTGACTCGGGTGAAAAGTTACAGGCTGTTGAAATAAAAAAAAAATCAGTTTTCATTTTGTAACTTTGACATGGTTTTCCCTAATGCACTAAATGTTTATGTTAACTTTTCTATAACTATGGAAATATAATTGTATTCCTACTTCCACTGACTTCCTAGTTATAGACTCTCGCGGATTCATTAATATAAGTGAAATTAGCATAAAGAAAGCAGATAAAGTTTTTTTTGGTCATTTCAAGAATATTAAATCATTTCAGTAAATTAAATTATTCTTCATCATTTCTGAGGTATTCTCCATTGAATGTTATAATATCTGAAAATAAAGAAATTTCAGTACTTTTAGTGATTCGTTCCTGAGTGATGGAATTCTGAATTAAGCTGTAAACCGCATTGCCGTAACTTTTTCTACTTCACTATCGATGGCATAGATGATTGTATGCAGGTGTATTAGCACATTGGGAAATTTTTGAATGCTTGTAAGTTTTTACCTTAGCCGAATATAGAAAAATGATAAATTAAACAGGTGCTTTGTTCGATGAGAGGAATCTTTGGTTAAAATTGAAAACTTGAAGACTCACCCTGTATATAAATATATCAAATGTAGAAGAAGATATAAAGGAACTTTTGTGGGGTTTCAATCGTTATACATAACTAAATATTTTCGGAAAAAAAAATTGTGTTTCATATGCTGATCTTACCTTAAAAAATCCGTAAATATTCAAAATTCGCACAGTTCGATATCCTAACACTAATCAATTAGAAAATAAGGCAAATTGAATCGATCACAAAATCACATTAGTGTGCTATGTCGAAAGATTTCTGCGCCATGTGAATACGACGAGAGCGGACGGGTTGATATGTATAAAATTCAAAAATCGCGCTATCTTGAAATTCTGGTCAATGTGTACAACCCATGGGGTGGGAGACGGATAGAGATAGAAGGAATACCCACGGTCAGTGGTGGTCATGGCACGCCAACTTGGTGGGATGGGGGGATATCCTAACATGGGATTACGTCTCACCGACCGATCCAGGTGACTCTGTATCCTACCGTAATTTTCCTATTGATGGACATTCATAACTTCGCGTGAAATCCCGTAACTGGGGGCTCAAGAAGTAGCCGGCTATTTTTGATTATGAGGAGGCTTGATGGAAATCCCGACTCACTACCTGACGGGCAACTTTTATGGTGGACGCCGGTAGGTATTAAAATAAACAAAATATAAGAAATGCATCATGAAAATGTAGTGGTTTCTTGTTGCATAATTGCATGTTCATTATCTCTGACCGTACGGAAGCTAATATTAATAAATACACTGCTACTTCATGTGGTCTACTAGCGTCGGATCGTAACAATCAATCTTGACTTTCATGTTTCTTCAGCTGATAGAGTATAAGATTTCAGGGATAAGAACGTGCGTAAATGGTATCTTTACTTAGGGGGGTCCATGAATATCTGTGGGCTAAAGTGGGGGACAGTGTCACAAAAAAGTCATTACTATTTTCAGAAAAAAAATTGGTTCAAGCACTGACGTGAAATCAGGAGCTTTTGCGCGTATGTTCTATTGTCCATTCCCCTGTATTGGACACTCTTAATCGAATTCACCAAGGTACATTTACCTTGGCAAACGTATATTCTATTGTCCATTGACAATAGAATATACGCACAAAAGCTCTTGAATTCACGTCGGTGCTTGAACTAATTTTTTTTTTCGTATTTTTTTTTTTTAATTTTCTAGGAGTATATAGGAGATATTATACAACTAGTTACCAAGCGTCAATTCGATCGAGTCTATATTTATTGAGTTAACAACGAAATAATATTCCAGGTGGGTATAACTCCGAAACCATTGTACCGATTATCCTCAAAAACTTAACCCTTCCATTCGGATGCGCAACCAACACTGAAAATTACAAGTCCCTATCTCCTTTCGTTCGAAAGTTAATGAGGCAAAGGTCACCCATCCAGCTATTGAACTCACACAAGGCTGCTTGGATCTCCAACAATATAGATCCGATCGTGTTCAAACTTAGAACATGGCAGTAGAGCTAGATTCTGAAGGCTCTCGCAAAATTCAGCGATGTCGGACGAATAGCTTCTGATATATAGAATTTTTTCAGTGATTTTCGATGACTTTTTTTTAATTTTCTAGTGATACGACAAAATTTCGCAAGAATTTTTGCGTTGGCCTTCTACAACTAATATCCATGTTTGAATTAGATCGGTTTTGTAGTTTTCGAATCATTGTGGAAATAACAACCAAATTTCAGATGGGTATTACTCTAAAACCGTTTGGCCGATTATGCCTATAAATAGACTCAAATGTCGCATTCCGAAGCACAACCGAACCTGAAAATTTCTTCAAGTCGCTGTATCTTTCCGTTCTCAGCTTATCATGACTTAAATAATATTTTTTAATATATTTTTTTTAATTTTCTAGTGATACGATTCTCCAACCCTACAACTCTACAACTACTCACCAAGTTTCACTTTGATCGGATCTATGTTGACTGAAAACAAAATTATTACTCGGAAACCATTGGGCCGATTGTGCCGTCGTATTGGGACGCACCACCTACCCTGAACATTCGCTATATTTTTCCGTTCTCGAGTTATCGTGGCAACGGATGGCCGGCCGACCGGACAGAATCAAATTTGTCCTCGAATTCTTCATCAGGTAGTCGAACTCAATCGTTTGAGACCATTTTCGGCAAAAAATTCGAAAATTACAGACATTCGGGCAAAATGATAACGCGATGTTCTAGGTATAGAAGATACGCTCGAAAATAGAAAACCTTTAACATCAATTATGTTCCATAACATATTTCTGGTACCGAAAATTAGAAATAAATATGCCTACAATATAAAAATATTATCCTTCCTCAACCAAGATTAAAGTGCCTCAGTATTTTTTTTTGGAAATGAGAACAATCAGCCAGACGTTTCGTTTCTTTTCCATTATAGTATAGCTACTAAACTCACCTAAGGCTGCTCGGATCTCCAACAATATAGGTTCCCGCAAAATTTTTGAAGGCTCTCGCAAAATTTCAGCAATATCGGGTGGATAGTTTCTGAGATACAGAATATTAAAAAAATTGGTTCAAGCACTGACGTGAAGTCAGAAGCTTTTGTGCGTATGTTCTATTGCCCATACTTCTGTATTGGACACCCTTAATCGAATTTACCATGGTAAAATTATGTTGTCCATTCTCCTGTATTGGACACTCTCAATTCGAATTTACCATGGTAAATTCGAATTAAGTGTCCAATACAGGAGAATGGACAACATAATTTACCACGGTAAATTCGATTAAGGGTGTCCAATACAGAAGTATGGGCAATAGAACATACGCGCAAAAGCTTCTGACTTCACGTCAGTGCTTGAACCATTTTTTTTTTCCTGATTTTTTTTTAATTTTCTAGGGGTACGGTTCTTAAAATTTTTTTTTTCGTCATTTTTTTCAAATTTTCTAGGGGTACGGTTCTTACAAAATTTTAAACACGACTTTATGTTGATTTTCTACTACTAGTTACCAAGCACCAATTAGATCGAATATTTATTTTTTGAGTTATCAAGGAAATAATATTCCAGGTGGGTATAACTCGGAAACCGTTAGACCGATTATACCCAAAATCGAACTCAACTGTCCCTTTTGGATACGCAACCTACCCTGAAAATTGCAAGTCCCTATCTCTTTTCGTTCGAAAGTTATCGAGGCAACGGTAACCCATCTACTGAACTCACACAAGAATACTCGAATCTCCAACAATATTTAACCGATCGTAATAAAACTTGAAACTTGGCAGTAGAGTTAGGTTATGAAGGCTTTTGCAAAATTTCAGCAATTTAAAACGAATAGTTACTGATATATAGAATTTTTTATTTTTTTTTTCAATGATTTATAAAAAATTTTCTTCAAATGCTATCCTCACCAAATTTTGCAAACATTTTCGCGTTGGCATTCTACAACTAATAACCCTGTTTGAATTCAATCGGTTCAGTATTTTTTGAGTTAATGAGGAACAAAAAACCACCAAATTTAAGAAAATTTCAGATGGCTATAACTCTAAAACCGTTTGGCCGATTATGCTCATAAATAAACTGAAATGTCGCAATCCGGTTCACATCCTAACCTGAAAACTTGAAGCCGCTATCTCTTTCCGTTCTCAAGTTATCGTGACAAAAAAAATATTTTTTAATAATTTTCTTAAAATTTTCTATCCATACGATTCGAACAAAATTTCACGAACGTGCTTAGGTTCATATTTTACTACTACTCACCAAGTTTCAATTCGATCGGATTTATATTGGTTGAAAACAAAATTATTACTCGGAAACCACTAGGCCGATTATGCCCATTAACGAACTTGTCCGTCGTATTGTGATGCGCCACCTACCCTGAAAATTTCAAGTCGCTTGCTCTTTTCGTTCTCAAGTTATCGTGGCAACGGCCGGCCGGAAGGCCGGACGGACAGAATCAAATTTGACCTCGAATTCTTCATTGGGGAGTCGAACTTAATCGTTTGAGACCATTTTCGTCAAAAAATTTTAAAGTTACAGACATTTGGGCAAAACTATAACGCGATGTTCCCCAGAACATACGCGCAAAAATATATATTTGTTCTATTAGTGATACTATCGTCACGAAATCTTGCAAAAATTTGCAACAGTCAACAACTAATGAATAAGTGCAAGTCACTATCTCTTTGTGTTCACAAGTTCTCGTGGTAACGGTCACCCATCCAGATACTGAATTCGCCCAACGCAGCTCGGTTTACAATATTTCTTCAGTATTTCCTACAATATGGATCTGGCCGTATTCAAATTTGGAAATCGTCTTAAGAATCACGATTTGAGGGCTCTCGACAAATTTCAGTAATATCGAACATATAGTTTCTGAGATACATAATATTTTTTAATTGGTTTTATAAAATATTCTAGTGATACGATCCTCCCGAAATTTCGAATGGTTATTAGTGTCGGCATTCTACCACTAATTACCAAGTTTTCAATTCGATCGGATCTATATTGTTTTAAAACAAAATTTGTACCTTGACATCGTTCTGCCGATTATGCCAAGTCACTATCTCTTTCCGTTCAAAAGTTTCAAACATAATCAAATTCAACCGCAAAACCTTTATTAGTGAGTCGAACCCATTCGTTTGAGACCATAATCTGTACAAAATTCGAAAAAATTACAGGCATTTGGACAAAATGATAGCACACTGTTCTCTAGAATTAATATAAAATAAGAGTACAGTAAAATATTTTTTTTCTTCAAGAATTCTATATTTCAGAAACTATCCGTCAGAATCTGCACATACCACGAGCCGCCATTTTACAATCGAGTACAGAATTTCAGCTCGATCTACTTACGAAGCGTGAATAGAACATGCGCGCAAAAGCTTCTGACTTCACGTCAGTGCTTTTCTCGATTTTTTGCGTCTAGTCATACATGTTCCAATGAAATTCCGCATGAATCTTGCAGTCGTTATTCCGCACATAAATTTAATATTTCAAATAGATCGGACCGCAGTTTTGGAAATATTTGAAAATTTTAAGATCAAATGCGTATATCTGCGAAACCATTTGCCATGCACAAACTTGACGCAAATTTCCAGTTTCCAAGTCCCTTCTGTCAAATGTTATGTTATTCGCGGATATACTAATAATGTTCATTCATTAAGTAAATGATACAACAAATAAACATGAATGATCACAGAGGTTTCTAAATTTTTAGAATAACCTGTAATTTGGATGGACGAACGACAGAATTTGAATACGGATTCTTCATTAGTAAGTCAAATAGGATCTTTTGAGCCCTGGTAAAAGCGCGCAAAAGCGAAGAGGATGTTTTGTCAAACATAGAACATAGATGATGCCCGAAGAAATCCTAACGGTTTGACTCAATGGCGTTAAAACAACTTCATTCATGTTACGTTCGCTCTAGTCGCGAATTTCACTAACGCTTTTTCTGTTTTCTCACCCAACCTCAATCTCAGGTTCTTCCCCTTTCATCAATAGTTTCATATTTCTAATTATATATCTATCTCAAACTCCGGTAATCCCATCCCATATGAAACTGGTTTGAGTTTATGACAAATTAGAAATTAAATTATGCAAATTACTCAAATAGATAATGTATTTATTAGTACCTACATATAATCTATATTTATCTATTTAGTACCTTTCATTTGCGAAACTCCAAAACAAAAGTATTGACGTAACGTCAGGCACTTGAGCGCGCACATTTCTTCAATGGTAAATATATACTGCTCCACAAAAGTTAAGAAGTTCAGAAATGTTGTGATCGTTTCAAAAGTTGCCGATTCTTTTCCATCTATTGATCATTTATGAGAAATCAAATGTTTAAATGGTTTTTGGCGCTCTTGTTCCTTGGAACAGAGTGCTTATCAATTTGCCCAAATATCTGTAATTTTCGAATTTTTGGATGGAAATGGTCTTGAACGATTTGGTTTGACTCACTGATCAAGAATCCGTGGTCGATGAGTTAGATGAGCTAGACAGTTGAAATTTTCAGAGTGGATTTGAGGGATAAATATCTCGGTTAAGTTCCTTATTGGGCAAAATCGGTCTAATAGTTTCGGAGTAACGAAAAAAATATTTTTTTTTACATTACAACTTTTGAATTAAAATTTTTTCAAGATGCAGTTTCATCATAAGAATCCATTGTTATCATTTTCAACTCTAACAAGCTAATACTTTCGGAGATATGATGTTTCAAAGTTTCAATAATACATCGTAAGTTCTATGTTTTCACAGAATGTGAACACAGAATCTGTCTGTGATCACTGTTCATAAATGTCATCTTTTCTGGCTATTAGAGATTGTCAATTCGGAGTTGTTATTTTTTCTTGGAAAGCAAGTATTCGATTCTTGAATTTGTGAATATATACAAGACTGTTTTGATGTAGTTTATGGAGGCAATAGGAAATAAGAACTTAATGGAATCATCAAAAGAAATTACTGTTCGTTGACCACTGAGGTTATTACCTTTTACTTCCTTAAGTAGTGAGACATGTTCCTATATACAGTATTTTCATAATGTTGCTAGCAAAAAAATACTGGAATATGGATCTACATTTGTTTATAAATCATTTTTTTTTAAATTAAGGTTCATAATACAGAAAAGAATGTGTTAGTGGTATGAACTATTAAATTTTAAATTATGAAAATAGGATAGTATTTTATTAATATATTTTGAACTATTAAAATAATTTGTTCGTAATCCACTACCTACTCAAATATCAGGAATAAATGGACAATCTGCTATGATTGTTTCCAGCCTTGCTCTAGACATTTCGATTATACTTTCCTTAGGTATTTCTAGTTGCGACAACTATGCACCGAGTGTAAGTTGCACCAAACCATTCCACGATGTTGAATCATTGCAGATTGCTCATTTAATCTTGATAAATAAATTTAATGACCATTTTTGAAGCATTGAAGCATTGTAGATTGCTCTTTTTTTATAAGATAATTTTTGAAGCATTTTTTTTAAACGACCGTTTTTTAATTTAATTTCTTTCATGGTGCATTTATATTATAGGAATCCATTGATATAATTCCCAACTCTGAGAAACCAATACTTTCGGAGATATAATCTGTCTGTTTCAACAAGAGCGCCAAAAAGCTCCTGTCCACAGGGCTCGAACCATTTTTTTTTGCTCTTCATTTGATAAATTTTCCAGTTTCAGGCAAGTTCTTGTCGTTTGCGTTTCTAAAAATTTTGGATCAGTTATTGTTTTACGTTCATACAATCAACTTTGATTCAAAATCTGAAAATTTGTTTTGCAATAATGCCTAGACGTAAACTTAGTCCGGAAGAAGCCAATAGGGCTATTGGTATGTTCGAGGCGAGATGTAATCAGAGAGATATTGCGAATTTCTTTAAAGTTAGTAAAAGCGTAGTTTCCCGAAACGTCCATCGATATCGAGAAACTGGAAACGTGACTAAAAGACCAAGAAGTGGACGCCCAAGATCTACCTCTCCTGCACAAGATCGGTTTCTGACCCCGCCTACCCGTAGACAGCCTTTGAGTACTTGTCGAATCATGCAACAACGCCTCTTGAACGCTTTTGGTGTTTTAGTTTCGATTGAAATAGTTCTTCGAAGACTTCGAGACGTTGATCGACATTCTCGACGGCTTTTGATAAGGATTCCGCTAACTCATAATCACTAATATGGAATGGGCCAATGAGTAGGGTGAATTAGAACGATCAATGGAGGTCTGTATTGTTCACAGATGAGTCGAGATATGGACGGTTTTCGGATAATCGGCGTGTTTGGGTATGGACCCGTCCTCTGGTGTCCAGAAATCGCAGGCATTTGTTTCAATGGACGTACAGAATTGTTGATGCTTGAATGCGCAGATTTACTAGACCAAGTCATTGACAATATTATTCCTTTGTTCCATGCTGCTATTGGGCCCAATTTCTTATTTTTGAACGATAATGAGCCACGTGATCGTAAGAGAACTGTCGATAAAGCTCTGGAAATCTATGGTATTTGACATTAGGCCCTAACCTCTTGGTGGTCAGACTTCAATCCCATTGAACACGCTTGGGATCAGCTACAAAGACCGTTCAAACCTCATCAACCACATCAACCATAGCTGAAATGAATTTGACTCTTTCTTATAGAACAGGATGAAATGTACGAGTATGAACACAGATCATATAATAAAGCTTAGATAGAATAATTATAGCATTCTGTGAAAACATAGAAGTACGTACGATTCATTATTGAAATTTAGAAAAATCATATTTCCGAAAGTATTGGCTTGTTGGAGTTGAAAATGATATCGATGGATTTTAATGGTGAAACTGCATCTTAAATAAAAATTACTGACATTTGGGCAAATTGATAAGCACTCAGTTCCGAGGAACTAGAGCGCCAAAAAGTGTAATTCCCTTTCCGAGATTTGAGCCCGCCTTCTCTCGTTCCGAAACCGAAAACTCGATGGATTGGACCACCGGGCTATCGTCGGTACTTACCTGGGATATATATTCTTAATTTTCACTTTTCGACATAAAATCGCCACATGGGGGTTTATTTGACGGTTTTTTACCCTTGTCTCTCTAAGTCGATTTTGACGTTTCTCGAACCAACTATTAGCAAGGAATTAGACAATGTCATGTCTCAGGAAAATAAGTTGACATTATGACAATTCATACATAGAATAATTATATCATTGTGTGACAACGTAAAAATACGATTTTTTATTGAAATTTTGAAAAATCATATCTCCGAAAGTATTAGCTTGTTAGAGTTAAAAATGATATCATTGGATTCTTATGATGAAACTGCTTATTGGAAAAAAATTAATTTGGAATGTGTTTTGTAAAAAAAAATTTTTTTTTTGTTACTCCGAAACCATCTTTCCGATTTTGCCCAATAACAAACTTAGCTGAGATATTTATCTCCCAAACCTACTCTGAAAATTTCAACTGTCTAGCTCATTCCGTTCGAGAGTTATCGTGCCTACGGCCAGCCGGACGGCCGGACAGAATGAATTTCGACCACGGATTCTTGATCAGTGAGTCGAACCAAATCGTTTAAGACCATTTTGATCGAAAAATTCGAAAGTTACAGACATTTGGGCAAATTGATAAGCACTCAGTTCCGAGGAACTAGAGCGCCAAAAATGGTGAAAATTTGGCAGAGACGGTTCGTTAAACTCGAACATTTTTGGGTCGTCGTGAAGCACCTTGACGGACCGCAATAAAGAAATCGGTGGAAAAATTCGAGCTGTTGGGACAAGTTAGTTATGTGAAGAATAAAACCCGTGCACGTCGCTCAAGAACAGCCGAGAATATTGCTGCTGTAGCCAAAAGTGTTGAAGAAAACCCAGGTTTGTCCATTCCTCGTCGTTCTTTGGAATTAGGCATTCCACAAACGTCATTACGCCGTATTTTGCATAACGATTTGGGTCTTAAGGCTTATAAAGTTCAGTTAACACAAGAACTCAAGCCGGCCGATCATCAACAACGTCGTGTCTTTGCTGATTGGGTCGTTGAAATGCATGAAAATGATCCGGAATTCCATCGAAAAATCATCTTGAGTGATGAGGCCCATTTCCACCTCGGTGGCTTCGTCAACAAGCAAAATTGTCGCATCTGGGGCTCGGAAAACCCAAGAGTTATTGTTGAAAAGCCAGAGAGGCTTCAACGTGTAACTGTTTGGTGCGGTTTATGGTCCGGCGGAGTCATTGGACCTTACTTGTTCGAAAATGAGGCTGGAGCAACAGTTACGGTGAATGGATTGCGCTATTGAGAGATGATTAATGATTTTTTATGGCCGGAATTGGATGGTATTGATCTGGACAACGTTTACTTTCAACAAGACGGAGCTACCTGCCACACAAGCAACGATACCATTGATCTTTTGCGGGTAAAGTTTCCGGACCGTGTTATCTCTCGAAGGTGATCACAACTGGCCACCGAGATGTTGTGATTTAACACCTTGCGACTTATTCCTTTGGGCCACGAGAAAGAGAAGGTCTACGCCAATAGCCCAGCGTCGATTAAAGACCTCAAAGATGGAATTCGTGACGCTTTCGTGGACATAGGGCAGCCACTTTGCGATTTGGTTATGGAAAATTTCATTAAAAGGATATGGTCCTGTAAGCGTGGTCGTGGTGGTCATTTGCCTGATGTTATTTTCCACTATTAACGGCAAAGCTTCTTCTTTATAATGAAATAAGCATCCGATCATTTATATAGAAAAATGGCATTTTTCTTTGAATATCAAAATAACACCTCTTATTGGAAAACCCTTTATAAGGAAAACATAATTCCGAATGGGCACATTCAGAAAGCTGTATATGATATACAGGTGGATAAATACTCAGATCCTTTTCATAATCATATAAGTAAGGAGATCAAAATATTATTTCTGCTCATTTCGTGTTACCAAGCAGAACCAGATTGGTTTTATACATTTTATTACTTCCTATTTAAGAGTGTTTTGGGCTACGTTAAAATCATGTTCAAAAACTGTGTTTTATTTAGGTCATTCTGGAGCTTCTGAGCATAACTATAACTAGTGCTAGGTCCGTATTCAGGGTATTCGGGTAATTTTATACACAAGTCAGATAAATAAAGGATTATAAAAGTAAACTGCAAATTTTTGGGTAATTTTGTACGTGACTCGATGGGAAATGATATTACAGCAAAAAAAGCTAAAAAAAATTTAGCTCCCAGTTTCTAGTTTTCAGATCTGCTACAGGCTTCAAAACTATTTTTTTCAAAATTTAATCATTCTACATTTTTAGGAAATTGCATGTCCTTCAATTTGACTTAACTGTAACCGTGCGATGATTTTCCTGTTAGTTATCGTCAATCGAAGCAAAGAAGTCCTTTTTGAGTTTGATAATCAATAAGTCGGGAAATATTGATCGTACAGGAAATCGAAGTAGGGTTTTGAAAATAACGAAACATGCCTTATTCTTATAAGGATTATTATTATAAGGACTATTATGTAGTTGCTTTCGAGGAAAAGACTTTTTTCGAAGTGATAATATTGACTGAAAAATAAATAAAATTTTACATATTTAAGGATATTTGGATGAAGTGGTAGGTATAAGTTTGGATATAATCAATGAAAGAAGGATATCGTCAGTAATTTTCAACCTTGAATCGTTCCGGAAAATCCCTGAAATTTTAAAATCACTTCGACTCTATTTCTAAGTGCTACGAAGCTGTAAATTAATCATTTCGCCGTAAATCACCGTAATGAGCAATCGATAATTTTTATTTTGGTGACAATACTCGAGTTCTTCGATCAAATATATTGATTTTTGAAAAAACTTGAAAAAATGTATTAAAAAAATTCTAGAAAAACTTTGTGAATCTTCGAAATGCTTCATTATTATCAAAATAATTTACTTGATTTTTTTCACCGACGCTGTAGCCCTAGTTTTAAATGTCAATTTAAAAATTCATTTCAAAATCAATATACCAACCACCCCTACGAAGTCCTTCTTCTCTTCTTACGAAACTTGAATTTTTGTTATAACTCCCTGCCTGAATTCTTGAGGTAAGCTTTATTCACAGCGAAATAGAGGTTTTCTCGAAACTAACTTTTTGATATGCCCCGTCGACACTTATCTGCTGATTGAAGTACAAAAATTTTCCAGACTTTTTTCAATAAATCTTTTTTGTCATCGGAGAAATGGGAATTATTTCCAGAAATTGTCCATTACGGTGATTTTTGGCAAAAACGATAAATTGAATGCTTCGCTGCTAATTAAAATTTTAAGGGTTTTTCCGGGACACTAAGTTTAAAAACTTACCGACAATATACTCCGTTCATATCCAAATTTGTATCTCTATTTCAGTCAAAATTATCGCCTCGAAAGAAATATTCTCATCAAGACCTACTAATACCTTCTTATAGGGAATGGTTTTTCAGGTTTCAAACTCGTACTTCGATTTCCTGTGAGATCAGTATTTCCCTACTTATTGATGAAGTAGTCAGAAAGAATATTCTGCTTTCAATGACGATAATTATAATAATAATTCCCCGTCAAATCATCATACATGGTCTTGAGTTTAATCAAAATAAGAGCATTACATTTCCGAAAAGAGATTCATGATGGAATTTTGAAAGAAAACATTTTTTAACCAAATTTTTTTTTTATTTCTCACTTTATTCTTTTTGAGTGGAAATAATTCGTTCATTCTATTCATTTTTGTACGTTTTAGATAATCATCCTTATTTGTTAATGAGGAAATTACATTTTCGACAAATCCATCATTTTTATTAGTATGTGAAAATTTTCCGACATCTCATTACTGTCGAAACATATTTGGACAAGTTTGTCTCAATTCTCAATGAAAAGTGATACCAAGATTCATATAAATTGAGGAGAAAAATAATATTACATAAATATTCATTCATCGAAATAATATTATAATTAATGTGAAAGGCGAGTGATGTAAAATAATTTATGTGTAATCCGTTGCCTGAATAAGTATAGGATAATATATAAGAATCGATATATCGAGATTAACTTGTTCAAATCTGTTGTGAGTATTGAAATATCAGAAAAATTTCACTAATAAACATAAGAATGGCTAAGCTATCAAAAATCTTTCCTCATTAACAAATGACGATGATTATCTACAATTTGTACGAACATTAGAAAGAATGAAAAATTTTGACACAACCATAAATAATATGAGAAATCAAAATAATTTTTATTTAAAAAATTGCTCGTTTATCTGAATAATTATAGCATATGAGATAATTGGAATATCATTGCCAAGCAGGGTGAAATATCAATCTAGCTAGTTGAAAAAAAGGAAGTCGAAATCTAATTATTCAACAACAAAATGTATTAATCACCCTGTTTGATAGTGCCAAGCATTATTTTTGTTGGATTAGCTTCCATCGTTCATAGAGGTGGAAGAAATTTGGAGTGTTCACGTAAAGCCTGAACTAATATCAACAGAGATAGCAAAGTCGAAAAAGTTCAACTCTGGTCCTGAACGAAAGCGGTCAGAAAGGGTGATATAATTGCAAACTTTGAAATCTGTCAGTTGATTGATTCAAGATTTATTTAACTATGTTTCACTTAATATCAGAAAAGCACCCTGTATATCCTAAACAAAGAACATCAGACGAATAAAATCTCTCAATATGAGTCCAGCTAGTTTACGAGACACCAATGAAAAAAAAATTACGAATAAAAAATATATACAGGATGTCCTACTAGTGCCGCAGAGGACGATATAAGCGTAAGGGTAAAAATTTGGCAAAATTTTTTGATGCAAACTTGAATTACTCCAAGAATAGCAAAACCTAAATATATTTTCGAATATATCGGGTGTCCCACAAAAGAGGAATAGAGGTGACTTTGATTTTTCGAATGGGACACACTATATTCAGTAGTGTTTTTCAATTATCTGGAATATTTTTGTTCAACAGTTTTTGAAATATTTGTCATTTTGACAAAAAAAATATACTTATAGGGGCTATGTTATATTTCACGAACCCTTGCACATGCCAATAACAGCTCAAAGACCTCAAAGTATCATAGCCAGCTATAATGAAGCATCTCCAGCATATGAAGTGTCCACAAAAAGACTATCAACATGACGAATTTCAAATCGATGTATGTATCTTCATTTTTTCAAAAGCAATGCATATAATTTTTTTTTCAACATTGTAATCACAAAAAGTGAATAGTGATTACAATGATGAAAAAAAATTATATGCATTGCATTTGAAAAAATGAAGATAAATCGATTTGAGATTCGTCATGTTGATAGTCTTTTCGACACTTCATATGCTGGAGATGCTTTATTATAGCTGGCTATGATACTTTGAGGTCTTTTCTTTCAATCCATATAAATCTGTTATTGGTATATGCAAGGGTTCGTGAAATATAATTAGATAACATAGCATCTACAAGTATAATTTTTTGTCAAAATGACAAATATTTTGAAAATTGTTGAACAAAAATATGTGAAAATTATAAAAGAGTATGCATGAAGTTCCAGAGAATTGAAGAACACTACTGAACATAGTGTGTCCCATTTGAGACACCCGATATTTTCGAAAATATTTTTAGGTTGTGCTATCCTTAGAGTTTGCATCAAAAAAAATTTGCTAAACTTTGACCGTTACGCTTATATCGTCCGCTGCGACACTAGTGGGACACTCTGTATATATTTCTGCGGGTCTAGAGTGTTTTAATAATTGTTTTTCCTGAATTGAATATATTCATAATAAAAAGTTAACGCCTTCATTTAAAAAATGGTGTACTGGTTACTTTCGCGGTAGAATAACAGTTTCAATTAGGTAATTATAAAGCTTATTATCTATGTTTCAATGAACGGTGAATTCATACAATTTGTATTAATAATCCATAAAATAGGTACTATTAATTTACATCTTCATTAGTAATGACGTAGGGTATTCAATGTAAAATGTTTGATACCATGAGGTCATGAGAATTTCCTCATCTCGCTGATCATTCAAACCATGACGTAAATGTACTTTTGTAATACCATTTTCGTTGATTTCCATCATAGAGCAATTTCAATGAAACTGCAGGGAATTCAAATTTGTAAATTTTCCACCCATAGAAAACTTCAATTAATACTGTGATTAATTCATGACAATTATAAATTCCGGAACTCGAGCAATTAAAATTTGTGTATTAATATAAATGTTTAAAAGTACTCACGTGACGTGAAGAGTTTTAGCGCCTTCGTTCATTCAAAGATCAATAAATTTTACAAATTTTTAACAACGAATTCTACTGAAATTTTCCCCATTAGAGATTAATTAGGTATACAACAAGCCCTGTGGACAGGAGCTTTCTGGCGCTCTAGTTCAAACAGACAAATTATATCTCAAAAAGTATTGGTTTCTCAGAGTTGGGAATTATATCAATGTATTCATATGATAGAACTGCATCCTGAAGGAAATTCAATTCAAATAATAGTTTATTTATCAAGATTAAATGAGCAATCATGAGAATGAGAACTGCACCATGGAAGAAATCAAATTAAATCTGGCCAATTTTGCCCAATAACGAACTTAACCGAGATATTCATCTCCCTAAACTACTCTGAAAATTTCAACTACCTACCTCATTCCGTTCGAGAGTTATATCTATGTGTATGGATGAAAAGCAGTCTCACTACTCTCAGATCTCTTACTTCATGTTCAGTTCAGAAATGTAAGAATTTTCTGAGAAAAACTAATTTCGGAGCAAAGAACTGAGATTTTTCTCACTTCACTCACAATTCTTCGATTGATTAGATAATGTCTCAGGAACATCATTTGACATTATCACAATTCATAGAATAATATCATTCTGTGACAACGTTGAAATACGATTTATTATTGAAATTTTGAAAAATCATATCTCCGAAAGTATTAGCTTGTTAGAGTTAAAAATGATATGAATGGATTCTTATGATAAAACTTCTTATTAAAAAAAAATTAATTTGGAATTTGTTTCGTAAAAAAAAAATTTTTTTTTTGTCACTCCGAAACCATCTGTCCGATTTTGCTCAATAACGAACTTAGCCGAGATATTTATCCCCCAAACCTACTCTGAAAATTTCAACTCTCTAGCTCATTCCGTTCGAGAGTTATCGTGCCTACGGCCGGCCGGACCGGCCGGACCGGCCGGACAGAATGAATTTCGACCACGGATTCTTGATCAGTGAGTCGAACCAAATCGTTTAAGACCATTTTCATCGAAATATTCGAAAATTACAGACATTTGGGCAAATTGATAAGCACTCAGTTCCGAGGAACTAGAGCGCCAAAAAATGGGTTCAAGCCCTGTGGACAGGAGCTTTCTGGCGCTCTAGTTCAAACAGACAAATTATATCTCCGAAAGTATTGGTTTCTCTGAGTTGGGAATTATATCAATGTATACATATGATAGAGCTGCATCATAAAGGAAATTCAATTCAAATAATAGTTTATTTATCAAGATTAAATGAGCAATCATGAGAATGAGAACTGCACCATGGAAGAAATCGAATTAAATCTGGCCAATTTTGCCCAATAACGAACTTAACCGAGATATTCATCTCCCTAACCTACTCTGCAAATTTCAACTACCTAGCTCATTCCGTTCGAGAGTTATTGTGGAAAAACTTTTTTTAAATTTAAAAAATTTTTTTTTACACTTTGCGGTAATCTGGTCAATACAAAACTTCACATGCGTATAAAGGTCATGATTCTACAATTTGATGCTAAATTTCAGATAGATCGAACGAACTTGTCCGAGATATTTACACTCCAAAACCACCTTGCAATTTTCAATCCGCTAACTCCTTTCGTTCGAGAGTTATCGTGCCTACGGCCGGTCGGCCGGCCGGACAGAATCGATTTCGCACTCGGATTCTTGATCAGTGAGTCGAACCAAATCGTTTGAGACCATTTTCAGCCAAAAATTCCAAAATTACAGACACTTGGGCAAATTGATAAGCACTCTGTTCCGAGGAACTAGAGCGCCAAAAAAACAAGTTTCGTATGACAATTGCCCAAAAACAGGTTTAAAGTACCTACAAATAGTAGGAATTCCATAAAACATGTATGAAAGAAGATGAGTAATAATATGAAAGAAGATGAGTAATAAATAAAAAATTACCTTGTAATCGATCAAAAATTTCCTGATCTACGTTCACCAAATTTTCTCCTCTCTTGAACTACAGAATTATGCTTTCAATATTTACGTAATATTTTCAAACATTTTCGGGTGAGGTCCCCGTTGCATCGCTAAAATACGAGTATTTCAACCCCAATATTTTTGAAGTTACAATATTCCCTTCTGTCAAGTTGACATTATGACAATTCATACATAGAATAATTATATCAATGTGTGAAATTCGATTTACATTGAAATTTTGAAGAATCATATCTCCGAAAGTATTAGCTTGTTAGAGTTAAAAATGATATGAATGGATTCTTATGATAAAACTTCTTATTAAAAAAAATTTAATTTGGAATTTGTTTCGTAAAAAAAAATTTTTTTTTTGTTACTCCGAAACCATCTGTCCGATTTTGCCCAATAACGAACTTAGCCGAGATATTTATCCCCCAAACCTACTCTGAAAATTTCAACTCTCTAGCTCATTCCGTTCAAGAGTTATCGTGCCTACGGCTGGCCGGACCGGCCGGACAGAATGAATTTCGACCACGGATTCTTGATCAGTGAGTCGAACCAAATCGTTTAAGACCATTTTCATCGAAATATTCGAAAATTACAGACATTTGGGCAAATTGATAAGCACTCAGTTCCGAGGAACTAGAGCGCCAAAAATTGGTTCAAGCACTGACGTGAAGACAGGAGCTTTGCGCGCATGTTCTATTGTCCATACTCCTCGAATTTTCCATGATAAATTCGAATGGACAATAGAACATGCGTGCAAAAGCTCCAGACTTCACGTCTGTGCTTGAACCATGTTTTTTGGCGCTCTAGTTCCTCGGAACTTAGTGCTTATCAATTTGCCCAAATGTCTGTAATTTTCGAATTTTTTGATGAAAATGGTCTTAAACGATTTGGTTCGACTCACTGATCAAGAATCCGTGGTCGAAATTCATTCTGTCCGGCCGGTCCGGCCGGTCCGGCCGGCCGTAGGCACGATAACTCTCGAACGGAATGAGCTAGACAGTTGAAATTTTCAGAGTAGGTTTGGGTGTTAAATATCTCGGCTAAGTTCGTTATTGGGCAAAATCGGACAGATGGTTTCGGAGTAACAAAAAAAAAATTTTTTTTTACGAAACAAATTCAAAATTAAATTTTTTTCAATAAGCAGTTTTACCATAAGAATCCAATGATATCATTTTTAACTCTAACAAGCTAATACTTTCGGAGATATGATTTTTCAAAATTTCAATGATAAATCGTATTTCAACGTTGTCACAGAATGATATTATTCTATGTATGAATTGTCATAATGTCAAATGATGTTCCTGAGTCATGTCATTATCTTATCAATCGAAGAATTGTGAACGAAGTGAGAAAAATCTCAGTTGTTTGCTCCGAAATTAGGTTTTCTCAAAAAATTCTTACATTTCGGAAGGAAAAATGAAGTAAGAGATCTGAGAGTAGTGAGACTGGTTTTCATCCATAGACATAGATATAACTCTCGAACGGAATGAGGTAGGTAGTTGAAATTTTCAGAGTAGTTTAGGGAGATGAATATCTCGGTTAAGTTCGTTATTGGGCAAAATTGGCCAGATTTAATTTGATTTCTTCCATGGTGCAGTTCTCATTCTCATGATTGCTCATTTAATCTTGATAAATAAACTATTATTTAAATTGAATTTCCTTTATGATGCAGTTCTATCATATGAATACATTGATATAATTCCCAACTCTGAGAAACCAATACTTTCGGAGATATAATTTGTCTGTTTGAACTAGAGCGCCAGAAAGCTCCTGTCCACAGGGCTTGAACCCATTTTTTCGTAATGTATTACAAATTTTCTAGGGGTACAGTTCTCACAAAATTTTACACACGTCTTTGTGTCGATATTCTACAACTATGTAGTTACCAGGCTTCAATTCGATCGAGTCTATATTTTTTGAGTTATCGAGGAAATAATATTCCAGGTGGGTAAAACTCCGAAACCGATAGACCGATTATGCCCAAAAGCGAACTTAACACTCACATTCAGATGTCCAAACTACCCCGAAAATTACAACTACCTATATCCTTTCGTTCGAAAGTTGGCAACGGTCACCCATCCAGCTATACTGAACTCACACAAAGCTGCTCGGATCTTTTACAATATAGATCCGATCATGTTCAAACTTAGAACTTGGCAGTAGAGTTAGGTTTTGAAGTCTCTAGCAATATTTCAGTGATGTCGGACGAACAGTTTCTGATATATAGAATTTCTTTCAATGATTTTCAATGATTTTTTAAAAATTTTGTAGTGATACGATCCTCACGAAATTTCGCAAGTGTTTTCGCGTTGGCATTTTACAACCGATAACCATGTTTGAATTCGATCGGTTTTGTATTTTTCGAGTTATTGAGGAAATAACAACAAAATTTCAGACAGGTATAACTCCGAAACCGTTTGGCCGATTATGCCTAAAATCAAATTCAAATGTTCTATGCAGATGCACAACGTTACACGAATTTCAAGTCGCTATCTCTTTCCGTTCTCAGGTTATCGTGACATAAATAATATTTTTCAATAATTTTTTTGAACTTTTCTAGTGATACGATTCGATACAAAATTTCACAAGCGTCCTTAGGTTTGTATTCCATGACTACTCACCAAATTTCAATTCGATCGGATTTGTTTTGGTTGAAAACAAAATTATTACTCGGAAACCATTGGGCCGATTATGCCCATTAACGAACTTGTCCGTCGTACAGAATCAGATTTGACCTCGAATTCTTCAGGGAGTTGAACCCAATCGTTCCTCAGAACATACGCGAAAAAAATAAAATTTCAAATGAGCATATCTTGGAAATGATATCAATAATACATTTGAAATAATACGCGAATACATTTATTATTCATAGAACGTCAGATTATGATTCAGTTTAGTGAATCCAGCAAAAGTAACGTACTCTATCGATATTTTTCAGTGATCCCAAATAATATCAAAATAAATAAAATTAAATAAGCTTCATAGAAACGAATTAATCGTTTACTTATATAATACTATCATTGAGTTATGTAGTTTCCATAAATACCTTATTTTCTGTTCTGATAAGAAAGCTACATAGCTGATTTTTCGGGTAGGTAACTCATTTCATCGTTGCCCTTATAGATATAAAAAGATTTCAGCAAATTCTGGCTAGATATTGTATTTTTCTTGGGAAATTTTAATTTTTGCTTCTAGAGATAGCAGCTTGCAATTTTTAGGGTAGGTTGCGCATCCGAATTGCGACATTCGAATTCGTTGATGAGCATAATTGGCCACATTGCTCTGAAGTTGTACACATCTGAAATTTTGTTGTTATTTCCTCCAAATATACAAATCTGATCCAATTAAATCTCGGTAATTACTTGTAAAATACCGACGCGCTAATTTTACCGGAATTTCGTAACTTGAAATTACTGAAGACGTAAGTTTTTTCGTTTCTTATGGGATATTAAATGAATTTCAATTCCGATAGAATACATGATATATCAGAATAAATAATTCTGTGATCTAACACTCATTACTTAAGTATGTCATTAAAATAGTACGAAATGTATTCATACCTCATAAAAGCTGAGAAAACGGTCTATATCGATGGTAAATTCGATTAAGAGTGTCCAATAGAGGTGAATAGACCATAGAACATGCTCCTGATCTCCCGTCAGTGCTTGAACCAATCTTTTACTCAAGATTTTGTGTAATGTACAATAATACCATACCTTCTGGCCAGTTGCTCAAATCGTGAAACAAATCTCACTCAAATGGATGATCTAATGCGCCATCAACCTCATACTGCGATTAAATTGAAAAAAAAACATCTTAAATCCATATTAGTCGGGACGTGATGGAGAATTCCATGAAGAATTCTCTTTATCACTTGATTCAGTAATAAAATAGGTATTATATATACTAATCCAAAACAATGATTTCCATGAACTATTGTTTATTCAGAACATCAAATAGTCTTTATACGTGGAAAATCAACAAAATTAAAATCTGCAAATATATATATCAAGGCTCGTGATTAAAGTCATCAATCCTAGAGGCGGATTAACCGGTATGCTTGGTACGCTTAAGCGTACTAGTAGGGCCTCAAGGTCCACAGGGGCCCCCGGACCCAACATTTCTGGAAGTGAAAACAAAAAATATAAAAAAGCACTGACGTGAGGTCAGTACTGTTTGGCGCGCGTGTTCACGTTGGCTAATTTGAATTGGATTATGAGTGTTTCAAGCTCAGTGGATAGAACGAGCTGGAGATCTACCCAGAGGGTAGCGGACACCATTCACTGTCGGGTCATAAATTAAGAGTGCTTTGTCTAAACTGGTATAAAGATAGAGTAACAAAGTTGACAAAGAACACAACTGACTTTCCTTAGTCGCACAAGCTCCTATAGGAGCTCCTGAGGTATCTCCTTGGCAAGACTTGGGAGGGTCAATATAGTCATAATAATGTTTATAGCACGCGCGCTATTAGTTTTGACGTAGATCGAGATACAAAAAAATGCGGTTATGGGGCCCCCGTTGGGAACGCAATTGCTTACACCTATTCTCCAAATCTGAACGTGATTTGATATAGATCTTCCAAATATAGTTAAGTATAAATTGGCTCCAGGGCTAGGATACAGACAATTCAACTCGCAAATAACTCAATTTCCTCGAAACTGACTTGTTGGTGCACAGAATTGCCATGAAATTTCTCTTAAAACCTCACAATATCGGCTCAGCACAAATCCATGACCGCTAGACGCAAATCACTCCCAACATAAGATATACAACCCTAAACGAGCCACTTCTCCCCTGCGTATGAATCTACTCGCAGCTGAAAGTCCTCCCAAAATCACACACCTCACACAAAACTTTGATTCCTCAACACCATTGGTTCAGGAGATATCGCAGCTTCAATCCGCGCATGCACGGACACAATTTCAGATTCAAAATTAGCCCCAGGACCACATAACGGACACTCCAACTCACAAACAACGCTATTTCCCCCAAACTGACTAGTCCGTGCACAGAATTGCCATGAATATTCTTTTAAAACCTCACAATATCACCTAACACCAGACCCATGACCGATGGTCCTTAACCACACCAAACATAACCCATACAAACCAAAAATAGTCACTTCTCCTTTGCGCTCTCGATCTCAATCTCAAAATCGCACACCTCACAAAAAACTCCGATTCTCCAACACTAGTGGTTCAGGAGATATCGCATCTTGAATCCACGCATGCGCAGACCCGCACCAGGGGATTCTATGGAGGAATAGCATCCTCCACCCCAAAACCTCAGAAGAAATCTCAGAAGAAAACTCGGGCAGTTAAATTATTTCTCGTCTGCTTATGAGAATAACAAAAAATATCCAAAAGAGGCAGCTACACCCCCAGTCGTTCACCGTTCAGAAAAATTTTGAAAACCAATTTAAAATTTCACACATCGTTCACGCATTAAATCAATTGCCATGCTAGTAAGTGGTCCATATTTTAATCAGTTGCCCTCCTACATATCGCATTGATTCAGATAAACGCGCAAAAAACAAGTCGAAATTATGTTCACCATATGTTATATACTCGTATTCCACGTAGGAATTCGAACTGTAATAATTTGTCCAGTTTGGAAGTTCAAGATTATCAATTTATTTTTTAGGCTCCTAGTGGTCTATTCTCATTGAAATTTTGCACACCCCAAGAGGTCAAATTTCGACACCGAAGTGCCAAAACTGAACTCAATCCGATATTTGGTTTCGGAATTTCGAGCAATATATTCCGCTAATAGTTAAACAAGTTTTGAATTTTGTCTACTCATGCTATCCCCACGAAATTTTGCACAAATGTTTTCGTCGGTGCTTTGCATCTTTGCAATTCAATCGGATCAGTATTTTTTGAGTATTAGTGAAAACAAATTTCATTTTCAAATTTTTGCCAATTTTTTTCTCTAGTTTACAGCCATCCGATCAATACAAAACTTCGCGAGCATATGAATAAGGTCATAATTCTACAATTTGGTGCTAAATTTCAGATAGATCGAGTAATCCGTTTCGGAAATATTCTTGAAAAACGTTTTAACTAAAAATGGCTGTAACTCCGAAACGGCTTGGTGGATTTTGCCCATTAACGGACTTGTCCGAGATATTTACGCTCCAAACATGCCTTGCAAATTTCACCGCTCTAACTCGTTCCGTTCGAGAGTTATCGTGCTAAAGGTCGGGCGGACATAATTGAATTTGACCTCGAATTCTTCATCAGGGAGTCGAACCCAATCGTTTGAGACCATTTTCGCAAAAACTTCGAAAAATACAGACATTGTGACAAAATATAGCACGCTGTTCCTTGCGAACTGATGGTAATATCACAGATTAACTGTGTGTGTAATCGGTGGTAATATTTGGGGTGTGTGATGTAACTGACATTATGAAGTAGAAAATCAAAATTAATTATTTCTGTATCTTCATAGTTGCAGTAATATTTGTTTCTGAGTCTGACTGAATTTCATATTTTATTTTCAATATTTTTTCATGTTCATTGAAATTCATTTTTTGTTATGAAAAAAGGAATTCTGATTGAAAAATCGTTTTGAACGACATTGAAAAAGTAGAGGGGGATTGTTTACAATATATACCGGGTGAGTCTTTGACCACTGCATTAATTTTAACCAAAGATTCCTCTCATCAAATGAATCACTTTTTTCATTTACCATTTTTCCAGATTCGGCTCAGGTAAAAAGTTACAAGCGTTTAAAGATTTCACAATGTGCTAATACACTCCCGCATATAAATTATCTATGACATTGTTGGCGGACGAGAATAAGGCATGGTAACGTGGTTTACAGCTTGATTCGGGATTTCAACGCTCAGGGACGGATCCATAAAAGTAGTGAAATTTCTGGAGTTTTCCATTTTAAAACATTCAATGAAGAATATCTCGAAAACGGTGCATTTAAGGAGAAATGATGAAGAATAATATAATGTTCTAAAACGATGGAATATTCTTGAAATTACTCAATAAAAACTTTATATGCTTTCTGTATGCTAATTTCGTTTAGTTTTATGAATCCACGAGTCCATAACTAGAAAACCAGTAGAAGTAGAAAATAACTAATATTTGGAAAATATGTATCTTAGTTATGGGAAATTTTACGCCAACATTCATTTTATTCGAAAAAAGGATGTCAAAGCTACAAAATAAAAACTGATTTTTTTTTTAAATTTCAACAGCCTGTATATTTTTACCTGAACTGAATTTGGGAAAATGTTAAATAAAAAGTGTTTCATTTGATGAGAGGAATCTTTGATTAAAATTAATGCAGTGGTCAAAGACTCACCCTGTATAGTCTTACTCTTGTACCCAACCTATTGAACATGCTAATAAAAAGGTCTTATGCAATTAAAAACATACTTTAGTAGTAGCATAATAGTTATTTATGAACCTAGGACCAAAAACTATCAAGCAGGTGAGACAATAGACAGTCTCAAGATGCAGATGCATATTACATTTTTTCGACGTCCTCTACATACTTTTATGAAGTTCGGACTCCTTAAATCATATCACTATAGCAAATGACAGTTATTCTCTTAATACTTATAGAGTACTGACTAAGACCCCCCTATATAGTCCAGAATTCTTTGACAAAAATTACCTTGTAATCCGACAAATTACAGATCAAAATATGTAATAAGATTCTATCTGAACTAGTGTAGTGGCGGATACAAGTTGCTACATGTATAATCATGTACATATGTACCGGGTTTCCCACTATAATTTGACCCCCCTTTAACTTTGTTACGAATGGAGATACAAAAAAATATTCTGTACAAAAGGAAATCAACTGATTTTTTTTAAGGATGTTTTCACGAATTAGAATATATACAGGCTGGACAAGATATTGAGCGCGACTTCATTTTTTTTTACGAAACAGTCTATATATTTTTTATATTTGGCTAGCTCTTTCTCACCTGATTTCGAATATATATGCACATCTTTATCTCTCTTATTATGAGAACTACAGAGTCTTAAATACTGGGAACCACCTGGCAAACTCAGTAGTCAGTTGGGAGGCTGTGATTATTTAACTAACTGCATTGGCAACGATATCACACACTCCATTGAGAGTTATCGTGTTAAAGGACGGCCGGCCTGACGGCCGAACATAATCGATTTCGACCACGGATTCTGGATCAGTGAGTCGAACCAAATCGTTCAAGACCATTTTCAGCCAAAAATTCGAAAATTACAGACATTTGGGCAAATTGATATAAGCACTCTGTTCCGAGGAATAAGAGCGCCAAAAAGTATTTCATTTGATCATAAGAATATATGGTTAGAAACAATGTACAACGAAAGACTCGCCCTGTATATATTCTTTTGATTGAGAGCTTCAATGTGTTAGCAGACAGAGGTTAGTGTAACGGGGTATCATACAATTCGACGTATGATACAAGAGCTTAAAGAAAAACCTCCGCAAAAAAACCCTGTGTACCCTTGAGTGTTGTGATTTTGTCACTTTGGCGCTCTTGTCAAACTACTAGCGAGTAACTATTCAAACTTTGACAAATCTTATCTCTGAAAATATTGGTTTCTCAGAGTTGCAACAAGACATAAAGATATTCAATAAGTAAAATTATTTGACATAACAATT
The DNA here is from genome assembly GCA_937662695.2 of Halyzia sedecimguttata. Taxonomy (NCBI): domain Eukaryota; kingdom Metazoa; phylum Arthropoda; class Insecta; order Coleoptera; family Coccinellidae; genus Halyzia; species Halyzia sedecimguttata. The sequence continues at coordinate 36,472,121 of OW569417.2, forward strand.
TTTCCACATGATGATTTTTTTTCTTTCCCTAAAAGCTAGGGGGGGGGGGCGTGCCCCTCCTTGCCCCCGAATATGGGCGCCCATGACCACAGACATAATCTTCTAAAAGATAGCGTTATGCCGTAACTGATTTTGCATTTGTAACGCCATCTATAATTTTTTTGATCAACGTATAATAATGAAAACCAGATTCACTAAAGCAACAATTTTATTAACAAACCTAAAAATTCAAATAAAAATATAGCTACGATTAGATTTCATTTTAAATACCTAAAATTTATAATGCCTTCTTTATGTGGACACAGTATCCATTTTTGGAATAATTGTTCGTTACTTCTTGACAGTCAATATTCAATGATAAAAATATATAGCAGGTACAAATATCGGTATTTATGCCTAATCAAGCTCAAATTTTCCTTGTAAGTGTTAATGTACATGTCAATTGATAATATAGCAAATACAGTTAGGATAAAAAATATTTCAACAAACGTATCACAAAAAAAAATATTAAACACGTAATAAAAAAATAATGTAGCTACAACAATAATGATATATAATCCAAAAATATATAAATTAATTAAAATACTCATTAAAGGGAAGCTCATTCTATACTCGAAAGTTAGTCAAGATGTTTCTTATTCTAGATTGAATAAGACATGTTCAATTCTAGTATAAAGGATAATAAGTTGAGACAAATTTTCAGTTTATTGTAAAATTGATTTCGAAAAAGATTCACTTTATATAGTCAGGCAGTCTACTGAAAAAAATGAGTCAACTTTGATATCATCCTGTATAGATTCTATTTTGCTATCATTATCTAGTAATATGTGCTCGAAAATTCTTCATGAAAATTTCGAATTGAACATAAAAGTGACCTGATTAAATTGATATTTATCAATATGAATAAGACACATAAATTGAATGTTTTTTTTTTCATTACAACCAAATATATTTAGCTAGTCATGCATAGAAGGAAGAGATCAATTTAATCAATTGATTAGGATTAGATATTACTTAGAACTCACATTTTGCATCACACAATCTATCACATTATTAGTATATAATTTTTTATTCACATATGGTAATCCTAACTTTTTATATCAATTCGGAAGATCCTGCTCTTCTGTGTGCATATTGAATTACAGTCATTGGAAGAAAATTAATAATTTGTGCGGTTATAAACCATTTTTTACAGATAAGTTACATTACATGAAGTCATCACACATACCAAGGATATAATTGAACATACTCGTAAGTATCACTAGAAACTTTTTCCACCAAAATTTTATAAAACATATCTTTTTCACAAAATGAATCGAGTAATCAGAGAGGGGAAAAAATTTTGGATCAAATATTTGTACTCCAGTTTTTCCAATAAAATGGTCTTTGCTATATCATTTGGAAAATGTAGTCATAATTCAGAAGTCTATATTTACAACTTCCACTTTTCAGTACGGGAAAACGTCTGAATCTTGCCCTTTTCATGCATATTCGACTCTCATTTGATCGTGGTGGTTACATCAGCTCTTTACTCTCTATACAAATATAAATCAACACCTCTGGTATTAATCAAATAGTTCATTGGATCCGTGTATAAAATAAGTATTAACTACTATATTCATATCACAATTTTCATTCATTCAAGATGCGAGTTTAGTTGGTAAAATTAAATTGTTGGACGAATATCACATGAAGCCAACGAACAGGTATTTTCAAAGACGAGGTGTTTTCTTAAGAACGTAGAACTCATTAATATTTCCCCAAAACCCACCCAAATGAATATTACAAAACAAGAGAGATAGTCATAACTACACATTAAGAATTCCAGATTAACAAAGATAATTAATGTTGTAATTTTCAAGCTGACTGATACTACTCTGTCAGGGAACACTGCAAAATGTTATCATCATAAAAATACATTTACTTAATTTTCATTCATGCTAATGTACTCATTTCATAGTAGCAGTTGTAATAATCATTTTTCGAAAATACACTTTGCCCTGTTCCGACTGCCTTCCCAAATATTGCCTTTTGTACTATATATAATGGTCTACGTTCTATTAAAAAAAGCCCCATCACTGAAAACATTCTGATCCATCGAACTAATTAATGCAAAATAGGATCTGTAAAAATTACAAAATATACAGAAAAAAAAATAAAAACTGATATGTGTTCCAAATATGACTTACTTGTTGGTGGAATTTAATACTGAAAAATCAAAGCAACTCATATAAATTTTCATTTTTTTTCATGGTTTATATTAATGAGAATGCTTGTAAATCCATTCAATCACACCTATAATTTGAGAAATCACTCAAAAAGCATAAATATCAACTTATAGGTTTTCAGCAGACCCGATTACATTCGAGTAAAAATTTCAACGAAGCCATTATCACACTTACAATTCAAATTACTTTTACCAATCATAACATCTTAGACTTTGTATTAACGGCAGTGTGCTATCAAAAGTATTAGATTTTCATCATAAAAATGTTTAATTTGTACTTTATCTGAAGCAAAAATAGTAATTCAATAGAAGTAATTATTTAACTTGAGGAAGTTTAATTTCTGTTGAATATATTGTGGAAATAATCAATAAATGTTAATGAACATTAATAATAGAAAGTAAATTTTAATTGAATAGTAAAATTTTAGATGCAGTCATAAAAATAAGTTACTAAAAAGTGTTTAGTAAAAGAAAAGTTCTTTATTGCAAGTTAAAAAAAGGAATAATAACAAAGGAACATATCAATAGGTGTTATATTAATAGCAGATAGTAATTTCGAAACTTTCTCATAGAAAAATTGAATATCGATATGAAAAAATTCGGTTCATATTCGAAACTAATGTTGTAAATTTTGAATATTCGAAAAATAATCATTTGGTCCGTTATATTCACATACTGATATTTTTTCCACTCCTCAACTTTCTCCTTAAGTATTTGCAAGACAAATTGTATATAAAAAATTCATGTAAGTAAATAGGAAACATGGATATCAAAGAAAAAATATCCAGCAAAACCCTTGTTATATGCTTATATAAAATATATAGAGTTCCAAAAAAACATGAAAAATCTGTTTATAACAAATCTATCAAAATCCATTCGCAGTGGTTATGAAGAACTGTTGGTGATGGGTCCAACTTGTCTAAGGGTATTTTCGATCTGATTCACATTTACATTACCCGGATTTCTTTGATTTGTTCGGCTTGGTTTAGGGATAATAATGGGACCTAACGCCAATAAAACCACTGCCAGGATATGCAAACCCCAATACAGTTTCCTGTGAAAAAAAAATCATTATATATTTATCAACTGACGATTCTTTAGCTCCAATCCTAACTATTCTTGTACAGTTCGGGAATATTTTTACGCATATTCGTGTAACACTTACATGTAAATCTGAAGACTTGGCCCAAGTTCTAATAGAACAAACGGAAAAGTGATGTAAATTATCACTAAGCGAGTGATAATAAAAGTCACAACATCATAGAACGCTTTCATTTCATTAGTCTTCAGGAAGAAATGTCTAACATGCCTTCGTCCCTATAAAAAAAATAATTCAATTCTTTGAATAGAATGTCAATTTGATACTAACAATTCTTGCAGCGGCAGTAAACAGTGCTCCACCAGTAAATGTGATGTAATATCCAGGATAAAATCCATGCCATAGAGCAGATAGACCGAAGGTCATGAGGGTGGGGTATTTTTCCGAGCGTTCATAAGCAACTGATCTCAACCAAACATTTGTGCGAATGTTCCAGGCATCAATCGTTTCCTTCAAATTAGTTCCAGTCTGGAAAGAAGATTCAATACAGTAGGTACTCATTATATTCTAGTATTTTCATGGTACATCTCTAACTGTTGATTCTGATGATCATACGCAGGGAATTATAAAGGCAGAGACACTCTGTCGCCACCCGACGAAACGTAACACACACTTTGAGAATCAGGTGACCTAATTTCCATATATTAACTTAACATTCGATCAAACATATCCCACACCACGCCACCCCATCTGACGGCTCCAGATTTTACTTGAGTTGCGACAGTATAGTGTACACAGTCAATGCTATCTTGATTGGCGCGTTGATTGGCGAGGGTTTTCGTGGCGTGGTGACAAGTAAGTATCTCTCTGCCTGAAGTGATCGATTTATTATGGTATGATATGCCATATGACTTTTTGCTCAGCTCAAATCCATTTTTTTTTGTTCTAGAGATAAACTAGTACCTATATTCGCATCATGACTAATTTATCATGGAAGGATCCAGAAATTCGAAGCTTGCCCGCTGCTTAGGCTGTTTAGATTATCCTAACTCTAGTCTACACAGAGCAGATGTTTAGCTGCAGATGTAACCAAGTTTAATACCCTATTACAATCATGTTGACTTTCAAAGAGCTCATTTACGAAGATAGTCCCAAAAGTACCAGACCTGACGAGTCGATGGGAGTTATTTATTCAGAAAAATGCATTGGGTAGAGTATCAACCCGATAAAATTCAAGTTTAATATTTGACGACACTGAGTGGTTCACAATTTGTCTAACAGCCATCAGTAGTGAGTACCTTTAGTGAATATGATAATGAGGGGAATATGTTACCATTATGCGATACAATATCTTCTGATCCAGGGGGGGTCTAACACATGATGTGCTCCATAGACTCGTCCTTCTTAAGGCATAGTCTGCACATAGAGTCCTCAGTCAACCCCAGCGTACTAAGTGTTTTCCGAGGCCACAGTGACCCGTGTAGACCAACTGTTACGATTCTTAGGTCTAACCTGGAGAATTTGAGCCATTGTCAGGCTCTTTCAGCTGAATGGCCAATAACTGTAGAGCGAGCTTGTCTGTGATCAGATTTCCTGGACCGTTTGGTCCAACCTTCTGTTGTTCTTCCACCCTGCTGCTTTGAGAAAGATACCAGAGGCTGGTTCAGGTCCAATGAGCCCAATGGAAGCCCCTAATGCCGCCAATGCGTCCACCATCACATGACCATCTATGCCTGAGTGGGCCGGAAGCCAGATGAGCTTTGCGCAGTAATCAATGGCGAAAACGTCTGCTTGAAAGACTACCCGGGCTGATGGATTCACCATCTGCAATTTTGCAACCAACGACTCTCGCTCCCACCCCTTGGGTGGGAATGGAGCCATATGTGAACCACGAGGGACCCTCAAGCAGAAGGGTTCCAGAGATCGTCCAATCGTCTCTGCTGTGTAGGTTTTGGTTATAGATACGTCAGACCGCATGCTCATTATCTTGTTGGCCTCCAATTGTACGAGCGAATCGCCCATCTCAAGATCCCAGGGTTGATCAGTTTAGCAGTTCTCCAGTATTCCCCGCACTGCCCACAGCGCCGCTCCTGGGAAACATAGGGCGAACCGCCATGCGACTCATCAAGTAGGCTATAATCTGGGAAGTGTGTACTCGCAAGGATCTCTAACGTCTCTTTTCCAGAGTCCGTAAAAAGGCCATAGGGTCTAGGAATCTTCCTCTTGGCGGTTTTCTACAGAGGATTCTGTCTAGCATTCTCCGGGGTAGACTTGACTTCCCCACAGAACCTCCTCCAGGAGTGCTTAGAAAAACACTACTTACTTATGTGATTAGTTTTTTAGATGCTTAAAATGGTCAACATTTGCTTCTATGGAATAAAAGAAGTTTTGTTTAAAACGCTCCTAGACATTACGCCACATTCATTATTCCATGTCGTAATTAATCCAGCTGTTCGGGCTGGGTAGCATAAATCTTAGATTTCAGATGACCCCATTGACCTCAGTGGAGTGAGATTCTGTTCCCTTCTTCCAATGCAGCTTCGAGGAAAAATTTCATCTAGAAATTGTAGCACATGTACGAAATGAGGTGGGGCGCCATCTTGTTGAATAATTATTGTATGATAGTCTTCTTTATTCTCCAATATTTGGACGAAGGCTAGATAAATAACATGCTCCAATAATTCCAGATAAATTTCGCCATTGAGATTACCGGTTATAAAACAGGGGCTAATAATGTTATTTCCATAAGTACCCGCCGAAACATATATTATATTCTAATATTTTGGAGTGCTGAGTATGTACTTCATGACCTATTCACAGTGAAATAAACACTCATCCGCAAAGCAGATATTGAACATGCAGATTTGATTATTGTTAATAATTTCATTCTTCACTTCACAGAGCTGAATACGGTTATCGAAATCATCCTCGTTCAACTCTTGAACCAATCGTATCTTACGAGGATGGAACTTATGCTGTTGAAGGATTCTCCTGCATGTTGTCCGTGATACAACTGATACGTCGGACAATTTCCTAGTACTAAGGGTCGAATCATCCAATGCTACATGTCATAAAACAGCCACTTCTCTCGCTTCGTCTCTTTCATGTACCCTAACCGACTGAACCAGTTGCGTAAAATTTGGCAGACAGTTGCAAAACGTAAACAGCGGACACATTTTTTTCAGGATGACGTTGCTGTTACTCGCGCATAGTTGTTCTTACAATTTTATAATTTCCAACCTTACCTCCACAGAATACACCATTTTAATTCTACTAAAAATGAATATTCCAGAAAATGGTTCAGACAATGTAGTTTTAATTATTCATACTATCAGCTTCGAATCATTCAAAAAATTCATGATTATTTGTATGAGGTACCTAGATAAGTTAATTTTAAATAATTCATAAATTAAACTCCCACGACATATGTTTTCGAGAACCTGTTCAACATCAAAACTTATGGCAGCTGTTTTATAATTTTGCATTTTCTGTGTTTGATACCAATAATGACCGGTGTATGTGTAGTTCCGTTCCTGAATCAAACGTGAAAAGTGGTTATTTAATGGTTTCTTTCTGGGTTTTCTCACCGAAACTCTCAAAAATATCTATAAAATGAAAAATTAATTATTTTGTGATTTGCTTCTGCGTAAAAAACACAGATTTTTCAGAAGCAATCAATCGAACAATGCTGCATAACAAACAATAACGAAACAACATCAACGATGAAGCAATTATATCGGAACGTTTCGGAAGCTATATCAGACTCCTTCGTCAGACACTTCTCGAATTTCAGAATAGCAATCAACAAAAAATAATTAATTATAAGATTTTCGTCAAGTCTCTGACGAAGGAGTCTGATATATCCTCCGAAACGTTACGATATAATTGTTTCATCGTTGATGTTGTTTCGTTATTGTTTGTTAGGCAACATTGTTCGATTGATTGCTTCTGAGAAATCTGAAACAAATCACAAAATAATAAGTTTTTTATTTTATAGATATTCTTCAGAGTTTGGGAGAGAAAACCCAGAAAGACACCATTTAATAATGAATATACCTCCCACAGTATCCTTTAATGATTACTTGAAAAGTGGTTATCAAATTTTCAGAAATGTTCTTCCTTCTTGAATTTTATTAGTTTCTGGAAAAGCTTCCCCAGTTCCGGTGAGAGTGCTTTAATAGTGCATCCTGTAGGTTGTTACTGTCTTTTTGAGGTATTGAAAATAAAATATGAAAATCGATAGATATATTCTTTTATAAAAATGGGAATATAATCATCACCATAACCAATACACTAAAAGTAGAGACGTTTACTGCGATCCATCCTGAATATTTTTCGAAAATCATTATATCCTTTCGAGTCAAGATTATCAACTGATGAGACTCTATAAATACTCTTGAACTGACGTTCAATCGCCATCAGATCTTTGAAATGTTTCTTTGCAAGCGCATGTTTGTTGAAAATATGATTCAAGAATTCTTCTTCATACACCTCCTGAAGGTTCTCGATCTTAACATGAGCCTTTCCCTCCTCAACAGTGAGCAAAATACAATTCCAAGGGGACCAATCTTCATTTTTCTGCCATCGAACTATCCGTAAATTGTATATATCCTTACATTCGGAGACTGCAGAGTGAGAATGCCAAATTTGTGTCACCAAATGATGAATATCTTTATCTTGAAGAATATAAGCTACCGAAGATGGGGAGTTATTCAAACGTTCCGACCTTCTGACCTGATTAAGTATGAAGCGATAGGGTGATAAATCAACCCAGGGTTCAACAGTCTTATCTAACCATCTACAAGAGTTACATATGTTGATATGCTGAGTTCGTGCATCCAATTTGAAGCAGTCCAAAGTTTTCATTTGTTCGCAATGATGACAAACGAAAAGATTGCTTTTCATAAATTCCCTCTTCGCTTTATCTTGCTGGGCTGTTAGGACATCGAAGCATTCCCTCTGTTTGAAATGATACAACATGGCCGAGTCGATTCTCTTCTGCAATGCCTCTATTTTTTCGTTGGAAAAGCCTCTGGACAGAAGACCCAATGCCCGATCTATAAGTTTGTTGAGTTCAATGGCTATTTCGCAATCGTCATTTTTCAGGGATAATTTCAATTCGAACAAAGCGTCCATCCTCTTGGGTTCTGACGCCTTTCTGTCCACAACCTTCTGATAAAGAACATCAATCTCTCTGGCTTTTTGGTTTTCCAGCGAATCAAACTGGACCGGGAAGTACTTGTAGCTGCAGTACCACTTGGCCGGCTTTCCTGGAAAGCATTATTTGGTAGGATTGTTGCAAAAAGAATAAAGTACGAATGTGGAGACAACTTATCTCAATGATCATTTCTAACATTGCACAGGCATCATACAAGATGTTCTCGAAGATAAAGAATTTTGTTCGACAGGATGTAGAACTAAAATTGGAAAATCACTGACGTGAGGTCAGTCTGATTAGGCGCGCTTGTTTAAATTCAACGCCAGAGCGGTCGCATCCAGGTAGTGAACTCGCTCAAGGTTGCATCGCTTTCAGGAAAATAGAATAATATTTCCAACAATTATTAATAAGGAGGATTTAATATATTGAAGCATGACTTCATACCCGATAACTTATTAGAAAACATTTAAGCATTAGTCGATATTTCTATCATTCATAATATATATACAGGGTGTCCCAAGTTCGAGTGCCTATTAGACGTTTCTGGAGAACTGAACATATTGGGAATCTGAAGATTGGGATTATGATATTGCTTGAAATTCTCTACAGAGCTAAAATATTTTCAAAGCCCAAGCACTTCCAGTTATACAGGGAGTGAAAATAAATTTGATGAAAGAAAAATGTTTTCAGGTTTTGCATTCCTGGTATGATCAAGTATTCAATGCTGAATACATTTCTGTTAACACCATTGTATTCATTCGAATAGTTTTCAAAATATCGAAAAAAAACCGGAAGAAAAGTCAAATATTTTCAGTCGGTATTATGTTCATTATTCTTATTTTAAACATCCTGAGCGTGAACCGTTTTTACAACATCGAAGAGGAAGAATGTGGAAAGGTCATGCATCTTTCGAATTTTAGAAATACCACTTAGGATGTTTCAAATTTTTTGTCGGAAATTGTGATAAAAAATTGGCCATAACTTCTGTTTTTCAAATTAGAACCCTATTTTTTTATGATTGCGTTGGATTCTGCGGTGAAAAATAATGATAGTTTTCTAACATGATTATGCTCAAAAAAAAAACTCAGAAATTATTGAATTTAGGAGCATAATAATTTTAGAAAACTATCATTATTTTTCACCGCAGAATCCAACGCAATTATAAAAAAATAGGGTTCTAATTTGAAAAACAGAAGTTATGGCCAATTTTTTATCACAATTTCCGACAAAAAATTTGAAACATCCTGCAGTGGTATTTCTAAAATTCGAAAGATGCATGACCTTTCCACATTCTTCCTCTTCGATGTTGTAAAAACGGTTCACGCTCAGCATGTTTAAAATAAGAATAATGAACATAATACCGACTGAAAATATTTGACTTTTCTTCCGGTTTTTTTTCGATATTTTGAAAACTCAGGGAAAAACCTCAGCAAAAAAACCCTGTCTCCCCGGGAGTGTTGTGATTTGTAATTATTGTTTACAAAATTTGCTGACATTTAAAAATATGGATAGGCACTTATTTCTTCAATATGGATTCCTTCGTCAAAAAAACGGAGAGGTTTCTCCAAGGTACCCGAAACTCTTGAAAAATGATTTGAGTATAAATCTAGAATTTGACCGTAAAATAAGGTTCTGAGGGCTCTTGCAAAATTTCCGCGATATCTGATGATTAGTTTCTGAGAAGCAGTTCCGGTCCTCACAAAATTTCGCATAAGTCTTCGTAGCGGTATTTTCCAACTAATTATCAAGATTCAATTCGATCAGATTAGTGTTATTATAGAGTTATTATTGGGAAAACAGAATTTCAGATGGCTATAACTCCGAAACCACTCGTCGTATCTTGCCCATTAACTCAACCGGCGCATTTGGACTCCAAACCTAAGCTGCAAATCTCAACTCTGTAACTCATTTCGTTCGATAGTTATCGTGCCTACATTCAATCGGACGGACGGACAAAATTAAGTTTGACGTCGGATTCCCCATCAGAGAGTTGAAACTAAATGTTTGATACCATTTTCAAGAATTACCCTCTGATCGGGGGAACAAGCACGCCAAAAATGGAACCATTTCATCAAAAATCGCCTCCATAAAAGTTGCGAAATATCAATTATGTAGGTACAACTTTGTACTGTTGAATATACCAAGGCCGTTAAAAAATCAGTTTTATAGGTGAAGATTTGGAAAATTTGCAGCTTTGTTTTAGGCGATTCTTGCGTACATTTTCTGGAGAATAGTTTTGCAGTTACACCTATCTGAAATTTTTATGTTATATCGTCAATAACTCAAAAAATAAGAAACTGATCCAACTCAAACATGGTAATTAGTTGTAGCGCAAATTTTTGCGAAATATCGTGAGGATCGGATTACTATAAAATTTTTAAAAAATCATTGAAAAAACTATTCGTCCGACATCGCTAAAATTTTGCGAGAGCCTTCAAAACCTAACTCTACTACGAAGTTCCAAGTTTGAACTCGATCGGATCTATATTGTTGGAGATCTGAGCAGCATGGGTGAGTTACCACGATAACTTTCGAACGGAAAGAGATGGCGACAATTTTGAGGGTAGGTTTCGCATCCGAATGGGACAGTCAAGTTCGTTGTTGGGCATAATCGGCCCAATGGTTTCGGAATTATACCCACTGGAATATTATTTTCTCGACAACAAAAAATACAGATCCGATCGAATTGAAACTTGTTGTGGAATAACGACATGAAAACGTACGTGATTTTGTGGAGATCGTATAACTAATAAATTTTAAAAAAATATTATGTTTCTCACGATAACATGAGAACAGAAAAAGATAGCGACTTGCAATTTTCCGGGTAGGCTGCGCATCTAAATGCTACATTTGAGTTCGTTAATAAGCATAATCGGCCAAATAGTTTTGGAGGTATGCACATCTGAAATTTTGTTGTTACTTCCTCTATAACTCAAAATACAGGATGGTCCAGATCTTGATCAAGAAATTTTGACCACGTATCCTACGTCAAAAATAAGACCTAGTTTCTCATATAAACATATGTCGAGAAATGCTTCCTCTTTGAGATACAGGGTGTTAAAATTATCAGAAAAAAAAATGTTTTCTTTCGTTTACTACGAACATCTCCTTCAAGTTCGTATTTTAGTGTGACTGTTAACGCTTATTTTTTTGTAATTATACGTTTCGTTTACAAAGATAGTCTTATTATTATTATTATCTACCATATCAAATTTTTGCGATTTCCTCATCCATGAGAATGTGTCTAATTTTTTCACTCGGAAACGGTGCCTCTTACGTCAAATAGTCAAGATAATGAATTTGCTTCGAATTAAATAAGGATTTCAACAGTAATTTTTATTGTTGGAAAAACTAGTGGCGTATCATTTTTTTGTCTAAAAATATTCAGTCTCGATGCATTACGGACGTCACTGGTAGAATTAAAAAAAAATTATTTTATTCAAAAAGGGCCCCTAGATCCTTAAAACTTATGTCCCAAATTTCATAGAAATATTTTAAGAAGTGTAAAAGTTATTAATAAAAAACATTTTTTTTCTATAATTTCAACACCCTGTATCTCGGAGAGGAAGCATTTCTCCACATATGTTTATATGACAAACTAGGGCTCATTTTTGACGTAGAATACGTGGTTAAAATTTCTTGGTTAATATCTGGACCACCCTGTATACAAATCCGATCCAATTAAAACTCGATAATTACTTGCAGAATAACGACGCACTAATTTTCGCGGAATTTCGTGAATATCGTATACTGAAATCAATTGAGACGTAAGTTTTTTCGTATATTATTGAAGATTTAATAAATTTCAATTCCGATAGAATACATTATGCCAGAATTAGGAATTACATGATCTTAGACGATTCTCTCATTACTCAAGTCTGTTATCAAAATGGTAAGAAATGTATTCATATCTTATAAAAGCTGAGAAAACGATCTATATAGATGGTAAATTCGATTGAGAGTGTCTAATAGACGTGAATGGACAACAGAAAATGCGCGCAAAAGCTCCCGACTACACGTCAGTTCTTGAACCAATTTTTTTGTGAAATGTTTCATTTCAATAAGCGTCAAATAAGTAAAAAAATACCCTGTGTAGCTGATGTCGGTTCATACTTCTATGATGATATACGAAGAAATCAAAATTGAAGTAAAAACTACAGCCGAACTCACCCAACTTCTTGAGGTAATTCAAATCCTTCTGCTTACAGGCGTCCTTTTTCACCACTTGCTGCAACTTCTCAATAGCCTTGAACACCTCTACCTCCTTATCCGATAACAGTGCTAACTCCGCTATTTTAGCTGGTCCGCAGTACATCGTAGAAATTTTCGCTATCTCCCCCCTCTTCCACCGCTCCGCGATGGCGAAGAGCATCCCAAAATCAACCCTGGACCTCGGAAATACCTGGCATATCAGGTCCTTCCTCCTTCTACGCCGATCGTCTTCCAGTTCCGCCTCTTCAGCCTCTGATTCTCTCTTCTTGCGTTCGTGATATTCTTCGCTCAGTGCCTTCAGACATTTTCTCATCTTCCAAGCCCGGAAGTACCTTTGGATAGTGCGAATCCTTGTCTCGATGTTCAAGCGTTTGTTGCGTTCTGTAGAAGTTTCGTATTTGCGTGGGGTCAAGATTCGGTCGGTAATGCAGGGCACGAACACATCGTTCTTGTACATCTGCGTAGCTTGCGAGTAGGGCATGTCCAATTTTCTGTTCCTGCACCAGCTGGTTTGGGTGTCTCTGCTGTTCAGCAAGTCTGGGCCTCTAACAGGAGGTCGCGGTCCTGTCTGCGAGAATGCATTGTGGTATTCTATTCCAGTCCTCGAATTCTGGTAACCTCCATCCCACGGCTTATCTATAGCTCTATTGTAGATCTCAACAGGGACACATTTGGATATATCTGTCACCGAATCTTTAACCGTTATACACATATAATCCGGTATCACTAGCTCTTTATACTCGCAAAGTTTTTGCAGTTTTTCCATGAACCTTTTCGAAGATATCATGCAAGGCAGTGCGTAGTGCGGGTCGTTTTTGAATTCGTTTATCTTCTCATGCTCCATCAGTTCCAGCTTGATGACGTTGACCTTGAGACGTCTCGATCTGACTTCGAGTATGGTTGCAACTATACATCTTATGTATTCGAAATCGGTGTTCGGCATGAAAGATTGGGCGAATATGCCCCCATCCTTAGTGCTGAACTTCACGGCCAGTCTGGATTTTCTCTGAGTTAGGAATATGTCGAAAATATAGAGCGGGATGTCTTCTTCGATGTCCGGGCCGTATTTATTTATGAGGTAATCGGAAGTTTTCCGTTTCGGAGTGTCCAGCTCGATATCTTCGTCTTGCTCCGTCATAATTTGTTACGAATATTCTTTTTCGTGAAATCTTCAAAGGAAACTTCATTAGACGAATGTCACATTCACGATCCATTATGGTATTCGTTGCCAGGTAACGGGAAGATATTGACATAATATCAATGACCTTTCACTGTCTTCTATTATCGCTACTTCCTTCTATCGACTGTAGATAGCGCTATTTAAAATTACAACGGATTTATTGACATTAATTTCTGTCAGCGTCTGTTTCTCCGGCGTTTTTTGGCGCTCTTGTTCCTCGGAACAGAGATGCTTATCAATTTGCCCAAATGTCTGTAATTTTCGAATTTTTGGCTGAAAATGGTCCGAAACGATTTGGTTCGACTCACTGATCAAGAATAGTGGTCGAAATCGATTCTGTCCGGCCGTTAACACGATAACTCTCGAACGGAATGAGCTAGTCGGTTGAAATTTTCAGAATAAGTTGGGACATAAATATCTCGGCTAAGTTCGTTATTGGCCAAAATCGGTCAGATGGGTTCGGAGTAACAAAAAAATTTTTTTATTTTACAAATTTCAAAATAAGTCTTTCTCAAGATGCAGTTTCACCATAGGAATCCATTGATGTTATTTTTACATCTAACAAGCTAATACTTTCGGAGATATGATTTTTCAAAATTTCATTAATAAATCGTACTTCTGTGTTTTCACAGAATGCGATAATTGTTCTATGAATTATTATAATATTATCTGTGTTGATACATGTCAACTTATTTTCCTGAGACATATGCCAAATTTTGATATTTAGTGCCCATGGTTAATCCATATGATGATGAGAATGGTAATGGTAAGTTAATAATATTGAGTTCAGAATATCTCCAGTAAAAACAAAACTGAAATATTGGCTAAAGTTTCAATTGATATAATATATGTTTCAGAGTGGATATGAAGAAAAAATATATCTTTCATCATAGAATTGAGGAACGAATATCTCGGATGAGTTCGTTGTTGGGTAGAATTGGTCTATTGGCCTTCCTAAGGCCGCAGTGCCCTGAGAGGAAACCAGTAAGGAGGTGCAGCGTGTTCTTACGGAGGACCATACATTTCTTGGATCTGACATTGTCAATGTTCTGGAGTAATTTTTTGGAGTGATACATTCCGGGGAGAGATCTCCAGGAAATACCTCTTTCATTTTCTTCTTTTATCCGAAATTCACTTTTGTAGGTGTATCTACCAACCCCACAGTAGGTTTCCGGGCCAATAAAGGGGGTTTGTGCTCCTTTTTTGGCAAGTGTGTTGGCTTCCTCATTTCCTTTAATTCCCGCGTGACCAGGAACTCAGACCAAGGAGACCCTGTTGTTCTTGCCAACTTGATTGAGTTTTCTTCGGCATTCCCATATTAGCTTGGACTCGATAACATGGGAGCTCTCTGATAGTTTCTTTCAAGGTTCATTTCCACGCATCTTTCTATTGCAAGTACTTCTGTCTGAAAGACGCTCGGGTAGGAGCCTAGCGATTGTGAGCATTTGGTACCTGGCCCACATACTCCAGCGCCAGCTTCTGTAGGGGTTTTTGAACCGTCTGTGTGCCATTTAATGGAATTTCTTTTGATGGTGGTGCGATTGACATGGTGGCGCCGCCATGAAACTTCTATCTTGTCGGTTAATTTTATCCAGTTTTTATATGTCAAAAAACGAGAAGTTCATTAGGCATTGTTTTAGACATCTTAAAATAGACATAGAAATTGAATATTTGTCAAAATTACATAATACCATACATGCACCGTCAGTTATTTTATATTCTTGCTTGTATTGTATTTATGAAAGTGTTTCGTTTTTACATTTATATTCACGTGAAATAGTCATGTGGAATACCACGTCAAAGAAATGGAATGACTATTTTATATTTGCTTGGCGATACAATAAAATCGAAAGTGTTTTGCGGTTATACCGATATTGTATATTATTATACTGATCCTGATATGTTGCATATACTAGAAGTTTGAATGAGTTTGCCAGAGAGAACAAATTTAGTTATCTGTATCTGTTTCAGTACAAGATATGAGAGAATCAAAATCAAAAGAAATGAAACACGCGAATCAAATAATCATAGAAAAATTATATACAAATAATAAAAAAATATATGTGATAAATCCAACCTGATGCAGCTAATCTAACGATATATGGTGCACTGATCTTGAGTCGGAAATCTAATTAAAGTAATAAATACGATGAAAAACATACCTCAAATTTATATATATCCACATTTGATACTCCATCCCAGCGTTCTACGCCGTCTTCTGTGTAGCCGTTAAATCCCAATCCAGAATTATTGCAAATGGCGTCGGCAAACATCCAAGCAAAATAATATTTCAGACGGTATGCAAGTAAACATAAGTACATGAACCCGAATTTGTAAGGTATGCTAGATTCGTCTAAGAATTTTGAATCCTTCAAAACACTAAGCGGGAAGAACCCAGTCAGCAAAATAAATATGATACCACATGCTGCGGCTGTAAGTACTTTGTATAGCACGGGATAGAATGGAGAAGGTTCTTTCAATATCTCACTATCAGTTTTCTGAAAGAAGAACCCAATTAATCATATAACCTTGTGCTTGCCTAAAAATTCCAATATATTATTATATGTTTCCAAAGGAATGAAAACCAAAACCCACTGAGAAATCATTTAGATTGCCGCCGATCATATAGATGAGAATATTCTAGTCTTGTCAGATCTGTGATATCAACTAATGATAACTTCAACTGATTGTAACTTTTTTTGACGATTTTGAAAACATGCATTTATATGTAGGATTTCAATAAGGATTGCCTTTCTACTTGTATATAGTTAGAATTAGGATTACATTTTAAGGGTGCAAACGGCGCATTATCGATACATCAGACGTTCTCTGGCCCCTTTGTCGCCTGAAACCCATTAGTATACCGTTAGCGATCTTATACAGATCCCAAAGTCCATGTACCACCCGACAGGAGATGAAGTATTTAATACCTAACGCCGACTCTCTGGCATCTCCAAGGAGGTCAGGGTTAACGGGATATCTATATCTGGACAACATTAACAATGACTTTATTCCTGTAATTGCCTTGAAACCGTGGGATCATTCCCATGGAATCCTATCGGTTAAAGGCGGAGTAGTTTCAGCCCGAGAATCACCAATGGTTGCACACCACCTTGGGCCTACTCGCCTGTGAGTTCGAGAGCGAGCCGAAGTGCGGGGGGATAATGAGAGCCTTCGATCAATCGGGAAAAAGCCAGTGAGTTCTGATCAGGGATATGTCGAAAACGGTATAATTGGGACGGTTATCGGATAAAAGATTTATCCCCGAGACTTAGACGATCTTATTGAACACTGAATTCTGATTTAGACGAATTTAGAGTATATT
Source organism: Halyzia sedecimguttata (assembly GCA_937662695.2). NCBI lineage: Eukaryota > Metazoa > Arthropoda > Insecta > Coleoptera > Coccinellidae > Halyzia > Halyzia sedecimguttata. Next base: position 36,489,262 of record OW569417.2, read on the forward strand.
GCGGTAGTTGGCGAGCTTCAGTAATTGCAAAAATAAATACCGTCAGAGTTGTGAATATTTATTCGAGTTGTATTGTGAATAAAGTGTGTGAATATCAGAACAAGTGTTTTTGAAAACCAAAGACGTGAAACACGGAATGTTAGAAGCGTAATCCAATCAACCCCTAGGCGATTGATATAAAAATCCTACATATATTTCATGTAAAAGCATCTTCCTGTATTTTATCATTTTCCATTCGAGCGGAAAGTTGCAAAATCGAATTCGTCCAAACCGGTATCGGATCTGGAGAAAATGTGATTTCGCAAAATCAAATTCGTCCAAACCGATAACGTTAGGTTTTCCTGCAAATACATACCGGTATCGCATTCGGACGAATTTGATTTCGCAACTGCGAAATCACATTAATTAATTTTGCAACTTTTCTTTCCTTAAGGACAGTCGAGGGAAAATTTGCTTAATCAAATTCGTCCGAATCCGATATGGTATACATGGTTACAGGGTAAGTCGTACTTGATATTGAAATGCTTTATTATTCAGGTCATTACTGATGAATTTGGTCGTATAATATGATCTCCGAAATTTCACCGTTATTGAGATATTGAATTTTAAAGATTTTTTAAAATCCCTCATTTTTTGGCTTTTTTATCGATTTTTTTTTAGGATTAGACCTCCTAGGATCCGTTTTTTTGTGTATCTAGTTAGAGGGGATGTCAATTAATAAAAATGATCAACAAAAACTGCACCTACTGCAAACAGCCTAAAAAGGCTGCTTGACAAAGGTTAGAATTGAAGAATTTTCACCGAATGTTTTCAACTTCGAAGCGCTTTTCTTAGAAAAAATCTATGGAAGTTATTCTGCAGATTCTTTTAAAAACTTCTTCGTCTCTTCAGCTACTCAAAAAGGTTTAACGCTTGCTGTTCAATAGCCAAAACATTGACCATATTACATTTAAGGTAGTAGAGAGTACATTTTTAGTTTGAGGTAAAAGAAACTAATAATACGTAAATAAAACAAAAACAAACAGAACAGTATTTTTATAAGTCTTTTTCGACATGGCCGCCGCCATTTCTAACACCAATTATCATACTTTTTTAAAATCACTTTTCACAATAGAAGTTTGCCTGAAGAAGGATCTGTGTGCCCATTAATTGAAGATGGTATTCATTTCGATGATTACTATTTTCAATTTATCTATGTTTCTTCTGTGGAAGATTCCGTTCTCAGAAGAAGTGTTGGACGAGAAGTACCCAAATAAATGGATTGGAAGAAGCGGACCCATAGCATGGCCGGCGAGGAGCCCCGATTTAACGCCGATGGATTTTTATGCGTGGGGTCATATGAAAAGACTAGTGTACGACCAAATGACGCCGATTGACAATGTCGATATTCTGAGACAGAGTATTATTGATGCAGCTGAAGAAATGAGGCGAAGCCTGCTGACTTCTGTCGTGAGAATCAATTTAAGGAAACGAATGAGAACTTGTATGAGAAATGACGACGGCTATGTTGAACAAGAGTTATAAAAATACTGTTCTGTTTCTTTTTGCTTTATTTGCGTATTATTAGTTTCTTTTACCTGAAACTAAAAATGTACCCTCTACTACCTTAACTATAGTTTGGTCAATGTTTTGCCTATTTAATAGCAAGTGTTATACCTTTTTGAACAGCTGGCGAGACGAATAACTTTTTAAAAGCATCTGCAGAATAACTTTTATACATTTTTTTTTAAAAGCGCTTCAAAGTTAAAAACATTCAGTGAAAATTCTTAATTTCTAACCTTTGTCAAACAGTCATTTTAAGCTGTTAATAGTAGGTTCAGTTTTTGTTGATAATTTTTATTAATTGGCATCCCCTCTAACTAGATACATCAAAAAAACGGACCCTAGGAGCTCTAATACTAGAAAAAAATAGATAAAAAAAATTAGAGATTAAAAAAAAATCTTCGAAATTCAATAACTCAATAAAGGTGACATTTCGGAGACCATATTATAGGACCAAATTTATCAGAAATGACCTGAATAATAACGTTTTTCAATATTCGGTACGACTTGCCCAGTAACTATGTATATGTAGAGAAATCTAAACAAATCTACGGTAACCTACGGTGTCGGTCCGGTCCAATTTGATTGCGCAGCTTTGCGCTCTCAATGGACGGCCGGCCTAATTCAAGACAGATTCAAATGAAAAATAACAAAATTTCAAAATAATGAACCTTTGCGTTTCCAATAGCTTGATTATTTTTCCCCTCGATAAAATCAAGGTAAACTTTAAAAGGCACGCTAGGACCTGCCATCAGGGTTTGAAATGTTAGGCAATAACTGAAATAGGTGAGTAGACTAGGAGTTTCTTTTATAGCTTCCAATTTTTGGTTTTTATTCATCTGCTCTTCAGATTTTGTCCTGCCATCATGTAAACTGAAAGCCAGACTCGTAATTTTTTGGGTCATCACCATCATAGGACCTGAAAAATACCTAATGAATATCAAATTGCTTTGATCAGGTTAGTTATTACCAAACTCAATTAAATTGTATATAAGTAGAATTCAAGCGAGTAACCAAAACAGAGTGGTCAAGACCAATGCCTTTCTAGCATGATCAATTCGGTGACTCGCTCGAATTCGACTATAACTTTCACAACTGCATGTAAATGCTGTCAAGAAATTACAGGGAATTTTTGTCGCTAAGTTGGCACAACTGTCCTCTTAACTCACGCGGAGTTTAAATGTTTGTTCCGAAATATGTAGAGATTTTGAGCCACTTAAAAATTTCCGTTAATTTGACGTCGTTATGGTTATATTTCCTAGCCATAACGGTAACCACGACGCTAATTATGAGTGATTTTGAACCCTTTCGTAGAAGTCAGTTGACATATCATGGTTATTTCGTTTTACTAACCTAGAATTTACGTTCTCAATTCTTTCATCCTAAACACGATTGCCATATCTACAGAGATCATCAGAATCAGAGCGATTTTTAATTTTTTTCCTTCGTTTATTGAAATAAAAGAAGCTCTCTGAAATGGACGATATTTTAGAGTATGGTTTATATAGAAGAGACCAAAATGAAGATTTGATGAGGCAGATAATTATCAGAGATATTTTCCACAGGCCAGACGTTGAAATCGTGGAAACCCCAGGATTTGATATAAATTCGATAGAAGATAAATTTGTGAAATTATATTTCAGGTTCAAAAGACCAGAAATAATCAGATTAGCCCGGGTTCTTAATATAACAGATAATATAAGAACAAGGTCGGGACATCATGTTGCTACAGGTATAGTGTATAGTTGTTGAAAATGCAGACTTGTTCTTATCAAGAATTAGATATATGCCTACTATGTTTTCCAGGTGTTGAGGCACTTTGCATCTTATTAAAGAAGGCTAGCGTATCCAAATAGACTTTCCGATATAGAAATTATTTTTAAAAGATCACCTTCAGCTCTGTCAGAGATGCAATTTTGTGGCCAATAACATTTATCAAAATCATGGTGGTTTATTAGAAGATATTGGTAATTTGTCATGGCTTGATAGAGATAAACTACAGTTTTACTCAGAGGTAAGTACACTGATCAACAATTGCTAGGGATCACTTATGAACTTCTCTTCATTTGTATTTTTTTCAAGTTATCTCGTGAATATCTGTACATTATATGATCTCTAAGGAAAAATTAAGATGTTTTGAGTTGATTATATCAAATTTTTCCTCACTTCATCGGCTCTTGTTCACAAAATCGATTATTATCTGTAGGCTGTTACATGTGGAGTGAGAAGCAATGTGGTATTTGTTATTAAATCTGTTTTTTTCTCTCGTTCAAACACATAAGGTGAGAATAATTGAAGAAATGAGAACAATATTAGCTTATCAGTTATGCCGAGAAGACCTTTGGCTCCTGTGCAACTGGACCAAATCATACGGTGGATACAGGAAGGTTTGTCCCAGCGAGAAGTGTCCCGGCGGTTGAATGTTTCGCAAAGTGTCGTGAGTCGGGCTTGGAATAGGTTCATCCAAATCGACTCAGTAGCTTATGTTCATGGGGGAGGTCGGCAGCGCAGTACAACAGCTGCCCAAGATCGTCTTTTGGTCCTCAATGCTAGGAGAAATCCCACTTACCCGGCGTCGCGGCTCAATAGATCACTGAGAGTTGCAACAGGAGTTCTAATTTCGAACCAGACTGTAAGACGACGACTACATGTTCGTGGTTTGAGAGCACGTAGGACGGTACAACATCCCCGTTTGAATAGGGAACACCGGGTTCATCGACGGCAATGGGCTGAGGAGCACCGCAATTAGACAGTTGAAGATTGGAGCCGATGTTTATTTACGGATGAGTCTAGATTTCGTTTGGTCAACTCCGATGGACGTATTCTTGCTTGGAGGGAAAGAGGTCGAAGGTATGCAGAACAGTTTATGGTACCCACAACAGCTTTTGGCGGAGGTTCTATATGTGTATGGGGAGGCATTTGTTTGAACCAACGCACAGAGTTGGTTGTTCTGCAGAACACCACAATGACCAGCCAGAGATATCACGATATGATTATTGAACCCATAATTGTTCCGTTTGCGGCTGCCTTGGGCGAGAATTTCATTTTAATTGACGATAATGCCCGTCCACACCGTAGTCGTCTGGTTAATGAAGCGCTAGAAACTCATGCTATTGATAGGATGGACTGGCCAGCTCGCTCTCCAGACATGAATTGCATCGAACATGTCTGGTCTGAGATGTCTAGACAATTGTCAACCTTAGAACAACCGATCAATAACCTGGAGGACCTTTCTAACGCTTTACGGGATATTTGGACGAATTTGCCCCAAAATTTTATAAATCGTTTGATTGAAAGTATGCCTCGTAGGGTAGAATGCTTGAGACGAGCTCGTGGGGGGCCAACTAGGTACTAGCTTAACCGAAACTTCAGCCTTCTTGTGGTGTCATCATAAAATTTTTATATTATTCAAACACAGAATTTTGAGTGTTCCTAATAAAGTCTTTTTTTCTCTCCAACTTTCCATTTTTTCATTCTTTTCTCAAGTGAACCATATTATCAACTGAAAATACTCTGATATCTGACTAAATTTATAATCTTGGAGCGAATAATTCAGAAATAAATTTAGAAAAAGTAAGTGATCCCTATCAATTGTTGAGCAGTGTACATTGAAATCCTCTGATAATTTATTCACCACCAGTTTGTCCTCATGAAATATTTAAACAGTTTGCATATTGGCTGATTATTGTTCAACATATTTCAAGAATTGAATCTTATATTTCAGGCAGTTGTTGGTAAGGGATGAGCGGTTCAGAACTGCTGGGCATTCATAGACGGAACTGCTAGACCAATATATATACCAACAGTTGATCAAGAAGAATATTATTTGGGACAATTTCATTGTGTCAAATATTAATCGGTATTATGTCCAGATGGAATTATAGTCAGCCTCCTTGTACCATTTCCAGGAAGGAGGTACGATGCTTTCATTTTCAGCCAGAGTGGCTTATACAATCAATTAGGGCAGAATACTAGATTTGAAGATGGCCACTATACTGTATATGGTGACCAAGCATATAGCATAAGAGAACTCCTTTTGTGTCCTTACTCAGGGCAAGTAATGAATGAAGCACAAAAAAACTTTAACATAACCATGAGTAAAGTGAGACAAGCTGTAGAATGGGGTTTCCAAAAAATAGTAACGGAATTTGCCTTCTCAGATTTAATGAAAAATCAAAAAATTATTTTACAAGATATTGAATGAATGTACAAATCTTCTGTGATATTATTAAACTGTCATACTTGTCTGTATGGCAGTGAGACTGCCCAATATTTCAATGTAGTACCCCCAAGCTTAGAAGAGTACGTTTCATGTAGAAAAAGGGTCCCCATGAAGTGATATACAGCCCAGTTTGAAAGGTGGAAAATTCCGGAGAAGATAGAGAATCGAAAAATAATATTAATTTGCTTAATGAGCTTTCGGGAAATCATTCGTTTATAAAGAAGAGGGCGTTAAAATTTTATTGGAAATAATCTATTTTATTAATTTTTGCTGTAATTTGTAAACGAAGCAATTCCCGAATATAGTTCGTTAAGCAAATTCATATAATTTTTCGATTCTCTTTCGTCTCCTGGATTTTACGCTCTTCAAACTGGCCACCCTTCACACATACATAACGATGTTTGACTACATATGTGGTGTATTTATTTTTTTTTAATTTGTTATTAATTTTTTATCCGTTATGTTTGCTTATATTTTTCTTTGCTCTATAACATTTAGTATAATATACCCTCCAAAAGTTTCACATGCTCGTTTTTCTCAAATTCCCCTAAAGCATATCGTATCCTGAAATTAGTAGATTGTGGAAATGTATCGAAGGTAAATAATGACTACGGGATCGATTCCCGTAGCGGAAATTGTTGTTTTTCGTTTTAAGTCTTTCATTTCTAATGAAATAATAACTTTTATGAATAGTATATCAACTGAATTCAAGTCGATCCTTCTATAAAATGTATCAAGACACGTGCGTTTTTTCGTATATCATAAGATAATCAACGAAATGTATTCTTATCAAATAAAAGCTGAGAAAACGGTCTAATATTGACTTCAGGCCAGTGCTTGACCCCATATGAGATATAATAAAATGACCTGAAAAACTGGCGCAACAACAATGCACTTATAGCACAGACTAATGACTAATATTTATCTATTCTGTGCACATACCATATCCATAACCATCAGCTGTCCTTTTTTTCTCCTTTAATAACGGAGTTCCTTATGGTTAATAAAGTTAACCACTCGGCAGGGTCCATTTGCGCATGAGCAGAATAATGATAACGAAATAAAGGTGTCCAATTAAGGGGCTCAAAATATCTCTATGATCAACCTCACGATGTGAGAAATTGTATACTCAGTTCACTTATAAGAAGGAACACGTTCATCTTACATTCTGCTAACAACATTTTGAGGTTACATGTTATTGTTTTGTCTAAAGTCTTTTCTCGGTGACGGAGAGTTTCAGTATAATCATATCTATTTATATTTCATTCCACGCTTCAGCCTTGTTTAGCCCATTTTTATAATGTGTTATATATCGAATAACCACCGTATTTCTCTGGTATGTATCCGGTAGACTTTGTTCTCCTTCCAAAAATCAAATTACCACTTCTAGGAACCAGTTTTCAGTTGATGAAAGACATAAAAGAGATTTCGCGGCTAATACTTGAAGTCTAGTGCTCAAAATGTGCCTTTAGCACTTAAGATTTATTGAAGATTGGATTATTCGTTGACGTAAGTGTAATATTTCGAAAGGTGATACCTACAATACATTGGGAGGAATAATACATAATATGTATTACATATTACAGAAAAGGTCTGAATTTTGTGTTTCATTGTGGCTGATTCCCGGTACTTATTCGACACTGTCGTATTTATAGAAGCAACTCAATAACATAAACAAGCAGTTAACGGTTTTACCTTGAACTAAGATGACTATATAATATACTGGTGTATGCACTGTTTCGATTTTGTTTTACCATTTTCCGGAATATGGTAGATCTTTCATTTTCTCTCCTGTAGGTAGCGTTTTATAGAAATTACAATTTATTATCATTCTGAATAGATTTTGTCAAACATATGTTCCTCAAACGATGACAGTTTTACTTTTTTGGCGCTCTTGTTCCTCGGAACAGAGTGCTTATCAATTTGCCCAAATATCAGTAATTTTCGAATTTTTCGATGAAAATGGCCTTAAACGATTTGGTTCGACCCACTGATCAAGAATCCGTGGTCGAAATTCATTCTGTCCGGCCGGCCGTAGGCACGATAACTCTCGAACGGAATGAGCTAGACAGTTGAAATTTTCAGAGTAGGTTTGGGATATAAATATCTCGGCTAAGTTCGTTATTGGGCGAAATCGGACAGATGGTTTCGGAGTAACGAAAAAAATTTTTTTTTTACATTACAAATTCCAAATTGAATTTTTTTCAATATGCAGTTTTACCATAAGAATCCATTGATATCATTTTTAACTCTTACAAGCTAATACTTTCAGAGATATGATTTTTCAAAATTTCAATATAAATCGTCTATGTTTTCACAGAATGATATAATTATTCTATCTATGAATTGTTCTAATGTCAACTTATTTTCCCGAGACATGACGTTGTCTAATTCATTTCAGCAATCGTAGAATTATGAGAATTATAATATAATATCATACTTTTTGTTGGTTGATATTTTCATGCCGATGGTCGATCCATATGATCATGGGAATGGTAATGGTAAGTGAATAATATTGAGTTCAGAATATCTCCACTAAAAACAAAACTGGAATATTGGTGTATTGAAGTTGATTTGAGGAAAGATATACAGGGCGAGTCTTTGACCACTGCATTAATTTTAACCAATGATTCCTCTCATCAAATGAAACACTTTTTTCATTTAACATTTTACCAAATTCAGCTCAGGTAAAAAGATACAGGCTGTTGAAATTTTGAAAAAAAATCAGTTTTTATTTTGTAGCTTTGACATCCTTTTTTCAAATAAAATGAATGTTGGCGAAAAGTTTCCTATAACTATGATACATATTTTCCAAATATTAGTTGTTTTCTACTTCTACTGGTTTTCTAGTTATTGACTCGTGGATTCATGAAACTAAACGAAATTAGCATAAAGAAAGCATATCAAGTTTTTCTTGAGTCATTTCGAGAATATTCCATCGTTTTAGAACATTATATTATTCTTCATCATTTCTCCTTAAACGCACCGTTTTCGAGATATTCTTCATTGAATGTTTTAAAATGGAAAACTCCAGAAATTTCACTACTTTTATGGATCCGTCCCTGAGCGTTGGAATCCGGAATCAAGCTGTAAACCACGTTACCATGCCTTATTCTCGTCCGCCAACAATGTCATAGATAATTTATATGCGGGAGTGTATTAGCACATTGTGAAACCTTTAAAAGCTTGTAACTTTTTACCTGAGCCGAATCTGGAAAAAAAGTAAATGAAAAAAGTGTTTCATTTGACGAGAGGAATCTTTGGTTAAAATTAATGCAGTGGTCAAAGACTCACCCTGTATATTATCGTTCATCATAGAATTCAGGAATAAATATCTTGGATGAGTTCGTTGTTGGGTAGAATTTGTCTATTGGTTTTGGATTGATAATTTTTGGCACTCTTGTTGAATAAAAATTCTTCTATGATGTTTGAATTCAATTTCTGCTAAGATGAAGTTCTTTCATAAGAATCCATTGATATGATTCCCAACACTGAGAAACCAATACTTTCGGAGATATAATTTGTCTGTTTGAACAAGAGCGCCAGAAAGCTCCTGTCCACAGGGCTTGAACCCATTTTTAGGTTAAAATTCCGTATAAGGGCATCAGGGGTAAATTTTGCACATTTTGTATTTATAACAAAATATTCGCAATATTTCATTTCAACCGACGAATTAAAACGATGCGATTGGCATGGTACCCATGAAACATCTACAATGTTGGTCAATTTTGTCCAATTTTCATACACACCTGTTACATCTATATTTGAAGATCCATAATCGTAGATTTGACGATATAAATGCAGAACTGATAAATACGTCAAAGATATGGCCAGAACAACCCTGAAAAGTTATTAATTATTTATAAAACAGTATAGTGGAATATTATAAATTAATTCGTAATAATCAATTCCTCCAAATTTCTGTCATTTTCGAACATTTTGCCGGGAATGGTCTCAAACGATTAGTTTTGACTCACTGATGAAGAATTCGACGCCAAAATTGATTCTGTCTGGCCGCAATAATTTAGAGAGTTGACAATTTCAATTTGCCAATATCTTTAATTATTCAATAGTTTCAAATTAAATAGAAACAGTAAGAGAGTTTGGAAATTTTCAGAGTAGGCTTGGAGCCCAAATGCGCCGGCTATGTTAATGGGCAAAATCCAGAGTTATAGCCATCTGAAATTGTATTAACCCGATAACCCGAAAAATACTGATCTGATCGAATTAAAGGACAGTTATTGTTTGAAAAATACCGACATGAGGACATATACTAAACTTTCTGAGAATCGCGTGACTGGAAAATTAAAAAATAAATATTTGAAAAATTCTGTATCTCAGAAACTATCCGTCAGATATCGTTGAAATTCTGCGAGAGTTTTCAAAACCTTATTTTACAGAAAAGTTCTAGATTTGAACTTGATCGGATCTATATTGGTGAAGATTTTGCCGAGATATCGAAATATTCCAACGATCGAGATGTACTGGTTTTTGATTTTTGACGTGATGGAGAGAATTCAATGAATTAGATCGGTCAAAGTCAAATTTGAGTCGATACGTCATTAATAACATTCGTTCAATGCTTAGTGAGACCTTCGAACGGCAAAAGGTGAAGATGAGGGATAAAAAGCGTGAATAATACAACATGATGATAATTTCATAAAATTACAGAACTTATTGAAAATGAGTAATCGACAATTGTTCAAAAGCGTGCTTTTTACATTAATGATTTTTTAGCGACTATACCGCTTATAACCATTAACAACGGTTTGTCATTACTGTCAAAAGTTGATCCTCCACCCCAAGATGCATAGAATAACAAGGTGTCGACACTCCCTGCTAATTCCTGTTAAAATGTTCGGCCGAGAAACGGACCTAGAACTGTCAAATCACGTACTTTATGTACTACTTCACTTTATTAACGATGGTGCCGCTAGAGTCGATTTCGAAGATTCTGACAAGCAAATAAATGAAAACTGACAAGCGACAAAGTTCACTTTCCACCGTTGCTAGTTCGTAAATCCAAACTAAAAGAATATAATGAAGCAGTTTGTTGAAAAATCAATTCACTTTTTCATTAATCAGACATCAGTTCGGACATTATATGTAAACCCCATTGGTTTGGAACAGAAATTTCATCTTGCCAAGACATAATGAGGTCAAATAAGGGATTTATCAGTAAAGGAGTTTCTTTGGAACATTTTGAATGGAACAGTAAATGAAGAAATCATTATTTTTCCATTACAAAAGATCACATCCAATGTCATTAGAATATAAGCATTTAATTTATGTATTTTGAAATACATTGAATAATACAGAATTTTCTGTAATACCTCGACATATTATCTTTTGATACCATATTATTATTCAAATGTATTAATTACCTTTATCATGTAAGGCTCATTTAAATTGGGCATTTTACTTATTATTTTCGATGTATAATTTGAAACTTCATCAAAACATTCTCATGTATACAGCATAGACAACATATCACCCAAGCATGTCACCCAATACCTCTTGACAACTTTTTATGTTCTCAGCAATTAGATTGCAAAATATATTTCGATAGCTATTATTCAGAACTAAGTATACTGATGAAATATCAAAAATGATTCATTAAATTGATAAACTAACCAAATAGAGGGTAGTGTACTACGTTTCAATCTTTTATTCAATATATACTCGCTAGAAAAATATTTTGAACAAACAAATGTTCTAATTTTCAATACCCTACCTCTACCACAAGCCAGTTGCCATTCTTGTCGTGTAACAATATCCTTGAAACAAATAATATTGTTAGTTTTCATAACATGTCATGTTCATTCCTTCTCAATATATAACTGAATAACTTTATAATGAATATAATTATTAATTAATAGAGTTATACCTTAATGTTTCAACCGTTAAAACAGTTTATGTTCATCAACCGGTAAGATTATAGTAAATTATCAAGTCGTAGCTTTCTCCTATGTTGATTTATTGACAATTAACGGTATCAGCGATCTTTCAATATTATTAATATTATAATTAATACCTAGAAGCTGCCCCTGATCCGGTAAGAATAAATAATTGTTAAAAAAACTATATTCGCATAAAAACAAAGTATTTTCGAAATGAATATAGTATTTGATTAAAATGGTTGTGGATACTCGTTCAGAGTTCACACAGCAAACATTTGGCTTACTTTCGGAGCGGGAAACAAGGACGTTGAACAAAATACTCAAAATACTAAATTTCAGCAAACGGTACGACTTTCCACAAGAAACTAGAATAAACAAAGATTCAAATTTAATTTGACATGTCGATAATTTTGTCCATAAAATGTCTACTGCCGGCATCGATCGGCGAAAACTGAAGTAGAACAAAATCTATAGTCGAATTTAAGCGATGGACCGAAAGGTTTTGGTCCAACCTGCGGTTATCGTACTGGTTATAAGACAAATGACAATCTGACGTCATATTTTATAACCGACATCTCTGTCGCTTGAATGCATTGGTTTTAACCGCAATCTTTTAGTGCGAAAACTAACCTATTTTATTTTCTTTTCTCCAGAGACAAGTTTACTCCTTCTATAAATATATCTTTTCAAGTTCAATTTTGGGAAAAGTAAAACCAATTTCAGAAAAAGTAAAAGTAATTTTGGAATAAGTAAATTCCGAGGAGATCACTCTTGCATATATCAGTTGTGGATATGCTTGTATATATTTGGACATATTTGAATATATTTGGATATATATTTTCTGTTGTTTCTTCATACGTACATGCTCAATCACTTTTTGAGTTTATTCAAAATAATAGATAACACACAATTGGACTAATACTGGTGAAATACGAGTTTATATTAATAGGGAAGTACCTGAAGAAGGGGAGCTAGCTGATCGGGAACTGTTGTCCAAGCTATTAAATTTGAGTAACAGTTCACATTTAAAAGATGATGCCAATAATAATCTGAACCAAAATAATTCCGAAAGAAACAAGAATCAGCAGAGTTCAGATCGCAGAGAAAGAGTAAAATAGGTATATCATGCAACATTCTTGACCATACCAATCGAGAAGTCAGTTAAGTCTAGATCTGTATTCAAGTTTTTCAATGCCAATTATGAATTAATTATAGAGGAGTTGGCTTCCATTCCTTGGAAAAACATTTTGAATGATGATGATGTAAACAAATGTGTAAATGCCTTTTATGTAGTTTTGAATAAAAAAAGCAAATTGGCTGTCTCAATATTCTCCACTTGCACATTATAATCGGTGCCCTCATAATTGATAGAAATACAATAAATTTGATCGTTTTCCGCCATTTTATAAGTCCCGCTCATTCGATGGACCGTTCGTAAAACTACTCCAGAGCTGGGTTAAAACCGCAAAATTTTGGTTATGCTCGTGATCTGTTCACAACTGATTCATGACGTCTGCGGACCTAAACCGAGCGAATAACCGTTTTCGCTTAAATGAATTGGGGTTTTAACCGCTCTGCTTCTGTTATTCGCTTAAATTCGACTCTTGTATTTTGACAGTATTTAGACCGCAATTCGGCCGAAAATATGTCAAAGAGTGTCTTCACCATGTATTCTATGCATTTATCTCCACCCCATAATCGCAAAATGTTATCAAAGTTGTCACTATAACATCAACGGTTAACCTTCGTAAATATTTATTTACTTTTTGCTGTGCAAACCTTACTTATTTCAACGTTTGATAAACAATAAACATGAATAACATGCAAATTTTGCATTTATTTGACGGAATACTATTCACTGACGAGAATTATTGTCTTATTGGAATCTCCGAAAAATGTTTTACATTCAAATATAGTCCCAGTGGTGATAGCACTCAGGATAGACCCAGGAGATATCTGGCTTGAAATATACACTGAAATTGTTTGTTTTCAATTGTTAATTGTAATTAAGAAAAAGTAGCGACTAGTCTTTTTGGCGCCTCTGAACCGAGTGCTTATCGATTTGCCAAAATGTCTGTAATTTTTCGAATTTTTCGCTGAAAATGTTCTCAAACGTTTTGGTTCGACTCACTGTCAATAATCCGTGGTCAAAATCGATCCTGTCTGGCCGTCCGTTAACACGATAACTATCGAATGAGCTAGACAGTTGAAATTTTCAGAGTAGGTTTGGGAGATAAATATCTCGGTTAAGTTCGTTGGTGTGGTTTCAGAGTAAGGAGAATAGTATATTCTAAAACAAGTTGCAGAATGGGCTTCTGCAACGAGTATTAGACGATATTTTCTATATTTCAGGCAAGTTTTGTAAAATACGATAGTTGACAGATTACGGAATTTGAATTTGAAACGTACGTAGGGCATGGAGATCAGATTTAAAACAGTTTCCTAATAGCATGAATGATTCAAAATTAGCAAGAAGGAAATCTCTAGTACCATATTTTTGAAAATAAAGCTTTTCGTCAACAATAATTTCAGTATATCCAGATTATATTGTATTGTCAATTGACGTGTGTTGAAATTTGATAGGATTGAATGTCAGTGCTGACTATCACAAAACGAAAAATATAACTAGAAACAGATTGGGTTTCGGACCTTGGAGAATCTTCTCTGCTTGTTGAAGGAAGAAGCGATAATGAAGAAAAAGATGCCCTTCAATATTTAATATTTCAGCATATTTTGTTAACAAAATCAATTTTCATAAATCACAACACTAACGGGGAGATAGGGTTTTTTTGCTGAGGTTTTTTGCCTAAGCTCTAGTATCATATTATATCAAATAATATGGTACCCCGTTACACTAACCACTGCTAACACTTCTTTCATACACATGCTTTATTGTTAGATACAAAACAAATTGTAATGCTCAAGTTCAAAAGAATATATATATATTGATATCATTCTCAACTCTAACAAACTAATAATTTCGGAAATATAATTTTTCAAAATTTCAATAATTAATCATAATTATATCATAAGTCTGTCTTTTTTTCATTACACAACTGAGTTGCTTAGAGAAAACACCACTCGTCCTTTGGACTCGTGGTGTTTTCAGGTAACTCAGTTTCGTTAAGAAATAAGTCGACAGACTTATCGCGAAAATTCAATCACTAGTGATAATTTAACAATTCCTAGCTTAATGCTCAACAACGATTACCTTTATCAATTACTTAAATAGAGTCAACACCAGGGGCGGCTGGTGAGGGAGGTCTGCGGGCGCCGCCTCGTATATACGTAAACAATTAATTTGTATATTTCATATTGGTGCTTTTCTCTTCAAACTGGATTCAATTAAAATGAAAACATTTTTACATGGCGATTATCTATATTTTACAATAATCACATTTGCGTTAAGCGTCCGCATAAACAAGGTATACTATGAGCGCCCGCACTATGCCGGGCTAAATCTCTCGCGCCCAGGCGAAATCGTCTGTTACCATGGAAACGGCACGCGCCTTCACTCAAAGTCCCACGCGGTTTTAGTGACGATTCGGGCTATAGCGCCGTGATTCGGGCGTTAAAGTATGAGCCCAGAGAGGAATAAATAGTTACGCTCAATAGTAGTACACTTTGTCTATGGTTACGCTAAATAGATAGATATTGTAGGTGCCAATTGTTTCGTGTTATAAAGTTGCGTTGAGGATTTAGGACTGACACTGAGGGTGTGTGATCTAACAAAATTAAACTTTAGTTCTTTGAGTTTGGCGAACGAGGTAAATATTAAAAACAATGAACGACCTGTGCCTGTATTGAATTTAAGTCAAGTGCAAGCGGGTATAAGAATCGGGCGGGGTTTATGTGGAAATTTGACGCAAATGTTCGCGAAAAGACTTGTGC
Organism: Halyzia sedecimguttata; assembly: GCA_937662695.2. Taxonomy (NCBI): domain Eukaryota; kingdom Metazoa; phylum Arthropoda; class Insecta; order Coleoptera; family Coccinellidae; genus Halyzia; species Halyzia sedecimguttata. The sequence goes on from OW569417.2 coordinate 36,504,817, forward strand.
GGATGTGAAGAAAAAAATGCTTTCTTTATGTTCCAGCTATTTGCCACAACTAATATCGCTTCTGTTTTAAGTAGTGCATATGTCGAAAATATTCGCAAGCACAACGAAATGGTATCAAAAACCGTTGCGTCCGGTCAAAAATTATCGATATTCTGAAGTTGTGCGGCAAATACAAACTTGTTCTACGTGGTCATAATGAGTCGGAAAACCCGATTAATAACACAAGAAAACGAGAACGTGACCAGTTGCTTACGTGCTTTAAATTTAATATAGTGTCGTATGGTTTGGATTCAACTTTTTGTGAAATATGAAACGTTTTGGTTATTTTAATATCGATGCCAATTACAACCGCAGAAACTGAAAGATGTTTCTCTACATTAAAATTAATCAAGACGTTTTTAAGGAATACAATGTCGGAAGAAAAACTGACGGCGCTCGCAATGTTGCCCATCGAACAAAATTTTGTGAAAGACATTCCTAACTTCAACGAAAAGGTGATCGAGAAGTTCATCTGCGACAAAAATAGAAGGATTGAGTTTCTTTCAAGAAGTAAGCATTTGGTTATTACCTTTTGAAATACATTTTTTTTGTATTCTTGAATTAGCGTCCCCCTGAACAAAATTATCACCAACCGCCAATGTTCAGCACCCTGGTAATTTAATAAAATGAGATATACCTATAAGGATATTCTTTACAACAGTGAGTAGGTATTCCTTCCAATTCAGCAAAAAATTGCAGCCTTGGGTGAGTTCAGTACCTGGATGGGTGACCGCTCTGGCTATGAGTTTGAACAAGCAGGCCAAAGAAAACTGACCTCATTTCAGCGCTTTTCAATTGCGTCCAATTGAAGGATAAATGAATAAATTTTTAATACAAATTTTACTTTGTATTTCTACTATTTCTCATAATATGCTCAGGCCAATACCAACAATAGTTTTCTATATCGATAATACTGGAATCACCTTGACAAAAAAACAAATTAAAAATGCAATGAATTATTGTGTACTTACCTCTGCAGAATATTTGGATTCAATTTTGCCATGACAACATAACAAATCCCTGGCATAATAACTAAATGCGATGCATGCCTGGAAATAAATATTGTCCTAAAATTATCCATGTATTAATTACAAATGATGATCAGTGCCGGATTAACCGGTACGCTTAAGCGTAGGGCACCGACACCCCCAGGGGCCCCCGATCCGATTAGTCAATATTTATCAGAATAAAAATTGGTGAAAATAAAAAAAAATCTATTTGCCTCCTTAGAATGCTATTTTTCAAAAGTAGCGATAACTTGTAAATTGTCAGTCACACGAAAAGCAATTGAATGACATACAAAAGAGCTAGAGCCAAATCGAGCTATTAGTAAACAAATACCATCAAATCAAATCAATGTTTACAAATTCGTCATAATACTAAAAATTTGTAGGCTGTGGGGTAGCAGTCAGTTCAATTCCGAAGGAAGATCAATGAATTATCCAATTATGACGAAATTTTTCCAACTGCTTCGAAATTTTTCCAACTGCCAACTCCGTTCTACATTGGGGGGAATCTTCCCCTCATCCCCCATCCTCCTCCTTAGGCTCGTTCCTGACCATCAAAAATTGTTTTCCGAAATTCAAACTTACTATTTCTATTATTAAGAGAAAAGAGCAAACTGCGTACTAACATATTTACGTTGCTGAATTCAATAGAAATAATTGAACTTTTTCTATTTAGGTTCATATTTGACTTCTTATCCAACATATTCTCATTCAACTATAAAAGGTAAGCTTTACAGTTTCAGTTTCATATTTTCGTAAAAACATTCTTCCAACATTCCGGCATTGACTCATCGAGCACTATAATTTGAGTGATGATAGGACATACTGGTCAAATTAATTTTCTGTATAAGGCACCCGGGATAATATTATTGTGCAGTTCTTAGAAATACTTCCAATCAAAAGTGCTATAAGGAACTTTCTGAATTATGATGCTACAATAAAATAATTTGGAGACATGAAAAGAAGGAAGGAAAAATATAACTTTACTTTAGTGTCCTCCAAGAATAATATAAAATAGAAAAATATTGCGGGACTAGGACAGTAACAAATAATATGATACTTCTAAAACATATATTTGGCGACGTTTCGCAGATTATTTCGTCCGCTTCTTCAGGCCTCTATATAAGCTAGAATAAAATGGTCTTAAACGTCACAAATATAGCGTAGGAACAGGACAGCAAGTATAACATAATTTACCCTAATCTCACTAATTCAATATTTACTTAGTGAAACTGATAAAATATTGTTCATTCTTAATCTGTGGGAAAACATCAATGTCGCCAAATATATGTTTTCGAAGATCCATATTATTTGTTACTGTCCTAGTTCTCATTGAGTTTGTTTTTTTGGAAATATTTTTTTTTTGTTTTTTGTACCTGATTTAGTCTTGTTGAAATATTTTCTACTTTGTTGTAGATTTTCATTCAGTCCTTATATCCTTTTTTGTTTTGATATACCTTATATTCTATTAATAAACCTCAAGTTTGTTGTTTCCATTGGAAATTTGTATCGAAATTAATTGAAAAAGACGAAGTAGGGGGAGAGACCCCCAAAGTTTTCTAGCGTAGGGCCCCGTAAATAGTAAATCCGCCACTGATGATGATGATATGTTATAGGTGTGCGTACTTATTTGATGATAGACATATTAGGATAAATTTCTTTTGAAAATTAAACTAAAATTTGGATACTTTGGTGCACAAAATAGGGACCTTTCCTCTCAATCTGGTCGTTTGCACAGTTCAGTTAATCTTCTCTGTTTCCCTTCGCCATTTTTCGCTCATGCAGAATCGGCACACGTCCGATAATGATATAGAAAAATGATTTCCTAAAACTACATCTTACCATTTCTTTATCAATCAAATTCAGAAATGCACAGTACTCGATTTTATTCAAAGTTTGATTGGATATACAATATTGGAATTATTGAATCGAAAAACATCAATACAATTGACTAGGACAATGAATACAAAAAGTAAAATAAATAATTCTAAGAATAATTTGATAAAAAAATGTTTAAAACACTGATGATATAAATATGAGTGAATTTTCATTAGTTTACCAGAGAAAGATTATTATTTAGGTTATTTAGAGGACTATTTACTCACCTTCCAAAACAAAATAAACCAGCTAGAACACCCAATACAAGTTCAAACCAGTGGCGGATGGAAGCCTTTGTTTTTGACGGATGGAAATGTGTGCGTAATACGGAAGCAAACAGTAAAAGAACGACTTGGCTCACAATAAAATTTATCTGTAAATAAATTCTCAAATAAATTTGAATTCCTTAATTTTTGGCGCTCTTGTTCCTCGGACAGAGTGCATATCAATTTGCCCAAATGTCTGTAATTTTCGAATTTTTGGCTGAAAATAGTCTCAAACGTTTTGGTTCGACCCACTGATCAAGAATCGATTATGTCCGTCCGTTAACGAGATAACTCTCGAACGAAAGGAGTTGGAGGATTGAAATTTGCAGGGTAGGTTTGGAGCGTAAATATCTCGGACGAGTTCGTTAACGGGCGAAATCCATCAAGTGGTTTCGGTGTTATGGCCGTTTTTAGTAAAAACATCTTTTATTAATATTTCCGAAACCGATCACTCGATCTATTTGAAATTTAGCATCAAATTGTAGAATCATGACCTTTATACGCATGTGAAGTTTTGTATTGATCGGGTTACCGTAAAATGTAAAAAAAAAATTGAAAATTTTTAAATTTTATTTCTACAATAACTCTCGAACGGAATGAGCTAGGCAGTTGAAATTTTCAGAGTAGGTTAGGGAGATAAATATCTCGGTTAATTTCGTTATTGGGCAAAATAGGCCAGATGGTTTCGGAGTAACGAAAAAAAAAATTTTTTAACGTACAAATTTCAATTTCAATTTTTTTTAAGATGCAGTTTCACCATAAAAATCCATTGATATCATTTTCAACTCCAACAAGCTAATAGTTTCGGAGATATGATTTTTCGAAATTTCAATAATGAATCGTACTTCTATGTTTTCACAGAATGCTATATTTATTCTATCTATGATTTATTATATAATCTGTATTCATACTCGTACATGTCATCCTGTTCTATAAGAGAGAGTCAAATTCATTTCAGCTATTTCAATTTTATTTCATCCATGGTGCAGTTCTCATTATCAGATAGCTCATTTAATCTTGATAAATAAACTATTATTTAACTTGAATTTCCTTTATGATGCAGTTCTATCATAAGAATACATTGATTTTATTCCCAACTCTGAGAAACCAATACTTTCGGAGATATAATTTGTCTGTTTGAACAAGAGCGCCAGAAAGCTCCTGTCCACAGGGCTTGAACCCATTTTTTTTTAATTTTTTTTAGTCAAAAACAGCCCTGCGAAATCACTAGGCATGTTTTATGCGCGCATGTTCTGGGGAACAGCGTGCTTCATTTTGTCCAAATGTCTGTAATATTCGAATGTTTTGCCGAAAATGGTCTCAAAGGATTAGGTTCGGCTCACTGATGAAGAATTCAAATTTAATTCTGTCCGATCCGTCGTTGCTACGAGAACTTTCTAATTTTAAGGGTAGGTTGCGCTTCTGAATGACATTTCAGTTTGTTAATAGGCATAATCGGCTAAACGGTTTTGGAGTTATACCCATCTGAAATTTTGTTGTTATTAACTCAATAACTAAAAAAATACGGATTTCAAAAAAATCATTGAAAAAAATGTTATATCTCAGAAACTATCCCTGCGATATCGCTGAAATTTTACGAGAGCCTTCAAAACCTAACTTAATAACCATGTTCAATTTGAACACGATCGAATCTACATATATTGTTTGAGATTTGAGCAGCCTTGGGTGAGTTCATTAGCTGGATGGGTAACCGTTGCCACGATAACTTTCGAACGGAAATAGATCGCAACTTGCAATTTTCAGGGTTACGCATCCGAATGGGACAGTTGAGATTGTTATAATCGGCCAAACGGTTTTGGAGTTATACCCATCTGGAATATTGTTTTCTCGATAACTCAAAAATACAGATTTCATCGAATTGAAACTTGGAAGCTAGTTGTAGAATACCGACGCAAAGACGTGTGTAAGATTTTGTGAGGATCGTATCAGTGGAAAATTTTCATTAAATCACGAAAAAATTGTATGTATCTCACGATAACTTAAGAACGGAAAGAGATAGCGACTTGCTATTTTAAGGGTTGGTTGCGTATTCCAATGCGACATTTAAGTTGATAGGCATAATCGGCCAAACGATTTTGAAGTTATACCCATCTGAAATTTTGTTTTTATTTCCACTATAACGCAAAATATCCAAATCCGATCCAATTAAAACTCGCTAATTACTTGTAGAATGCCGACGCGATAATTTTCGAATTTCGTGAATATCGTATCCTAAAGTTAGCTTGTGAAAAAATATCGAAGGTAAGTTAAGACATTCGTTCCCTTAATCTGTACACGGCGTTTAAAGCTCCATAGATAAAACGAGAACTTCATAAGCCGAGGGTACCTGGATCGATTTCAGTAGCCGATATTATGCTTGAACTAATTATATCTCTGAATTTAAGTCGATCTTTCAATGAAATTACTTGAGACGTGAGTTTTTTCGTATATTATTAGATATTTAACGAATTTCAATTCCGATAGAATATATATTTCGGAATTCTGTGATCTTAGACAATTCTCTCATTACTCAAGTCTGTCATTAAAATGGTACGACGTGTATTCATATCTCATAAAAGCTGAGAAAACCGACTATATCGATGTCAAATAAGATTAAGAGTGTCCAATAGAGGCGAATAAAACATTATTAACCGTACTTGTCTTCAAAAATTTTATATTTCAAAAACTATGCGTCAGAATCCGTTGAAATTTCGCACATAACTTCGAGCCACCATTACAACCATTACAATCAAATACCGAATTTCAGCTCGATTGACTTCATATGAGGAGTGAATAAACAATGGATCATGAGCGCAAAAGCTCCTGGCTTCACGTTTTCTAGAGATTCTACTAATTATATTTGATATTCCAGGTTCCAGATACCAGAGTAATGCGGAAAAAGTCGGAGTAGAACTAGTAATGGAAAAGCCAGGAATCAGATAACATTCTCTGCATGATTCCACAGAAAGTAAAATACTATTCTTATTTTGCGCTAATATCGCCCAACAATTAGACACGAACCTACGATGCAAAATTTGTTTTCGTTTAGATGGAGTTACTTTTCAGGATAATCTTTGCATTTATTATGGCAAATTGAAAATGAGTGATGAATTAGCCTTCTATCCTTATCCTTATGTGCAAAATGATCATGTAAACAGTACCTACACATTATCGTCTACTGGTGCACTGCCTTGACCTTGAATTAATAAAATTTGCAATTGAACACAATGTTTTATCATAAAAAGAAATATGTATCCAAAAAATTCTGTAAATTTTATGCAATAGTTTATTATGCCCTTAATTTTCAACCTTTGAAGAAATATGTTGCAATATTGAAATTAAAATTGGTTCAAGCCCTGTGAACAGGAGCTTAGGCATTCTTGTTCAAACTTTGACAAATCATATCTCCAAACGTGGTTTTTACAGTTGGGAATTATATCAATGGATTCTTATGATATAACTGCATCATAAAATAGAACAAATTGAATAAGAATCCATTGATATCATTCCCATCTCTGAAAAACTAATACTTTCGGAGATGATTTGTCAAAGTTTGAAGAAGAACACCAAGGCTCCTGTCCACAGGGCTTTCCCACTTTTTCAGTTTGGCTTTTCGTCAGTTTTCAAGAATTTTCGTAATTAAATTCAAAAAGTAGGTCTATGAATCATCTCATGTTGGATTTACATACATCACCAAATTAGAGTATTCTATGAAATCATATAGAATAATTATTGAGAAAAATTATTGAAATTTTGAAAAGTCATATCTCCGAAAGTATTAGTTTGTTAGAGTTGAGAATTATATCAATTGATTCTTATGATAAAACTGCTTCTTAAAAAAAATTGAGCTTAAAATTTGTAATGTAAGAAATTATTTTTTTTTCGTTACTCCGAAGCCACCAGGCCGATTTTGCCCAATAACGAACTTAAAAGAGATATTTATCTCCCAAACCTACTCTGAAAATTTCAACTGTCTAGCTCATTCAGTTCGAGAGTTATCGTGTTAACGGCCGGACAGAAGCGATTTCGACCACGGATTCTTGATCAGTGTTCGAACCAAATCGTTTAAGACCATTTACAGCCAAAAATTCGAAAATTACAGACATTTGGGCAAATGATAAGCACTCTGTTCCGAGGAACGCCAAAAATGTCTATTGCCTGAACATTACAAATCACTTGAACATATTATGTTCTATATTGTTCTATAAAATTACCATTTTGGAAAGTGACAATGTTACATCCTATAATCGTTCAGAAAGTATTGACGACTAAAATATGAATTCAAAAATAGATATAAATAAATAACATTGAGATAATTCTTCTAGGTCCTAGGTTATGAACCCATTAAAACTAGTTTCTGAAATACATATCAAAAATTGATGTTGTTCATTTTAAAGATAGTATAAAAATGAGTTACTCAATAATTATTATTCTTTGTTATCATGAGCATTTGAAGATAATTTGCAAATTATAAACTTTCGTGGCATCATTAGGTCCTACATTTTGCAACAATTTGATTATGGTTATCAGAAATCCAGGATTCTCTGGATGAAGTTCACAACTTTTGCTTTTAGCATACTAATGTGATGAATATTTCCTCGTTCCTAGATCGACATGTAAATTATATTGTATTCAAATTCAAATTTGTACTTCTGCAGGGGTAAAATTGATGATTCTGAATTTTATTATTCGGTATACCATATTTTTCACTTTGACACTGTACAAATGCATATAATGACTTTGACTATAAAATGATTAGTCTACAAAATTTCGCTTCATCCTTTACAATGATGCTGTATTCATGCATATGCATATCAATGGCCTAGAGTGAAACTGGCTAACTCCCTTTTACGAAAATTTAATGTTTCTAAGTCAGTGATGGCTATAAATCCATAATTAGGTGTTGAATAAAGAACCTTTCTGGATGAGACAGTGCTATGTTTCCATCTACGTGGAACAAGTACCAAGAAATTTCTTAAATATGAATTCAATCAAATCTAAATAGTAATTTCGATTTCCTGAAAAGTTTTTCCATTTTTTGAGTTATCAGGTTTACAAATTAAGCCATTGATATGCTGGTCCTTCAGACTTTCAGCAGAAGATGATGAATGTATTCCCTATATAAGTAACTAAACTCTTGTCCACAACAGTTTTTGTCGTCTGACATATGTTTCGGAAACAAAATTTCCATCTTCAAAGACGAAAGGTTACAGTCAATAACGCTTCGTCTTTGAAGATGGAAAACTGAAGTGGACAAGAGTGTAGTTACTTTTATAGTGTTCATAATAAGTCCAAAGTGAACTCAAAATAGAATATGAAAGTATTATTAAAGAATATACCATGGATATAAGGAAGTCTTGATCTAACTTGAATTAAAATAACGATAAAAACATTCAACTCAACTGCTATTATACAAACACTGAATGCCTGATATTGAATTTATACAAACTAGCACACGACTCACCTGATCTAGAGCCATTCCTGTTAACTCTGAAATTCCGGAAAATAGTGTATTTCCAGGATGGAAGCCCTCTTCTCCTATGTACACCATCATTCATTGAATACTTCTAATTGATTAAATTTGAATGCACACAGCTAGCTGATCAATTTGTATGCTAAGAGTAAATAAAAAGTGATGTTACTGGCCAAGGCAGTTCTATCAGAATATATGATTTTAAGATCCAAAGGGTCACTGTTAGATCAAGGCTAATAAAGTTGTAATCTTCCAATAAGAATTTTGACGCTGTCATCTACTATCTGATTGCGTCTGGCATTTCTGATAGCACCGCTATATTCTACCGCGGATACGGTAGTTTTTCTAATTTTCATTCATTTGAAAGCTAATCTCCACTATTATTGGAAAAGGATAAGTGCTGTCAACCTTAGAAGATGATTTAAATAAGAGCCTTTAAATTTGACCTAACCTATAAAAAATGTTTGACAGCTGAAAGTCTAAGTATACGTTCCGTAAATCAACTTGGTTGTGGTAATATGAAATGTTCGGTTGGTTCCTGAAATAATTATTTACGGAACTTGGTTCCAGAGAAAGCGGTATATTTTCAGGTACCAGAACAACCAACGAATTTCTTTGGTAACATCGGTTTGTTGTTTGGATGTCAAAAGTGTTCTGTGGTCTTATGTTTGAACTGGTTTTAGACAGAGACATCTATATCTCTGGTTTTAGATAATATATTCAAAAACTACAAATTTTTGTTGCAATCATCATGTATAATGGATTCTTTGATTAAGATAGATTAGATATTATTTGATCCACTTCAAGTTAATTGTTGTTACAAATATTCAACAAAAATTAACCTTTAAACTTAAACAACTGACAGAAAAACTGACAGATGACAGTCTCACCAGTGTGGTCAAATCTTTAATCTTTGAGTGTGGTTACCGCAGAGAAATAGAGGGAATCCCTCTCTGGGTTACCGCCGTTACCGGTCCTGAAAATAATTATTGGTTACTTTGTTTGATTTACGGAACGTATTGTAAATGGGGTGGAGTGTGTTCTTGTATGACGTCACCATGTACTCCGCAATGATCTAATAATTCTAATAATAACTAATTTATTATTAGATCAATGATACTTCGGAATAAATTTGTCAGATGCTCGTTGAGGTGTTTAAAATTTGAATATCTCTCGTCAACTGATTCCGGTTTTTGCCGCGGTTTTGGAGCGTAAATATCTCGGACGAGTTCGTTAATGGGCGAAATGCATCAAGCGGTTTCGGAGTTATGGCCGTTTTTAGTAAAAATATTGTTTATGAATATTTCCGGAACCGATCACTCGATCTATCTGAAATTTAGCATCAAATTGTAGAATCATGACCTTTATAGGCATGTGAAGTTTTGTATTGATCAGGTTACCGCAAAGTGTCAAAAAAATGTTTTGAAAATTTAATTTTTTTTTTATACAATAACTCTGGAACGGAAATGCTAGGCAGTTGAAAATTTCAGAGTAGGTTAGGGAAATGAATATCTCGGTTAAGTTCGTTATTGTGCAAAATAGGCCAGATGGTTTGGGAGTAACGAAAAAAAATTTTTTTTTAAGTAACAACTTTCAAATCCAATTTTTATTTAAGATGCAGTTTCACCATTAAAATCCATTGATATCATTTTCAACTCCAAGAAGCTAATACTTTCGGAGATATGATTTTTCGAAATTTCAATAATGAATCGTACTTCTATGTTTCCACAGAATGCTATAATTATTCTATCTATGCTTTATTATTAAGATGCAGTTTCACCATTAAAATCCATTGATATAATTTTCAACGCCAAAAAGCTAATACTTTCGGAGATATGATTTTTCGAAATTTCAATAATGAATCGTACTTCTATGTTTTCACAGAATGCTATAATTATTATATCTATGCTATAATCTATGCTATAAGAGAGAGTCAACTTCATTTCAGCTATTTTAATTTGATTTCTTCCATGGTGCAGTTCTCATTCTCAGATAGCTCATTTAATCTTGATAAATAAACTATTATTTAAATTGAATTTCCTTTATGATGCAGTTCTATCATAAGAATACATTGATTTGATTCCCAACTCTGAGAAACCAATACTTTCGGAGATATAATTTGTCTGTTTTTAATTATTCTAATAACCCCTCGGTATCACAGGGACTTCTACTATTGAAGTCTATGACCTAATTTTTCTCACCTTGGCTGTATTGTTATCTTTTAGTGAATTGATATATTCTGTGATTGGTAGGACTACTTATTGTAACTATATACAGGGTGAGTCTTTGACCACTGCATTAATTTTAACCAAACATTCCTCTCATCAAATGAAATACTTTTTTCATTTACCATTTTTCCAGATTCGGCTCAGGTAAAAAGTTAAAAGCGTTTAAAGATTTCACAATGTGCTAATACACTCCCGCATATAAATTATCTATGACATTGTTGGCGGACGAGAATAAGGCATGGTAACGTGGTTTACAGCTTGATTCGGGATTCCAACGCTCAGGGACGGATCCATAAAAGTAGTGAAATTTCTGGAGTTTTCCATTTTAAAACATTCAATGAAGAATATCTCGAAAACGGTGCGTTTAAGGAGAAATGATGACGAATAATATATTGTTCTAAAACGATGGAATATTCTTGAAATGACTCAAGAAAAAATTTATATGCTTTCTTTATGCTAATTTCGTTTAGCTTTATGAATCCACGAGTCCATAACTAGAAAACCAGTAGAAGTAGAAAATAACTAATATTTGGAAAATATGTATCATAGTTATAGGAAACTTTACGCCAACATTCATTTTATTCGAATAAAGGATGTCAAAGCAACAAAATAAAAACTGATTTTTTTTCAAAATTTCAACAGCCTGTATCTTTTTACCTGAGCTGAATTTGGAAAAATGTTAAAGGAAAAAAGTGTTTCATTTGATGAGAGGAATCTTTGGTTAAAATTAATGCAGTGGTCAAAGACTCACCCTGTATATATACTCTTTTCCTTATTGTATATTATTGTATATTATTATACTGATCCTCCTAGTTCTTTCCGAAGGAGACCCCTCATAAGCTCTCGAAGAGCTTGAGCTATATATTTATATGTACAGGCAACCCAAATTACACAACATTACTGAAACCAGGAAAACGGGTGAGAACGCACAAGGTTGTGCGTTCAGTATATTTAAGTATATTTTGTATAACTGGGGAAAATAACGATTAGAAAAACCGCCAGTAGTTGATTGTCGTGATCATATCAACCAACTGGTACATTCACATTTCTATACAATAATCGAGAATAGGGTGACCAGATCATCCCTAGTGCAATGACGGACGGACCTGTGCGGACTAAAAAAAAAGGTACTTCCGCAATTGAACAGACTTGTACAAATTGAAATACAGGTTTACGGGTAATTAAAAAAAATAGTCAGAGTAATAAAAAATGTTTTTTATTACTCTAAGGAACAAACCAATATGTATCCTAGAATCAATACCGTCTTTACCATAAGGGCACACGGGGCCCGCGCCCAGGGCCCCCATCGCCAGGGGGGCCCCGAAGGACAGGCAATTTCTCTCACATTTATTCTCAAAACACTCTTGTCTGGCACACTAACAGTGAGTACCCGGCTCGAAAATAAAATTTACTTTTGTCTTCTTCTACTCACGTCTATTTTATTTAATCAAATTGAGACAAAACCAAGTCATACTTTGTCTTTTTGGCGCTCTAGTTCCTCTGAAAAGAGTGCTTATCAATTTTCCCAAATGTCTGTAATTTTCGAATTTTTGGCTGAAAATGGTTCGACTCACTGATCAAGAATCTGTGGTCAAAATCGATTCTGTCCAACCGTCAGTTCGTTAACACGATAACTCCTGAACGGAATGAGCTAGTTATTGCAATTAGCCACAGTTCACCTCATTCAATGAGCTAGACAGTTGAAATTTTGGTAGGTTTCGGGGATAAATATCTCGGTTAAGTTCGTTATTAGGCAGATTCGGCCTGGTTTCGGAGTAACGAAAAAATTTTTTACATTACAAATTTCAAATTCAAAATTTTCAAAGATGCAGGTTCATCATAAAAATCCATTGATATCATTCTTAACTGTAACAAACTAATACTTTAGGAGATATGATTTTTTTAAATTTCAGTAATAAATCGTAATTTTATGATTTCATAGAATGCTCTATAATAGAATGCTTTAATTTTAATTTGCTGACGTATGTAAATCCAAGATATGAGATGAGTCATTGACCTACGTTTTGAATTTGTTTATGATGCAGTTCTTTCTTAAGAATCCATCGATATCATTCCCAACTCTCAGAAACCAATACTTTCGGAGATATGATTCGTCAAAGTTTGAGGAAGATCGCCAAATCTCCTGTCCACAGGGCTTTCCCACATTTTTCCTTTTAGAAGTATAAAATTTCCCTAACATTTGACTTATTTAGCTTAGTTAGGATCGATTTTAGACAAAAATGTAAAATTCAAGTCTAAACTTGGTTGGGTTTTTACTTAGTTTAAGTCAAAGTGGGAAAGCTCTGTGCACAGGAGCTTTGGCGCTCTTGTCAAACTACTAGCAAGTAATTATTCAAACTTTGACAAATCATATCTTCGATCGAAAGTATCCGTTTCTGAGAGTTGGGAATGATATCAATGGATTCTTATGATAGAACTGCATAATAAAGAACTAAATTCAATACGTAGGTCACCTCATATGTTTGTTGTTATGTTGATATTGTTGTTAGGTCACCTCATATGTTGTGTTTGATTTACATACATCAGTAAATTATAATTATACCATTCTATGAAATCATAAACTAACGATTAATTATTGAAATTTTGAAAAATCATATCTCCGAAAGTATTATAGTTTGTTAGAGTTGAGAAAATGATATCAATGATGAAACCGCAAAAAAATAATTTGAAATTTGTAATGTAAAAACAATATTTGGTTACCCATAATGAATAGAAGATCATAGGAGAAAAATGTATAACTCGCTTTCTTTACGTTCCAAAAGGGCCCCAAATTCTTGTGCGCCCAAGGGCCCCATAATAGTTTAAGACGTCCTTGCCTAGAATAACGTGGACTAGTAATGGTCCGACCATACTCCCCAGAGGAATATTTGACATATTTAGTAGGATAGGTGTTTGATAACTTCATATCAAAATGCTCATACCCTGGGTTACCTTGATATCTCGAATCGAGAATTATGAGTTTTCAAAACCCAACAAACACTCAAATACAAACAAGAATGATTAAATTTATTTTCAAGAAATAACATAGGTATCAATGGGCAACAAAGTTATAAAATTAATTTACAACCTTTTAAATATAACATTTCAAATATAAATTTTTATAAGGTAAAATATTTGAATAACTATATTGTTTAAGAAAGTATGTATGGTTGAATCCATAATTATGCCATGTAAATGTTTCGTTTCTACGTATCTAGAAGGTGAGTATTTGTAATTTATACTGATATAAAAAAAAATGGTTTCGAAATATTGACTTTGGTTAAGAACTGTAAATTATATCGATCTCATTTGAAAACCGTGGAAAGTAACGTGCATTTTCTATTCTTAATTGGCTTATATGAATGTTGATAAACCGTGGCCAGTCTCCAATGTTCTGGGTAATCGTCTCTTTTTTCCTTCTGCAAAGAAAAAGGTGGAGCTAAGCTTTCAATTCTATAATTTTTTGAGGCGTACGGTTTTCTCTGTCTTGGCACTCGAATAAAATTTTTACTTACTCGCCTCTGAGATACACCTGCCTTGGAAGCGTATTTTATATTATTTTTTTCTTCTATTGAGATATTGTTCATTTGGCAGGTCATACAAGAACCCTCATATTTTCTTTTCGGTGCAAACAGAGATTTGGTTTGATTCACCGCACAACAAGGGTGTTTTTCGTTACATTTAACTGTGTTCATATCCCCGCAATTCAACTTCGCTATACTAACATTTTTCCTGGTGTTTTTGCCAATTATGTTTTTCTCCTTGATTTTATCAATATCGCGTAATTCGTGGGCGCTAATCGATCTCTTATCATCGTCCATTTTTTGTTGGAGCTGATCCGAGAAGTCCCTGGCAGATCTTCTTTCAAAAAAATAGTTCTTATCATCTCCCAGTTTGTTAGTGGAATAAAATAATGGTACGCAATCGCGGACACCATCACAACTATGTTCAGCACCTTTTTTTCCAATGTTTTCTTTTGGCGTGTGAACTAATGTGAATACTGCTGGAGCTAAGCATCCTGAAAAAAAGCATAATGAAAATTAAATCACGAATAGAAGGAATTATATCTATATAATAAATATGTGTTTGTATTTGATTGTTTGTGTATTTCTTTGTTTGTTTTTGTAGAATTGTTTGTATTGAGTGCGAGCAGAGGTGTGAGGACCCGGGACAAAAATATGGAGGCCCCTTCTAATACAATGTTGTTTCCACTATAAGATTATACTGATTATACACTATTTCATCTTCGTCTATTTCCCAAATATCCCCATTTTATATGTATTCCAAAATGTGAGCAAAGTGAGAAAAATTTCGGAAGCTTGTTCGGAAATTATTTTCTGTCGCCAATTTCTTAGAATATTCTTTTATCTCGGTACAGAACACGAAGTAAGAGATCTGAGAGAACTTATGGTACTGAAATATAATAATCTTCTGGCAAATTACTGAGATAAACCAATTTCGGAACAAACTTCTGTGATTTTTCTCACTTCGCTCACATTTCGGAATATACATTTAGAAATGAATATAAACAATGATATCCTATAATATAACAATCACATTAATTAATCTCTATGAAGGAACCATATCTTGTCGATGAAACGACCGTTATCGATAGTCTCGAACGTTGCCAGAAGGTATTTCATTGAAATAAAATCGAAGTAATCCCAAATTATCAGCTTTGTGAATATAGAATAATTATACTCATGTAACCTTGTACTCATTCCTGTTGCCATACACTCAATATTCAATAGTTTTCGGCACAATTTGTGTAGCCGGCAAAAATAAATTTTTCATAATATTACGTTTTCCCAAAGCGGGTAGCTCTCTAGATGTTTCAGTAGTCATGAAACAAACCATCTGGTACCAATTTTAGCTGTTTCTCACTGTCGACCGGCATTTTAAAAAGCTATTATTTCTATTGAATTTAGCAACGTAAATTATTGAGTACGCAGTTTGCTCCTTTCTTTTAATATTGGAAATAGATAAATTTGAATTTCGGAAAACTAAATTTGATGTTCTGCGGGTGTCTTTCAAATGGGCAGTTCTACGGACGGAATAACCATTACGCATTACCAGGGACGGACCTAAGGGGATGGGGTGGGGGTGGTCGATCTCCCCAATGTTGAACGGAGATTTTATAACATCCAATGAAAAATATCTCGAAAACGGTGCGCTTAAGTAGAAATGATTAGTATTAATATAATTTTATGAAATGATTGAAGATTATTATAATGACTCAAGATATACTTAACCTGCTTTATTTATGCTAATTTCATTTAGTTTCATGAATCTGCGATTCTATAACTAGGAAACCAGTGGAACTAGGGAAAAAAATAATAAATGGAAAGTGTGCCATAGCTATATAAAACGTCACAGCAAAGATCATTTCATTCTGAATAACCATGTCAAAGCTACAAGAGTAAAACAGTTATTTTATGAAATTTCAATAGCCTGTGTCTTTTTACCTGAGCTAAATTTCGAAAAATGGTAAATGAAAACAGTGTTTCATTCGACGAGAGGAATATATGCTTAAAATGAATGTACCTACCACTTAAAGACTCGACCATGTATAGGACGTATGTATAGTTATTCGTATTCTCACTTTATATTCTATTTCAGAAACTATTCGTCAGAATCCGCAGAAATTCCGCACAGATCTTCGAGCCATCATTTCACAATCAAGTAGGTACCGAATTTCAGCTCGAATAGACAATGGAACATGCGCGCAAAAGCTCCTGACTTCACGACAGTGCTTTTTGGCTTCTTGTTCCTAGGAACAGAGTGCTTATCAATCTGCCGAAATGTCTGTAATTTTCTAATTCTTGGATGAAAATGGTCTTAAACGATTTGGGTTGACTCACTGATCAATAATCCGTGGTCAAATTCGTTTTGTCTGGCCGGCCGGCCGTTATCAACTCGAACGGAATGAGCTAAAGTAAAAAAAATTTTCAGAGTAGGTTAGGGAGATAAATATCTCGGTTAAGTTCGTTATTGGGCAAAATCGGGCTGATGGTTTTGGAGTAACGGAAAAAAAAATGTTGTTTACATTACAAATTTCAAATTAAATTTTTTTTAAGAAGCAGTTTCATAATAAGAATCTATTGATATCATCTTCAACTCTAACAAGCAAATACTTGATACTATGATTTTTCAAAATTTCAATAATCGTAATTCTATAATTTCGAAAATGTAACTATGTGATCGAAAATTAACGTCCGTATTTGTATCTATGAATTTCATGATCTGTGTTAATATACATGTCATCTTATCTACCAATAAGAGACATGTCATATTTATATCTGGTTCTATTCAAAATCCGTTACTCCTGATATAAAGTTCCCCCTGATCTAGAAAACAAAATAGGATTAAATGACCAATGAAATAACCTCAGCTATTGTGGAATTATGAGGATTATGGGATATTATAATTTTTGGGTAATAATATAATGCCCTTGGATAATCCATATGAAGATGGGAATATATACTTTGGTGAGTTGATCACATTGGGTTCAGAATATCTCCAATAAGAACAAAATTGGAATATTGGCTAAGTTTCAATTGATATAATATAATTTTCAGAGTGGATTGGAGGAATGAATATCTCGGATAAGTTCGTTATGGGGTAGAATCGGTCTGGTGTTTTCGGATTAATAACTTTTGGCACTTCTGTTTTTTTTTTTTTTTAATGAGACGTTCTTGAAATTAATTTCTTTTATGATGCCGTTCTATCATAAGAATCCATTGATATCATTCCCAACTCTGAGAAATCAAGAGCATATATGATTTGTCAAAGTTTGAACAACAGCGCCAAAGCCCATGTCCACAGGGCTTTCCCACATTTTAAGAATTTTTTTAAATCAAATTTATGGCTATCGCCTTCAAGCTACAAGTAACTACATTTGGAAATAATAAACCAACGGATATGTGGTGAATGTGAAAATGATCCATTTTGAACAAACCATTGGATCCGTCAATATGTACTGGTCGTGTTGGTTCGTCTTTCGGGTCCTCGGGTCTCAAATCCCAACACAAGGCGAGATCCATCGGTGAAACTTTGCTTTGTTTTATGAATCTCCATTTCTGTTCAAAATTTGCCCACGTATTAGGCTTTTCACCAGGCCTTCTAGGTTGTAGAAGTGAACTCTTGGGTCTGAATACTTTCAACTTGGTGCATCGGGTAGGCCCATAGCCTTGATAACCCTTCCATCCAATACCTAAAACATGTATCACATTCACGTACATAGTGATTAATAAAGAGATTTCGCACAAGTTATTAGCCAAAATAGTGAAATGCTCCGTCAACGCCTAAATATGGTACCTACTACCTATATACTGTTCGAATGATATTAAAGACAGTGTTTCCGAAAATGAGGCCCATCAATATTAACCATTCTTGAAAAGAATATATAGTACAAACTGCCAAATAAATAAATACCTACTATAAGTTCAACGCCTCACTTACAAAATTAATCTAATACTACCCTGGAGGCAATTGCTCCGGAGAAAGAATGATTGAAATCTTTACCTGGGAAGAAGCAATAACCTAACAAGCCAAAGAATCAAAACATTCAAAATCAATAGTTGCTGGAAATGAGTCTACGTTCGTACAAAGTGAGGAATTTCAATTGACCAAATATGGATAATATGAAACCATCCTGGCATTCAAGAGGCAATACAAGCACTGAGCTCCCATGTCATGTGTTTCGAACTAGTTCCCCCAGTTTGTGGATGCCTGACCATTCAGGATTTAAAGGAATCTGGAACACCAACTTACTAGCAAGGACAGGGATTTCAATTCACTCAGCAAGACCAGAGAATTTTTGGCTCAGGAAAAATCGCATACAACGAAGAGTTTGAATGAAAGAAGACACATATGTATAGTTCAGCACTCATCTTAATATCCCAGGTTTGAGTGGCAGGCAGTGTCTCTAAAACTGCGCCACATGGGCAAACAGAGTGTCTTTTGGTCATTCCAAGTACTAAGATTAGACTTGATTTTTAGGGGTAGATTGACTTCGGAGTGCCTTTCTGTACTGATATTTTGTGTTAAACCAATCAATTCCCCAGTAATATTATATCTTCTAGTGAAGTATTAAGGCACCATCCGCGGTACCTCAGGCATCTAACTTGAGGTATCGTCTTTTTATTTTATTTGTAAATGAGCTACCTAAACTATTTGATAATTCAGAGTGCCTAATCTTCGCCGATGACTTGAAAATATTCAAGCGAATTCAGACAGTTCGCGACTCCGAAATGCTTCAGAATGATATTGAAAAATTGGAAAAATGGTGTGCCCGAAGTAAAATCATCCTCAATTATGATAAATTCCATATCTTGACTCTCACCAGGGTAAACGATCCGGTTCTTTTCGGTTTTGAAAAGATCTGCGAAAGTTAAAGATTTGGGCGTAACATGCGATCAAACGTTTTCATTCTCGGACACATTGAAAAGGTAACTAAATGAGCTATTCGGTTATCAAGTTTCGTTATACGTCACCCATTTGATTCAAAAACCTGGACACTCTTAAGGTTGGTTTATGCCGGCTGGTAACTTTAACTTTATCCTATATATATAATATATAGAGACATATACTACGTTTACATGCATCCTCTCGAACCGTTTTAAGCCAATGCGTATTCCGTAATGCGCATTGAAAACGCATGTAAACGTTTTTTCAATTCGAATTGACTACTCAAATGCGAATTAGTAAATGCGATTTGAAAAGGTGGATTGAGTTTTCCCAAACCGCTTTAATGTGCATGTATACACCAAATACGCATTGAGTGTAGTTTTAAGAGAAACAAATTTCAGAATTACCAACACCAAATTTATTAGTTTGACAAATCTGATAATCTAACGAACCTGCTTTGGGGTTACGTTAATCGTAATTCCTAAGCTGGAAGATCGAAATAAATCTCTTGAGATAAAAATGATATAATATATTGTTCGAGGTAACTTTTTCTATTATCTTTAATCATTTTCTGCCAATTTTCTGGATTCATTTTCACGATTTGCTCTTTCAATCACTTGTAACCACCCAGAAAAGGTTAATTCCTTGCGAAATTATGGTGTTCTTCATCATTTTTTAAGATATTTAGAATGATTTTCTTTTCTTAATCCATTTTTAATTTTTTTCAATCTTCCCATGTTGGCTACGCGAGCTTAGAATAAAGCCGAATTACAGAAAACTAGTTTCAGATAAGGCATGTAAACTCTCAAACCATTTTTCATCTAATTCGCATCAAAACATGCGCATTGGTTCAAAACGGATCGAGAAGGTGCATGTAAACGTAGTAATAGATTTTTAGTGTTATGGCTCAGACTAAAGAATCCGTTAACTTATTAATTATTATTATTATTAATAAGTAAACTGATTCTTTAGTCTCAGTATAAACAATATTCCAAGACCTCTATGTTTCAATTTTTAAGTTAAAGGTTAAGTTAAAGTTACCAGCCAGCATAAACCAGCCTTAAAACTACTATTCTACGCTCTGGTAGGAACTAAATTAGAATTTGGAGTAATACCATGATCTGGGGACTGGGGAGAATAGGACGGTTCTTGATCAACTTGAAAAAGTACAGAAAATATTCTTGAGAAACCTGTTTTTGACAAAATATCCTGTATATCCTGACTACCGAGCAGTAAGATCGTAATATGAACCTATTGATTGTTCTACATAAAATTATCAACAACGAAATTAACTTGGATGAACTACTATCACTGATCGAGATTTAATGCCCCTTCTAGAAGAACTAAGTCACCTTTCGTGTTCAATATTCTACTGTAGACGGGTCAACATCATTGAGATCTCCGCTTGTGACCATGTTTCGATTGGCTAACGAATTTAATGTTAGGGTAAATATTGATTAGGCAGCCCCATTGACTACTTTTAGGAAACTCATATTGAAGCACATTATAACTGTTGTTTGATTAGTGTTGTTGGAGCTTTTAATTTTTTTCTTTGTGTCAATCCTGAATCATTGCTATTAATTTTTACTTGTGATATGCAGAATGTCTGTTTTTTCGTTTTTTTTGTTAGTGTTAATATATGTGTGAATATGTATAATTGACTTATCTATGTAATTATATTGTAAAATCTATGTGGATTCGAATACATAAATAATTAAATAAATTCCCATGGAAGACTTACATCCCATATCTGTAGTTCACACAATTCAAGTACATATCTGTGTTTGATTGTTGTCACTTAATGATCAAAGGCATCACATGTCCCACAAAATGAATTCAATAATTGTAGGAATCATAATATTTCCACCCTTGTAAATAATGCAGTTAGGATTAGTTTGACTTTTTACTGATGCAGACGACGTTTAACGACTTTCATACCGATAATTCAGACGTATTTCTGTCTGAAGAAACCCCAAACCATTCTCATGACATCTAATATTAACTGTGGAGGCGCCGCGAAGCCAATTAAGCCGTCTAGAGTCTCCGAATACTTTTCTCTGAATAGAAAATCGCTAAAACCATAATAGTGTTAGTTGTCTCGTAAAATTTTGGAAGTTCCTAATCGACGATATTGGATGTATAATTGATTATGACGGCGAAGTTGAAGATGGTAGTGTTATGGAAATAAATCTGTACATATTATCATACAGTGTTCTAATTAATCCAAAAGTGTAAATGACGAAACATTATCCCCTAGACAACGAAATAAATCCTACATAATGATTAATATTACATTATCATCTTACCAGTAGCGTAATCTCCCTCTTCCAAGGCTAAACCTGGTTCTTTGTCGCGCATCATCTGCATCTTCTGGAAATGGCTGTGGCAAATTTTATCTGGCAGTGGATTATGGTCTAAGTTTTGCCTGTGTAGTTCTTTGGCTAACTGAAAGTTTGTAATGGTATCACGCATGGCTGGACCATCATCTTCGTGCATTTCAGAGAGTCTTTGGTCTGGCGGTATGTACGGAGTTTTTGGCATATCGAGGGCTTCAGTACTTTTTATTAAAGCTATTTCTGATGAACTACGTGCTAAAGTTGGTGAAATTCTACTAAAGTCGTCTCTGTATCTTGGGTATCCCTTCCCAATTAGATGCAGTCCTGTTTCACATTCCCTAATGAAACGTTTAGATCTTAGCTCATCATAGCTATCAGGTCTGTGATGGTCTGCAGTAAAATCGCCAGGCACGTAAGGCACAGGATCAGACGAAGAAATTTTGGCATCGTAAACATTTGGAAGATTTATGTCATTTTCACACTGTTTAAAAAAATCACAATATTATTATTGACCACGAGCAGAATCGCCTGAATATACGCCATAGTTACCTGCAAAGTATCTGAATTTTCTATAAAAATGAAACATAAAATTGGGAAAGAATATATTTATTCAAATTATAAATAAATATAAGAACTGTTTATATAGTGTTTCATGCAGCATACTTCTATAGGCAGTCGTGTATTGGGCAGTAATTTTGCTGAAAAAAATTAAAGATTAATGAATGACTTTAATGGATTTAATTATTCTCTCACAAATAGTCTCTTTGATCAATTTTAGTATTTAATTTCTGAATTATAAACCTTAATGATCAAACAAAAAAAAACTTTCAGGTTTTGTTTGGAAGGATGTAGATTTCAAATGATTGAATTAAATAAACCGCTGCAAAATGTTATGTTCACTGTGAGTTGCTTAAATACAGAGTAGGTATAATTAAGCATGTTCGAACTAACACTATCAAGCGTAAAGAGTTAAAAACGAAGTTGAACATGTTAACCAACTTTTGGTGTATGCACACGGGCATACCAAATCGACGCGATTCCAATCCCCAGAGTCCCTTTCATACACACATTTTCCTTGGAAGCCATACAGGACCGATTACTACAATTTTATTGTAATTCCAGCGCCTCCATGATTCACGCGATCGGAGTGACGGATTCTGACGGATAGGGACACGTCGATATGCGCCAAATTTCGCAAAAATTAGCGCGTCGGCATTCTACAAATAATAACCTAGTTTTAATTGGATCGGATTAGATCGAAAAGTTTGCAAAAATCTATGCGTTGGCATTCTACAACTAATTACCTTGTTTGAATTGGATCGGATCTGTATTTTTCGAGTTATTCACGAAATAACAACAAAATTTCAGATGGGTATAACTCCAAAACCGTTTGGCCGATTATGCCTATTAACGACTTAAATCTCGCATTCGGATGCGCAACCTACCCTGAAAAGTCGCTATCGCTTTCTTTTTCTTCAATAACTACTACAATATAGATTCAATCTTGGAACTCTCTCCCTCCTTCCATTCGAAAGTTATTTGAGACCATTTCGGGCGAAAAATTCGAAAATTACAGACATTCGGGCAAAATGATAGCATGCTGTTCCCTAGAACATGCACGCAAAAAATATTTTAGGTTTTTTGTGGATGAGTGAAATAAAATTATATATAATAATTTTTCTGTTTTTCACCAAATGGTCTCTTCAATCGATTTTTGGCTCACTTGTTCCTCGGAATAATCGGATAACTTGAAACAGAAAAAAATTAGGATATTTTGTTTTCCCAATTACCGAATGAATGCTGATATGGTCGAATTGAAACTTGGTAGTTAGTCGAAAAATACCGATGCGAAGACGATTTTGTGTGGATCGTAGCAGAATCTAATATTTATCATTTAGAAATATTCTCTATATCAGGAACTATCCGTCCGATATCGCTGCAATTTTGAAAGATCCTTCGAAGTTTTATTTTATAGCCAAGTTCTAGTTATCCACGATCGTATCTATATCATTGAAATAATGGAAAAATATATGGTAGAGGATCTTTGAGGTGCGATAATTCCTTCATGTACAACCTGATCCCTTCATCCTTACTTCAGTTCCGTGGCGATTTGGTAAGGCATTTCTGCTTCACGCCCAGGCGGTAGGGAAGGTACCACGTTCGATTCCCGCACCGGATTTTTTTTTTATTTCGGCTGACGGGGGCCCCTAAGTAATATTAACCAAGGTCCTCACAAATTCACGATCCACCGCTGTTTGAAGCGCACATAAAATAATCATCTTACGAAAAATGCATGGAGTACTATTGAGAATAAAATTTCGAGTGTTATGATTATGATTATTAATAAGCGGACACTGAAGCAACGGGTGAGTGCAGGAATGCTAGTAACTGAATAACATTACTTCAAAGAAGCACTCGAAATGTCATATCTTCGAGTTCGAGCTAGATTCTGGTTTGAATGATCTTGACTCAGATATACATTATGTGTATAATATTAAGAATTGAAAGTATGGCAGATGAGCATAAATCATTTCCTGAAGCACTTACCTCTTTGAGCGATTCAACCTGTTCCTCGATGTTTTCTTCCTTCTTAGGGTCTTGAGACGACTGCTGCGCTAAACCAATAGAATTTCCATGCTTCTCTTTGTGCTTTTCATCGAAGCAAACATTTTTTTTTATCTTATTTAATCCGCTGATGTCATCAGCTATGAAAAAATTAAACCATGTTATTTATACTGTTTCACTTTTGACGGATTGAAGATTCAAATAAGAAGATGATCGATTAGGCGAAATTTTTGAGGAACAGTAATGTGAACTCTTCAATAAAATATACTTTTCTTAATATTATTAATGAGAATAGCAAAGTTGTTTGAGAAGGCTTACCCTCCCTTATCTCCTTTGACGGCCGCCACTGATGGATGCGAATATAACGGGTCTTTCAATGGGAATGCCCCATTTTCAAATTGACATAACTCACGCACGGCAACCATTTTTTATTTCTTACATTGCCTGTTCTATTTGTCAAAGTCTACCATCTAATCATCAATCATGGGAAGGTACAAGCTTAGACTATAGAAGAGAGAGGACGGATAACATATTCCCTGACATTGAGACCAAATGGACACCATATGGCCACAGAACCAGGATCCTCTTTCCTGCTGTGGCTTTTACAGCCATAAGATGCACATCCTACCATTATGTGTAACACAATTTTATAACAAACAGTTCTCAGATAAACAGAAGAAACAAACGTCCACCACACCGTTCGGTGTCCACCAAACTGTCAAAGTTTTGGTTTCAGATCGATAACGTTGCATAGTACGGCCTGCGGTATCCCCTCTCTTCCCTAATCAAGAGGTATACGCTTCAATAACGTTTATAAATAAACCATTAAAAATCGCGATCTGTTATTCTAACTTTACATGTTTTAACTTCAATTGTTGGTCGTTATAATCGTTCGGATAAAATAACAACAACAATACGAACGTTCAGTGAAGAAGTTTGAAACAAATTTTATACTTCATGATGTTACAGTGCCAGTGAGACACAGAAATGCAAGAAGTGAAGAGATAGAGAATATTGCTGTCGTACGTGAAAGTGTTCGTGTTCTGCCAATGACAGAATGACTTTATTGAAAATAAATTTCGGTGATTCGATTATTTCAAGTAATGGACCGTTGAATTATCCGCCTCGTTCCTGCGATTTAACTCCATTGGACTTCTTTCTTTAGGGTTACATCAAGTCAGTGGTCTACAGCAATCGTTCATCAAATTTAGACGATTTACAGATCAATATTGTACGAGTAATTGCTAACCTACGACCTGATTCGTGTGAGAGATTCATGGAAAATTGGGTTCAACGACCAACGTTTCCGTGGTGGACATTTAAATGATGTTTTGTTTCATAACTAATGGTATGCACTGTATGCATAAAAATTTCACCAATTTTCAAATAAATAATGTGTTCTATTTAAAATACAAAATGGGGTGCTCTTAATGAAAGACCTGTTAGTAGTTTAGTTCTAGTCGCTTTACATAGAGCGACTAGACAAATTAATTTTGAATCAACTGAAACTTACCATCCTATTGTATCGTACACAAACGCCAATACCAAGAAGTTCTCACCTGTTTTTCTGTCTATCTTCTTGGGAAGATGCCAAGTGGTTGGAAAACGTATCCAAGGTATTTCCTTAGTCCTCTGGAATCCAGGCACCAAATGACCTCTCTCATTAGAAATGATCTTCGTGGAACATCGAGTAGGTCTAACTTTATCGACTAAATGTCCTCCTCTGTAGTATTTTGGGACCTCCCAGTTCTTCAGCAAGGTGGGCCCATATGGTCTGTCATACTGAAAAGAGAAACATTTCAAGATTCTTTTATTCCAAATTCGTATCCCCCATTTATGTAACGTCTAATATATATATTTTTTATTTTCTAGTCATCGATCCTCACGAAACTCTGCAAGTCTGCTACGTGTTGCTATTTTTCAACTAATTACCGAGCTTTGATTCGATCAGATCAGTATTTTCCTTCCGGAGGATTTCGCCCATTAACCAACTTAACCGGCAGATTTGGGCTCTAAACCTAACCTGCAAATTTCAATTACGTTGCTCGTTGCGTTCGAGAGTAATCGTGCTGACGGCCGGCTGTATAGAATTAAGTTTAACCTCGGATTCTTCATCAGTGATTTGAAACTAATCGTTCAAATATTCGAAAAATACAGACATTTTTGCAAATTCATAGGCACTCTGGTCAGGTGGACAAACGCGCCAAGAACTAGTTCAGTTTTCTCACAAAAAAGGCCTATTTTGCACTGTGGCTACTATAATTTGACCCACTGTATTCGCTGAAAAGGAACATTTTCCATTCAAGAAATGGACACAGAATTCGGTGCCTTGGAAACTATGGTTTAGCGAAAGCCCACAGCTAAAGCACCCATAAAGGGGTATACAGGATGTTCCGCCAAAATAGAAACCGTTGTTTCCTCCCAAGATGAACAGTCGGGGCGGGTTTCACACAGTTTTGACAGATATTAATTGCCAAATCATTGTGCTTATACAGTGTGGAAAAGCCACATGGAATAAATTCATTATCTTGATTACTGTACATATTTATGGAAAATACCGATTCACGTCAAATTTCAAATTGTCATTCTTCTTCGTAAAAATGCGAACCATACCTCCAACCCCCTTCGAATGAAAAGTACAACCCCCAGTTTTTGGCGCTCTTGTTCCTCGGAACAGAGAGCTTATCATTTTGCCCAAATGTCTGTGATTTTCGAATTTTTGGCTGAAAATGATCTTAAACGATTTGGTTCGACTCACTGATCAAGAATACGTGGTCAAAATCAATTCTGTCCGGCAGTCCGGCCGACCGGTATTGGGCAAAATGGTTCAGATGGTTTCAGAGTACAAAAAAAAAAAAAATTTTTACATTAAAAATTTCAAAATAAGTTTTTCTCAAGATGCAGAGTCACCATAGGAATCCATTGTTGTTATTTTTAACTCTAACAAGCTAATACTTTCGGAGATATGATTTTTCAAAATTTCAATAATAAATCGTACTTCTGTGTTTTCACAGAATGCGATAATTATTCTATCTATGAATTATTATAATATGATCTGTGTTGATACATGTTAACTTATGTCAAATTTTGATATTTAATGCCCATGGTTAATCTTCTATATGATGATGGGAATGGTAATGGTAAGTTAATAATATTGAATAATCATTAAAGGATACTGTGGGAGGTATACTCATTATTTGCAGAAGCAAATCACAAAATAATTAATTTTTATTTTATAGATATTTTTCAGAGTTTGGGAGAGAAAACCCAGAAAAAAACCTTTCAATAATAATATTGAGTTCAGAATATCTAAGTAAAAACAAAACTGAAATATTGGCTTAAGTTTCAATTGATATAATATAATTTTCAGAGTGGATTTGAGGAAAAAATATATCGTTCATCATAGAATTGACGAACGAATATCTCGGATGAGTTCGTTGTTCGGTAGAATTGGTCTATTGGTTTTGGATTAATAATTTTTGGCACTCTTGTTGAATTTGAATTCTTTTATGAAGATTGAATTTGAATTCTGTTATTATGAATCTATCACAAGAATCCATTGATATAATTCCCAACTCTTACCAATTTTTTCGAAGATATGATTTGTCAAAGTTTGAACAAAAGCGCCAAAGCTCCTCTCCACAGGGCTTGAACCAATTTTTTGAATAGCTTGGCTTGGCTTGTGATACATCGTTTGAAAGGTCTCGTCATTCTCAATTCAGAAATGTTATCACTTTCATGTTTATTGGAAAAATCAAATTAGAAAAAATTAAAATAAGTGATTAGCGAAATTTGATACAATATCAAAACTAAAATGTAGCAAAATAATTATGAATGTTAATGAAGTAGATGTTCCAAGTGTTCACAGCAAATGCCTTGGCAACATCCTTACCTCAAATAAAAATTCCTTCCAACATTATTTAACATATTAGGAGTGATTATTTTCTTTATATCAAATCTTGAAGGCAAATAAGTTTAGTATTATTGTAATAAGATTTGGGATTATTCGAGAGAATATCAAAATGAATTTCGGTATCGCATGATTCATATTGTACCAAATTTCGCTCACTTGATTTTATTGTATTCTAATTTGATTTTTTCAATAAACATGAAAGTGATAAGTTTTCTCAATAGAGAATGACGAGACCTTTCAAACGATGTATAACAAGCCCCCTCTTCCTTTTATAAAAATTGGGGGTTGTACCTGTCTTTCGAAGGGGGTTGAAGGGAGGGTTCACATTTTTACGAAGAATAATGACAATTTAAAATTAAAATTTGACGCGTTTCGAGATTTTCCATAAATATTTTCAGTAACGAATATAATGAATTTATTGGCGCTCTTGTTTCTCGGAACAGAGTGCTTATCAATTTGCCCCAAATGTCCCTGATTTTCGAAGTTTTGGTTGAATATGGTCTTGAATGACATGGTTCGGCTCACTAATCAAGAATTCGTGGTCAAAATCGATAATGTCCGGCCGTCCGGCCGTTAACACGATTACTCTCAAACGGAATGAGCTAGACAGTTGAAATTTTCAGAGTAGGTTTGGGAGATAAATATCTCGGCTAAGTTCATTTTTTTTAAGATGCAGTTTCATCATAAGAATCCATTGATATCTTTCTCAACTCTAACAAACTAATACTTTCGGACATATGATTTTTCAAAATTCTATTTTTTTCATAGAATTCTCTAATTATAATTTGCTGATGTTTGTATATCCAACATGGGGTGAGTCATGGACCTACGTTTTGAATTTAATTCCGAAAATTCTTGAAAATTGACGCAAAGAAGCCAAATTGAAAAAAGATTGCAGAACGCGGTGTTCTGAAGCGGTCACCCATCCAAGTACTAACTACGCCCGGCACTGCTTGGGTTCAGTGTTCGGACGGTATCTAGCATATAAGAGTGATATGGCCGCAAACAATACTTCTTCCCCTAACTCTGCAATTATATTTATGATACAGTTCTATCATAAGAATTCATTGATATCATTTCCAACTCTGAGAAACCAATACGTATGCAAATCTCTAAATACTTTAGGCAAACTTTCGATTGCAAACACTTGCTAACTAAACGACAGTAACAACCAGTTAGTTGAACGAAAGGAAGGCTTTAGATTTCTCCCCAAAGAGCTCCCTATAGGAAGATATAATCCTTTGAAAGTGTTCCCAATAAAGTTATTATTGAAGGCTACTCAATATTTTCAAATTCGAGTTTTCTCATTAGAATTGCCACTCTTGGTTCTTAGAATAGCAGAAAAATTAATGAACCAGCATCACGTATGATCTTCACATAAGTAGGGAATGCCAATGCCAGGAGATCTTTGTGTAAAACTGCATGTGAAATATGAGGTTATGGATGTCATAAGTAAATTTGATGATATCTTCATTCACTTGTCATCAGTTGAAACTGTGCAGAAGGGTAAAAGATTCTAACATTGTATCGTTAATGAGGTGTTCCTTCAACACCCTTAATTGGAATCGATTATAAATTAACCAGAAAACTCAATTGGATATCCCACTTCCTCCCGATTATCTGGTCGGCAAATTCGTTTCACCAACGTGTTGCAATTTCACCCCTCTTAGTTCTCGTAATGATACCCCTGAACAATTGAATTTGACACGTGCGCTTCGGTGCCACCATTCCTCCCCACGGGATCTTCCCCTTTAACTAAATCTTCACCCACTAGAGTTGCGATGGATTTTGGATAGGCACTCGTAACAATGGAACAATTCTCTTGTTGAAATAGAGAATGATTTCATAAACCTAGAAAGGTTAATCAAGACAAATGAAAAAATGGAAAAAGTACTGACTGTTCTTGTTTTGGTCCTAAAACATATGTTACCGCAATCGTTGAAAATCAATCCATGTGGTAGCTTAATGTTAATCAAAACATTTTTTTTCTAACATCTTACATAATTAAGTAACTCAACTTTTTCGAATGTCCAGCAGATCTTATTAAGTGCAAGGTTCTCAGATTGCGAATTGTTTCCGAGATATTAAGTTTTTGGCGCTCTTGTTCCTCGGACAGAGTGCTTATCAATTTGCCCAAATGTCTGTAATTCTAGAATTTTTGGCTGAAAATGGTCTTAAACGATTTGGTTCGACTCACTGATCAAGAATCCATGGTCAAAATCGATTCTGTCCGGCCGGCGGTCCGTCCGTTAACACGATAACTCTGGAACAGAATGAGCTAGACAATTGAAATTTTCAGAGTAGGTTCGAGGGATAAATATCTCGGTTAAGTTATGTAAAAAAAATTTTTTTTACATTACAACTTTTGAATTCAATTTTTTTTAAGATGCAATTTTATCATAAGAATCCAATGATATCGTTTATAACTCGAACAAGCTAATACTTTCGGAGATATGATTTTTCAAAATTTCAAAAATACATCGTAGTTCTATGTATTCACTGTCTATGTTCACTGTTCATAAATGTCATCTATCTAGCTATTAGAGTCATGTCAATTCGTAGTTTTAAAACAAGTATCCGATTCTTGAATTTGTGAATATATACAAGTTTTGAAACCGAAAATAATATTGACTGGTAGCATATTGAATAATTTACGGATTAATTCGGGATGATGTTTCAGAAGATGTAGAATTGGATCATTCTAATGATGAAGTTTATGAAGGCAATAGGAAAGAAGAACATAATGGAATCATCAGAACAAATTACTGTTCGTTGACCACTGAGGTTAATATTACATTTTACTTCCTTAATTAGTAAGACATGTTCCTATATACTGTTTTATTATTGATACTATTATTTATATTATTAATATATTTTGAACTATTAAAATAATTTGTTCGTAAGCCTCTATATACTCAAATATCAGGAATAAATGGACAATCTGCTATGATTGTCTCCAGCCTTGCTCTAGACATTTCGATCATACTTTCCTTAGATATTTCGAGTTGTGAAAACTATGCACCGAGTGTAAGTTGCAACAACCCATTCCACGAGGTTGAATCATTGCAGATTGCTCATTTAATCTTGATGAATAAATTTAATGACAATTTTTGAAGCATTGTAGATTGCTCTTTTTTTGGCGCTCTTGTTTAAATGATAATTTTTGAAACATTTTTTTTAAACGGCACTTTTTTTAAATTTAATTTCTTTCATGGTGCAGTTCTACCATTAGAATCCATTGATATAATTCCCAACTCTGAGAAACCAATACTTTCGGAGATATAATTTGTCGGTTTGAACAAGTGTGCCAAAAAGCTCCTGTCCACAGGGCTTGAACCAATTTTTTAGGAAACATTTTTGTTTCACGTTTAGTGATGCGATTATCATGAACTTCTGCATGAACCTTTAGATTCTTTATTGACTCTGTTATTTCAACTCCAGATTTAAAAATAATTCGAAAATAGTAAAATTGAGGAAATATACAGATGAATCTTTACAATAACATCAATAGGGCATTGCTCTCCCAAGACTGGCTTTTAAATTCATTTGACGTGAAAATCATCCTAAATGAAATTATTACAAAAACCTCGAATATTGTTGACTGAACATTCAGTTTTCATAAAGGAATATCAACTTCCATACTACGATAATGTGCTTATAAAAATTTCGAAAAT
Organism: Halyzia sedecimguttata; assembly: GCA_937662695.2. Classification (NCBI taxonomy): domain Eukaryota; kingdom Metazoa; phylum Arthropoda; class Insecta; order Coleoptera; family Coccinellidae; genus Halyzia; species Halyzia sedecimguttata. The sequence continues at coordinate 36,536,605 of OW569417.2, forward strand.
AGTAGCATATATTCATCTTAAAGATCAAATGTGACAAAACTACAAAAATTTGAGAAGCCAGTGTATTAACATTCCTAGACGCAAAAAAATGTATTACTATGAACGACAAATATATTTGAATAGAAGAAACTCTAAACAAATTTGGAAAAACTCAAAGTCGCTGATAAGTCCGAAAAGCGACCTCTGTTATAGCAAAATAATGTTCAATGATGGTATTCAACCCAACTATGGTCCAGCACCAGCAGTGACTTAGAAGATATCGCAGCTTTAATCCACGCATACGCGGACCCTCTCAAGGATATTCTATGGAGGAATAGCTTCATCCACCCTCCACCTCAAAACTCCACTCATCTCGGACGAGAACTTCAGCAGTCTTATCACTTTTCGTCTGCTCATGCGCAAGAAAAATCCCCGAAAGGGGCAGCGTGAATTTCAAAACATCACTTTATGGACACTCCACCTCGGAAACTATGCTATTTCCTCGAAACTGGGTTGCACACATACATAATTGACATTAGGTGTTAATATGGCCTTCCTGAACCGCCCCAGTCAACTTTCAGACATACATATTTAGAAAAAAATTAAAACTCCACACATCGTTCCTACACTTATTCAATCACCACTGTACTAACACTTAACATTCCGACTAAGAAAATAAGGATATGAAAAATTTCTACAAAACCATCCTGTGCGTATATTCAGAACTAGAAAAGAAGATTTTACGCATTTCACAACAAGTTAAATAAAATTCCACTTTTTGAATCATATTGGGATATGTTTTTTGAAGCTCTAAGAAGTCATAATTGGTTACCTTATTACCAATTTTAGACTCACACTAAATATGTAGTTTTGGACTTTCAACCGAAATATACCTGCAAAAAAGTTGATTTTTGGAATTTTTCCTAGTCATGCGATCCTCCAGAAATCTTACTGGTCTTTGTGTCGGTATTTTACAACTAACTACCAAACCAACCACGTATCCATTCGCTCAGACCAGTATTTTTTTGAGTTATTGATAAAACAAAATTTTAAAATTTTCGAAATATCTTTTTCTGTACGTAATCATCCGATTAATACAAAACTTTGCATGCATATAAAGGTCATAATTTTACAATCTAGGAGCTTAAGCTCAAAATAGGCATAACTCCGAATCCACTTAGCGGATTTTGCCCATTAACTAACTTAACAGAGATATTTACGCTCCAAACCTACCCTGCAAATTCCAACTATCTAACTCATTTCTATCGAGATGGACGGACAGAATTGGATTTGACCCAGGATTATTCATCAGTGAGTCGAACCCAATCATTTTCGGCAAAAAAAATACAAAAATACAGACATCTGGGTAAAATGATAGGACGCAGTTCCTGGCGGAACAAGTCAACAAGTGTGCGAAAATGTTCAACTATTTTGCGGTATATTTTGCCTGAAATTACGAAACCACATATCGGATTAAGCCTAATTTGGCATTTAGGTGACCAATCATGACCTCTTGGAGTTTACAAAATTTCATGGGAAACAGGAAATAGACCCTTAGGAGCTTCAAAAAACGAATCCCAATGTGAAATTCGAAATACCTAGTAGTGAAATAATCAGGAATGATTGTTAAGTACGAAAAATTCTAATAAGATAAGTGAAAACATATGTTAATGATATGATCCAAGATGCATTTGCGTTCTTTTGCGATCGAACAAGAGTAACTACAGAAGCGATTCAAGAAGTGGATGAACGGTGTGTGGAATTTTTAACTTTTAATGCTATAATGTGCAATAGTGAATTGCATGAAATTTTCCATTGGGAGTTCTGCATGAGCACAAGATGGTTTTGATTATTTCTTGCGAATGGTCGCGTGTACAAAATAACAAGATACAAATAGTTATCAAAAGAATCGAAAAGTGAAATCATGCAAAAGAAATTGGTTCAAGCACTGACGTGAAGTCAGAAGCTTTTGCGCGTATGTTCTATTGTCCATTCTTCTGTATTGGACACCCTTAATCGAATTTACCATCCTGTATTGGACACTCTTAATTTGAATTTACCATGGTAAATTCGAATTAAGAGTGTCCAATACAGGAGAATGGACAACATATTTTACCATGGTAAATTCGATTAAGGGTGTCCAATACAGAAGAATGGACAATAGAACATACGCGCAAAAGCTTCTGACCTCACGTCAGTGCTTGAACCAATTTTTTTTTCGTGATTTTTTTAAAATTTTCTAGGCGTGCGGTTCTATAAATTTTTTTTTTTCGTCATTTTTTTCAAATTTTCTAGGGGTACGGTTCTTACAAAATTTTAAACACGTCTTTATGTTGATTTTCTACTACTAGTTACCAATCTTCAATTCAATCGAATATTTATTTTTTGAGTTATCAAGGAAATAATATTCCAGGTGGATATAACTCGGAAACCGTTCGACTGATTATGCCCAAAAACGAACTCAACTCTCCCTTTCGGATACGCAACCCACCCTGAAAATTGCAAGTCCCTATCTCCTTTCGTTCGAAAGTTATCGAGGCAACGGTCACCCATCTACTGAACTAACACAAGAGAATGCTCGAATCCCCAACAATATTTAACCGATCGTATTAAAACTTGAAACTTGGCAGTAGAGTCAGGTTATTAACACTCTTGCAAAACTTCAGCAATTTCAAACGAATAGTTACTGATATATAGAATTTTTTTTTATTTTCAATCATTTATTAAAAATTTTCTACAGATGCTATCCTCACCAAATTTTGCAAACATTTTCGCGTTGGCATTCTACAACTAATAACCATGTTTGAATTAAATCGATTCAGTATTTTTCGAGTTAATGAGGAACAAAAAACCACCAAATTTCAGAAAATTTCAGATGGCTATAACTCCGTTTGGCCGATTATGCTCATAAAGAAACTCAAATGTCGCATTCAGATGCACAACCTAACCTGTATTTTCAAGCCGCTATCTCTTTCCGTTCTCAGGTTATCGTGCCAACAAAAATATGTTTTAATAATTTTTTAATAATTTACTAGCGATACGATTCTCACAAAATTTCACAAACGTGCTTAGGTTTATATTCTACAACTATTCACCAAGTTTCAATTCGATCAGATTTATATTGGATGAAAACAAAATTATTACTCGGAAACCACTGGGCCGATTATGCCCATTAACGAACTTGTCCGTCGTATTGAGATGCGCCACCTACCCTGAAAATTTCAAGTTGCTAGCTCTTTTCGTTCTCAAGTTATCGTGGCAACGGCCGGATGGCTGGCCAGACAGAATCAAATTTGATCTCGAATTCTTCATTGGGGAGTCGAACCAAATCGTTTGAGAGCATTTTCGTAAAAAAATTAGAAAGTTACAGACATTTGGGCAAAATGATAACGCGATGTTCCCCAGAACATACGCGCAAAAATGGTCAGTGGTGTATGACAAAGAAGTTTAGGAGTTGAAAGGGAAAGAAACCTTGATAAAAAGGATCATCCTGTAGATTCTCACAAGAAATCTAATTAACATTCCATTTAATCCCCTGAAAGTTGCTCACCCTCAAAGTTTGATCCAAATATCTCGGAAACCACATGAATAATGATTAAGAAATAATATAACACATCTGTAGAATTGTACACCCTGTAGCTTGGTTGTGAAGCGTTTACGGGCCTATGTTCATAGGAAATTTTTGTCATTTCATCGAGTAATTCTATGTACCCTGTATATTCTCAAATCAAGAGATTAGGGCTATTCAACACCTCCTAAAAGGAAGGCCAATCAACTCCCATCACTTTTTACAATATGACGGCGACAGTGGATGAAAATTCCATTGAGAGCTGTTTTGTTTGTCAATAGTGAATGCTAAATCACCGTTGAACATTTGATTTCAAGTGGAGATTCGTACTTTTTGCGCGTATGTTCTGGGGGACATCGCGTTATCACTTTGCCCAAATGTCTGTAATTGTCGAATTTTTCGCCGAAAATGGTCTCAAACGATTGGGTTCGACTCCCTGATCAAGAATTCGAGGTCAAATTTGATTCTGTCCGGCCGGCCGTTGCCACGATAACTTGAGAACGGAAAGAGATTGCAGCTTGAAATTTTCAGGGTAGGTGGCGCATCCCAATAGTACAGACAGGTTCGTTAATGGTCATAATCGGTCCAATGGTTTCTGAGTATAATTTTGTCTACAACCAATACTAATCCGATCGAATAGAAACTTGGTGAGTAGTTGTAGAATATAAACCTAAGCACGTTTGTCAAATTTTGTGAACATCGTATCGCTAGAACATTTTTAAAAAATTATTAAAAAATAATATTTACGTCGCGATAACCTAAGAACGGAAATAGATAGCGACTTGAAATTTTCAGGTTAGGTTGAGAATCTGGGTGCGCCATTCGAGTTTGTTTATAGGCATAATCGGCAAAACGGTTTTGGGGTTATACCCATCTGAATATCTGATATCGCTGAAACTACCAAGTTCCAAGTTTGAACATGATTGGATCTATATTGTTGGAGATCCGAGCAGCTTTGTGTGAGTTCACTAGCTGGATGGGTGATCGTTGCCTCGACAACTCTCGAACGAAAGGAGATAGGGACTTGTAATTTTCAGGATAGGTTGCACATCTAAATGGGAGAGTTGAGTTCGCTGTTGGCCATAATCGGCCCAACGGATTCGGAGTTATACCAATCTGGAATATTATTTCCTCGATAACTCAAAAAATATAGACTCGATCGAATTAAAGCTTGGTAGCTAGTTGTAGAATATCGACATGAAGACGTGTGTGAAATTTTGTGAGGATTGTACCACTAGAAAATTTTTAAAAAATTACGAAAAAATATTATGCGTCTCATGATTCCTTAAGAACGGAAAGAAATAGCACTTGCAGTTTTCAGGGTAGATTGCGCATCTGAATACGACATCTAAGTTCGTTAACTAGTATAATCGGCCAAATGGTTTTGGAGTTATATCAATCTGAAATTTTGTTGTTATTTCCTCAATAACTCAAAAAATGGAAATCCGATACAATTCAAATATGGTTATTAGTTGTAGAATGCCAACGCGAAAATTCTTGCAAAATTTCGTGAGGATCGTAGTACTAGAAAATTTTTAAAAAATCATTGAAAAAAAATTGGTTCAAGCACTGACGTGAAGTCAGAAGCTTTTGCGCGTATGTTCTCTTGTCCATTCTCGTTTATTGGACACTCTTAATCGAATTCACCATGGTAAATTCGATTAGGAGTGTCCAATACAGGAGAACAGACAATAGAATTCACCATGGTAAATTCGATTAAGAGTGTTCAATACAGGAGAATGGACAATAGAACATACGCGCAAAAGCTCCTGACTTCACGTCAGTGCTTGAACCATTTTTTTTATTCGATATTTGAATTTTTCGTACTTCGAATGGCCAACTTCGAAAATGAAGTAGTTCAGATTTGTATAGAATTGCAGGTTGATCCCAAGAAATATTCAATAAAATTCTGATATACAAAAAAATCCATCATTACACTTTATTGCAATCGAAAATGAGGATCCATTTGAGGATAAGAGAGTTGCAACATTGTTAGCGGGAAATTAAGCCATTAAATTTTCCCGATGAAACCTTCATATTTCTCAAGTTGTCCGTATTTTATATCTGATGATGATGTTTAAAAAGCTGGTTAGTTCTGTACAAGGTGGTGCTTCCCTCCATTCTCATAACGTCGTGCTGCCTCATAAATCCAAAATATATCGAATGAAAATTCATCATATCGGTTGAATAAAATTGCCGATGTCAAGTCGGAGACATCTAGGTCGATGGGGTATGCCAGGAAGATGATATGGGGCGGTTCGTCCTTGAACAAATTCTTTATTGAGGTATGTCTTTCAGTCAACTTCGTACAAACAGCTCTCGGAGTATCCATCGATCGAGAAATTATACTGACGATATGAGAATTTGACGTACACACACAGTTGTGGCACACTTTTGGAATTAAGATAAACCTCAGAGTAATAAAAAACATTTTTACTACCGATAAATGCATGATTTACCCCTAATTTGTATCGCGAAAACAAATATTTGATAACCATTCAAAGTAAGGTATCTGATTTACGCTAACACAAAAATAATCTCACTTCAAAAGTACATTTCAAAGCACTTGAAGTGATCTACCCGAACAGCATAAATCAACATTTTCAATAAATTCATAACACTTTTTGAGGAATTAACCTTCATCCTGCATAGCTGCAAATAAATTGATATTGCTTCTTTTTGGCGCTCTTGTTCCTCGGAACAGAGTGCTTATCAATTTGCCCAAATGTCTGTAATTTTCGAATTTTTGGCTGAAAATGGTCTTAAACGATTTGGTTCGACTCACTGATGAAGAATCCATGGTCAAAATCGATTCTGCCCGGCCGGCCGGCCGTTAACACGATAACTCTCGAACGGAATGCGCTAGACAGCTGGAATTTTCAGAGTAAGTTTGGGGGATAAATATCTCAGTTAAGTTTGTAATTGGGCAAAATCAGGGGGTTTCGGAGTAACAAGAAAAACTTTTTTTTTACATTACAAATTCTAAATTAAATTTTTGCGTGCATGTTCTGGGGAACATTGCGTTATCATTTTGCCCAAATGTCTGTAATTTTTCGCCGAAAATGGTCCCAAACGATTGGGTTCGACTCCCTGGTCAAGAATTCGAGGTCAAATATGATTCTGTCCGGCCGGCCGTTGCCACGATAACTTGAGAACGGAAGGAGATAGCGACTTGAAATTTTCAGGGTTGGTGGCGCATCCCAATAGGACGGACAAGTTCGTTAATGGGCATAATCAGGCCAATGGTTTCCGAGTAATAATTTTGTCTACAACCAATACTAATCCGATCGAATTGAAGCTTGGTGAGTCGTTGTAGAATATAAACCTAAGCACGTTTGTCAAATTTTGTGAACATCGTATCGCTAGAAAATTTTTAAAAAATTATTGAAAAATAATATTTACGTCGCCTAAACTAGGAACGGAAAGAGATAGCGACTTGAAATTTTCAGGTTAGGTTGAGAATCTAGATGCGCCATTCCAGTTTGTTTATAGGCATAATCGGCAAAGCGGTTTTGAAGTTATACCCATCTGAAATCTGGTTGTTATTTCCTTAATAACTCGAAAAATATAAAACCGATCCAATTCAAACATGGGTATTACTTGTAGGATGGCAACGCGAAAATTCTTGCAAAATTTTGTTTATTTTTCGTATAACTAGAAAATTTTTAGAAAAATCATAGAAAGTTATTGAAAAAAATTTTATATATCAGAAACTATTCGTCCGATATCGCTGTAACTTTGCGAGAGCCTTCAGAACCTAACTCTACTACCAAGTTCCAAGCTTGAACATTATCGGATCTATATTGTTGGAGATCCGTGCCGCTTTATGTGAGTTCAGTAGCTGGATGGGTGATCGTTGCCTCGACAACTCTCGAACGAAAGGAGATAGGGACTTGTAATTTTCAGGATAGATTGCACATCTAAGGGCCGGTTCTTCAATTGTGAGTTAACTCGAGGTTGCAGGTAACCCGAGTGTTGAGGAATATCGCTAAATACATGCGTAACTCTCAACCTCGAGTTAACTCGCAATTGAGAAACCGGCCCTATATGGGAGAGTTAAGTTCGCTGTAGGCCATAATCGGCCCAACGGTTTCGGAATTATACCAATCTGAAATATTATTTCCTCGATAACTCAAAAAATATAGACTCGATAGAGTTGAAGCTTGGTAACTAGTTGTAGAATATCGACATGAAGAAGTGTGTGAAGTTGTGAGGATTTTACCACTAGAAAATTTTTAAAAAATTAGGAAAAAATATTATGTATCTCATGATTCCTTGAGAACGGAAAGAAATAGTGACTTGCAGTTTTCAGGGTAGATTGCGCATCTGAATACGACATTTAAGTTCGTTAACTAGTATAATCGGCCAAATTGTTTGGAGTTATATCAATCTGAAATTTGGTTGATTTTTCCTCAATAACTCAAAAAATAGAAATCCGATACAATTCAAATATGGTTATTAGTTGTAGAATGCCAACGCGAAAATTCTTGCAAAATTTCGTGAGGATCGTAGCGCTAGAATTTTTTAAAAAAATCAATGAAAAAAAATTGGTTCAAGCACTGACGTGAAGTCAGAAGCTTTTGTGCGTATGTTCTCTTGTTCATTCTCCTTTATTGGACACTCTTAATCGAATTTACCATGATGAATTCTATTGTCTGTTCTCCTGTATTGGACACTTCGAATTCACCATGGTAAATTCGATTAAGAGTGTCCAATACAGGAGAACAGACAATAGAATTCACCATGGTAAATTTGATTAAGAGTGTCCAAAAGTAGAAGGGACAATAGAACATACGTGCAAAAGCTCCTGACTTCACTAAAAAAAATTGGTCAGGAGCTTTTGCGCTTATGTTCTATTGTCCCTTCTCCTTTATTGGAAACTCTTAACCGAATTTACCATGGTGAATTATATTGTCTGTTTTCTTGTATTGGACACTCTTAATCGAATTTACCATGGTAAATTCGAAGTGTCCAATACAGGAGAACAGACAATAGAATTCACCATGGTAAATTCGATTAACATGAATAAAGGAGAATGGACAAGAGAACATACGCGCAAAAGCTTCTGACTTCACGTCAGTGCTTGAACCAATTTAAGATGCAGTTTTATCATAAGAATCCATTGATATCATTCTCAACTCTAACAAACTAAGACTTTCGGAGATATGATTTTTAAAAATTTCAAAAATTATTCTCGATAATTCTATATGATTTCATAGAACACTATTACATAATATAATTTGCTGATGTATGTAAATCCAATAGGAGATGATTCATAGACCTACGTTTTGAATTTAATCACGAAAATTCTTGAAAACTGACATGTAGAAGCCAAATTGAAAAAGTGGGAAAGCCCTGTGGACAGGAGCTTTGGCGCTCTTGTTCAAACTTTGAAAAATACTAACTCCGAAAGTATTGGTTTTTCAGAGTTGGAAATTATATCAATGTTTTGGAGTTATACCTCCTTGTTGGTATTTACTCAATAACTCAAAAAATATGGAATCTATCCAATTCTAATATGGTGGTTAGTTGTAGAATGCCGACCCGCAAATTTTTACGAAATTTCACTGGAAAATTTTTAAAAAATCATTGAAAAAATTCTATTTATCAACTATCCGTCCGACATCGCTGAAATTTTGCGAGAGCCTTCAAAACCTAACTCTTAAGCCAAGTTCCAAATTCGAACACGACGTTGGAGATCCGAGCAGTCTTGGGTGAGTCCAATAGCTGGATGGGTAACCGTTGCCACGATAACTTTCGAACGGACAGTAAAGTTTGATTGAAGCCTGGTAACTAGTTCTAGAATACCGACATAAAAACGTATCTGAAATATTGTGAGGATTATATCACTAGAAAATTTTGAAAAAATTATGAAAAATATTAGGTATATCACAATAACTGGAGAACGGAACAAGATAGCGACTTGCAATTTTCAGTGAAGGTTGAGCATCCGAATGCGAGTTCGTAAATAGGCATAATCGGCCAAATGGTTTTGGAGTTATAGACGTGAGAATTTTGGTTGTTATTTCCTCTATAACTCAAAATATACAAATCTGATCCAATTGAAACTCGGTTATTTCTTGTAGAATGCCGAAGATTCTCTCATTACTCAAGTCTGGTGCCATTAAAATGGTACGAAATGTATTAAGAACTTATAAAAGCTGAGAAAATGGTCAATATCGATGGTAAATTCAAATAAAAGTATCCTATAGTGGTGAATAAAACATTATTAACGGTAATTTTGTCGGTTAAGGTTAAATTTTCATTTTTTTCGGCTATCTTGAAAAATGTTATAATTCAGAAAATATGCTCGATCGACTTCTTATGAGGCGTGAATAGACAATGGAACATGCGCGCAAAGGCTCCTGACTTCAGTTCAGTGCTTCAACCAATGTTTAGATAAACATGACGCTTCCACATGAATTGATTTTTATATGTTTCGACTGCATACTCTTGAGGACCCAAACATGAAGAAGCGGCAATAGCTAACTTCACGTCGATGCTTATTTCATAATTTTCTATTACATAGATTTGTCATTCGCAAAAACTTTCAGATGGTTAATACATCCTTAATACCAGTTAAATCTAGTCAATACATATCAACTCCCTAAACAATGATGCCGAACAGAGGGACGTCAAGTTTGGGTTAATCCATAACTCTGTTATAATAAATGACCGTGGAATTAACGATAAAGCGTCCCTTGTTAAACATACTCCCTCCCCCTTTCTCATACAGGCGCGATATTTAAAGGATTACATGCGGAAAATATGGCTCAACGGGGAGTTTGCTTGTAAACAGGAGCAGGTGAAGCCGATGTTCCGAAGGGGGAAGGGTCCTTTAACAAGGTTTGACGCCGTAAAACAGGTGGCCCATCCTTCGGCCAAATTATCATAATGGGTGGTGCGAAAATGCTCGATAGATATATAATAGATGAGGAGTCGCTATAGATACAAGATTGCGATGTATCGACAAAATAAGTAATGGCAGAAAATGAGGCTATTTATAATCGGTTTGCGTATTGAGTTAAAAAATTTTCACGGAATCTCAGATTCTCCCCACATTCATCAATATTTAATTGGATTCATATTCTGGAATCTTACCCCCGGTTTCTGAAAGGCTGGTCAAAGTTAACAGAAACGTTAATGGCAAATCAGTCCGAGTTTTTGCGCTTTGCGCAACTCAGATGGGGATTAACAAGAGATTGATCACTGATTAGTTAACATTTGTGTTGATCAGCCTTTCAGAAACCGGGGGTTATAGTGATACTTTAAGTATTTGGGCCACCCCTACAGCCGTTACAATTACTCGGATAAATTTCGACATTATAGAAAAATCTATGGTTCCAGACAAATCAATAACTGTATTTGTTGATCAATTAGTAGGTAACATTGATAGAGTCACGAAATTTGATTAAATATCTATAGACTTGCAATACATGTAAAGGACCTCTGACCAATAACCATAGCAGTTTTGTCGGAGCCATATAATTCATTCCGAACACAGAGATAAGGGAATTAACTTTTCTGGAAAACCTACCTATAATTCAGCCGATCATATATTTATTCAAAAAATCTATTTTCTGAGTATTTTTTGTTAGGAATAAATTTTTAAACTGATGGAGTAATTTGGTATATTTTCTTGAATTTTATAGGAATAATTTAGTTACCTGTCTCACACCTACAGTCGTTACAATTTTGACATTATAGAAATATCTATGGTTCCATTAAAGACAAAACAATAACTGACATAATACCGATGTTATTTTTTTCAGAATGTGGATTTTTGTACTAAAATTTAAATCTACATATTCTAAAAATCGTTTAAAATGTGCATTCAAATAAATACGAAAATGCATCAAACATTCAAAGTTAGATCGTTCATCTAGTCAAACTAACGTCGTCTATTGATATTTTTCAGTGACCTAAAATAATATCAAGAGGAAATCGCACTCATACCAATGAATAAAATATTTACTTATTGACCAACATTGAGTTATGTAGTTTCAAGAAAATCCATATTTTCTTCTTGATGAGGAAGAATAATTCAATAATCATTTTGTGTTTTTCATATCTTATACATTCGTATTCATTTTCAAAACAAATTAAGTGATAACGAATAAATCATTATATCATAAGGTATATTTTTTCTGAACAAATACTTGTACCTCTAACAACATCGAAATTAAAATCCACATATGAGTGAAAATTGGACGCAATTCTGGTTGCTTGGAACATTTCCTGAAGTGGATCTTTGTAAGGCACAACCGATATGCAAGGATCAGTATGGAAATCCTGTAAAATTTCGAATTTCAAATGATTTATCCCACCATAAGTATTATGTTGCTGATGAGATATGGAGTAATAGGGCTTCCAAAGTTACGCAAAAATGGAAACTCAGAAACTGAAACCAAGAGTACAAATACTCTGAAACTCAATATGCAGCTTTAGACATTCTAGCTGATAAGACTTGTTCTGACCACCAGTATCATTCGAATGTCCGAACTGGATCTAACAGTGACCTTAAAATTAAAATTAGACTTACTCAAATAAAGGTGGACCATAAACGAATCACTTTGAAAAAAATTGGACATCCGCAATCCAACAGATCAATTTTAAATGGAAGGAGGTAGACTTTACGAACCCACGGTATAAGCTGAATATCTTTTTCAAATCACTAAACCTCATTTCAATAAATAATCTATTGAAATATTATATAAACATGCAGCAATGAGAAATTTTCATTTGCCTTGACTGCCAAGCGGATTGTCCCGTCTCTATACTCAGTTTCTGGCTACAGGCCTTCTTAGATCTTAATATTTTAAGATCGCCAAGAAGAATTGGTGGATACGTTTTGACGGAAAAATAGAGATTTCATTAGAATTTACAATGCAAATTCTCCCCAAACTACGGTTGTACTGCCAAGGTCCTCTACCTTGCGATACTTCGCTGGAACCAATGGAGTTTCATGAGAACGATATCTGAAGCGTTACAGTTATTCTAAGAAATTGTATCACACACTTAGCAGGTTTTACTACAAAGTTTATGAGACAGACAGAATACGGTATTAGCAATTTCCTGTTCAGAGAAAGGTATTCTCAGAATTTTGCATCCTTTCTTTTCATTCGATATTCGAATTAATTATACTTCAAAATGAAAACTGCGGGAAATACAATTGATTCCAGAGGTTTAATTTCAAGTCGCTATCTCTTTCCGTTCGAGAGTTCGAAAATTACAGACATTTGGGTAAAATTATAGCATGCTGTTCCCTAGAACATGCGCACAAAAAATAAGAGTTCATCGCAATATACTTTCAAAGAAGGATTTTACATCATTATTAATTTGAGATCAAATTCAATAGTTGAACGCAAGCGAACTGAGATTAAACTTCACGGTATGACTTAGAATATAGAACACTCGAAAATTCGTAATTATTCAATTGTCTTTCAGCAGGTATGAATAAAAATGAAATCAGGATCCATAATAAAATACCCACTCACCAACAGCTGTCGTCAAACAACAAAAGAATACGCACACCGCCAAACTTTCCCATCGCAAGAAAACCGCACCGCAAACCCAAATTATTATTATTATTACTATTATTCTACGATTAATATATCAGAGAAATGACAACCAGACCCCCCGTTGATTGATTAAAAAGAACCCTTGCGAGATGACGGGCCACGATCGTGGGTGGACCTATGTTGTATTCGCGAAATTAACTGCGTCCGCGGCTGTCTTCTGTTACCGACTTTTCCTACCCCCGAAACGCTGATCGAAGATCCGCGTCTGACTTCGGGCACGGCAAAATTAAGGGTTATTGGAAGACTGTGGGTGGGTTACATGCGATATGCTGATTTCTGCCATGAACATGAACATTCCTATGGGTCATATTACGTCCGAGTATAGGTAGATACAGGGTTATATAAATGTTTGTCCCATTGTCCATTAGCGGCCGATAATAGTATATTATGATACAGGGCCTTTAAAAATGATCGTAACATCGCAGTTTGCTTTGAATAATTCTTTGCCGCTCTTCGCTAAGGATCCTGACTATTTTACAGGCCTTATTTGTCAGCCTTGATAATTGTATTGTCAGAAAATAAATTATGTGAATGGAATCGCCAATGTGAACATTATACAGGTTGAGCCACGGTCGATAGTACCCTGGACTTTTACGGAGAACGGGACGTACGATTTTATTGAAAATTTGTTTTCTTGCCTAGGAACCACTGCTCCATCGATCTAGAAAATTTTCAGCACTGCGGTGTTGCCGCTTATTTCAAAAAGCACTAACAACTTTGACGTTTCAATTGGAACACCCTATATATTATTGCCTTTTTCGATCCACCGTAGCCTCCTGATTAATTCAGTATCAACTTCATCATCCCTTTCTCTGGCGGTTTTTCAGTAATTAATTGATTTACTTCCTTTTTTGTGCAAAACATAGCTTCAATTCTACATTCATCACTTTGTTACTTGGAATACTATAAAGCCGGAATTTCGGGTATGGATTAACAATATCCCCTGCAGACTTGGGTAGTATTCGAATACGCAGTAACTTGAATCCTATTCAAGCTACTTTGCCAGGATTCTGTATTCGTATTCGAATACAAATAAAAATGGTGTATTCGTATTCTTGAATCCTTTTGATTGAAGGCTATTCGATATTCGTACTCAAGCTACTGTTATTCAGTATTCAAATTATTCAAATTTTGAATCCAGAGATTCGGAGTATTCAATTCTAGAATACCTGTATTCAAAATATTCAATTTTTGCCTATAGTCTACAGCAGAACGCTAAATTTCAGTTCAATACGATGGCAATTTCCGGAGATATTGTGAAAAATGTGCCCAATTTCGTGGTACATTTTTTCACAAACTATTTATCAGTTTTGAATAAACAAAAAATTTGTACTAGTATTGATTTGATACTATGTTGTATCTGCTGGTTTTGCCAATATCTTTCACAATGTTTGTGAATTAGCCAAATTGGTAGGAAAAATTATATTATTATTTAAAATACCTGAATAAGGGATCGCGTCAGGTACATATCTCATTAGGTTTAGTCGGGCATAACAATATTCAGTTTATGACTCTATTACGTAGCAGGTTTTACCCCTGATAATTATCATAATATTTATTTCCAGTTTTTCGGAATACAAGGTGCCATAATAAGGGTTATTAACCAAAAATTCTAAAAATAAATTCGAGAATGACAACAATATGCAAGATACTTACGTTATAGAATATTGGTATATGGCCAAGGGTATAAAATTTTAAGATAAGGTACAAGATTAGCATAAAACTGGTACTAAATTATGAACCACTAATTTCCTCAATAACTTTCATATTAATAGGAGGGTATTTCTCAGTGTTTTCTCGGTACACAAAAAAAATCTGGATGCGGCTTAAGGTGCAGGCAAGAATATGTAGAGATACACAATCCGATCATAAGGCGCGCTTTAAAGTTTCGCACAGTAGTAGCCTAGGCCCACAACGTGTTCAGTGTGTTCAGTGTGGAGTATATACTAAAATATAAATTTTATATTTATTCATAAAAATCAGGTGAGTACTAAGTTCTAAATTAAAATTACATATCAAACAATTAAAATTTGTATGCTTTTGTTGATGGTGTTTCACTGACCAGATTTTCTATGGAGTATCGTATCAGTTATCAATTATCATTAATATGTACCTACTATGTACTAAAATATTTTTTTTTGATGCTAGGCGAAAATATTTGTACTCATGCTCAACTATTCAACTTCAAACTAAAGAGTTGCTAATGCTGATTTTCTGCCCTTGTAAGCTGTAGCACTAGCACCATATACAGGGTGATTCTTTGAGACCGTGCATTAGAAGTATATGGCGAATAGAAAGGACTAGAGTTTTGAAACATTGGTTTTAGCTACTACGATTTTGGATCTATTGACGGAAAATATTTTCAAGATGGCGTTGTTTCCGGAAATACCGGAAGTTGATACCATCTTTCTTATTTCAAATACGATTATATATTTTTGAATGCATTTTCAGATTGCACGTAAAATTCTACGTATTTTTTTGTATAGGTCTCCCATACCTATCTAAAGCCATTATTGAAATATTTTGATTTTGATAATTTTGTTGGAATTTTTATTGTTGTCTCTTATATCATATATTTACGTCATTTTTCAAGTTAAAAGGTTTAAATTTTGGTTCAAGCAGCAAAAGATATGGTTTGACATACTACAATGCAAATAATTGAAGTTACTCATACAGGGTGTTCAGAATAAAGTTTCTAATTTGGGTAATTTCTAAGCATTCAATTTCAATTTTTTCAAATGGGATGCAATATTTTTTTAACATTACTTCAATACACAATTTAATTATACATCAAACTATTATATCATTCCCTTTACCTATATCTTCAATAGTTTCTGAGAAATTAAGTAAATTTGTAAAAATAATTAAATTATACCTGTAAATGTTCCACGTTAGTGATTTCTATGCGTTTTATAAGCATATGAATTATAGGTAAAACCCCTTCTATGTACGACTTATCAATATTTCAGAACCAAATAAAAATTGAGCCATAAAAAAATTGAATTCATTATTAGTTAACATACACATACTTGCCAAAAAATATTCAAACTTAACAAATCGGTATCTCCCAGTGAAAAAATAATATGCTTAAATATTGACAAGATGTGCATAGAAGGGTTTTTCACGCATATAGAAATCACTAACGTGGAACATTTACAGGTATAAATTTATTATTTTTACAAATTTACTTAATTTCTCAGAAACTATTGAAGATAGGTATAGGGAATGCTATAACAGTTTGATGTATATTTAAATTGTGTATTGAAGTAATGTTAAAAAAATTGTGCATCTCATTTGAAAAACGAAACGACGAAACGCCATCTTGAAAATATTTTCCGTCAATAGATCCCAAATCGTAGTAGCTAAAACCAAAGTTTCAAAACTCTAGTCCTTTCCATTTGCCACATACTTCTAATTCACGGTCTCAAAGAATCACCCTGTGTAATATTTCAAATCACCAACTTTAAAA
The DNA here is from genome assembly GCA_937662695.2 of Halyzia sedecimguttata. Classification (NCBI taxonomy): domain Eukaryota; kingdom Metazoa; phylum Arthropoda; class Insecta; order Coleoptera; family Coccinellidae; genus Halyzia; species Halyzia sedecimguttata. Next base: position 36,553,202 of record OW569417.2, read on the forward strand.
ATCTCCAATTTAATTCAAATTAGCTATTGAAAATTCAAGTTGAATAATATTACGTGTACCTGAAAATGAATCATTTTTATACGGGCTTATTGTTACTTTGAAATAGTGTTCATAATAATAGATATTAGATTAGTATATTAAGTTATAATACAGCTTTCTTGACAACTTTTCCCAATAGCAATAATGGAAATAATATATTTTGTTTGCTTTGTGTAGTAGGTATAGTGTATAATGCTCGGTATAATGTATTAAGTAGTATGAAATTTTCAGTGAAAAAATGATTGATTCAGACAGCGACAGAGGGGATGTCTTTGATGAAACACCTGATCCATATTGTATGGATTCGTCTGACTCTGATTATGTACCGAATTCAACGAAAAGAAAGAGAAATATTCTGGATTATTTCAATGTTCGATCACTTTCATCAAATAATTCACCAGCACGCAAAAAAACAAAGAGCCAATTAAAAACCTCCGAAATATCTATATCACAACCTGGGACTTCGGAGAACCCGACAACTCACTGCTCTGAATCGAGCTCATTTCAAACAGATAACGAGATAGCATCTACATCTACTTTGAGGTAAATTTGATAACAAACTGCTTCGAGCTTGTTCAAGAGTAATATTTCTTTTTCAGCACAAATGACCCAAAAATAAGTGAACTGATATTGCAGTTCAAGAAGAAGCCCTTATTTGATGGTATATTCTTCACCCCAGAGAATATAAGCGAGAACACTTTAAGCGCGAAGTGTGTCGCATGCATTCCAAACACAACAATAATTAAAGGTCCTACTAACAGCACATCGAATTTTCTGAAACATTTGAAGAAAAAACATCCTGGGGCAAAGGATAAATATAAAACGCATAAAAACCAAGTAAAAATTGCAAAAAGTTCAGATCATTGTACGCCGCTGTTAGTGCAATCTAAAATTACACAAGCCCTTCCGAAAAGACATAATCGACAGCATTTTGATCTAAAATTGATAAAGTTTGTTGCTGATACGATGTCCCCAATTAGTATAATCGAACATCCTAGCTTTAAAAATCTATTTGCAGAATTCAATGTGGATATAATGACCAGAAAGACGTTTGTAAAGAAAGTAAAATTTGTTATCAAACACAAATTGAGCGAATTAAAACGAAGCTTGACAAATGTGACTATGTTTGTACGACTGCTGATATATGGTCTGCCCGCAAGAGAAGTTTTCTTGGCATCACATGTCACTGGATTGAAAAAGACACCTTCGAAAGAAAGTCCGTTGCACTGATTTGTGAAAGATTTAGTGGATCCCATACTTATGATCGTATTGCAGAAAAACTACACGAGGGGTTTGTCAATTTCAATTTGGATATTCATAAAAATGTGGCAACTGTCACTGATAATGGCAGTAATTTTGTAAAATCTTTCAAGGAATTCGGTTTGACAACGTCGACATTTGACTGCGTCGAACAAACTGAAATTGATGAGGACGATGAGAGTATTATTACCTTTAGTCCATTGGTTGACGAAGAAAATGCCACAGCTGCAAATGATAACAATTATGACTCTGAAAACGCTGATTTAATTTTGCCAAGGCACATAAGGTGCGCCAGCCATACCCTAAATTTATTGGCAACGACTGATGTAAACTCTTCCATTAATAGTAGTACACTTATGAGATCTAGACATAAAAACATACTACATAAGTGTAGTGAATTATGGAAGTACGCATCAAAACCAAAAAGTGCGGAGGTGCTACAAAAAGTGTTGGGTCACAGTTTGAGTTATCCGACAGTTACACGTTGGAATTCATTTTATGACTCCGTCAGCCAAATACTGACCATATCCAGAGCTGATATGAATAAACTGGCTGAAGACCTTCAAATTAAAGAACCTCTTAAAGACAGCGATATAACATATTTGCAAGAGTATTGCTCAATTTTAAAACCTGTGGCAGAGACCTTGGATTTTTTACAGGGTCAAAATAATACCTATTTTGGATATTTGATTCCCAGCATCACATCTCTAGGATTAAAATTAGAGAAAGTCAAAAATAATACAACACTAAGCCGCAGCGCTTCTTGTATTCTTGAACACGTAATAACTCGACTGAAGGAAAGATTTCGACAATATTTCGATTTTTCAAGAATAGAATCCAAAGAAGCAATAATTGCTGCTGTAACATGCCCCAATATAAAGTTTCAGTGGCTAACTCAAAAAATTTCCGCCGAATTCGCACTCGAAATTGAAAATATAAAGCAAGCTATTATACTTTCTGCAATAGATATACTTAGTTAAAAAAGGTTCTGAACAAGATACAACAGTAGTGGAAAAACAAGAAGTTGCCCTAACACGTATCAATGAATTTTTCGAGTTTGAATCGGATCATAATGTGAATGCGTCCACTTCATCCGAATCAAGGGATTCTAAGATACAAAGACAGGTACAGCTTCAACTTCTGCAGTATCTAGAAGACAGAAGGACGTCCGTGGAAATGCTCAACGAGTACCCAACAATAAAATCCATTTTTCTACGGTACAATTGCATACTTCCGTCATCTACACCAGTAGAACGACTATTTTCATTTGCTGGAATGATTAATGCGCCCAAGCGTCAACAGCTGAGTGACGATCTCTTCCAAATTCTAGTGTTATTGAAGGCTAATGGCATTGAGTAATTGAGTGACGAGTGTTAAATAATAGTTTTTCAATTTTGTGTAATATTCTGAGATTATTTTTACTTTTCTTTGGAAGTGTAATACCTATATTCTCCCTCCCCGATTCTGTTATTTTAAGAAATGTTTTAATTTTGTATTTACATTTAAAATAAAACAATTACCTATATATCTGTATAAGTGTATAACTTATGTTTATGTGTATGTCACAAAGAGTTCAATAGAACGCCAAATGTTAATCTGTATTCAAAAAGATATTCATTTAAAAGAATCCATGGATTCGAATACTGTGTATTCAAATACTTTTTGGCGTATCGTATTCGAATCCACGGTATTCGAATATTTTTATCAATGTTGTATTCTGTATTCGTATTCGAATACAGAAAAACGGTATTCGACCCAAGTCTGATCCCCTGTATCATTTATGTCTTATGACATACACCCCTAATCATACAGAGTTGTTAAAAATCCGAGGCTTTTCCGAGACATACTTAAACGATAAAAAGTGTGGTTTTTGGCGCTCTGTTTCCTCGGAACAGAGTGCTTATCAATTTGCCCAAATGTCTGTAATTTTCGAATTTTTGGCTGAAAATGGTCTTAAAAGATTTGGTTCGGCTCACTCACCAAGAATCCGTGATCGAAATCGGTTCTGTCCGGCAAGCCGTTATCACGATAACTCTCGAACGAAAGGTGTTAGAGGATTTAGATTTGCAGGATAGGATAACTGGTGAAATCCATCAAGCGGTTTCGGAGTTATGGCCGTTTTTAGTAAAAATATTTTTTTTATGGATATTTCCTAAACCGATCACTCGATCTATCTGAAATTTAGCAACAAACTGTAGAATAATGACCTGTATATGCATGAGAAGTTTTGTAGTGATCGAGTTGCCGTAAAGTGTCAAAAAAAAAATTTTAATTTTAAAATTTTGTTTCTACAATAACTCTCGAACTGAATGAGCTAGGCAGTTGAAGTTTTCAGAGTAGGTTTGAGAGATAAATATCTTGGTTGAGTTCGTTATTGGACGAAATCAGCCTCATGGTTTCGGAGTAACGAAAAAAAATATTTTTATTTACATTACAAATTTCAAATTCAAATTTTTTAAAGATGATGTCACCATGAAGACTCATTGATATCATTTTCAATCCTAACAAGCTAATACTTTCGGAGATATGATTTTTCGAAATTTCAATAGTAAATCGTACTTCTATGTTTTCACAGAATGCTGAATGAATTATTAAATGATCTGCGTTCTTACATATCTTATTTTCCTATGAGAAATAAATGTCAAAATTATTTCTGGTTCGTTATTCTTGATATAAAATACACCTTCTGTTCTAGAAAACAAATTATGATTGAATGCAAAATGATCAATTATATAACCTCAGCTATCTTAAAATTATGTGGATGATATGATATTTTACTTTTGAGGTGATAATATAATGCCCGTGGATAATATGATGATGGAAATATATTCTTTGGTAAGATACATATTACAAATTAGGTTCAGAATATCTCCAGTAAAATCAAAACTGCAATATTGTCTGAATTTTAATTGATTAATATAATTTTCAGAGTAGATTTGAGGAATGAATATCGGATAAGTTCGTTATTGGGTAGAATCGGTCTGTTTGAATTCAATTTCTTTCATGATGCAGTTCTATTGTAATAAACTATTGATATCATTCCCAGAGACCAATAATTGCGGAGATATGATTTGTCAAAGTTTGAACAAGAGTGCCAAAGCTCCTGTCCACAGGGCTTTAACCAATTTTTACAGAATGCGATAATTATTCTATGTATGAATTATTTTGATATGATCTCTGTTGATACATGTCTACTTATTTTCCTGAGACATGATAATGTCAAATTTTGATATTTAATGCCCATGGTTAATCCATATGATGATGGGAATGGTAATGGTAAGTTAATATTATTGACTTCAGAATATCTCCAGTAAAAACAAAACTGAAATATTGGCTAAAGTTTCAATTGATATAATAAAATTTTCAGAGTGGATTTGTGGAAAAATAATATATCGTTCATCATAGAATTGAGGAACGAATATCTCGGATGAGTTCGTTGTTGGGTAGAATTGGTCTATTGGTTTTGGATTAATAATTTTTGGCACTCTTGTTGAATTCAATTTCTGCTATTATGAAGTTCTATCATAAGAATCCATTGATATAATTCCCAACTCTTATCAATACTTTCGAAGATATGATTTCTCAAAGTTTGAACAAGAGTGCCAAAGCTCCTGCCCACAGGGCTTGAACCAATTTTTTTAAATGGAATGACCTATATGTCATATGATGTATTGAAAGATAATTACATTTCCTTTCAAACGATATAACATGTTTCTCTATCTAAATTGTAAGGTTTTCGATTCAAAAGCAAGTTTTCATGCCAATGAAAATGAATATATTGAGCTACATTTTGTATTAGCTATCCATGAAATATCATAGAACATGTAAATTATGATAATTTAACAATTCGCATCGATTGTAAAGTAGGTATTGTTGAATTTATTAACGGAGATTTTATTGAAAAATCATTCAAATGTAAGGCAATAATTATACAAATGAAGTTTTGATGAAATTGTTTATTCCTCACGGTCAATCCGATCAAATTGTAGCAAGAACATGCAGAATGTTCTGCATGCAAATCTTCTTCTGCACTTCTTGTGAAAGCATGAGGTTTTACGTTAAAATAAGTTAATCCATTTAAAATATTACTTGATTAATCTGCTACATTTATTTATTTATGTCATCATGACATAAGTCGTAATTTGTCCGGCGCATTTTTCCATTCTTTTATACAATATAAAGTAAAATATATATCTATGGGAGATGATAGCCCTTCTTAAGGGCCCTGTAGCGGGCTTCGAACATCTGAAGTTCTGAATAATCATCGCTTGGACTGGTCAGACCTGGTTTTGAAAGAGACCCTCCTGGCCTTACGAGCAACATTTTCATTTTTGAATTCAAAGATTGAAGGGATTTCAGGAGTGAATATCTTCGAAAACTAGCGGATGCGATTCTTCTCCACGAGATCCCATTCGCCTACAGAGAAGTATTTTTGTGAGAGGAGACTTTTGAAAGGTTATGTATTATTTTTAATTTGTTCGTTTCCCCCTCTTGTCTTTTCATTTTTCAGGTTGAGTTTCGGGTATCTTGGAGAAATCAATCCGTTTTATGACGAGGGAATCCACATTGAAGAAATATATCCCCATCAATATTTTTAAATTACAGCAAATTTTGTAAACAATAGTTACAAATCACCACACTCACGGGGAGAAAGGGTTTTTTGCTGAGGTTTTTCCCTAAGCTCTTGTATCATAAGTCGAATTGTATGGTACCCCGTTACACCAACCTCTGCTAACACATATACAGCTCTCAGTCAAAAGAATATATATATATTTATTATCTGTGTCATATTTATGTATTTGCGATGGTTACGGAAATATAACAATTTTCATGAAGAAATGGCTACTTCCAGCGGATTGCCGGAAAAATTATCTCATCGGAACTGTTCATAATAAAGAAATAACCAAAATATCTGACAATAACACAAATATTACGCTTTGAACTGCATGGTTACTGAATGATGTTGCTAATTTAGAATTGTCACAATAAATTTGTAACGTTGAGATATTTTAGACTGATATATTTTGATTTGAATTAGCACACCTATTTTCTTCAAGAATATCGATATAAAATTCAATTCTAACCATTTTTGGGCGCTGTTCAGGTGAACAGAGTTGCTATTATTTATTATTATATTTATTAATTCGTCCAAATGTCTGTAATTTTCGAATTTTCGGCTAAGATTGGCCTCAATTAGAGCTTCACACGAGACGAGAGTATAAAAAATCTCGTCTCGCTCTCGCCAATTCCCAAAAAATTAAGTCTCGTTCTCGTCTCGTTATCAGTTGTCTCGTCTCGTCTCGCTTAATTCTGAATAACGATAATAAATATTATAATATATAATCGAAATGGTATACAATAATTGTTACTCCAGATGTTCAGATAGGGACGAAATTTTCAAATCATTGGGATTTAGGGGCAATAAAAGTTGTCCTTTAGGTATTGAATTCATAATGGCATCCGTTTTTATGGTTGTGAATTCTATTTTTTCTTGAAAAATAATCTCAGTTATCGCAAGGTTATAACGAATTAATAATCTTCTAAAAAATCGTGTATTTCTAGAACGATCGGTGCATAATATAGACAAAATATATTGGTAATTATAGTGGAAACTCTTCATATTCAATTGTTTTCTGTGGATGTTGAAAAAAGTCGAGTCGTATATAAAACTGAATACAAAAAATTTAACGAGACCAAAAACGAAACTCTCGTGTTGCGCTGTATGTGGTCTCGGTATCGCCTATAATATATTTTTTAAAACGTCTCATCTCGTCTCGCTTTTACGAGACGAGAACGAGACGAGACGAGAAAAATCTCGCTCTCGCGTGAAACCCTAATTTTCAGAGTAGGTTTGGAGTCCAAATGCGTCGGATAAGTTCGTTAATGCGAAATCTACCGAGTGATTTCAGAGTTTAGTATTAATATTATATTGGGTCTCTGAAAAATATCAATAGACGGAGTTACTTTAAGAGTCACTAAAAAAGTGAAGTTTCTAGACTTTTCAACTTCATTGGATTTGCGTAGTTATCCGAATGCATATTTAAAACTATTTTTGAATATACCTATTTGAAATATGGTTATCATTTCATGAAAGATGACTAATAACCATAAATTTCATTAGTCTATGGTGTTATAAATCGGTGAAATCTATTAATCATTTAATGAACGAACGCGAATAGCTTCTGACTTCATGTCAGTGCTTTTCCCGAATTTTATGAAACTGCAAAGGCAAAAGTCTAATAGTCTGAAATCGCTTTATCTCGGTGGCCAATTGCTGTCCTAATTCCCAGGAAGCGCACGTCAAGGAAAATGTGTGGCAGGTTGCGCCGTCCCGCTGAAATTAACTGTCATCCATATCCATTTTATCAATTAAGGACAAATAAAAATTAGGTTAACATTGTTTGCCAACACAATCCAGTCACTTTAATAATGGCCGAATCAGCTTCGATAAAATCATAACTCAATCCAAAAATTGTTGTTGTTTAGGGGTCCAGAAATAAAAAAAAAATATTTCCTTCATTTCGCAGAATCAAGAATTAGAATGTAAAAATATCGATTTGAATGTTGATGCAGAATTTCGTGAGTGTCCAATCACCATTTCCGGAGTAGATGATACATTCGAAAAATCGATTCATAACTTTACGCTTTAAATAGGATTTAATTGCTCATAATTGCAACAAATCGTGAGACTATTGAATAGAACACCGTTGGAAAATGCAGGAGGTCGCGTGTTCAAACCTAAAGAGGGTCAAATTATCCTTTCATTTTTTACCCGCTCATACCATGATTTTCGTCAGTTAAATTGACATGGCCGCGACCGTATGGCGAACATATGAGGAGGTCTCAAGCAGAACCCCACAAGTCGCAAAAAAAAAAAATTGAGTTAGCAGTGGATTCTGGTTCTATAGGATCAAACTCAACAAGTCAGATTACGCGAATCTCTCAAAAGCCCACAAATCGCATTGTATAACAGTGGAGAAAATCGCTGGTTCAAGCAAAACCACACATGTCCCGACAAGATGACTGAGCAGAACCTCACAAGTCCATTCAGCCAATAGGAAGTCGGGATTTACTGTGAATCACAGTACTCTTCCCATAACATATGGTTAAAATGTCAGCCAATTTAGTTTGTCGTGAGCCTGTATTTGTGCAATAATAATAATGCAATGAGTTCTTTGGTGCAATAGAATATTGTTTTAATGGAATATTATTCGAACGTTACAATGAACGTGGAAGATAATGGGACTGTTTTGGTTAGAGTGGCGAATGAAGGATCTCGAAAAAGGAGTAAAAAGGTTTCTTCTCGGGAGATTGCCAAGAAAGCAAGACACTCGATTCCATCTGGATCCAGCTCGTTTGTACCATGCAATCATAACAACAAGACTTTTCAGTGCAGCAGTATTCGCCCCGTGAATGCCTTGGATTTTCGTAAGAAACTTTATGCTTCTTGTAATAAGGTACTTCAAGACCAAATGGTATGCAGATTAATCCAACTTTCAGCTGTAAAACGCCAACGTTCACGTCAACCCAATGGTTGTATGCCCAAAAAACCTCACAGCATCTCTGTGAAATACTTATTCCCTACTTGTGCAGGTCAATACCAAAAGATAATATGTAAAAAATTTTTTTTACATCTCACTAAGTTCAAACCAGATAGAGTCAGGTCCATTCTAAAAAAATTGAAGGATGGGGTAGATATCGTTGAAAAAAGAGGGGGGGATCGAGTAAGTCACAAGTCACTTGCCAAAAAAAATAGCGTTAGGGAGTTCATAGGAAATTTGCGAGGGGTAGAGAGTCACTACAACCGAAAAAAGTCTAAAAGAATTTACTTACAGAGTGACCTCTCAGTCCGCATGCTTTGTGACATATACAACAATAGTGTGAGTGCCCCCGAGCTCAAAGTGTCAAAACAAATGTTTCGAAAAATATTTTCTAGAGAATTCAATATTGGATTCAAGTCACCTGCCTCTGATGTCTGTGGGTATTGTGCTATGATCGATAACAAGATAAAAACAGCTGGGGTCAATGAAAAAGCAGCTCTTTTTACTGAAAAACGGATACATAGAATTAGAGCCAAAGCTTTTTATGACCTAATCCGTGAAACTCATGAAGATGAAGTAACACTATGCTTTGACATGCAGCAAGTTCAACCGCTTCCACGAACACCAATTCAACAAGCATTTTATAAAAGACAACTCAGCTTTTACAATGTCTGCATTACTGATGTGACGACCAGTAAACCAGTGTTTTTTATCTGGACTGAAGATCAGGCTGGGCGTGGTTCAACGGAAGTAGCATCAGCTCTGCTTTCCCATCTACAAAGCTATGATTTTTCTGGAAAACAACATCTTCGGCTCTTCTGTGATGGATGTGGTGGACAGAACAAGAACAATCATGTACTTCATGCACTAATGTACTTTTTGGTACAGCACAGAGGTGACCTAAAAAAAATTTCCATCACGTTCCCTGTTAGAGGACACAGTTTTTTGCCTCCCGATCGGTGTTTTGGACGAATAGAAAAACTCTTGCGCCGAAAACCAACAATCATTTACAAACAAGAATACATTGAAGAGTTTCAAAAAGTTGGAGAAGTGAAACAGTTGGGCAGAGACTGGTCTTTGCTTGATGTGAAGAGTCTATGCGGCAGTTTGCGTAATCAAAACAAAATCAGTGACAAAAAGAGAATTTTCTTAGAGCGAAAGGTATTCCGAAATGGGAAAGTGACGGTTAATGTGAAAGCAAACGAGTTTTTCAGATTTGAAGGCAACCTGGCTCAAAGCCAAGTATTGCTTAGAAGGGGTTGGAATTGGGAAAAAATATTATCTACACCGTTGCCAGTGATACCTTTGGTACACCCCATCAGCAATGAAAAAAAGAAAGACGTGAATGAGCTACTCATTATTCTATTTGGCACTGATTGGATAAATGATGACAGTCTATCCTGGTATCGTAACATTGTAAGCAATGAAGCGTTTCCGACATCTTCAGAAGACGACGAATGTAATCATGAGATCGAGTGCGACTGCTTGGAGAACGATAGTGAAATCCACATCTGAATAATTAGCCCATCAGTATTAATAACTAGTTACCAGGAGAGATTACAATGAGACTTACAAGTTACTCATATTTCTGTTGTTTTAATTAATGAATCTTTTGAATTTGAAAATTTTTTTTTATGTTGAACTTTTTACTAACTATTTGAAATAATTATGAATACACAATTTTTTTCTCACAATGTTTTCAATTATTTCTCGCATTAATCGCTTGCTTTTTTTCAATTGAACTATGCAAAATCCCACTAGTCCAGACTGTGGACCGAACAAAACCCCACAACTTGGTAAAAATCGATCAAAATACCACTTGTCCAAACTTTAACAAGGTATTACAAAGCTATTATAGCCATATGATTTGAATCACTACTGCCACATAGCTCGTAATGACCGATATAAGATAATAAATAAAAAAAAATTCAAATTCCATTTGCAGAACACCAGAAAACAGTTTTTCGTCAATACCCAAAATTCAGTTCTGGCGGACTTGTGGGGTTCTGCTTGGGACCTCCTCATATCATATCACGATGATGGCGACAGGCGCTGGTATTTTCACAATTGACGGAACCAGGGCGCTGAAAAATAATCTGAAAGACTTTAGATTTGCGAAGTTGGCCTAATGGTTTCGGAGAAATATTTATGTGAAATTTTATTTTTCCAAAATTACGTATCCGATCAAGTTGAAAATTGGTAATCAGGAGAAGAGTAACGATTTAAAAGTTCATGCAAAATTTCATGAGAGTCATAACACTACAAGTAATTTAAGTAATTTTTTTTTGAGAAATCATTAATATTTCGGTAACTTATCTCCACAATTTTGTATGTAGGTACATAAAGAGCAATGATGAACTGACATTACATTAAAGATATAATTACAGATAACTGTAGTGAAGTTAAGGTAGTCACTTTTAAAAGTTGTGAAAGTCTCGACTACTTCGTGGCTAGATTCTTAACTGATATCGGGACAGCAATCGAAAAATAGTACTTTGTTAAACTCTTTATTCAGACATTAATGCTGTGTCGATATTAATTAAGAATCTTGTTTTTTTTTTGGTAATGCTCTTTGGCAAACATTGACCCCAAAATCTTCGTGAAACCCATTGTAAGGAAATAATTTCCATAGTGAATTTAGTCCACAATAGTTAAGCATCCAATTAGATGCATATAATATTTTTTAGGCATCTAGTTTGGATCGATAAATATAATAATTAGTGATCAAAGCAACTTCAGATTTCCGAGAAGAAACATTCATTTTATTCCCCAAAAAAATGTAATTTTCTCATAAAAAATTTTCTGTTTTTTTTGCGTGCTCGTAAGCCATTCTAAGAGCATTTTTCTCGTTGGTAGGTATATTATCCTGCTAGATATGGTAGAATTTAAATGTGAAACCCGACGAAAAGTTTCTCTATTATCCATAAATTTCATTCTGGAAGAAGGAATGATATGGAAATTTCGGGTGAAGCAAATTCTTCCCGAGATGATCTCGAAAATATTGAATTGTTCCTCTGGCACCTAAGTACCTTTCAACGTCCATAACTCCGAAACAGATTGATGGATTTCACCCATTAACGAACTCGTCCGAGATATTTACGCTCCAAACCCACCTTACAAATTTCAATCCTCCAACTCCTTTCGTTCGAGAGTTATCGTGCCTACGGCCGGACAGAATCGATTTCGACCTCGATTTCTTGATCAGTTAGTCGAACCAAATCGTTTGAGACCATTTTCAGCCAAAAATTCTAAAATTACAGACATTTGGGCAAATTGATAAGCACTCTTTTCCGAGGAACAAGAGCGCCAAAAAACCCTGTCTCCCCGTGAGTGTAGTGATTTGTCACTATTGTCTACAAAATTTGCTGAAATTTAAAAATATTGATAGGCATTTATTTCTTCAATATGGACTCCTTCGTCAAGAAACGGAGAGGTTTCTCCAAGGTACCCGAAACGCAACCTGAAAAATGAAAATACAAGAAGAGCAGAACGAACAAATCAAAAATAATACATAACCTTTCAAAACTCTCCTCTCACAGATATACTTCTCTGTAGGCGCATGGGATCTCTTGGAGAAGAATCGCGTCCGCTAGTTTTCAAAGATATTCCCTTTTGTTCTTAGAAATCCCTTCAATATTTGAATTCAAATAGGAAAATTCTCTCTCAAAACCAGGTCTGATTAGTCCAAGCTCATAGAGTGAAATTCACAGAACTTGCATAAAATTGTTTAAGAGCTTTGATTTGATTGGTTCATTCTTATTTCTTATTTTGTTATAGATCATTGGATAAACCACTCTTCTTAACTCTTAATTCTTATTTATTTTAATTTGTTTCCTATTTTATTTTGTTTGCTGTATAAATCCGCCTTTACTGTTATTTCTTATTTTATCTTATTTCGTGTGAAAGCGTTGTCACAGAATTGCACACATTTCTCATTTTATTTTAATTTGTTGTATAAACCCATCCTTAACAATTCAGTAAAATTATTACTCGAACTAAAGCTTTAAAGCTGCGGACCCGACATTGGAGCTTTTGGAAATTTTGTATGTAGTAATTTCCCCCCAATGATTTGTAGGTACCTCTATTTTTGTCGCTCCGTGTAATGTTTTCCGGTTATTGAACGATGTTATTGTTGCCATAGACGTTAATTGTACACCTGAACTTGATTACTATATCGATGTGTGGTGTGAAATAAACTATTGATATCATTCAAGAACATATCTTGATCATAGAAGAATCGAAATCATCTACATATAATGCATTCTGTGTCAATCATGTCCTTTTGCTAGATAAATGAGAATAAGTCCCCTTTAGTAAGCATTCAGGGCGTATAATCTATTACGAAAAAATTTCAAATCTCCTACCTGATTTCCGAAATAGTGTCGTGACATCTCGTCGTATCGATCAAGGATATATTCACCGTTTTATACTTTCAATTTTAATTCTTATTCGATGAAATTTGTGCCAATATTCGATTTATTAGGATGACTATTTACGTCATAAATTTATGTCCTAGACAACTGTCGTCAAAATAAAATCCTCGAAACAAATCGTTACTAAGAAACAATGATCAATGTGAAAATCACACAATTCATGGTCCGAAGTACAGTATAGGAAACTCTACTTGAAGGCACCGACTTCAGGAGATTTAGCGCGCACGTTCACTGACTAATAAATCAATTTCACTGATTTGTAATACCAGAAACTATAGCCCAAGAACCTTTTTTACGTGCATGTTCTGGAGAACATCGCGTTATCATTTTGCCGTAATGTCTGTAATGTTCGAATTTTTTGCCGAAAATGGTCTCAAACGATTAGGTTCGACTCACTGATGAAGAATTCTATGTCGAATTTGATTCTGTCCGGCCGGCCGTTGCCACGATAACTTGAGAACGGAAATAGATAGCGACTTGAAATTTTCAGGGTAGGTGGCGCATCTAAATACGACGGACAAGTTCGTGTATAGGCCTAATCGGCCCAATGGTTTCCGAGGGATAATTTTGTCATCAACCAATACAGATCCGATGGAATTGAAACTTGGTAGCTGGTTGTAGAATACTGACACTAAGACGATTGTGAAATTTTGTGGAATCGTAACAGTAGAAAATTAAAAACAATATATTAAAAAATATTATTTATGTCACGATAACCTGAGAACGGAAAGAGATATCGACTTGCAACTTTTAGGGTAGGTTGAGCATCTGAATGCGACATTTGAATTTGTTAATGGGCAGAATCGGCGAAAAGGTTTTGGAGTTATACGCATCTGAAATTTGGTTGTTATTTCCTCAATAACTCGAAAAATGCAAGACCGATACAATTCAAACATGGGTTTCAGTTGTAGAATGCCAACGCGAAAATTCTTTTCGGAATTTCGTGAGGATCGTGTCACTGGAAAATTTTTAAAAAATCATTGAAAACAATTCTATATATCAGAAACTATTCGCCTGACATAGCAGAAATTTTGAGAGAGCCTTCAAAACCTAACTCTACGGCCAAGTTCCAAGTTTTAACACGATCGTATCTATATTGTTGGAGATCCGAGCAGCCTTGTGTGAGTTCTATAGCTGGATGGATGACCGTTACCTCGATAACTTTCGGACGAAAGGAGTTAGGGACTTGTAATTTCCAGGGTACGTTGCGCATTCGAATGGGATAGTTAAGTCCGTTTTTGGGCAAAATCAGTGCAACGGTTTCGGAGTTATACCCATCTGGAATATTATTTCGTCGATAACTCAAAAATATAGACTCGATCGAATTGAAGTTTGGTAACTAGTTGTAGAATATCAACATAAAGACGTGTGTAAAATTTTGTGAGAACCGTAGGTACCCCTTAGAATCGAAAGTGTTCAATACAAGAGAATGGACAATAGCACATGCGCGCAAATGCTCCTGACTTTATGTCATTGCTTGAACCATTTTTTTCATTTTCTACTCCTACAAGGCTACAATTTTAATATGTTTTAATTCTCATAATGTTTAAGTCGGTATCGGTGAATATCTCTTTGTTGAAATTAGTTTTCCAAGGTCCTCACGAAATGCGGCATCAACATTCAAATAGTCATTTTACATCTAACTATAGGTACTCGATTCAAATATGGATCTGCATATTTTGAGAAATCAAGAAATCAAAAATTCACCTTGAACCTTGAACCTAACCTGCAAAATAGTGCCTTCGTTCGAACGCGCAAAAAAATTGGTTCAAGCCCTGTGGACAGTAGCTTTGGCGCTCTTGTTCAAACTTTGAGAAATCATATCTTCATAATAGCAGAAATTAAATTCAAACATCATCAAAGAATTTAATTTCAACAAGACTGCCAAAAATTATTAGTCCAAAACCAATAGACCAATTCTACCCAACAACGAACTCATCTGAGATATTAGTTCCTCAATTCTATGATGAACGATATATTTTTTTTCCTCAAATCCACTCTGAAAATTATATTATATCAATTGAAACTTTAGCCAATATTTCAGTTTTGTTTTTACTGGAGATATTCTGAACTCAATATTATCAACTCACCATTACCATTACCATTCCCATCATCATATGGATTAACCATGGGCATTAAATATCAGAATTTGACATATCATGTCTCAGGAAAATAAGTTGACATGTATCAACACAGATCATATTATAATAATTCATAGATAGAATAATTATCGCATTCTGTAAAAACACAGAAGTACGATTTATTATTGCAATTTTGAAAAATCATATCTCTGAAAGAATTAGCTTGTTAGACTTAAAAATGACATCAATGAATTCCTTTGGTGAAACTGCATCTTGAGAAGAACTTATTTTGAAATTTGTAATGTACAAAATTTTTTGTTACTTCGAAACCCTCTTACCGATTTTGCCCAATAACGAACTTAGCCGAGATATTTATCTCCCAAACCTATTCTGAAAATTTCAACTGTCTAGCTCATTCCGTTCGAGAGTTATCGTGTTAACGGCCGGCCGTACGGCCGGGCAGAATCGATTTCGACCACGTATTCGAGTCGAACCAAATCGTTTAATACCATTTTCAGTCAAAAATTCGAAAATTACAGACATTTGGGCAAATTGATAAGCACTCTGTTCCGAGAAACAAGAGCGCCAAAAAGAACAAACTCAACTCACTTATCACTTCTTATTGGATATTTTCGTCTAAGATTTGTAATAACCGAATATTATGTGCTGTTAAATTCTCATCAGAAAATTCACCAGAATTATTCCACGAAAATCGATGTTAATGTGGATAGATGTCGCTGGGTCCCATCTGCCGAACAGGAGCTTCGCACTTTACGGGAATTATATTCCAGAGTTCGCACCTGATGCGAAATATGTTGTATGTTTCTTGCCAGGAAGGAAATTCTTGGAATGACAAAAGATGTTCCTACTTTGGCGAGACACTTGAAAGATCAAGCTAAGACTAATACCCAGAAGGAGTTGTAGCCTCATATAACAAATAAATGACTGCTAATGTATTCCTCCTATCTTCAACTTCACTTTTTCGGGAATAATGGTAGAATGGAAAAACAGACGATAACTTAAAAATATTCCATGCAACTGTCTGGAAATATCAATTAATCATAATTACAATAGATGAACAGGAACAAGAGGAATAATGTTATATTTTTTGATATTCTAAAACGTTTTATATCTACCTACTGAGTTTTTAATTCATTATTATCTCCAGATAATAAATTTTCGGGATCGAGCAGGCGAAGAAAATTTGTAAGATCATTGTAATTGTCAATGTTAATTCTACTTATTAACTTTATTTGGTAATAATTTTTGACAACCTATATGAAAGTTTATTTTATTATGGTTCATTTAATTCAACCGCTCAATATTCTGTAAACACTTTCAATATCATCATAATCATTGAATAAAGGGTCCGATAAGTATTCAAAAGTAAAATATAGATAAAACTAGATCTATTACAGGTGACAAAATAAAAATAAGGTTGTTACAAAATAATTTAATCATTCAACACCTCAATAACAAACAAAGGTCTATAAAGGCAACTTGGAGAGGTTTAAGTACTGGATATGGTGCCCATACTCGGCCCACCATCCATGATCGGCCAAATCAACGTGCAATTCGTAATTTGGAAATGAGTTGGATATTGAGAAATTATCGTAACAAAAACGTGATGAAATGCGGACAATATTGAAGCTGTGGGACAAAGATCATATAACTTTGTCTGTTCGACCTTGTTGCTAGCCAGAAAGGAGTATTTCTTCCCAATTCTCGTTGAAAACCAACTAGAGCAATTTTGGTTCCAACAGGACGGCACTACGTGCCTTACCGTCAACGACAGCATGGATTTATTGAATGGCGGTTTGGTGAGCACATCAATTCAAGTGGCGATATATGAAGTCTAAGGCTGTTTGTTTTTGGAATAGTGCTGGAAAAAACATTTTTTTGTTACTCTTTCCCGTGTACGCCGCTAATTAACCATTATTATTAATCTTATAATTGGACATATTAATGAGTTCCGATCAATAAATTCGTATGCCTACTTTGTCTTATTTCGACTAACAATAGTTATTTGTTTTACTAGGTAGCAAAGTAGTAGATTGAACGCCGCGGCTGATAGTTCATAAACTCGCTACGCTCGGCTAGGAATTCAGCAGTCAATCTACTTTGCTGCCGAGTTGAACCTATAATTTTTTCTCCGATTGTTTATAATGATATATGAAGCATCGAAAATTTTCCAACTGTGCATTGTTTTGTATTGTATTGTATATTATTATACTGATCCTCCTAGGTCTTCCCTAGGAGATAACCGAAGATGGAGGGGGAGTATGAATTGGACGTAGTTAAGCAGAGAGAATCCAACCAACACATCGTAGTTTATCTGCTCCTTTTAATCAATCATTTAATTAATAATTAATCATTTAGTTGCTAAATTTAATAGAAATAAAAGCTTTTTAAAATGCCACTCGACAGTGAGAAACAGCTCAAATTGGTACCAGATGGTTTGTTTTATGACATACTCCAGTCGGAGAAACTGAAACATCTAGAGACCTACCCACTTTGGGATAACGCAAAAGAAAATAAATATTATTTTTTGCCGGCTACATACATTGTGCCGAAAACTATGGTGTTATTCCATGTTTCCATGTTATGCCGTCCCTATTATCTGCGTACTTTGCATTTATACGGTCAGGGGTTCAAATTCCTTCACATTTTATGATATTTTTTTCGGAAATATTCCAACTCCATTGAAATTTCTCTAACTGCTTCGAAATCCTTTCCAACTTCTTTGAAATCTTTCCAACTGTGTTGAAAATTTGAATTCCATTCAAAATCGGGGGGGGGGGATCATCCCCCCCTTTGGTAAAAGTTCTATATAGCTGATTATGAATTTCCAGCTAGACCTCGTAAATGGTTCTGAAGATATCGAGAATTTCGTGAAATTGGTTTTGTTTATGCTTCTTGAAATATGATCATTTTGAAGTTCTATACTCTACACGAGCATTCGAGGACTTATTATTTTTATTTTATTTATTTTATTCATTTGAAATATTAAGAATATAATATTTGCTTATTTCAACCCCCCCGTACTTGAAAATTTTCGGATGATTACATCCGACACTGATTTAAAATGTCATGCATCTGAAGAAGCTACTGCCTTAGCGTGTTCGAATATTCTGAAGAAGAGTTTGTACAGCAAATAAAACTAATTAAAATCAAATATGAAACAATTTCAAATAAAATACGAAAGTTACATGCACATTTCAATGACAGTGATTATACAAGAAATAAGATAAATAAGAAAAAAGATTAAGAACTAAAGATGTCCAATGTTCATCTTTATTTTTTTATTTTAACCCAACTTAAGTGAAATTAGATGTTATTTTATTTTCCCACTGTCTGTAAAATTTGAGTTTTAATTTAATGTTTTTTGGCGCTCTAGTTCCTCGGAACTGAGTGCTTATCAATTTGCCCAAATGTCTGTAATTTTCGAATATTTCGATGAAAATGGTCTTAAACGATTTGGTTCGACTCACTGATCAAGAATCCGTGGTCGAAATTAATTCTGTCCGGCCGATCCGGCCGGCCGGCCGTCCGGCCGTAGGCACGATAACTCTCGAACGGAATGGGCTAGAGAGTTGAAATTTTCAGAGTAGGTTTGGGGGATGAATATCTCGGCTAAGTTCGCGACTGGGTAAAATCGGACAGAAGGTTTCGGAGTAATAAAAAAAAATTTTTTTTTTACAAAACAAATTCAAAATTAATTTTTTTTAATAAGCAGTTTTATCATAAGAATCCATTCATATCATTTTTAACTCTAACAAGCTAATACTTTCGGAGATATGATTTTTCAAAATTTCAATGTAAATCGTATTTCACAGGTTGATATAATTATTCTATGTATATTCTATGTATGAATTGCCATAAAGTCAACTTGACAGAAGGGAATATTGTAACTTCAAGAATATTGGGGTTGAAATACTCGTATTTTAGCGATGCAACGGGGACCTCACCCGAAAATGTTTGAAAATATTACGTAAATTGAAAGAATAATTCCAAAGTTCGAGAGAGGAGAAAATTTTGTGAACGTAGATCAGGAATTTTTGATCGATTACAAGGTAATTTATTATTTTATACATGTTTTATGGAATACCTACTATTTGTAGGTACTTTAAACCTGTTTTGGGCAATTGTCATACGAAACTTATTTTTTTGGCGCTCTAGTTCCTCGGAACAGATTGCTTATCAATTTGCCCAAGTGTCTGTAATTTTGGAATTTTTGGCTGAAAATGGTCTCAAATGATTTGGTTCGACTCACTGATCAAGAATCCGAGTGCGAAATCGATTCTGTCCGGCCGGCCGTAGGCACGATAACTCTCGAACGAAAGGAGTTAGCGGATTGAAAATTGCAAGGTGGTTTTGGAGCGTAAATATCTCGGACAAGTTCGTTAATGGGCGTTAACCATCAAGGGGTTTCGGAGTTATGGCCGATTTTAGTAAAAATATTTTTTATGAATATTTCCGAAACCGATCACTCGATCTATCTGAAATTTAGCACCAGACTGTAGAAGACAGTAGAATCATGACCTTTATACGCATGTGCAGTTTTGTATTGACCAGATTACCGCAAAGTGTAAAAAAAAAATTTGAAAATGTGGTGCAGTTCTCATTCTCATGATTGCTCATTTAATCTTCATAAATAAACTATTATTTGAATTGAATTTCCTTTTTGATGCAGTTCTATCATATTAATACATTGATATAATTCCCAACTCAGAGAAACCAATACCAGATATAATTTGTCTGTTTGAACTAGAGCGCCAGAAAGCTCCTGTCCACAGGGCTTGAACCCATTTTTGCGCGTATGTTCTGGGGAACATCGCGTTATAGTTTTGCCCAAATGTCTGTAACTTTCGAATTTTTTGACGAAATTGGTCTCAAACGATCAAGTTTGACTCCCCGATGAAGAATCCGAGGTCAAATTTGATTCTGTCCGTCCGGCCGTCCGTTGCCACGATAATTTGAGAACGAAAAGAGCTAGCGACTTGAAATTTTCAGGGTGGGTGGCGCATCGCAATACGACGGACAAGTTCGTTAATGGGCATAATCGGCCCAGTGGTTTCCGAGTAATAATTTTGTTTTCAACCAATATAAATCCGATCGAATTGAAACTTGGTGAGTAGTTTTAGAACATGAACCTAAGCACGTTTGTGAAATTTTGGGCGAATCATATGGCTAGAAAATTTTAAAAAAATTATTAAAAAATATTTTTTTTGTCACGATAACCTGAGAACGGAAAGAGATAGCGGCTTGAAAATTTCAGGTTATGTTGTGCATATGAATGCCACATTTGAGTTTGTTTTTGAGCATAATCGACCAAACGGTTTCAGAGTTAAGGCCATCTGAAATTTTCTGAAATTTGGTGGTTTTTTGTTCCTCATTAACTCGAAAAATACTGAACCGATTGAATTCAAACATGGTTATTAGATGAAGAATGCCAACGCGAAAATGTTTGCGAAATTTGGTGAGGATAGCATCTGTAGAAAATTTTTAATAAATCATTGAAAATAAAAAAAAAAAATTCTATATATCAGTAACTATACGTTTGAAATTGCTGAAATTCTGCAAGAGCGTTCCTTACCTAACTCTACTGCCAAGTTTCAAGTTTTAATACGATCGGTTGAATATTGTTGGAGATTCGAGCATTCTTGTGTGAGTTCAGTAGATGGGTGACCGTTGCCTCGATAACTTTCGAACCAAAGGAGATAGGGACTTGCAATTTTCAGGGTAGGTTGCGTATCCGAAAGGGAGAGTTGAGTTCGTTTTTGGGCATAATCGGTTTAACGGTTTCCGAGTTATATCCACCTGGAATATTGTTTCCTTGATAACTCAAAAAATAAATATTCGATTGAATTGAAGCTTGGTAACTAGTAGTAGAAAATCATCACAAAGACGTGTTTAAAATTCTGTAAGAACCGTACTCCTAGAAAATTTGAAAAAAATGACGAAAAAACAAATTTTAAGAACCGCGCCTCCAGAAAATTAAAAAAAAATCACGAAAAAAAAATTGGTTCAAGCACTGACGTGAAGTCAGAAGCTTTTGCGCGTATGTTCTATTGTCCATGCTTCTGTATTGGACACCCTTAATCGAATTTACCATGGTTAATTATGTCGTCCATTCTCCTGTATTGGACACTTAATTCGAATTTACCGTGGTAAATTCGAAGTAAGAGTGTCCAATACAGGAGAATGGACGACATAATTAACCATGGTAAATTCGATTAAGGGTGTCCAATACAGAAGCATGGACAATAGAACATACGCGCAAAAGCTTCTGACTTCACGTCAGTGCTTGTTTTATTACAGTCGAACTTAATTTTCTCTTTGGTATTTTCAAAAAATTCGTTGCTAGATACTCGTATTTTAATATTTGAATTGCAAAAGGAAATGATCGATATGAAATTTAAATGTTTGTCTGTATATACCTATCAAAACAGCAATACTAAACCTCATCAGGAATACATCGAAGGGCATTATTTCATCTCACACGTTGGGCTCCACCCCCGAATGCATTACATTTTCCGGAACAATAGTTCTATTGATTAGAGGCGTTACTCTGGAAGATTGGCATCCCTATTGGTCCAGAGGGTGGTCCAGACTACAGATTCGTGAGGGATGATATGTCTGATATCTCTTCTGACAGTAGTCAGTGATAAGCATCTGGAACAGAGTGGATTGTTGGTTCTTTATCGAATAGGAAATGAAGTGAAATTCAGAAAGGTAAGTGAATAAAATAATCATATAATTACTTCGAAAATACTTCAAATAATTATTTTCAATTCTCTACTGCATGTAGATTTCAATTATCTACTGGGAAATGCCCGGTGAAATTCATCAAACGTTGTGCAAAAATCGAGTTTCAATCGGCGTGGATGATCCAAATTTTTGAGTTTCATGGATCGACTTAATCTGGGGATTAAAAATTGAGGTCTAAAATTTAAAAAAAAATTCCTGGACAACTTATGAATGGATTCAAATAAGAATCATATTATTTGTTAGGTACCTACTGTTTTATTGCTTGATCAAAAGAAAATCACAGCATTGTTCTACGAAAATGAACTAAGTAGTTTACGAATTGTGGAGAACAAAATAAGGAAATGCGAAAATATTGGTACAGATAGACACAGATAATAAGAGAATTGATACGTTCTGAATAGAAAATAATTTACCTTCGTATAGAATTTGTTTTTGCTTCATAAGTGATTTTATAAATCAAGCTTTCGATTCTCTGATATCTGAGAAATACTAAATATAGGCTATTGCGAAATACTTTGGAACTGACGATTGAGGTAATAAATTATTGAAGTAAAAAAAATCAACTTGGATTAAGTTTCACGCTATATGATAATCCGCCGTATTCACAAAGTATTCAATTTCCGTTAAGTCCTAACTGAGGTCCTCAGTTAAGGATAAAATAGCATAGCAACCTCACGTTAATTTCACTTAGGTAGCTATGCTATTTTGTCCTTAACTGAGGAGCTCGGTTAGGACTTAACGGAAATTGAATGCTTTGTGAATACGGCGGATATTTTGTTGCAATTTGTTGCGGCCACCCATTTGATTTTGAATTCACCTGCAAATATTTGTTAAATTAAAAGCAATACCAACTCACTATTCTGAATAATATCCCCTTGTTTTAATCATTTTATTTAACTACCAGGGAACTGAATATCAATTGCAGAATTAACACTATTCTATTCGAATATTTTGTAGATATACATGTGACTATTGTGAATGCACTGCAAATTTAAACGTTTAGTGGTATTTGTCATCTAGTCAAATTCGACTTCAGCGAGCTGAATGAATATAAGATACGAGTCGTTCGTTAGAAACTTCACGGAAATTCTGTGAATTATATGATCATTTTGCTGATCGATTGGAAAAAATTGGATTTAATTTTTCTATATTTCCCCAATATCTCCAGTAATATAGATTCGATCGAGTTTAAATCTAGAACTGTACTGTAAAATATTGTCTTTAAGGCTGTCACAAAATTTCAGCGGAATCTGACGGATAGTTTCTGAGATACAGAATATTTTTTTCAATTTTCTACTCATACGATTCTCCCGAAATTTTGTATTAGCATTCGTTGTGGTATAATTCAACTAACAAATAAACAAAATTTTAGATAGCTACAACTCCGAAAGCACTCGTTGGATTTTGCCCATTAACGAACTTAACTGGCGCATTTGGACTCGTAACCTGCCCTGCATGTTTCAACTCTGTAACTCATTTCGTTTGAGAGTAATGGCATTGACATATTTTTGAAATACTCATCATTCATCAAGATGAGAATTTCCTCGACTTCTATATTTTTTTCTCACTTAAGTATTGCCGGGTTATCACACCCACATCAGAGAATCATCGCTAATTCAGTTCTCATGATTGCAGATACGATACATCTTTATTAATTCCTCCACTCGTTGACATGTCATTGGCTTTATGCGTGTGCAATGCGAATTGTAATCCAATTGGAACATTGTTTGTAAAGATTGATAATCGCCTAATTCGGGGGTTGGTGTTGAGTAAGACTAAGAGCACGTGCGCCAGCATCCCAAGGGCTACTGGTATGTTATCCTCATGGGACACTGTGTATGAGTGTGGAGGATGAATCGTTCTGTTTGCTCCATAGGCATATTTGGACTGGACGTTTCTGCTTTTGTTTCCATATTTTCGAAGCGTGTGGATTCTAGATTTCAACCCTTTCTGCCAACAATAGGAATCTATTTATTATCGGATTTTCCAATAGAGGCATAACAATTTTCTAAATGAATATGAATGCCCCCTCGAACATTTCTCATGATCTGTATCAACAAAAATTAATTCTGAAGATTTTCGTTAGTGTCTACCGAAGGAGTCTGATTTAGACTCCGAAACGTTACGAGATAGTTGTTTCATCGTTGATGTTGTTTCGTTATTGTTTGTTAGGCAACATTGCTTAATTGCCTATTGCTTCTGACAAATATCTTGTGTTTCTTATGCAGAAGCAATTCACAAAATAATACATTTTTATTTAATAGATATTTTTCAGAGTTTGGGAGGGAAAACCCAGAAAGAAACCATTTAATAATAAATATACCTCCTACAGTATCCTTTAATGATTACATATTATTCTGATTGCATATAACAATATGGTCAAGAAAAATTGGTTCAAGCACTGACGTGAAGTCAGTTGCGCGTATGTTCTATTGTGCAAGCTCCTGGCTTCACGTCAGTGCTTGAACCAATTTTTATTTTGGTAATTTTTTTGAAATTTTCTAGGGGTACGGTTCTTACAAAATTTTGAACACGTCTTTATGTCGATATTCGATATTCACAAAGTTTCACTTCTATCGGATTTATATTGGTTGAAAACAAAATTATAACTCGGAAACCTTGGTGCCGATTATGCCCATTAACAAACTTGTGCGTCGTATTGGGATGCGCCACCTACCCTGGAAATTTCAAGTCGCTAGCTCTTTCCGTTCTCAAGTTATCGTGGCAACGGCCGGCCGGACAGAATCAAATTTGACCTCGAATTCTTCATCGGGGAATCGAACCAAATCGTTTGAGACAATTTTCGGCAAAAAATTCGAAAATTACAGACATTTGGGCAAAATGATAACGCGATGTTCCTCAGAACATACGCGCAAAAAGTGGGAAAGCCCCAAGGACAGGAGCTTTGTAGCTCTTGTTCAAACTTAGACAAATCATATCTCCGAAAGTATTGATTTCTCAGAGTTGGGATTGATATCAATGGATTCTTGTGCTAGAACTTCATCATAAAAGAATTTAAATTCAAACATCATAAAATAAATTCAACAAGAGTGCCAAAAATTATTAATACGAAACCATCAGACCGATTCTACCCAATAACGAACTTATCCGAGATATTCATTCCTCAAAACTACTATGAAAATTATATTATATCAATTGAAACTTAGCCAATATTCCAGTTTTCTTTTTACCAACCCAATCTGATTAACTTACCAAAGTAAAAGTTCCATCATCATATGGATTATCCAAGAGCTATTCAATCATACTTTCAGGCATGGGCCTAAGGGGTGGAATGGCGGGGGGGGGGGGGGAGAATCCCCTTGACATAATATATGTCTCTTATCTGTAGATGAGATGACAATGATGACATGTATGAACACAGATCATGAAATTCATAGATACGGATGTTAATTTTCGATTAGGGCATTCTGTGAAATCAAAGTGTTGCCATTTAATATTTAAATTCCGAGGAACAAGAGTGCCGAAAAGATATTGCTTCCACAGCAATATTCCAAATATTGCTATTCTGATCATAGATTTTGAGCCAGTGGTGTAGTGGCCATTGAGTCGGGGATATATATATACCACCTCAGGAAGATCCAAAAGTCCAAGCATTTGCCACTACCAATTTGAAATGTCTATTTCCGAAAATGAAATTATCAATGAACTGGCGCAACGATTAGGCGCCTAAATTTTGTTATTGCGCGCATGCTCAAGGGAACAGCGTGCCAACAGCGGCCAAACGGTTTCGTACCCATCTGAAATTGTTTTCTCAATTACTCAAAAAATGCGTAGGTATCCAAACGATTTGAAACTTGGTAATGAGTTGTGGAATGCTGACGCGCAAATGTTTGCAAAAATTCGTTAGGATCACTAGAAAATAAAATATCTTCAAAAATATTATATTTCAGAACCTATCGATCGGATTGCGCATAAACATTCGAGGCGCCATTTTACGAACGAGTACCGGATTTGTTTGTTGCAACACCCCAATGTCCGAGATGTTAGCGTGCTCGCCTGCCGCGCAATAAATTCGTGTTCGAATCCCCGATGAATGGTTTCACTAATTTATTTATTTCAAAATTTGAATTCAGTTGATGCCCAATGAATTTCACGTATTAACGCTGAAAAGAGGGCTTTAAGGTTATTTGAGGGTGAGCGTGATTACACACTGGAACCTGCGCGCAAAATGTCCTGACTTCACATCAGTGCTAGTGCTAATACAAAATTTCATTACCCACCCCCAGGGTTGATATCTAGCTTCGACACTCGCCCGTGTTTTGAGCAGTATGATCTCTCATTTTTAGGAAAATCTTGCTATCTATTGTACATTCTAGTTTGAGTTCACTGTGGACTTATTATGAACACTACAGAAGTAGTGTCTTTGAAGATGGTTTCCGAAACATATGTCAGACGACAAAAACCGTAGTGGACAAGAGTGTCGTTACATTTGTAGTTATCTATATTGTTTTTCCAACAACATAATAGTAATTAAAAAACGAACAAAACAAGATTTGCAATATGACAGCAAACCACTTCCAGCATATTAGAGACACAGGCAATCTCTTTCGATTTGTCAACCAAAAAGTTCACTGAACTAAATATATTCTCTGTTTTCGCGAGCTTTTTTCCTTATTTTTGATTTCCGTTAGTACAAGAACTAAAAAATTGGTTCAAGCACTGACGTGAAGTCAGAAACTTTTGCGCGTATGTTCTATTGTCCATTCTTCTGTATTGGACACCCTTAATCGAATTTACCATGGTAAATTATGTTGTCCATTCTCCTGTATTGGACACTTAATTCGAATTTACCATGGTAAATTCGACACTCTTAATTCGAATTTACCATGGTAAATTCGAATTAAGTGTCCAATACAGGAGAATGGACAACATAATTTACCATGGTAAATTCGATTAAGGGTGTCCAATACAGAAGAATGGACAATAGAACATACGCGCAAAAGTTTCTGACTTCACGTCAGTGCTTGAACCAATTTTTTTTTTCGTGATTTTTTTGAAATTTTCTAAGGGTACGGTTCTTAAAATTTTTTTTTAACATTTTTTTCAAATTTTCTAGGGGTACGGTTCTTACAAAATTTTAAACACGTCTTTATGTTGATTTTCTAGTACTAGTTACCAAGCTTCAATTCGATCGAATATTCATTTATTGAGTTATCAAGGAAATAATATTCCAGGTGGGTATAACTCAGAAATCGCTAGACCGATTATGCCCAAAAACGAATTCAACTCTCCCATTCGAATACGCAACATACCCTGAAAATTGCAAGTCCCTATCTCCTTTCGTTCGAAAGTTATCGAGGCAACGGTCACCCATCTACTGAACTCACACAAGGAATCGAATCTCCAAGAATATTCAACCGATCGTGTTAAAACTTGAAACTTGGCAGTAGAGTTAGATTCTAAAGGCTCTTGCAAAATTTCATCAATTTCAAACGAATAGTTACTGATATATAGAATTTTTTTTTTCAATTTTCAATGATTTTTAAAAAATTTTCTACAAATACTATCCTCTCGAAATTTTGCAAGAATTTTCGCGTTGGTATTCTACAACTAATAACCATGTTTGAATTCAATCGGTTTAGTATTTTTCGAGTTAATGAGGAACAAAAAACAACCAAATTTCAGATGGCTATAACTCTAAAACCGTTTGGCCGATTATGCTCATAAATAAACTGAAATGTCGCGTTCTGATGCACATCCTAACCTGAAAACTTCAAGCCGCTATCTCTTTCCGTTCTCAAGGTATCGTGACAACAAAAATATTTTTTAATAATTTTCTAGCCAAATGATTTGCACAAAATTTCAAAAACGTGCTTAGGTTCATATTCTACAGCTACTAACCAAGTTTCAATTCGATCAGATTTATATTGGTTGAAAACAAAATTATCACTCGGAAACCATTGGGCTGATTATGCCCATCAACGAACTTCCGTCCGTCGTATTGGCTTACGCCACCTACCCTGAAAATTTCAAGTCGCTAGCTCTTTTCGTTCTCAAGTTATCGTGGAAACGGCCGGACAGAATCAAATTTGACCTCGAATTCTTCATTGGTGAGTCGAACTAAATCGTTTGAGACCATTTTCGTCAAAAAATTCGAAAGTTACAGACATTTGGGAAAATGATAACGCGATGTTCCCCAGAACATACGCGCAAAAAGAGAGGAAAGCACTGACGTCCGTCTGCTTTGTTCCGCTTGTTCAAATTCATTGCGGTTGGCTCAGTGGGAGAGCATTTGACTTGGGAGCGGAAGCCCACAGTTCAATTCCGAGGCTAGGAAAGAGATTTTCTAGTCATGGTATACGCCACCATTCACTGTTGGGTCAGAAATTAACAGTGCTGTGGC
Organism: Halyzia sedecimguttata; assembly: GCA_937662695.2. Taxonomy (NCBI): domain Eukaryota; kingdom Metazoa; phylum Arthropoda; class Insecta; order Coleoptera; family Coccinellidae; genus Halyzia; species Halyzia sedecimguttata. The sequence continues at coordinate 36,581,691 of OW569417.2, forward strand.
GTAACGACACAATAACAAAGCCTACACAGAACACAACTGATTCTCCTTACTCGCTCAAGTTCTTCGAGAGCTTATAGGGCTCTCCTTGGGGAAGACCTAGGAGGATCAGTATAATAATAGCCAGAACGCTCACCCATCCAAGTAGGTACTGAAATCACCTAAGGCTGCTTGGCTTCCAGGAAGGGAAATAATATTTTCACAATATTCAAAACAATATACATCCGATGAAGTTTAAAACTAGAACTTGGCTATAAAATAAGCGATTTCTGAACGGTGACATAAGTCAAAAAATTACAAGCAAATTATGTGGAATCATTGAAATCGTGAATCTTCCATGAATGGTGAAGCTCAATATATAATTCAACCTTCTGAACATAGAACTATATTTTCTAAAAATTCAACAAATGTGTTATTCCATATTCTGAATCCTGAAAATATTCATTGGAATACGTTCGATTTACCATATTAGATTCATTTTGACCAACGAATGATTTGAAATATCGATATAAATTTAATTTAAACGGATCTAAATAACTGTTTTCCAACTGAAACGGACAATTAAGAAATTTCAGAATTAACTTTTTCGTAGTGAATCGGGCAAAATTGTTATAATTTGGAAGATTATAAGTTACTTACCCTTTTCCATTGTTTGTTGTTCAAATTATATAGAATATTTCCGAATTAGGAAAACCCTGAATCTTGGGTGGACACCCTATTATATCTAGTTAAAAATATCGTTCAATTAATCGCTAAATGTTGTTGGTAAGCGCAAAACTCGAGAACGGCTGGATCAATTTAGTTCATTTTGGCGCGCTGTTCAGGTGAATAGAGTGCCTACAATTCGTCCAAATGTCTGTAATTTTCGAATTTTTGGCCGAGAATGGTTTCAAACGATTAGGTTCGACTCACTGATGAAGAATCCGAGGTCAAATATCATTCTGGCCGACCAGCCGGCCGTCAGCACGATTACGCTCAAATGCAATGAGTTATAGAGTGTTGACATTTTCAGAGTAAGTTTGAAGTCCAAATGTGCCTGCTAAACTGGACAAACTCCGTGTGCCCATCAGTAACTCGAAAAATGCCGACACGAAGTCTTATGCAAAATTTTGCGAGGATTGCATGACTAGAAAATGTTATTATTATTTAATATTTGAATTCAGTTGATTTCCAATTAATTCTTTCTTGTGTTGAAGCTTGCTTTATTCATAATCAACTACATTCCGTGGGGGTGTATGGGGCATGAATAGACAATAGAACATGCATGCAAAAGCTCCTGACCTCATCTCAGTGCTTTATAAGAATTTTTCAACCTCTAATTATCAATCCAGCGAACCACACGGCTGAAAATATTGAAGAATCACTCTCGATTTTTGCAATAAGTTTGATGAATTTCCCTCTAGAATTTCCTGAAAAAAATTAAATCCAGAACTTCAACCAATGAGAATTGAGTATTATATTTGAGTAGTGATATGTCAATTTTTCACTACGTTAACGCACATTAGGTAATTTTTGTCGAGCGCAATATGTAGGAGAAAAATAAATTCAAGTTATTGGCCATACAGGAAATTGTCCCAAAATTTCTCTTTGAGATATATTCCTGTCACATTGCTGGAGTATTTCTTATATCTTATGTATAATAGTGTAGTGTCCTGTTAATTATATAAAGAAACCAAGTTTTGCAGTGGGAGGACAGGAACAAAACCATTCTTAATAGATTGCCGACGTTTCGAACATTTATTTGATCCTCCTCAGGGTTTCCTAATCGAATTTCAATTCCCCAGTTATTATCATGAAACTGGAAAATTAAAATTCTTTAAGGAAGCCCTGAGGAAGATCAATTAAATGATCGAAACTTTGGCAATCTATTAAGAATTGTTTTTGTTCCTGTCCTCCCACTGCAAAACTTGGTTTTAATTAACAGGACACTACACTATACATAAGATATAAGAAATACTCCAGCAATGTGACAGGATATATAGAGGGTGTCAAGGAAAAAAGTACCATGCATAGTGCCACGCGATAGAGGACCATAAAATATGACAAAAAGGTCCTATGAATATATGTCCGAAACTGCTTCCTTTAAGAAATACAGGGTGTTAAAGTTTATTTTTTTATTTGATTTTTTTTTTTAAATAACTTTGGACAAGGAGGTAAGAATTGAACAAAATGTGGTATGCGGGGGTTTTGTATGATGCAGAATCCAAATATCGTATTAGTTTTTAGATTACTAATAGAGGGCGCCACATACAGGATTCCTCCACATTTAAGTCAACCCTAACTTGTTGGCCTTACACTGTATGTCTTTCTGGACTAGAAAAAGCGATTCCTCTATCTTTTTTCCCTCTTTTAGTAATCTCAAAACTAATAGGATATTTGGATTCTGCATCATACAAAACCCCCGCATACCACATTTTGTACCAATCTTTGACCAAAGTTATTAAAAAAAAAACAAATAAAAAAATAAACTTTAACACCCTGTATTTTTTAAAGGAAGCAGTTTCGGAGATATATTCATAGGACCTTTTTTTCATATTTTATGGTCCTCTACAGCGTGGCACTATGTATGGTACTTTTTTCCTTGACACACTGTATCTCAAAGAGAAATCTCTTAAGAATAGTTTTTGTTCCTGTCCTTCCATTGCAATAAATATCACAAATCAGTTGAAAATTTATAGACGGATTTTTGGAGAAACTGAAACTAAATATTTGCATTGATGGGCTGTCTTTGAAGCTATTGAAGACTTGACCATATATTACTTCTAGACTTCACTTTTTTCAATTCCCGAATTTATTTATTGTTTTATTTTTCAGTTAGACGCAATAATTTCCAATCTAAATGAAAGACGGTAACTATAAAACGATGATGAATGGTTCAACCGATTGCCGTGAAATACTCCAAATAATCACGTCGTGCAATAATATCGCCAACAAACGAAGGTTCGTAACTTTATAGCATTATTATTTGGAGTAAAACTTCAAGTTAGTACTTGTTCTTAACAATGTTCAGAAGATAAGTCGCAGTACGTCTGGCAGATAATATACTTTTATTGCATCCCACAGGCCTAGAAGTGGCCTATACAGGCCACATGTGAAACATGTGATATTATTTTGTATAGATAATATGCATACAATGTTATTGTTCTATTGTGAGAATTATCACTTTTAAATAAGAAACCGTTAACGTATTGCGCAGTAAACACTGCATACGGTGGGCTTGTTTTGGTTCGCAGTGGGGACCTAATTAGTCACAAAGTATTTTTAACCATATTGGCTGAATTTTATCTGAATGTGGGAAAGCCCTGTGGACAGGAGCTTTAGCGCTCCTGTTCAATCTTTGACAAATCATATCTCCGAATTTATTGGTTCCTCAGGGTTGGGAATGATATCAATGGATTCTGATGATAGAACTGCATCATAAAAGAATTTAAATTAAAAAAAGTGACATTTAAAAAAAAACAAGAGCGCCATAAATTATTGATCCGAAACAACCAGTCCGATTCTACCCAATAACGAACTTATCCAAGATATTCATTACTCAAAATATCCCTGAAAATTATATTATATCTATTATATCAACTGAAACTGAAAGCCGATATTCCAGTTTTATTTTTACTGGAGATATTCTGAACCCAATTTGATTAACTTACCAAAGTATATATTTCCATCATCATATGGATTATCCATGTATGAACACAGATCATTAAATATATATTCATAGATACCAATAAGGACGTTAATTTTCGATTACAGCATTCTGTGAAATCATAGTATTACGATTATTGAAATGTTGAAAAATCATATCTCCGAAAGTATTAGCTTGTTAGTGTTGAAAATGATATCAATAGATTATTATGATGAAACTGCATCTTAAAAGAATTGATTTTTAAATTTGTAATGTAAAAAAGAGTTTTTTTTTTCGTTACTCCGAAACCATCAGGTCGATTTTGCCTTTTTGCCCAATAACGAACTTAACCGATATATTTATTTCCCAATCCTACTCTGAAATTTTCAATTTTCTAGCTCATTCCATTTGAGAGTTATCATATTAACGGCCGGCCGGACAGAATCGATTTTGACAAATCGTTTAGGGCCATTTTCATCAAAAAATTGGAAAATTACAGACATTCAGGAAAATTGATAGGGGAGAGCGGGGTAATACCACGCACCTAAGCTGAATCATAAGGAACATTCAAGTTTTTCATTATAAATGGTTGGTAACTTGGGAAATATTTCTCACGCGTCTTTAGTACATTATAGTACTAAACTAAACCCAGGGTTTCATGGTTATTAACAATCATCAGTGTGACTTAGCCGAACACTGAATGAAACTACTGACGGCGTTATAGGAAACTTATATCCATCGGTCGAGAACTGGTAGGGAAATAATCTCACCAGCGCCACCTATGGAGATCCTTACGAACTCCGAACCTCTGCGATGAAGACACCTTAAGCGATGTTCATCGACGTTCATTATTTTGCCGAAAGAGGGTCAAGGAATGGCAATGCCATCTACCTGTGAAGTGTCCTTAACGGACTGAAAACGTACAATGTTCACTGGTTAGTGGTTTATCTAACCACACTGAACCGGGTGTTTTCAGTCCGTAAGGTCGCTTCACGGGTAGGTGGCATTTCCATTCCTTGACCCTCTTACGGCAAAATAATGAATGTCGCTGAACATCGCTCATCGTTTCTTCATCGCAGAGGATCGGAGTTCGTAAGGATCTCCATAGGGGGCGCTGGTGGGATTATTTCCTTACCAGTTCTCGACCAATGGATATAAGTTTCCTAGAACACCGTCAGTAGTTTCATTCAGTGTTCGGCTAAGTCACACTGATGATTGGTAATAACCATGAAACCCTGGGTTTGTGTCTGCCACATAATGATACTTTCCTCTTTGCAGAACACTGAGCGATGTGGTGATCTAGCCCGGCCACGCGGAATATTTGTGGATCGTTAAAATCAAGAAATATTTCACCGTGTGTCTTGTTTTTTCTTTGCACTCATCGCAAGTATTTTAGGATCAGAACGAATGGCAACAATGGCATTATTAATATTAAGTTGTTCAAAAGGCCAATTTTTCGTTTGCGACTTCCTATTGTAATTTCTGACCATCTGAAATAGAAATTAGACTCTTAAGTATATTTTACCATTGAAATTATCAAGCAATACCTCGCACCAAATACAGTGCGCGGCATTACCCCACAAGGATCCTGATTTTGTTTTCTAACATAAAATTTATTGTCATTGTCACTAACAGATATGCACGAACAAACTTTTAAAGTTCAATAATGAAACCTCGCTTATTTTCTGGTATCATAAAATTAGAAGGAAACCAACGAAACTCACACTTTGAAGTACTGTGCAGCACTGAATGCACCGATTAGAGGTAAAACCTTCATAAAGTAATTGCCACATCTATGAAATCACATTCGGCTTGCCTGGGTTGATCTTTCACGTATTTACTCTTGTTTATATGGATGTGCAGTATTGCCCCGCTATGCACTGTGCAGTATTATCCCGCTCTCCCCTAAGCACTCTGTTCCGAGGAACAAGAGCGCAAAATTGAGTCATTCACAACACCTCTGCAGTTTATTCAGCTACTCAACAGTATTCACAATGAACCTATACTCAAAATTGTACCAAAAATGAGTCCTAAAACATTAATTTCAGCTGATAATCTCAAAAATACACCAAATGAACGTAACCTCTTCATAAAATTGTTTACCTGTCCCCCTAACTGCCGTTTTCTTTGTGGATCATAGAGTGACAGTGCTCTATTAATAAGAATAAATCACTAGCGGATCTAGGGTTTTTGACGCCCTAGGCGAAAACAGTGAAAACAATTTCTGCGCCCATATTGAAGTATCTTCGGCACTGGAATAAATACATTCCATACCCGATACAAGGTACAGAATCAGGATATTATTAGATTTCAAAGGATATAAATGTACCACCAGCATGTTCAAGTCCTGAATGCTCAATAGCGAATATAAAGTATATGAAATTTCTGAAAGGAAAAACCGTAAAAATATTGTTTCCATCAAATTTCCTTCGAGAAATTCAGGAAGCGGCAATAAATACAACGTTTATAACTTTGTTTATAGTCATCCATAAAACGTGACACTTGTTACCCGGAATATTCATATTTGATGCTTTTCCGAGATGAAATAAGTTATTTTCCATATTTCCGCTGGTTATCAACATACTTCGTTCTGGAAGATGCCTCCGGTTGATATGATGCATCGCCAACTCAATCATATATATATAAAGTAAGCGAATTGGCAATGCAACGAGTGAACGATAGTTCATATTTGAATTGTAGCTTAACCTCACCCAGAATTATATCGAGAACTACTCATGAAATTCATTTTCAGTGTGTACCCGGGATGCCGAGAAAACCTAAAATAAACTGTTCCAGTTAAGGAAGTTCAACTGTTTCAAAAGTTTCCAGTTTTTTCGCCAATTGTTTAAATACGAGAAATCTAATGTTTACTGACTCATCTAACTCATTCACAATTTCAGGTGAAAATTTATTTTTAGTATTTGTGGTGCAAAATAACATCACTCAAAAAATTGAAAAAATAAAATTCAGTAAAGAGTATGGCCTCCTCGGAGCGCAAAGCCCCTTTATTGGCCCGGAACCCTACTGTGGGGTTGGTAGGTACACCTACAAAAGTGAATTTCAGATGAAAGAAGAAACTGAAAGAAGTATTTTCTGGAGATCTCTCCCCGGAATGTATCACTCCAAGAAATTCCTCCGGAACATTGATACTGTTAGTTAGATCCAAGAAATACTTGGACCTTAGTAAGCACGCTGCACCTCCTCACTGGTTTTCTCATAGGTCACTTTGACCTTAGAAAGCATATGACGAGATTAGGGCTAGCAGAAACTGACAACTGCAGATTCTGTTGGGAGGAGGATGAAACTCCTGATCACCTGGGCCCCTATTCACGAAATGTTGATAGAGATCTCTCCTACGAGATTTATCACGTGATTCACGTGTCAGTGACTCTGCTCAAACTCCGTATGTGAATTGTCGGTTGAAATGTGTTTCTCTACTACTAAATAGTGAGGGAGAAGTGAGATGAGATTTCTTGTAGGAGTTCGCGCATGAGAATACTCATCTCTATACGAGCGTCGGGTATACGGGGCCTGATAACGGAATGCCTCGCCATCTCAAACCAACGCAAAGAATGCTTTGGGCAAGAAATCTGCAGGAGCGAAGACGTAGCCTCCTTGAAGCCATCCTAGATACTGGAGTTCATCAGAACTCTGGAACTGGAAGGCGACCTGTATAGATGGTGATGGCATCGACAGCTCTGACGGGGGGCACAATAGACCTTAAGGTCGCAGTGCAACGTTAGCCCCTACAACAATATACGATATATATGGCCTCCTCGAACATTTCCTTGAAATTTGGCTCAATAGTAGCATGAAACAAAGGAATAATAATATTGTCAATAACTTGTTCTATGAATATCTGCGCAGTCATGGTAGGTTCAAGCACCAACAATTATGTATGTCCATTGAAACAAATTTCACCCCAAACAGTAAATGTACCACCTCTGGACGGATGAACTTCCCGAACAGATCTGCGATTTCTGGGCACCAGAGGATAGGTTCATAGACAAACACGCCGACTTTCCGAAAGCTGTCCATATCCGACTCATCTGTGAACAATACAGACCTCCATTGATCGATCCAATTCACGTGCTCATTGGCCCATTCAAAGCGAAGTCGTATATGATTTTGAATCCTACTAAAAAGTCGTCTAAAATGTAGAAACCGATCTTGTGCAGGAGTGGTCGATCTTGGGCGTCCACTTCTCGGTCTTTCGGTTACGTTTCCAATTTTTCGCAAACGATTGACGAGCCACAAAACTGCTTTCACTAACTTGAAAAAAATTCGCAACATCTCTCTGATAACGTCCCGCCTCGAACATATCAATAGCCCTATTTGGCTTCATCCGCACTAACTTTACGTCTAGGTATTATTGCAAAACAAATTTTCAAATTTTGAATCAACGTTGATTGTAAGAACGTAATACAATAACTGATCCAATATTCTCAGAAGCGCAATACGACAAGAACTTGCCTGAAACTGAAAAAGTTATCAAACCATTCAGACATATACAGGGTGAGTCTTTGACCACTGCATTAATTTTAACGAAAGATTCTTCTCATCAAATGAAACACTTTTTTCATTTACCATTTTTCCAGATTCGGCTCAGGTAAAAAGTTACAAGCGTTTAAAGATTTCACAATGTGCTAATACACTCCCGCATATAAATTATCTATGACATTATTGGCGGACGATAATAAGGCATGGTAACGTGGTTTACAGCTTGATTCGGGATTGAAATTTCTGGAGTTTTCCATTTTAAAACATTCAATGAAGAATATCTCTAAACGGTGCGTTTAAGGAGAAATGATGAAGAATAATATAATGTTCTAAAACGATGGAGTATTCTTGAAATGACTCAAGAAAAACTTTATATGCTTTCTTTATGCTAATTTCGTTTAGTTTTACGAATCCACGAGTACATAACTAGAAAACCAGTAGAAGTAGAAAATAACTAATATTTGGAAAATATGTATCATAGTTATAGGAAACTTTACGCCAACATTCATTTTATTCGAAAAAAGGATGTCAAAGCTACAAAATAAAAACTGATTTTTTTTTCAAAATTTCAACAGCCTGTATCTTTTTACCTGAGCTGAATTTGGAAAAATGTTAAATGAAAAAAGTGTTTCATTTGATGAGAGGAATCTTTGGTTAAAATTAATGCAGTGGTCAAAGACTCACCCTATATAAGAGAGTAAACATTTGATTTCTCATAAATGAGCATTTGGTGGACAAGAATCGGCAACTTTTGAAAAGGTCACAAAATTTCTGAACTTCCTCAACTTTTATGTTCACCGGAAGTAGTAACTTCCGGAAATATTCATAAAAAAATGTTTAACTAAAAATGGCCATAACTAGCTTGGTGTATTTCACCGAACTTCTCCGAGATATGTACGGTCCCAAACTATATCCTGCAAATTTCAATCCTCTAGCTCCTTTCGTTCGAGAATTATTATCGTCGTTCTAACGGCCGGCCGGACCGGACGGACAGAATTGAATTTGACCTCGAATTATTCATCAGTGAGTCGAACATAATAGTTTGATTTGAGACCATTTTCGGCAAAAAATTCGAAAAATACAGATATTGTGACGAAATGAGAGCACGCTGTTCCTTGCGGAACACGCACTTAAAAAGGACCTTACTAGAACGTTATTTTTTACGTCCGGCCACCAAAACAACACTCTGAACTCTGTAGTACCTAGTACCTACATGTAATGAAACAGAAATGTTTATACTCTGCCGGCGCCTTGATTATTGGCGCTAGATGATTTTCAAAAAAACCGGCGACATTCAACTCCATGCATGCACGTAAAACTTAACTTTAGTTAAACTATTCTCGATAAACTCTATATCTAGTCACGCGAAAACACCTTGTATATATCCATCTCATGCAAAATGACTCATCGCACCATATTATTTATATTTTCAGAGAAAAACCTAGCACGAACGAGGCATCGTCCTTATCTCGAGAGGAAAGACGAAGAAGGCGTCGAGCTACGCAAAAATACCGCACAGCCCATGCAACTAGAGAACGGATTCGTGTAGAAGCATTCAATGTTGCTTTTGCAGAACTGAGAAAACTGCTCCCCACACTACCTCCAGATAAGAAACTCAGCAAGATTGAAATATTGAGGCTAGCTATCTGTTACATTGCATACTTAAATCATGTTTTGGATGCATAAAAATAGGCTCTTATAATTGTTATCGATATATCCTTATTTTGTTTGTAAATATCCTATTTATTAATTTTTTGTCATGAATTTATAAATGATTATACATACAGCCCATTCGATCATAATGAATGCATCATGCGTCTATGTAATCAAAAAGATGAACAATATTTTTTCAAAATATTAGTAATTATTTTTCTTCATGTGTAATTAGAAATTGCTCTGAAAATGTTAATTCCATAGAATTATTAAATTATTATTATTGATTACAAAGTACCAAAATTAATTAAGTTTCATTATATTTTCTTTATTGGCATCCAGAATGAATGATTTATGAAAAATTTCATCAAAATCGGTCCAGCCGTTTTGGAGGCTATATAGGGAACGTGCAGACAAACATCGATTTATATACATACATATACTCCATTCACTTTTATAAAGTCTCCCGGTTGGCCATGATTTAGGTCTATCACGTTTTTGTAACTAAAACACAGGCAGGTTGGCACTGCTGAAATATCATCAAGGTCAAAACAATCCGCCGAGACGTTGCCAATTCTACTCTCAACATAATCATAAAGAATAGAACCGAAATCTGCAATAGGAAAACTTCATTCTGACATGTGGAACTCTCGAATGAAATGACTTGGTTTCCTATCACTATATTTTATTAAGGTATAAGAATGACTCGGGTTACGCCCTACTACATTTTGAAACTGGTGTATTTCAAGTTGTGCAACAAGGTATTTAAATGTCTTCTGTAGTAGTGATGTGAAATACTCGAGTTTTTAAGTTAAGGACAAATATCCTGGAAAAATGTCCGAAACTTTCCCCCAAGGTCGAGCATTTTGAGTATTTAAGTATTTACGGACATTGTGGAAAAATCGGGAAAAATATGACAATTGTCACATGTTAAGTTAAAATATCAGGACAATTTGAGGCATTTTAAGAAATTTTTCATGGTCAATTGGAAATAACAAATAACTTATCATTGAATGAGTTATTATCGTGTTATTTTATTGAGTATAAGTGATAAAGGACCGGAGCCAGGTTCTGAATTAAGAATTAGTATAAGAAAAATCGATTTAATTAGACTGTTATATAATAAAGATAAACTTGTTTAAAAAGAACTTTGTATAATTTTCCAATTGGTTCACAGATCGTTAAGAACCTTCGATCCAAGTAGAAAAGAATAAACTGCTTAAGAAAAAACTCTGTATAATGGCAACACAAATCGTTAAGCATCGTCGATCCAAGTAGAAAAAAATAAACTTCTTTAAAAATTTTTGTAAAATTGGCATCTCAGATCGTTGAGCATCTTCGATCCAAGTAGAAAAGCAGAATAAATATCGGACAAAAGGAAAATTTTCAAAAAATGTTTAAGTAGAAAAGAAATTTATGATATTTATCCAGACATTTTCGATAATTTCCATAAATACTAAAAAACTCTAAATGTCGACTGTTTTTAGAAGTAATGATAATTTTCGGACATTTTTCAGTATTTATCAGAGGAGTATTTAAGACATTTTCCACACTCACAACACTATTCTGTAGGCTTATTTCTTGAGAATTTCGAAAAGTGGGGAACTCCATAGGTACCACGTCTGTCTGTTCGTCTTCCTGCCGGGTTATTCAGGTACTTCTATTTTTTTTTTCAAATGAACTATAACAAAGGAACGGGGTATTATATCCATTATTTTTCAATAAAATTCCAACACTTGATTTCCACACAAGAAAATAGCATAATGGAATCTTCCAACCAGTTTATATACGTGAAATATTCCCAGTAACAACAGAGTAAAAAATGTTCTTCTACAGTCGCCAGGACTGTGGAATTATTGAATTCACATAATATCTTCTCAAATTAATTATTTTTCCGAAGTAAATTCACATTGTGAAAATACGTAATTACTAGGACTTCTATGTAGAGAGGACAACGTTGCGTTGTTATCTGACAGGAAAATGACTATAACCTAACATTTTCAAAATATACATGGTGAAATGTGTCAAATTTTCATGGCCAACCGGGAGACTTTATAAATGTGAATGGAGTATATATACTAATTTCACAATAATATATATATATACTTGATGTAGTCCAAATTGTTTTTAATGTTCTTGAAGAATTTAATTCAAGGGTGGAGTGGTAGAACAGATGATTTTGTCATTTGCATGTTGCATGCCATCTGAACTCCGCCCTGAGATTGTTTTGCTTTATTTCACAGCAGTTTGTGAGTGTATAATGTTGTTTTTTCCTCTTTTATTTTATTTTTGTAATAAAAATGAAGTAAATTCAATAAAGTCCTATTATTATTGCCGATTCTCGCATAATAACCTTCCACAACGTGTACTTCATCAAACTTAACCAGCATACAACGCCATGTTCATTTTTGTCCGTGTTTTGTTTGTCATGTATCAGGAGTATCGGAAGTCTTAGTTGGCCGACTTTTATCTCATTTTTGATGCACCAACTTTCTGTAATCAATAAAATTTGGAAATATTAATAGAAAAAAAAAGTTCCTCTTGTTGGAGAGTTATTGGGAAGCACTGTATAACAAAGAGGAACTGTATAACAAGAGGAAATTTTTTTTTCTATTAATATTCCCAAATTTTATTGATTACAGAAAGTTGGTGCATCAAAAATGAGATAAAAGTCGGCCAACTAAGACTTCCGGTTTGAGCAGAAATCGCCATTTTCAAACCAAAATGTCCATTATCTCGGAAAATTCGAACTTTTTCTGTGAAACGCTTTAAGTAAACTTGTTTGAAACTATAATTTAATTCATGTGCCAAATGTCAGGTCGGAAAACCATGAAAAATATATATATTTTTTTTATCATAATTATTTTGAAAATTGAATAATTTCATCAAAAATGATATAAAACTCGGCCAACTACCACTTCCGGTTTGGCGGAAATCGCCATCTTTATACGAAAATGTCGATTATCTCCGAAAATTCGAACTTTTTGTGTGTAACACTTCAAGTAATCTTGTTTGAAATTAAATTTTAGTTCATCGTGCGAATATTCAGGTCGAAAAACCATGAATTTTTTTTATTTTTTTTGCTTATAACGTTATGAAAAAGTAAATAATTTACTTAAGAGATTTGTTTTTGACAACTACACAATATTACTGACTGCATGAATATGATTGTAACTAGAAATTTTTGTTGGAACTTATTTTTTCGGTAATTATTGGTCTAATTTTCCGCTAAAATGTCGTTTCATTTTGGTGCAAAATTGCTGGGATTCACTGTATATACATAATATACAAAGATGAAGCTTGATACATTTTATTTCATGTTCGATGGCGAATTATGGTATTGCAATATTTTATATCAATATGATTGATATACAACATTAATATTTTCCCATAACATAAGTTCTAGTTCAACAGATGTATATTCAGACAAGAATGTATTTCAAATATAACTCAAGAAATTGTGATACAACAATTTGTTCTAAAATTGTTTTCATGTGTGTACATAACAATTTATGAAGAATTTGAATTTTTGTCTGTGATTAAATTATAAAATATGTTAAGGTAGTGTGATATTAAAAGGCTTTATTGTCACAATTCTTTTAATTTTTTAACCACCATTTCCCAAATTAGGTTTGAAATGTTGTAAGTGAAAAAACAATCTATATATTTACAATATTATATAATAATTTTTCATGATAAAAATACCAATAGCATTCTCAATATTACAACTTTTCCTTATAGTGCTATTCAATGGTCTCTGTATATAATAAAAACTACCTTTTTAGTTCTATTCCAACAATACAAAAGTAAGAAATCACTGATTGTGTTGATCCACAACCTTATTTATATAGACTTTTAAGTCTTGTAATGTCAAGTCTAGTTGTATTCCTCTATTAATATCATGTAATTCATACAGAGCTGGATCCTCCATTATTCTGTTTCCAAGAACTATAATCAGGGGATATCCAAATCGTTTACCTTGCATATTTCTTCGACCTATTGTCATATTCAACCGATCATCTATAACCACTTCACCATTGATATGATTGATTTCGTTCAGCGAATATACCAAGTGTTCCAGATTATGACGTGACTCCAACTCTTCTTTACTATTAGCCTATTGAAAATAATATTCTTAATATACAAGCTCAAAAATTGCAAAATCATCGTAATTTAGGATTTAAGGAAGCCTTTACCTTGGGTGGTATTATCAGTACACTATAAGGAGCAATTGATCTAGGCCATCTTATTTCTTCGTCTGTCGATAGAAATTCTATTGTAGCTGCTAATATTCTAGTAATACCAAGACCATAACATCCCATTTGCAGATTTGTGCTCTTTCCCAGTTTATTAGTAAAGTTACAATTAAATGGCTTAGTATATCTGTCTCCAAGCAGAAATGTATGAGCAACCTGTTAAAAAAAATCATATTAATGGAATGAAAAATTTTGAAATATATTCCATGTGTTGTTTCTGATATGGAATTTCAAATGATTTTGACGTACTTATGAGTTTATTAGATCCATATTATTTTTTTATTTGGGCTGAATACATATATTTTCCGCGCTTGTTCTCTTGAACAGAGTGGTCGGTCACCTATCGCTTTTGTCCAAATTTTTTAATTTTTGACTGAAAATGGTCCCAAATGTTCTTGGTTGTCATTATTTTCAATAAAAAGATTTTTTGAACAATTTACCTCTATTCCTTTAGTTTCATCCATCTTGTCTACTTCTCCACACGTAGGGCAAGTATTTTCTCTAACTAACTCAGAATTCATTATATCATTACATTTGATACATTTCAGAAGTATATCTTCACCTATATCTGCTTTATAGTGATATTCATGTGAAAAGGTTCCTCCCATTGAACCAGTATGTCCCCTAACTAAAAATGTATAATCTTAAAGCCAGGAAATCGTTAAATTATCATGAATAATGAAAGATATCCAACTTATTATGAATAAAATTTCAAGATGAAGCTACTTACTTTTGTGGAATTCAACACCTAAGCTTTTAAAAATGTTATCATAACTTTTACTAACAGTTTCATATGTTTTGATTGCACTTTCATGGTCAATATCAAAACTGTACATATCTTTCATAGTGAATTGTTTGCTTCTTATTAATCCTAACTTTGGCCTGAGTTCGTCCCTAAATTTATTCGTTATTTGATATAGCATAAGTGGAAAATGCTTATATGTATTTTGGCACTGAGATAGAAGCTCACTTGCAATTTCTTCGTGAGTCTACAACAAATTTCAATGAGTCATTTGATTCCTAATGAATTATTTCACTTTACCTACAGGACCCAGAATATAATTATGACCATGCCTATCTTTTAATTTGAACAGCTCTGTTACTTCATTGATTCTTCCTGCAAAAGTATTTTCATATCTTTTATTGATAATAATTGATATTAGGATGTAATAATGAAAAATAAATTGCGACTTTTGAAGAAACAAAATATATCAATCCAACAATGACAATGGAAGAGTATTATTACTGACCTGAAGTGGACCATAGCTTTTCATTGATCAAGCAAGGAAATTCCACTTTCTGTCCCCCAATTAATTGCATTTCTTTGTCTACAATGCCCATAAGTTTTTCCATCGCCCTCACTCCTAAAGGTAGCAAATTGAAACAGCCTGGACTGCTCTGCTTCATTATTCCTAGTTCAAGCATAAGCTGAAATAATTTTTTTATCGAACTTAATATTTGTCTATTTAAATTCAATTACCTTAGCACTCTTCGAATACATGGCATTCTCTTTTTGCTTTACTTGAAATTCTTTAGGAATAACATGAGAAGGTTGAAATATTCTTGATAATCTTTGTATTTTATTCATTATACCACTTTACTTAATAGAGAAATTTGAAATTTTAGAAATAACTAATAATAATTTCAACTTTTAATTATGAATTTGAATCCATTCAAAAACTTTAGAAAAGTAGAGGTTATGATATTCTGACCATAGAACACTAATATTCTGACAGACACGAATGAAAGTTGAAAGAACTACCGTCAGTACCGTCGTAGTTAAATTAACTTGGAACATAGAAGTAGAAGATCTATTGATGATACGAAGTGAAGAGTACAAAGTACAAGGGAAAAACCTGTAGGAACGCTTGGCTTTGTAAAAATCTCCCAAAGAGGAATTAATTACAGCAACTTCCTTGTGTTGGAACCTCCAAGGGCGTAGCCAGGGGGGGGGGGGGTTTGGGGGTTCAAACCCACCCCCCCGAAATGTTATTTTTCTCTTAAAATTTTTTTTTTGCTGCAGAAAGTGCCATTACACCCCCAAAACCCCCCCCGAAATTAATTCCTATTTCAAAACCCCCCCCGTTTTTTAGGAGTTTGATATTTGAGATTGAAAAAATACTCAATAAACATAATTAATTTTACTCGAAACATGAAAAATCCAGGTTACCCTGTTTTTGCGCGTATGTTCTGAGGAGCATCGCGTTATCATTTTGCCCAAATGTCCGTAATTTTCGAGTTTTTCGCCGAAAATGGTCTCAAACGATTGGGTTCGACTCCCTGATCAAGAATTCGAGGTCAAATTTGATTCGGTCCGGCCGGCCGGCCCTTGCCACGATAACTTGAGAACGAAAAGAGCTAGCGACTTTGATCGAATTTACCATGGTTAATTCGATTAAGAGTGTCCAATACAGGAGAACAGATAATAGAATTCACCATGGTTAATTCGATTAAGAGTGTCCAATACAGGAGAATGGACAAGAGAACATACGCGCAAAAGCTTCTGACTTCACGTCAGAGCTTGAACCAATTTTTTTTCTTGTACTCTTGTATGAACTTAATTTTATATTTCAAGGAGTGGGGAGAATTATTTCACAACAGCCTACATAGGGATTGTTTCTTTATTTGCTAATATTAGTATTATCTACTTAAGGTATAAAGCAGCCATAAAAGTCGAAGGAACATAGGAAAAAAATATAACAATTCAAAATATACACATCGAAAAACAAAATTAACTGAAAATATACAACTTTACCACTGCTTCCTAACAATATCACGATAAATTCAAAGAAGAATAATGAGTATTGCATAAATGTTATGTATGTTTGCTTCTTGTTAACTTCAAATGAATAACCCTATTGATTTCATCAGGGTGAATAAATTCATCACTTGTTCTCCATTTCCACCTTTCTATCCTCTCTTTTTTTCTCCTTCTATCCACATAATTGATGATACATCCTGCTGGGATCCACAACATTGCAGTTACCAAAACAGTAGTGCCTATTATGTTATCTCTGAGAAATAGGAGGACTTTATTGATATTGATATCTTCAATGATGTCCCAGAACCTCTCTACCACATCTTGAATGGTTTTTTCACAATGACCCTAAAATTTAAGTGATGAATAGTACGCAAAACAATTAAATTGAAAAGAAAATCAGACTAGAAACAAATAGCTATTCCTCACATTATTACAGAATCCTTGAATGCATGGTGAACCATCTGCCAAAATATCTGTGCCATCTATTGGAGAGCATGTTTCATTGATATTAGATCGACAGCATCTCTTACAGGCATTTTCAACTGAAATAAATAATCAAATTCTATAATTTGAATCACAATGTCGAGGTCGAGGATATGTTTTTAATTGGGTTATTACAAAGTCATATTAATTTTAATCTGGTAGCAGCTATAATTATTTCAACTAAAATTCAAAAGCCTAAAACTCACTTATATCGCACATGCAACTTTGCAACCCTTGTGTTTCACAATAGGGAATACATTTCCCATCTTTGCATTTACCCCTTTCTTGACAATCCGTATTGTCTGCCATTGGGGGGCTCTTTGGACATTCTGCTTGATGTCCTGTACAAAGTGATTCCTGCTCACATGTAGCATATTGAGCTTCCCTGCATTTCACACCAGCTCTCATATACTGACAATGTTGACAACATGGTGAATTTTTATCACTACAAATAAATACGGGTTTTATTCTAATGAGTAGATATTTCTTCTAAAAAGAAATACCTGCAAACAGCTCTAGGTCTCAATTTACAGTCCTTATCGCAGCACTGGTCGTTATCTTCTGTGCCTAATAGACCTGCATCACATTCCTCATCTCCTTCCACTCGTAAGTTACCACAGAAACTTTCTTCTGGTTCTGAGAAACACTTGCCCGATTTTGCTTGAAGTACCTTTCTAATAGATCTCAAACTACATGGAGAAAATTTCTGAAACAAGAAAAAAACAATACAAAATCGACATATTGAACCCCCCTACGATGGTGATTTTCTCATTCCAATATTTCAATAAATAGGTGAGTTTTAAGATGACTGCCTGCTAATTATCATCTCAATGAACTCATGGTATATATTTTGAACGGTGTTAGGGATCCAACGTACTGCACGAAAGTTCACAATCTTTAACGATACTGTCAAGGCCAAACAAAGCACTCAAGAAAGAATGCGAGGTAGATCATCCGATTCTTCGACTCTTGGCATACACACCTGACAAATGTTGTATTTCTATTGTTTTCTTTAGTATATGTTTCAAGATTTATTCTAGTCTATATTTTCATAATCCCTGAAACCATGTAAACATTATCATACAGTCCTTCTTAGCTCTATAGAGGTATTAGCTACATCTAAGGGAATTCAATGCAATATTGGTTTCATAGCATATGTGATATTTCGATATATTAGCAATATCTTTAAAAGTGTTAACCTTATCATCCAAATTTCTATCAAATCGAAATTCCATTTACAACAAACTAGTATTTACTATATTGGTCCTACGACCGGATATTTGATTATCCATCCTATAATATTTGTGCCATAATTTGAATATTTGTTATTGACTGAAATACTCCTTTTTTCGACGTACCAGAACATAATTCAAGAAATAACCTATCGACCCAAAGCAGCTACCGGAAATTGAACCAGCCATCTAAAGACGCAGCTCGTCCAAGTGCAAATATCAGTAAAAAGTGCGCCAAAGGGAAAAACGCGTCATAATGCAGTGTTGGTGTAAGCAGGTTAATTATTAATAGCGAATTCCATTGGCAAAACCAGTGATGCACTGAGTGCAATAAATGTTGCACTGGACGTCAAAATGCTCGACGAAATTATCTAATGGAATCCGATTCATGCACTCAGTGCGCACGAGTTCTACCAATGGAATTCGCTATTATAGTGTCCGTCGTTCTCGCTCAATTCAATATGGATCTCGAAACCAAAATTCAACATTTAAAATCTCAACGCTCTCGATGTAAGCGAACACTATTATTAGCTTTTCTGAAACCAACGTGCTGAAAACGTTCATATCGATTTTCTGTCAATACAACCAGAATAAGAGAGCATATCTCATTAGTCAGATGAAGAATACGCGTTAGAATTCGAGGAAAAATATTATGAACTTGTGGATATCACCCAAAAATTGCGAGACTCAACACCGACATTTGATGATAAAAAACCCGAACAAACTCAGATACTCAGCCAATTACCTAAATTGAATATTCCTTTGTTAGGTCTAATAATGGACTCAATGATATACAAAGGTTGCTTTCCACGCCTGAGTTTAATTAAATCAAGAAGCATTATTGCGATAAGGACGGTTTTTCTTGGCACTTTCATACCTCCAAAATCTTCGCATTTTGGTGGACTTTGGGAAGCTGCCGTTAAGTTAAACACCATTTTGTACGAACAGTAGGCGACACTCTTTTAAATCATGAAGCATTATTGCGATAAAGACGGTTTTTCTTGGGGCTTCATACCTCCAAAATCTCCGCCTTTTGGTGCACTTTGGGAAGCTGCCGTTAAGTTAAACACCATTTTGTACGAACAGTAAGCAACACTCTTTTAAATCATGAAGCATTATTGCAATAAGGAAGGTTTTTCTTGGCACTTCATACCTCCAAAATCCCCGCATTTTGGTGGACTTTGGGAAGTTTCCGTTAAGTTGAACAGCATTTTGTACGAACAGTAGGCGACACTATTTTATGTTCAATTTTATGCCATTACCACAAGCTAGAAACATATGTCGCGGAAATATAGGCCATATTAAACTCCCGTCCTATATCACCTCTTTCATCTGACCCCAATGACCTATTGTTTGCCTATCCTCAGTTGGATCTCCGGTTAAATACCGGTATTAGAAAAGAAATAAGTCAGACGGGAGCGGCCATCATTCACAAATCAAAATTAAAAGTGCTGGGTCTAAGGTGGCGTAGAGTCGCAATAACAAAGCCACAGAACACAACTGATTCTCCTAACTCGCACAAGCTCTGAGCTTATGAGGGGTCTCCTTGGAAGACCCAGCAGTATCAGTGTAATCATATCATATAATTACGTTAACGAATGCGCTAAAGCTCCTAACCTCACGTCAATGCTTTTATAATTTCTTATTTCAGAGTTAATACAGGAATGTGATATACTCACCTTATTATTGACATCATAACCGCTCACGGAATAAGTATACATTAGATAAGAACCTCCTTGGCTAGCACTCGGAGAGCACTCTGGGATATCGGGATCATGCTCAGAACCCCAATTATGACCAAATTCATGTGCTGTCACTAGATCTGCTTCTCTTGTTATCACTCTCTGACCATAGTGGTTTCTACTGGAGCTGAGACCTGAGTTCAGGTACAAAGTGTAGCCATTTTTGAAATATTCTGTGAACAGAATAGGTATATGGTAGATGGCAATTATTATATGTGTTACTTATATCCCCAATGTATTTAAACAACCTAGTGGGACGACCTCGTTGGATAAATCATTTTAGTCCAAATGAGATTCGACGTAGATGACACTACTATCAAGGAAAATTCCATCTATAAGATCGAGATTAACCTACTCTGAAATCAACTGACCGTCATAGGAGCGGCAGCATTGGGAATTTCGAGGCAGGTAGACTTGAGCAATCTGACACTATTCAAGCAGAACGTTGCGGTTTCGATTAATTTTTACAGGTCGGTGGAAGGGAATGTCATTATGGTTAAAGGTGCTAATAGGATAAACTGGGGTGAAATTTTTCGAAACGGCAATATATGGTGGTACTAGGTTATCTAAATACAATGAATTTTAAACAGTTAAAAGTAAACATCCAAACTGATTTTTTTAGACATTCTCATCTACATACCAAAAATAATAATACATTCTATTGAAAGCATAAAAACTGAAAAAACACTTAAAATTTCTAATTCCAAAAGAAAGTACATATAATATACAGGGAGTTTGGATCCAACGTTAATATGTTTCAGAAGGTGATTCTAGAGATCTAAATACCAAGAAAACTTCATATTAACTAAGATTCTAAAATTCAACCCAGGAGCGCTAAAAAAATTATTTTGTGATGAGATGCCTTCTAACTGAGCCACGGACTGATTATCATATCATAGAGTGATTTTTTTTAATCTGATACGATCGATCGTATTAATCCCACTGCGATTTTAAGCGGTGACGTCACGTATGTCTACGGTGCATCTGGCGGTTAGTAAAAACACTTTAATAATCAGCTGATTACTCGGTAAATTTAATTTTTGTTGTTACTTGATTTGATTGACTATAAGGACGGTTACGGAGATTGTTGGGCAATGTGAACCCCTTCTTAAAACTAAATCCAGAGAGAACCGAACAAATGACAATATTTTTTTTTCTCTAGAATGATGCTCCGTAACGCTTTCAACAAAGGGTACCTTTTTTCTTCAAAAATATTTGAGGAATCTATTTCTTTGAATGAAATATCAATCAGATCACCTGTTCAAAAATAAATTTTATGAAAGCCCACCCAATTATCTCCGCCACTGGTGAAAATTAAAAATTTTTTTTGTTACCAGACGGTTAAGTTGATCCAAATTTAATTTAAATCTGCCGAATTTTGACATAGTTATCGCAAAATTATGGGTTTCTGGGAGGTCATGTTGAAGGAGCTCTAGCACCGCTGGGGTCCATTTTAGGACCTAAGTGGATATGAAGTTTTCTGAATGTTAAATCCCGACACCCTGTAGATGAAGACAAGATTGATTAATCTTCCAGATCTACAATTCTATGAAATTCAGAAATTGTTGATCAATCAATATATTGTATCAAAACTAAACCATGCCAGAAATAAAACACAAATTCTGAACTGTGCATATCAGATTAAATCAACACGATGTGTTGAAACTGTCAAGCTCTAAAACCTCATACATGGTACCTGGGGTGCAGATACCACCCACGGAATTCCTTCGAGGCGATCCAACATAAGCCAGGCCCAAAATTCCGCCTTCAAATTTTAAATCAGTGAAGAGATGAGCTAGACAAAAATCCTTATGAGTAAATTCTCTACTGAACACCTAAAAAAAAGTGTCTTCATGAATTAAATTAATTGAACAACTTCAAGAATAGGAAGTAAAGAGGATTTACTGAACACCTAAAAAAAGTGTCTTCGTGAAGTGAATTCAATGAACAACTTCAAGAATAGGAAATGAAGAGGATTTACCGAAACATTAATAACTTGTTTTATTATCTGGATTCATCTTTCATACTTTTCACTTTCATGAATATTTGTTTTAAAATCGTGGGAGAAGTTGATGATAATCTTTTTTTTTATTGATTCAACACTGTCATTGTTTTACTGTTTCGATCTAACGTCCTACATATTCCACATTTCAAATCTTCATATTTGATTCAGCGGATAGTACCCCCATATGGACAACTGAGTATGTTCCTTTCACAAAATCATTATTTTTCTTTCCATCCTGAAGGGTGAACAATTATAATATCATTTGTAGACTTTTTAAATAGTGCGACAGACAGTTTCCCAAAAACTTGTTCTATTTTCTTCAACAACCCATGCAATCCACCCAGCAAGCAAAGGGATGCATATAAAAAAAATTTGTTGGACCAACGGCTATGATGATTATATAATTCTTTTATGTGTTACATACTAAAATTCAGTAAATGTTACCTCTATATCAAAGTAAATACGAAGCAAGGAATTAATCATAGCAAACAATGAATTCATTCTTGATCTTTTTGGCGCTCTTGTTCCTCGGAACAGAGTGCTTATCAATTTGCCCAAATGTCAGTCATTTTCGAATTTTTTGACGAAAATGGTCTTGAACGATTTGGTTCGACTCACTGATCAAGAATCCGTGCTCAAAATATCGATTCTGTCCGGCCGGTCCTCCGTTAACACGATAACTCTCGAACGGAATGAGCTAGGCAGTTGAAATTTTCAGAGTAGGTTTAGGAGATAAATATCTCGGCTAAGTTCGTTATTGGGCAGACTTGGTCTGATGGTTTCGGAGTAACGAAAAAAAAAATTTTTTTTCACATTACAAATTTCAAATTAATTTTTTTTCTAAGATGCAGTTTTATAATAAGAATCCATCGATATAATTTTCAAGTCTAATAAGCTAATACTTTCGGTGATATGATTTTTCAAAATTTCAATAATAAATCGTACTTCTATGTTTTCACTGAATGCTCTAATTATTTTATCTATGAATTATCGATCATACGATAATTCATAGATGCCAGCCCGGTGGTCTAGCGGTTGAAGAGCTAGCTAGGGTGCCGGAGTCGCGGGTTCGAATCCCGCTCAGGGCATGGATGTGGTGTTGGGTTGTGTGAATGTCCAAAAATAAATTGAAAGAGTTTGCGATATAAGAGTTATAACTGTGTAGATGGCCTACAGTTGCCTAGCACATAAAATAGATAGAAAAAAATTGGTTCAAGCCCTGTGGACAGGAGCTTTTGGGCGCATGTTCATCTTCCTTGTGGCCCGTACTGACCAGTAAAGAAAAAAAGAAAAAAAGCAGTATCATGTTGAATACCTTAATATTATTGATTATTATATAATAATCGATGAAAATAATGAGAGAGACCCAGGAAATTTGACACATTTTGTCTTATATCTCCAGAAATTGAAATCGTATAGAGCCAAAATTTTGCACAATGTTGCAAAATACTACAATTGACGTTAGTACAAGTTTTTGTTGCAATCTGATGAATAGTTCACGAAAAAAAAATTTTTTTTTCGAAAAAATTAAAAGAAATATTTTTTTAAAAATTACCAACATTTCGATCATAACAGAATTTTGCCAAAAGTTGCGCGTTTATATCCTCGAACTGACTACCAAGTTTCGATTCAACATCTTCTTTAGTTCCTGAAATATCAGGGAAATAACCTCAAAATTTTAAATGTCTATAACTCCTAAACCGTCCGGCCGATTTTGCCCGTTAACGAACTTAACCGTCGCATTTTGATCAGAAGCCTACCCTGAAAGTTTGAAGTCGATAGGACCTTCGGTGCTCCTGTTATCGTGCCTACGGCCGGAAGTACGGCCGGCCGGCCGGCCGGCCGGCCGGACGGCACCCAAAAATCTGACACCGGATTCGTGATCAGGGAGTCCGAATTAGTCTATTAGCCAATTTTCAGCTCGAAATTCGAAAATTACAGACATTTGGACGAAATGATAGGACGATGTTCCCCTAGAACATGCGCCCAAAAAAAATTCATAGATGTGTTCACACATGTCATCTTGGACTTGCGTCCAACTTTTGCGTATGAGTTGGACGCAAGCCCAAGATACTGTTTAAAACGGAACATACCAATCACATTAAAGAGAACTACTCATCTGTCAAATATTCTGTTACATTTTACGCGCCATTTCTGAGTGCGTTTTTCAGCGGGTGTTGGTTGCTTCCTAATTATTCAAAATTAAATATACAAAGGCGGTTTATGAGCAGGTGAGTTATTGATTTTCCTTGCCTTTTATGTGGTCGTCTCCAGTTTCATTTTAAAATATTCATTCGTAAACATTAAAATTCTTAATTTCTGAACTACTCGGGAAACGTATGAATATAAGATAATTTTTTTTTCTTTTATACCACATTGATGTAATTAGATGTACACGTCTGAAGGACTTTGGTCGATGGCCTTTGACTGTGGTCAATAAATGACAGTTATTATTAAGATAACTTTCAATCGTTCAATGTTACCCGCCATTTGAATTGGGTACATCAGGTGACTTTGAATTTTCATTTTAAGTTGGAGAATGCCACGAAAATCGGAAAATAGGGTACAAAAAGTGGGAAGGCCCTGTGGACAGGACCTATGGCGCTCTTGTTCAAACTTGACGAATCATATCTCCGCAAGTATTGGTTTCTCAGAGTTGGGAATTATATCAATGGATTCTTATGATAGAACTGCATCATAAAATGAAATAAATTAAAAGCGAATCCATTGATATCATTCCCAACTCTGAGAAACCAATAATTTCGAAGTTATTTTTTTTAACAGACACATTTTGTTTTATTATAAGAATCCATTGATCATTCCCAAATCTGAGACACCAATACTTTCGGAGGTATGATTTGTCAAAGTTTCAACAAGACCGCCAGAGCTCCTGTCCACAGGGCTTTCCCACTTTTTATGGAGAGTTATAAAAAAAAATATTTGAATATCTCCGTATGTGTTTGTTCAAATTAATAGTTCACTTTCACTGTTGTTGAAAATTATACGTATACTAGCTGACCCAACCGAGATTATCCTGTCCAAACATTGGCATCTCTGCTATTAGCTGGTTCAGCAAACAGCTTTTCATTATTAGTATTTTATTATGTTCTGATGCCCGAAATATATTGAAAAAATAACAAATAAAATTATCCTTGAAAAAAAAGGCCTATAAATCGATTATGGCACCACCTGCCGGTTCCAATTATAAATCTTAACCACCATGAGACTCACTCGAACACACATAATTTCATAAATATCGGTAAAGACGTTTTGAGTTCCTATAAACCGATTTCGGCGCCACCTACCGGTTCAGGTATCAGCTGCTGGCTGAACAACCAGTGTTCTGTGTTCTCTGCTGACAACTGAACCTCAATCTGTCAAGGTTTTGTGAATATATTGAAGATCTCCCTCACTGACCACTGTCTTCTGTCTCACTCGCTCAGTGACTTCTCATATCATGAGATTAAAAAAACTTTTCAGGAAGATTTCCAAAAAAAATTTGTATACAAACCTCAACCTCCATCCAATTTTGTGCAATAATTCCAAAGTGACGCTCTTACATACATTTTGGCGATGCATTTATATTAATATAGATTGATTCACTCTCACCTCTAGTAAATTTCTGACATCCCATTTATCTCTAACCATATTGTAATGGGCCTCTCCTGCCTTGGTTCTTGTTGGTTCACTGTGCACCACAATCTTTTTAATAACAAACCCCATCCCTTTGAATCCATCAACTTCTTGCCGATCTTGCCAAATGGTATCATTATAGATTTTATGGACCCGATCAATGAGACTTATCTGAAGAACTCACTTATAATAACAATTATCAAATATAAATGAAATATTTTACCAAATAGTTTATTGTGGTCTTTGTATTACTACCACCCATTTCCTGAAAAAATCTATAGTCTGCCACTAACAAGAGCGGACACCTTGTTTTTCTTGGTGTATACTCATATCCATCAACTTGGCGCTTTTCTCGGTCTTTCTGGTCCTCCACATCTCCTTCCTTATCTACTGCAGGGCCTTCTTTAACATAACCACACATTTTTGGTCCATTGGGGAAATCAATTGTATGATGATTCCAGCTGTATTTCACGTCTGACTGTTTATAAGCAATCATTGATTTGTTGTCAGAATCTGGTAGATGACGCCACAAGGGCTGATGGTATGAAAAGAAGATAAAAAATATTTATGTAGATCCCTTTTCTTACATCCATATTTACTTTCAAGTATATAATAATCACCTCAATGTGGTAAACTTCCTCTTCACCAGGTAAATGAATGGTTCCTGTTAAAATACCATTATCGAGATGCATTCTAACATGGGATGACAGCTCTCCAAAAACTCTACCTTCATAAAATGAATCAGTATCTGTAATCATATATCACGTTAGTTTAAGTTGGAAGGCATTGCTATATGTTATAATACCTATATGAACAGTCTTCTCTTTTCCGTCCCCATCCACTTCATAAGCTTTAAATTTTGAATGCAATACTTCTTGCCTTGGACTTAAAATCAATCTGAAATTTTTTCCAAGGGTATTGACATGAACTTCACGAATTTTGTTGAATGGGTGATTAGTCTCTTTAAAACCCTTTTTTATGATATGGTGTTTCATGTCGTCAGCATGTATTTTTTCGAAATACTTCAAATTCTTTTGTAGGGATGCTGCAACATCATGATAATAATTGTACATCAAAAACATTTAATGAATTATCATTTGATACCTTCAACTTCATAGTGTAATATAGAAAAACAAGCTACTGCGAATATGAAGTATTTATTAAAAGAAAACATAATTATTTTTCGAATAAGAATTCATAGATTCTAATTCTCTTTAATTATGTAGTAGGAGTTTTTGTATCAACACTAATAATATCAACAACCAAATGAACTCCAGTCAGATCCAGTACAAAAGGATGTTAAAGTGTGTTGTATAATATATTTATTATTTTACAATGAGTTAATGAGTTTGAGCGTATACTACTAGACCGGCTGGCTGTATTATTTCATTTGTATTTATTTATTTATTGTTTTGATTTGATTTGCCAAAGACAAATATATAGCCACAGAATACAAATATATATATAGCTGCCAGCACTCTATGCTCTATTGCAGAAACCTTTAATCGTGGTATAAAAAAGATTATATTAGTTTTTGAAGTGAGGTGACAAGAGACAGGATTTAGTAAAGTGACAGGATATGACAGGAATAATTTCCATGAGCAAGCACATAGACACAGAATATGAGCAAGCACGAGTAGATAATAATAATAGTACTGGTGATAATGATAATGAATTTTTATACAGTAACGAAAGTGAATAATAACTTACTGTCATCGATATTTATGAAGCTTGAGGAAGTATGTTAAGACTATACTCCAAAAATAAGTGCAGTTGCAAGAAATGATTCTTATAAATGTTTTGTTGTCATTGTTAGAATGGGAGGATGTGTAGGAACACGTAGCAGGGGTGGAGTGGTAGACGATTCCTCTGGTTCAGTTTCGAGACCAAACACAGGTATAGACATTGAACATAATCCATGAAACACGATTTTCTCTACATAATATTTACTGTGAAGGCGCCAGTGCCTTTTCAAAATCCAAAACTATAAGCTCATAATAAAGGCGATAAAGTAATCCCAAACATTTCCCTATTTCAATAGAATGTTTATTACATCTTTAATTTTGTACTGCCTTCAAAAATTTCAATTTTTATTGAACGGTTTTCCCTAATAATCATGTTTTCTTAGAACATATTGATATCTGCTTATTAACAATGTTTGAAACATTTATTTAATAATTATAGGTAACACAAGAAAAAATCATCCTTTATGCCATGAAACAATCCGATGGAAATCAGATGTTCCACTAACTGAAGGACAGTTAAGAAGTAAACGAGATGAATTTTGGGACACAGCCCCAGCTTTTGAGGGTCGGAAAGAAATTTGGGATGCTCTTAGAGCAGCAACAGTGGCTGCTGAGGCTAAGGACTATGAGTTAGCACAAGCAATATTAGATGGGGCCAGTATATCAGTCCCAAATGGATATTTGACAGAATGTTATGATGAACTTGGCTCTCGATATCAAGTACCAATTTATTGCCTTTCTTATCCTCTCAATATTGTTAAAGAGGACAGTGGACGTGATTCACCTGCTGAATGTTCAGAACCTGTTGATGGTGGGACAGAGACTTTGCTAAAATTGAGGTTATCTCATACGTGTACAGATGTTAAGTTAGTGGTGTATTCTTCTGATACAATAAGCAGTTGTAAAAAGAAACTTCAGGTAAGCCATAATGTTTTGCATATCAATTTTTTATTTTCCACTTTTAAACAGAAAAATCAGAGCAATTTGAGGACTGTAAACTTTGTTTGTATTTTTGTTTAGTATTGTTTTTTTTTTTAAATCTATCTATAAAAGCATGTATTATAAATATATTGTTGGTTGCTGCCAGTTAAGATTGAAATATGATAGTAGAAAAGACACATTTTTCCTTTGCAATGATGTGAGAGTCAATGGTATGAATTCCATTATATCTGCATATTTTCTTTTGTAGAGTCAAGAAGGTGTAGAACCGTCTAAACAACGGTGGTTCTATGGTGGAAAGCTACTAGGTGATAAGTTACGTGTGGAAGACTCAAAAATTCCTACTGGATATATTGTTCAAGTTATTGTAAATACTGAAATGATTTTAGATAAGCAAGCGTGACACCTGAGTGTGGTTATGATATATTCTACGGAACTATGCATTTACAGGGTAAGTTTCCTCTTTTAATTTCATGATGAGGTTAGCGAACCAAGTACTGAATTTTTAAACTTGATGCATTGTGTGATCCTATTTTGTATTTTTATTTATTTGAAAATTTTCTTTCAAAACAGATAGTAACCATACGAAAATGCTTTCTAAATCTTGTCCCACCACATGTTGCTTCCAACACAGTACAAAGGAAAACCAATAATTTTTATATCCCCTCCCTCAATTTCAAATTATGTCATACCCATACTAGTTTCCTAATTAATCTATAGTCTTTTAAGTTTTAATGTTTTTTTTTATTTCAAAAAAATATTTTCAGTGGGAAATATCCCAATAAAAAAAAAGAAAGGAACAGGTAGGTACGATCAAATTAAGGATTTAGTTATTGAAACTCAGCTAATATTTTCTTTGGCTACATTGAAAATAAAGGTCTTGATTATTGATAAATCATAATATTGAGAAATAATTTGGATCAAGGCATTTATTAATATACACGGTGTCCCACTAGTGCCACACCGGACGATATAAGCGTAACGGTCAATTTTGGCAAAATTGTTTGATGCAAACTTGAATTACTCCAAGAATAGCACAACCTAAAAATATTTTCGAATATATCGGGTGTCCCACAAAAGAGGAATAGAGGGTGACTTTGATTTTTCAAATGGGACACACTATATTCAGCAGTGTTTTTCAATTCTCTGGAACTTCCTGCATGCTCTTTTATACTTTTCACATATTTTTGTTCGACAGTTTTCGAAATATTTGTCATTTTGACAAAAAAATTATACTTGTAGGGGCTATGTTATCAAATTATATTTCACGAACCCTTGCACATACCAATAACAGCTTTATATGGATTGAAAGACAAGACTTCAAAGTATCATAGCCAGCTATAATAAAGCATCTCCAGCATATCAAGTATCCACAAAAAGACTATCGACATGACGATTTTCAAATCGATGTATCTTCATTTTTTCAAATGCAATGCATATAATTTTTTTTCATCATTGTAATCACAAAAAGTGAAGTAAAGTGAATAGTGATTACAATGATGAAAAAAAATTATATGCATTGCATTTGAAAAAATTAAGATAAATCGATTCAGAATTCGTCATGTAGATAGTCTTTTTGTGGACACTTCATATGCTGGAGGTGCTTTATTATAGCTGGTTATACTTTGAAGTCTTGTCTTCCAATTCATATAAAGCTGTTATTGGTGTGTGCAAGGGTTCGTGAAATATATTTAGATAACATAGCCTCTACAAGTATCATTTTTTTGTGTCAAAAAAGCAAATATTTCGAAAACTGTCGAACAAAAATATGTGAAAAGTATACAAGAGCATGCAGGAAGTTCCAAAGAATTGAAAAACACTATTGAATATATTGTGTCCCATTCGAAAAATCAAAGTCACCATCTATTCCTCTTTTGTGGGACACCCGATATATTCGAAAATATTTTTAGGTTGTGCTATTCTTGGAGTAATTCAAGTTTGCATCAAAAAATTTCGCCAAACTTTGACCGTAACGCTTATATCGTCCGCTGCGGCTCTAGTGAGACACCCTGTATAAATATCGAACTTATATGAAAAATATTTTGTTTTTGTTCCGTTAAAAAACATAAGATAGTGAAAAATATTGTGATTTCAGGTGTTACTTTATATCAACAATAACTGATGGGAAGATCAGCAGTGGTTTTAAGTTGTCTTGAACTGTTTTGAATTGATAATCAACAGAAAATGTAATTACAAAAATAGATTTCAAGGTTGTGAATGATATATTTTGTCAGTAACGCGAGTTCCATCATTATAATTACGTCATTTGTTTTTCTCAATGGTTCTCAAACTTTGAACTGATTAGTTTTCCACCTGTAACTACCATTATTCATTGTTTGCAGATGAATATTGTTTTCATGTCAGTACTGCTACCGAGGACATAGTGAATTATTTAGTCGACATTGATGTACATTAACATCATATTAATTTATTCCAAGGAATTTATTTTATCAAAAAATTTTACCTAAAAAATTATTTAAATTTTATATCAAATTTTTTTTATTTATATTATTAGTGACGTTTCAGGGACATTGCGAATGTCTTCCGAAATAATTTCTCTGTACTTTCTATTTAATTCTTCAACTTTTAGTACTGAATAATCTAGAGAACCATTCCTTGTATAAATCTCAGGTTCTTCATTTTTATAAAAATTGATATATAAAAAATGAGAGATTTTTAATACTTTTTTCATGTCATTGAATTTTTTCGATGGGATCTGAAGATCCTGTTCCTCATTAGCACAAAAATTGATTATTTCCTTGTATCTTTTTATTCAAGTTTATAGAAGTTACCATTCACATATAACTTCATTTTAACTGGTTAAATAGACTCTATATGATGCTCATATATTCTTTAATTCCCATGCCATTGTTTGTTTTTATCAATACTTTTGATATTCTGTTAAATGGACTGAATATTTTGATTGTATATTTTTTCCTCATTTATTTATCTTCCATTCTTCAATGAAAAACTTAAATTTATTTAGTCTGATTTTTTTTTGAAGAATGTTTTATTTCTAACTAAGTCATTAAGTACACATAGTAATTTATTTCATTTATCTTGTGCAATTCTGAGGGGTAAATTTGCTGAAACAATATTTTATTGAGGTTGGTGACTAAATAATCCTTAAATCCACATGTGTGTCATATAAGTATAAGTGAAGCTCATTTACCCCTTGCAATATTTTTATATATTGATTAATAAAAGCTGACATAACTTTTCAATAATATAATAACTAAGACCATTACCGTTGAACGATTTAAGTGTATGATGATTATATATTTTGTATTGTGACAGGAATTTTTGTTTCAATATTTGGTATAACCGAAATATTTTACTTAGTCCCAGATTTCTCAACACACTTGGAACAAGTTCAAGGTGCATTCTACAGAGATTAACAAAAATTTAAAAAATCATGCTGCCAGATAGAGATTTATTTAAATATAAACATGCTTAACAGGTGAAATTAGTACTCCTTTGAAAAATATTACCATATCTGTATCAACAATAAATTAAAATGTTGTCAATATTATTTAAACAAATTTATTTATTTGCATGACTTCTATTCTTCTGAGGGACCAATCGTAAGTCTTATGGTTCTCAAGATATGCTTAGAATATGTCATTTTATCATCATTTTGACTGATCCTCATTCATCATAATATACATATTTACCGTTTTGGTTCATTCTATACAAAAAAATGATTGAATTAGGTATAATGGAAAAAAAGTTTATAATTGAAGGTATCACCCCACAGGCTGCTTCCAATTGTACTTCAATTTGTTCCTTTCAAAATGAGATTGTTGTGGATAGTCACAAAATTTGCATTTTTTTGAAGCAAAGTGTGTATTCATCAAAGCACTTTGAAGCAATTGAACTCACTCTTGAAGGGCACGTTGTCAAGCATTCAAATTATATCTATTCATTTGAAGTTTAGAGTGAATATTTGAATCAATCAAGATTTTGTTGAGCACATTTCAAAGATTTTTTAAAGTTTGTTATGCATTAGTGATAGATGAATGATTGTTAATTTTTGAAGTTGGTGAATAAAAACTCATTTGATGGAAGTATATTTTATTATAGATGTTTTATGATAAATAGTTTTCATTGATTTGATAAAATGGAGCCAGCGAAGTTTTCGAATGGCGAATTCAGTCATCCAACATAAATATAAATCTGTTGCACTCAAATTAATGACGAATTATCAAATTTTGGGTAACCTCTTCAATTCATGTGATAACCAAATGGCAAATGACAAGAGCATCAAAGATCCACTTTGGTGCATAGCAGCGAAGGAAACTGGTACATACGTTAATAATGTTGTAATTCCCAAACCAACCTAGAAACAATAAATTTAAATAGATTATAGAAGCAAAAATTTAGAGATTAATAAATCAATTCGAATTCTTGGATGACATGACATAGCCCAGAACTTTGATTTAAGATTTTTTTTCACTAGATCAAATCAAGTAAATATCACCCTTATAGTTTTTTGGCGCTCTAGTTCCTCGGAACTGAGTGCTTATCAATTTGCCCAAATGTCTGTAATTTTCGAATTTTTCGATGAAAATGGTCTTAAACGATTTGGGTCGACTCACTGATCAAGAATCCATGGTCAAAATTCATTCTGTCCGGCCGGCCGTAGGCACGATAACTCTCGAACGGAATGAGCTAGAGAGTTGAAATTTTCAGAGTAGGTTTGGAGGATAAATATCTCGGCTAAGTTCGTTATTGGGCAAAATCGGACAGATGGTTTCGGAGTTCAAAAAAAATTTTTTTTTTTTACAAAACAAATTCCAAATTAAATTTTTTTCAATAAGCAGTTTTATCATAAGAATCCATTCATATCATTTTTAACTCTAACAAGCTAATACTTTCGGAGATATGATTTTTCAAAATTTCAATATAAATCGTTTTCACAGAATGATAGAATTATTCTGTGGGTATTCTATGAATTGTTATAATGTCAACTTATTTTCCTGAGACATGACGTTATCTCATTGTCATTCATTCCAGCAATCGTATAAATATGAGAATGATAATATAATATACCTTTTGTTGGTTGATATTTTCATGCCGATGGTCAATCCATATGATGATGGGAATGGTAATGGTAAGTTAATAATATTGAGTTCAGAATATCTCCACTAAAAACAAAACTGGAATATTGGTGTATAGGAGTAGATTTAAGGAAAGATATATATTATCGTTCATCATAGAATTGATGAATGAATATCTCGGATGAGTCCGTTGTTGGGTAGAATTCGTCTATTGGTTTTGGATTGATAATTTTTGGCACTCTTGTTGAATTTAAATTCTTCTTTGATGTTTGAATTCAATTTCTGCTAAGATGAAGTTCTAAATTTCAATAATGAATCGTACTTCTATGTTTTCACAGAATGCTATAATTATTCTATCTAAGCTTTATTATATGATCTGTGTTCATACTCGTACATTTCATCCTGTTCTATAAGAAAGGGTCAAATTAATTTCAGGTATTTTAATTTGATTTCTTCCATGGTGCAGTTCTCATTCTCAGATTGCTCATTTAATCTTGATAAATAAACTATTATTTGAATTTAATTTCCTTTATGATGCAGTTCTATCATAAGAATACATTGATATAATTCCCAACTCTGAGAAACCAATACTTTCGGAGATATAATTCGTCTGTTTGAACTAGTGTGCCAGAAAGCTCCTGTCCACAGGGCTTGAACCCATTTTTTATACACTAACCTGAAGCCAAGCCATAACTACTAGACATCTGGCAGCTGTATATGCCCTAGGTGGAAGCGTCCTTTTTCTTGACCACCACCATACTAGAGTTATTAAAGAAAGTGTTGTAGTCCCTAAAATCCTATGATCAAACTGTACAGTTGTGGGGTTCTCCGTTATATTAGAAAGTTTCGGAGAAAATGCCATGATATCATCGGGAATCCATTTGTCCGCCATTTTAGGGAAGGAATTGTATACAAGGCCAGCATCCAAACCGGCCACAAATGCTCCTATAAACACAAATCTGCATAATATATTTTCTAAATTTGGATGCTGCGATCTACCTACCTGAAACAGCAGTTAAAAAAACTAATCCTTTACAACTATGAACAAGCATTCTAAACTTTCTTGCTGCTTTAATAATACTCTGTTGGGCTGTTTCTATTGTTTGAGCTGGTAAAAGATTATCTAAAGCTGACCATAACAGCAGTGTATAAAGTATAAATGCAAGAGATAAATGTGAAGCTAGGCGATACTGAGAAACCCTTGGAATGTCACTTTCTCCATGGAAACGATCTTCAAGACCAGATTTAACCATATACCAACCCATCAAACCCTACATAAAATGAAGTGGAAAGAAAAATACATTCATTTAGAAATTTCAAAAGGGATACTCACTTGAGCTCCTATCAAAAGTCCGAAAGCTGCGACGCGAATTTTCATATGTTTGGAAAGCATTCCTTTGAACCAGAAGTATGCAGCTGGTACAGCGAAGACAGTGCCGATAGCTCTTCCCCACATCCTATGGCCAAACTCCATATACCAAATCCATTTGAACTCTGACAAACTCATCTCTTTGTTCTTTCTGAAAAAATTAAGTTTTTTTTTCAGAAAAATGAGTTACTGACGACTATGTACAGATTGAATTAAATTAATAAAAGTGTTTAAATGGATTCTTCAGTTTATCAGAAAGCGAGATCTCTATACAAGTAACTCCACTCTTGTCCAGTAAAAATTTTGTTATGTGAAATATCTTCTGAGATGAAATGTTACTGAGTTACGTTTCATCTCAGAAGCTGGGAACATCTTTACCGAAACATAAGTCAGACAACAAAATTTAGATTAAGAAAGCAAGATCATTGTCTTCAGGAGTGAGATAGTCGAAATCTCCCATACACTTCTTTTTTTTATCGAAATCTTTTCAATACTTTTAATAAATGGAGTTGAAATTTTTTCATTTGTGAAATACCTTCTCAAGAAATGTTTTCATTAAAAAGCTATATACAGGGTGAGTCTTTGACCACTACATTAATTTTAACCAACGATTCCTCTCATCAAATGAAATACTTTTTTCATTTACCATTTTTCCAGACTCGGCTCAGGTAAAAAGTTACAAGCGTTTAAAGATTTCACAATGTGCTAATACACTCCCGCATATAAATTATCTATGACATTGTTGGCGGACGAGAATAAGGCATGGTAACGTGGTTTACAGCTTGATTCGGGATTCCAACGCTCAGGGACGGATCCATAAAAGTAATGAAACTTCTGGAGTTTTCCATTTTAAAACATTCAATGAAGAATATCTCGAAAACGGTGCGTTTAAGGAGAAATGATGAAGAATAATATAATGTTCTAAAACGATGGAATATTCTTGAAATGACTCAAGAAAAACTTTATATGCTTTCTTTACGCTAATTTCGTTTAGTTTATAGGAAACTTTACGCCAACATTCATTTTATTCGAAAAAAGGATGTCAAAGTTTCAACAGCCTGTATCTTTTTACCTGAGCTGAATTTGGATAAATGTTAAATGAAAAAAGTGTTTCATTTGATGAGAGGAATCTTTGGTTAAAATTAATGCAGTGGTCCAAGACTCACCCTGTATATATTAATATGTTCAAAAAGTGACTTTAGTTTCAAAGACATTCAGAAAATAGTGGAGAAACATATTTGATGGTGACAAAATAGACCCTTTGAATAATCGACATGGTTTAATCCTTACATTTGGAATTCAGGGTATTGCTGATAATTCGCAAACTCGGCATGCCACTCTTCTTCTGAACGAGGCATTTTCTCCCCCAAAAGTTTCCATGTTACCATAGAAAGTCCAGATTCTGTCAGTCTAGTAACGCCACCTGTAAGGTGGAAATATACTTTTGTGGTGTGGTGTGGGGGATGGGTGTGTATACTATTGTGGTGTGGTGTGAAAATACTTGCTGCGCTAAGCGCGTCGTGTTCATAATGTTTCGTTCTGATTGGTACAACAAGCAGCAACATTCTCTTTGTCTCTTTTGATAAAAAGCATTACAGCTGATAATTCCTATAAATCTTAATAAAGGGACCTGATAAGATTGACACCACGTTGTTATTTATTGTTTAATTAAGAAAAATGTTTAGTTGGCGAAATAGATTATTATTCACTTCTTGTTACAAAAATTAACAATCACAGATTATTTTCCGAACTACTTAGTACAAGGGATTCATTCTAAAGCTCGAAAACTAATGATTGTTTTGTTTGAAATATTATATTTATGGAAAATTGATGAATTGATTCATACTGAAAATTCGAGAAAGGCAGTGACGTGAAGTATGAATCCTCGCGAAATTCTGCAAAAATTTGCGCGTCGCCATTCTCAAAGTGCTGTACAATTTGGCCGTTTAAACCGGCCATAAAGTTTAATCAGGTTAATTAGCTCAGCAGCCAGCTAATCAATTAAAGTTAACCGGATAAATTAAATTAACCGGTTAAATTAATTAAACAGTTACCTAATTAAACGGTTAACTGATACACCGGTTAGTTTCTCACTAATATATTGAAAATTGTTGCACTGATTTATTTGCAAAAGATTTATTAATAAATCATTTATTAGAGACCATTTTTAAATATAACAAACAAATATTTATTACCATTTTGAATGATTTGTCATTATTCAATCAGTCTGATGGATCAATTTACTTTGAATTTCGCGCGGTTTTATTTAGTTCGAAAACTTGCCGGGGATAACAGTAACGAAGCCGCATGTAAATACTTTTAACATTCGGCTTCGTTACTGTTAATTGGAGAAAAATGTCCCCAATTAGATGACATTATTAATAATTTTATTTGATTAAATTCACAAGAATCACGATCAACTGTCTCCAACAATTTGAATCGTAAGTGAATCAAAATGCGACGGCTGCACCTTCTGTCATCCGCTGCAAGTTTTCGAACTAAATAAAACCGCGCGAAATTCAAAGTAAATTGATCCATCAGAGTCAGACTGATTGAATAATGACAAATATTTGTTTGTTATATTTAAAAATGGTCTCTAATAAATGATTTATTTACAAATCTTTTGCAAATAAATCATTCTACCAGTGCAACAATTTTCAATATATTAGTGAGAAAATTTGTATTTTTTTAACCGATTAACCATTTAACCGGTTAATCAGTAAACCGTTTAATTAATTCAACCGGTTAATCAGGTAACCGTTTAATTAATTTAACCGGTTAATTTAATTCAACTGGTTAACTTTAATTAATTAGCTGGCTGCTGAGCTAATTAACCTGGTTAAACTTTATGGCCGGTTTGAACGGCCAAATTGTACAGCACAACAATTACCAAGTTTCAATTCAATTAGATATAGAGGTATTGAGGAAATAACAACAAAATTTCTCATGGGTATAACTACTATTGCGCAGCACCAAATGCTAGAAATATACTATTGTGTTGTGTCGCGCCAGAACGGTGGGGGTTCTGGCGCAATCGGTCTCGGGCAGTACAAGCCACACCACAATAGTGTATTTCTAACTGTAGTAAATGTGTG
Organism: Halyzia sedecimguttata; assembly: GCA_937662695.2. NCBI lineage: Eukaryota > Metazoa > Arthropoda > Insecta > Coleoptera > Coccinellidae > Halyzia > Halyzia sedecimguttata. Next base: position 36,619,786 of record OW569417.2, read on the forward strand.
GAACTGATATGCTTCCAGCGTTCCACGCCACACCACAATAGTATAGTTCCGCCTTTACTTATAGGAAAAATAATTCATTGAAAGCACTTTTTAAGTGAAGCTTAAATTAAATGGAAATTCTTGCAACCTTATGTTATACATAAATGAATCTTTAAGCAATTTATTCTTATACAGAACACAACTGATTCTCCTTACTCTGTCAATCTCTCAAGGGCTTATGAGGAGTCTCCTCGGGGAAAATCTAGGAGGATCAGTATAATAATATATAATATAGATGTTGAAAATAATTTATCTTCAATTTTGAATAATCATCTGATATAATTTTATATTCAGATAATAGCGATGTAAAGTGTGTTAAAATATTCCTGGTACCTCTTAAATACAGTGAAGTCAAGCAGAAACTGTGTTGCATAATTCAATATGTTCAGAAATATTTATTAATTCTCTCAGCTGCAGTGCTCAACTATAACTAGTTAATGAATATAAATAGAAAAAAATGAGTGGATTATCTAAAGGAATATTCCATATAAAATGTGATCTGTGGTATTACAAATATGTTATTGAAAAACTATCTACAAAGGAATATAACACTATATTATCAGATTAAATTCATTTTCCACAAAAAAATCAGCCTGTCGTACCATATCACAGCATTGAGGTCTCAGAATTGAAAAATCTTTGTAATACTGCACAGTTTTAATAACAGAAGCACAGTTGCACAATATTGCACATGAAAATATTTTATGGAATTAATCCTTTCTTCTTGAAATAATCGTAAGTAACTATCCATTTAGTTTCTTCTATTCTACTATGGAGTTAAGAACATTTGAGTTATTCAACGACTAGTCGATTTTACGATTTCGTCCAAAACTGTACATATTGAAATGAACACTGCATTATATGAGATAATACTACCTAAAACTACTGCAACAAATACCATTCCGCTACATGTTAGAAGCCAATATCCTACTGATTTCTTTCCCTTATTTTGTGTGGACTTTTGGGCACACTGTCTTGCAAGATTATAACTTAAAAGAGATGTGGCCTACGAACAAAAACAATATTTATTATTACAGTATTATGTATAGTTAAAACTGTTACCTTCGATTTTGCTAATAAATTATATTGTGCAGGGGAATTGAGGCAATTATAATATGATCTAGAATTATTTTTGAATAAATTGATATAATTTCTGGCATTTCTTGATGCTAATAGACTAATGCTGCTTCGTGAATTTATCACATTACTGAGAAAACGAAGTGATGAAAACATTTTTCTAGTATTCGCTTTCAACTTTCAACAATAATAATAATAGTAAACATAAACCATAGAGATAACATAACTGACACATAACCTCATAACCATCTCTAAATGACAGGAAGAACATCTATGCTCCAGGCATAGAAAATTCTCTATGTTAGAACTGCAATAACTGCATTTATTTGCGCGCATGGCGTATGTTCTGGGGAACATCGCGTTATCATTTTGCCCAAATGTCTGTAATTTTCGAATTTTTTGCGAAAATGGTCTCAAACGATTGAGTTCGACTACCTGATGAAGAATTCGAGGACAAATTTGATTCTGTCCGGCCGGCCGTTGCCACGATAACTTGAGAAGGAAATGAGATAGCGACTTGAAATTTTAGGGTAGGTGGCGCACCCCTATACGACAGAAAAGTTCGTGAATGGGCATAATCGACCCGATGGTTTCCGAGTAATAATTTTATTTTCAACCTATATAAATCCCATCAAATTGAAACTTGGTGAATAGTTGTAGAATATGAACTTAAGCACGTTTGTGAAATTTTGTGAGAATCGCATCACTAGAGAATTTTTAAAAAATCATTGAAAAATATTTTTTATGTCACGATAGCCTTTAAATTTTCAGGTTAGGTTGTGCATTTAAAGATTTAAATGCAACATTTCAGTTTGTTTATATACATAATCGGCCTAACGGTTTTGGAGATATACCTATCTGAAATGTGGTTGTTATTTCCTCAATAACTCGGAAAATACAGAACCGATTAAATTTAAACATGCTTATTAGTTGTTTAATACCAACGCGAAAATTCTTACAAAATTTCGTGAGGATCGTATCACAAATTTTTAAAGAATCATTGAAAAAAATTCTATATATCAGTAACTATCCGTCCGGCATCGCTAAAATTTTGCGAGAGCCTTCAAAACATAACTTTACTACCTACCAAGTTCCAAGTTTGAACATGATCGGATATTGTTGGAGATTCGAGCAGCCTCTTGTGTGAGTTTAGTAGATGGATGGGTGACCGTTGCCTCGATAACTTCCGAACGAAAGGAGATAGGGACTTGCAATTTTCAGGATATGTTGCGTATCCAAATGGGAGTATAAGTTCGATTACGTGCATAATCGGTTTCAGAGTTATACCCACCTGATGGAATATTATTTCCTCCATAACTCAAAAAATATAGACTCGATCGAATTGAAGCTTATTGGTGTCTAGTTGTAGAATATCGACATAAAGACGTGTTTAAAATTTTATAAGAACCGTACCCCTAGAAAATTTTTGAAAAATTATGAAAAAAAAAAAAATTGTTCAAGCCCTGACGTGAAGTCAGGAGCTTTTGCGCGTATATTCTATTGTCCATTCTCCTGTATTGGACACTCTTAATCGAATTTACCATGGTAAATTATATTGTCCATTTTCCTGTATTGGACACTCTTAATTCGAATTTACCATGGTAAATTCGAATTTAGTGTCCAATACAGGAGAATGGACAATATAATTTGCCATGGTCCTGACTTCACGTCAGTGCTTGAACCAATTTTTTTTTACATTATTGTAATGCTAAGTTTACTTATAAATACGCAATGACAGAAATTTATTTAATGTTCAACCTTCAACAGAAGTCTTGTGTTACTATCTCAGAATATTATATAGTTAATAATTTCGCTATTAGACACCTGTGTGCAAACATTATGTGTGTAGATTGCAGTGTATAATAGTTATAATACTAAAAATAATATTACAGATACAGACTACAGTAGCATGCTAATATATGTGCTAATATGCACAAACATATGGTAAATCTGTTTATGATTGTAAACATTGCATAAAGGTTCCCACATTCTTAGCAAAAACATCTTGAAGAAAAAAAGGTTTTATTCTGATAATTTCATTTATACATATTCACAATGGTGAACATAACTAATTTCACAACAATATACATATAAATACATTATTAGATTGTAACTGTAAATCCAATTCAAATTAAATAAAAAATATGAATGTTTAACTCATCTATCCTTCAACCGGTTGTCCCTGAAAAATGTTTTGAAATATACTAAATTGTTCATTTTGAAAAAAGGAAAATTTGATTATTCTTCCAAATAACTTATGTCAAAATGTTTACATATTTGGGAAATTCTTTGTATATCCATAACGCGTAGATTATTATCATGAGGATTCTAACGGAAGACAATACAAAATTTTCCATTTTATTGGATATAGAGAATAAGACAAGTTTAGTAAAAGAACTCACCCATTGCCTAGCAACAATAAGAACTGTTTCTCTCTCCAACCTAGGTCCAATAAGGGGATTCATTTGAACGACATAGCAGCAAAGCCAACTGAAATTAGTAATTGATGAATTTTCTGGTTCCTTATAAAAATTCACAAGGAAAACTTACAATAACCAACAGCATACCCCAGTTAAAATGAGTAGAACTTGAATAATTCTGAAAAACAAATATTTTAGATGAAGATATAAGTAGTCACAACAATAATTTACCCTTTATTTGGACCCTTAGGTACAAAAAATGGGGCTACACCTCCAACAGCACCCCAAAGCACAGTAAACACGATAAAAGGTAAAGCTGCTGCTCCCATTTTAAAATAATTAGAATAACTAGGAAATTTCAGTACTCCCAATCAATATTAATCATATGACTTCGTTGACAATTGACATAAGAAGCTATCTGACAGCCTGTTTAATGTATCACATGACTGTGGGAAGCACAGAATACTAATAAATTCGTTTTCAACTTTGAAGTGCGGGAAATGTCGTCCTTCATTTGAAAATTCATATAAAAACATAATTATTTGTGAATATTTCATTGAGTCTGCTTTTTTAATTACTCTAATAAACGTTCAGTATCACAGGGACTTCTACTATTGAAGTCTATGACCTACTTTTTCTAACATAAGCTGATCGTCTAGTGAATTGGTAGGACTATTTACTTACGTTGTGTAGGCAGTGTAGGCATCCCAAGTTAAATGGAAAATGGGCGGGAAGTTTAAAGATTCAAACAAAGGTTGTGCGATCCTTTGTTCTACTTCAGTTTAAAAAAGTTTCAAATTTACTATTTTGAGTATTCTGTTCAACGTCCTTATTTTCCGCGCCGAAAGTAAGCCAAATGTTTGCTGTGTGAACTCTGAATGAGTATCTTGAACCATTTTAATCAAATACTATTAATAGTATTTGATTAACTTACTTATTTTCGAAATGAAAATTTTCATTTCGAAAATAATTCATTAACAATATTATTTGTCAACGATGAAAGGACTAGCAGAGAACAAAGTTCAGAGCAACCATACAGTGTGATTTCATCAAAGTTGATTAACTTTCCTGAAGCGTCAATCTTTTGCGCTTTTATTCTATATATATATTTATAGGTACTTATATTTGTTTCAAATATGGTTACAAGACAAGAATGGCAACTGGCTTGTGGTAGGGGTAGGGTATTGATGAAAATTAGAACATTTGTTTGTTCAAAACATTTTTCTACCGAATATATATATATATATATATATATATTGAATACAAGATTGAAACGTAGTACACTACCCTCTATTTGGCTATATTATCAATTTAATAAATCATTTTTCGATATTTCATCAGTATACTTAGTTCTGAGTAATAGCTAACGAACCAAATATATTTTGCAATCTAATCATCCAATTATTGCTGAGAACATAAAAAGTTGTCAAGGGGTATTATGGATGACTGAAAAAATGCTCTGTATTGTCTGTATACAAGAGAAAGTTTCAAATTATACATCGAAAATAATAAGTAAAATGCTCAAGTCAAATGAGCCTTACATGATAAAAGTAATTAATACATTTGAATAATAATATATGATATCGAAAGATATTATGTAGAGGTATTACAGAATATTCTATAGTATTCAATGTATTTCAAAATACATAAATTAAATGCTTATATTGTAATGACATTGGATGTGATCTTTTGTAATGTAAAAATAATGATTTCACATATTTCCCCATTTACAGTTCTATTCAAAATGTTCCAATGAAACTCCTTTACTGATAAATCCCTTATTTGACCTCATTATGTCTTGGCAAGGTGACATTTCTGTTCCAAACAAATAGGGTTTACATATATTTAATGTTCGAACAGATGTCTGATTAATCAAAAAGTGAATTGATTTTTCAATAAACTCTGCTTCATTATATTCTTTTAATTTGGATTTACGAACTAGCAACGGTGGAAAGCGAACATTGTCGCCACAGATAACTAAGTATATATATAATATATATATATGTTTGTCGCTGGTCAGTTTTAGCTTGTCAGAATCTTGGAATCTTGGAAATCGACTCTAGCGGCACCATCGTAAACAAAGTGAAGTAGTACATAGAGTACGTGATTTGACAATTCTAGGTCCGTTTTTCGCCCGAAAATTTTAACAGGAATTAATAGGGAGTGTCGACATCTTGTTATTCTATGCATCTTGGTTGTGTGTTTAGATACGTATATTTTGTATAACTGGGGGAAAATAAAGAATATAAAAACCCCCAGTAGTGTACGTCTTGATCAGACAAAGATGTATCAACCAACCGGTACATTCACATTTCTACAATAATAGAGAATACAGTGACCTTCAGCATTATTACATTGGAATATTCAACGGATCGGAGGCCAGAGTATGCATTATTGTTTAAACCTCATTGATACTCGCCGAAGTTGAGTAAAGAGCAGTGTCTGACCTACATCCTTTCTTCCTCAAGTCAGTGCCTGACCTACAGCTATCGGGAGGCGTAGGATATGTACAGGGGATCGGCTAACTGCATAAGTGCTCGGTGTCGTTTAGCTTTGCCAGAAGGATTATGATTGTATACGCGTAGACTGATGACCCGGATTGACAAGACTGATGTCAGATTGATGCCAGATTGACCGTGTAACCTCCATATATGCGAGATTTATTCAATTAGCTTTCATTCTAATCGGGAATCAAGTCGTTCGCAACTAACAAATAAAAAATATGTCGCATCCGGCACAAAATACATGCGTAAGTATAAGCTACGAACACTAATATATGACGACGACGACGACGAGTTTCTTCGCTCCCTACTCGTTCCAATAGAATACGCAGTGACTATAGGGAAATATAGTCACTGAAGAGACACAAAAGTTGTCTCTGGTCACTGTACAACAGAACATCGCGAGGCGATTTTCCTTGTTGTTTGGTTACTCCAAAAATCTAGTTGAAAGAAACCTATTATGGAGGATTTTATGTGATAGGTTCATTACAAGGAAAAAAGGGGATTCCCCGACAGGATTGCTGCGACGCAACAGGCGCATCATTTCTTTGAATTTTCTCGAAGTTGAAAGTCAGATAATTAATTTAAATTTTTGCCAGATGGTCCATAAACAATAAATGCTTAACTGGCCGCAGGTTGAGAATACAGTGACTAGATTCTCACTGTCTCTGTCTCACTGTGAATATAGTCATTGTAGTTGAGAATAGCTGGTCTAGAGACTATAGAGTATAGAGGTATACAATGATTCAGTCAATCTAATAATATAGTTTTATCATATATCTACAATATTAACATCTGAGCAAGTTGTTTTACATACAACATCAGATGAAATTCAGTTTATAATATAATTCGTAATTTGGATGAGAAATATTTTCATTAACATGGGTTGATAACTATAAACTTGACATATAACTCCTATATTTATACAAAACCAAACATATTTTGATAGTCATCATGACATATTAATAATATTAGCGTTTAGTTTGTTGATAGATTATCTACCTATTATGTTTCATAGCGAGTTTATTAATGGATATTGGTGCTGGAATGATGAAAGGAATGCTGTACATTATAATAAAACTTTCGAGTAAGTGCATTTCTCGACAACATCGAAGATTCATACAAACAAGCATCTCAATCATAATAAAATCGTTAATAAAAGTATAGTGGAATTCATAGGTAATTTTTTGTCAATTAATTCAGTCCTCACTAGAAGTGTCCTCACTAGAAGTGATTTTGCGCACTCATATCCGAATGGGCATGATCAGCCCATTGGGTTCAGAAAGCGTCACATTTGAAATTTTGTTTTCCTGATTTCTAAAACAATTAGTTAATTTTCAAAACAATTCATAGGTAGGCACATATCCAACCAAAGTCAAAATAAATCACTATAGTAGAGCTTCACACGAGACGAGAGAAGGTGAGAATAAAAAAAATCTCGTCTCGGTACTCGCCAATTCCCAAAAAATTTAGTCTCGGTCTTGTCTCGTTATCAGTTGTCTACTTCCCTCGTCCCGCTTAATTCTGAATAACGATAATAAATATTATAATATATAAACGAAATGGTAGATAACAATGAATAATTTTATAAAGCTAAATTTATTTCGTTTTTATACGAAAATATTTATACATGTACTTACATAATTGTTTTAATTTTAAACACTGTTAATTTCATGTTTTAAATTACTTGATGACCAAGCATTCAAACATAATCACGCTTGCGTCACATCATCTTTCAATGATGTACGTGTTTTTGGCATGATCATACCTGCCGTGGAAAATAATTTTTCAACAGGTACGGATGTAGCCATTAACAAATCATCGGCCATCTTGGAAAGTGTACGAACTTTTTCATGCACTTTTCACCACTCTAAAATTCAAATTTGATTCCTATTTGCTCTTTCTAACAGCAAATATTCTTTAAACTCAGCTTTCCAATGTTTCGAATGTTTTGTTGATGTTCTAAAGAGGTTCACGATGTCGATACATTTTTTAATAGAATTGGATAAATTGGTATCGTTTTCAATGAATACCTTCCCAGTGGGTAGCTCATTGAGGGTGTTCTTGGCGTATTTTTTCTTTACCAGTTGTATTATAAATATACTTCCACTTCCACAGATATATACAATCATTGTTCACATCTTCACTATAAGAAGCGCAATAAAAAACAATGAATTAAACAATTTCTAGAACGATCGATGTATAATATAGAAAAAAGCTTCTCATATTCAATTGTTGTATGAGTGTTTTGAAAAAGGTCGAGTCGTATATAAGAAAAGTTTGTATGTATCTGTAGTAAATAAGACGATCTTCCAGGTAGGAATTTTCGAGCCAAAGAAAACCTTTCAATAGTATAGGTACACCTTTATTATTCAGTAGTTTATAGACACATATATTCAACCGAGAGTAAAAAATCGATCTTGAAAAAACACATTCATACCTAAAATATAAAAATCTGCAAGGATAGATATTTATTTACTACAAGAAGTTATAAGAACAGTTAACAAGTTGAAATAAAAATGTGAAAAAATTATTTCAATTTAAGATAAAATATTCCGTAGATTGTCATAAGAGTGGATATTTTGTAAAATATATTGTTCTCTATGTAGACTTTTTCGAATAAAAACTTCATAAAAAAAATTTAACGGTACCAAAAACGAAACTCTCGGGTGGTACTGTATGTGGTCTCGGTATCGCCTATAACATTTTTCAAAACGTCTCGTCTCGCTTTTCCGAGACGAGAACGAGACGAGACGAGAAAAATCGCGCTCTCGTGTGAAGCCCTAATCGCTAGGTAGGTATAAGATAAAAAATTAATATTATTGTACGAGTGCTGACAATTGATTTTACAACTAATCTTCATTAGAATATGATATAGCTACCTACTTATCAATTTTATCCAGTGAATTGGTTATTTAGGCCTGAAAAGGTACCAACATTCAAGCATGAAAGTATAGTAGCATTGAGTGCTCAGGATGGAAACGTGGCCACAACTTTAACTGCACTGAAATTCAGAGATCTAATAAACAGAGTTTCGCAGGTAATTATTTAACACAAATGTAAGGCTTGCGGCTTTTACTTGATGCAAATCCATATTAACTCAATGAAAAATTATATACGATTTACACTACTTTTAATTTATTTAATATTGTGACGCGTTTCGTCGACACAGCGACTTCATGATACGACAGTATGATGTAGTCTGATGCAGTCACTGTGTCGACGAAACGCGTCACAATATTAAATAAATTAGTGTAAATCGTATAGGTATAATTTTTCATTGAATTATTTAACAATCAATAATATCGAAAATTCATGAAGAATTTCGTAGATGAGTCTATATTTTTAGGAATTTTTTTTTTAAGAAAAATTATCATCATGTATGCATATTTGAAAAGAGCACAAAAAACTAAACTGATAGGTACGTGTGCTTTACATTTTTCCGCAGACAGTTTTACTGCACAAATTTTAAACATGAAAATGAAGATTTTAAGAACTTGAAAAAAGTGGTTGTGACTTTTAATAATAAATTGGGTTTTTTGGTAGAAAAAGCCCTGTGAACAGGAGCTTTGGCGCTCTTGTTCAAACTTTGACAAATCATATCTCCGAAATTATTGGTCTCTGGGTATGATATAAATTGAATCTTGCGATAGAAATTAAATTCGAACAGACCGATTCTCCCCAATAACGAACTTATCCGAGTTATTCATTCCTCAAATCTACCCTGAAAATCATATTATATCAATTAAAACTTAGATATTATGGCAGTTTTTTGCTGGAGATATTCTGAACCCAATTTGATTATGTATCTTCTTACCAAAGTATATATTTTCATCATCATATGGCTTATCCACGGGCATTATATTATCACCTTAAAAGTATAATATCTTATCATCCTCATAATTCTACGATAGCTGAGGTTATTTCATTGGCCATTTTGCATTCAATCATACTTTGTTTTCTAGAACAGGAGGTGTATTTTATATCAACCAGAAATAATTTTGACATTTATCTCTCATAGAAAAATAACATGACATGTAAGAACACACATCATATTATAATTCATAGATAGAATAATTAAGTACAGCATTCTGTGAAAACATAGAAGTACGAGTCATCATTGAAATTTCGAAAAATCAAATCTCCGAAAGTATTATAGCTTGTTAGAGTTAAAAATGATATGAATGGATTTTTATGGTGAAACTTCATCTTAAAAAAAATTGAATTTGAAACTTGTAATGCAAAAAAATTTTTTTTTTGTTACTCCGAAACCGTCAGGCCGATTTTTCCCAATAACGAACTCAATCGAGATATTCATATCCCAAACCTACTCTGAAAATTTCAACTGTCTAGCTCATTATGTTCGAGGTTTATTGCAGAAACAAAATTTGAAAATTTGAAAATGTCTTTTTTTATACTTTACGGCAACCCGATAAATACAAAACTTCGCGGGCATATAAAGGTCATTATTTGGCCGGCCGGCCGGACAGAATGAATTTCGACCACGGATTCTTGATCAGTGAGTCGAACCAAATCGTTTAAGACCATTTTCATCGAAACATTCGAAAATTACAGACATTTGGGCAAATTGATAAGCACTCAGTTCAGTGGAACTAGAGCGCCAAAAATGGGTTCAAGCCCTGTGGACAGGAGCTTTCTGGCGCTCTAGTTCAAACAGACAAATTATATCTCCGAAAGTATTGGTTTCTCAGAGTTGAGAATTATATCAATGTATTCTTATGATAGAACTGCATCATAAAGGGAATTCAATTCAAATAATAGTTTATTTATCAAGATTAAATGAGCAATCTGAGAATGAGAACTGCACCATGCAAGAAACCAAATTAAAATAGCTGAAATGAATTTGACTCTCTCTTATAGAACAGGATGAAATGTACGAGTATGAACACAGATCATATAATAAAGCTTAGATAGAATAATTATAACATTCTGTGAAAACATAGAAGTACGATTCATTATTGAAATTTAGAACTTCATCTTAGCAGATATTGAATTCAAACATCATAGAAGAATTTAAATTCAACAAGAGTGCCAGAAATTATCAATCCAAAACCAATAGACAAATTCTACCCAACAACGAACTCATCCGAGATATTCATTCCTGAATTCTATGATGAACGATAATATATGTCTTTCCTCAAATCTACTCCAATACACCAATATTCCAGTTTTGTTTTTAGTGGAGATATTCTGAACTCAATATTATTAACTTACCATTCCCATCATCATATGGATTGACCATCGGCATGAAAATATCAACCAACAAAAAAAAAAGCACTGACGTGAAGTCGGTACTCTTTGGCGCGCGTGTTCACGGTGGCTAATTTGAATTGAATGATGAGTACTTCAAGCTCAGTGGATAGAGCGAGCCGAAGATCTACCCAAAGGATAGTGGACACCATTCACTGTCGGTTCAAAAATTAACAGTGCTGTATCAAGCTGCCATCAGGGTAGAGTAACAAAGTTGGAAAAGAACACAAGTGACTCTCCTTTAGTCGCACAAGCTCCTAGAAGATTTGGGAGGGTCAGTATAATCCTAATCATGTTTATAGCACGCGCGCCAAAGCAGATTGACTTTTTACACTTTTTCTTTCATTGTTAAGTCAATCTGCTTTTGCGCGCGTGCTATAAACATGATTAGGATTATACTGACCCTCCCAAATCTTCTAGGAGCTTGTGCGACAAAGGAGAGTCACTTGTGTTCTTTTCCAACTTTGTTACTCTACCCTGATGGCAGCTTAGATACAGCACTGTTAATTTTTGAACCGACAGTGAATGGTGTCCACTATCCTTTGGGTAGATCTTCGGCTCGCTCTATCCACTGAGCTTGAAGTACTCATCATTCAATTCAAATTAGCCACCGTGAACACGCGCGCCAAAGAGTACCGACTTCACATCAGTGCTTTTTTTTTTTTCAAGTTCCTTCAACAAATATAGCTATCAATACAGTTTGGCTGTTAGCTTTACCGTAGATAGGAAAAAAATGCGGTTGTGGGTCCTCCGTTAGGGACGCAATTGCATATTCTCCAAATCCGAACGTATTTCAATATAGATCTACCGAATATAGTTATTTATAAATTCGCCTCAGGGCCACCATACAGACATTTCAAATCGGAAACAACGCTATTTCCCCCAAACTGACTTGTGTCCGTGCACTGAATTGACATGAATATTCTTTTAAAACCTCACAATATCGGCTCATTACTCCCAACATAACCCATCCAACCCAAAAACAGTCACTTCTCTTCTGCGCATGCGCAATCTACTTGCGGCTAAAAGTCCTCTCAAAATAACACACCTTACAAAAAACTCCGATTCTCCAACACTAGTGGTTCGGAAGATATCGCATCTTTAATCTACGCATGCGCAGACCCTCATCAGGGATCTCAATTCTATGGAGGAATAGCATCCGCCACCCCAAAACCCCAATCCTCTCTGACGAAAACTACAGCAGTTAAAGGACTTCTCATCTGCGCATGCGCAATACGGAAAATGCCCGGAAAGGGCAGCATGAAGCTCAAAAACATATGTTTCGGAATTAAAAGCAAAGTATTCCGCAAAATAGTAGTAAATTTTTTATTTTTTTCATGTCACGTGATCTTCACGAAATTTTGCAGAAGTGTTTGCTTTGGTCTTTTGCATCTAACTACTCCTGAGTTTCAATTTAATCAGATCAGTATTTTTCGAGTTATCGTGAAAACAAAATTTTCAAATTTTCAAATTTTTTTTTGGCACTTTAGGGCCGTCCGTTCAACACAAAACTTCGTAGGCATATAAAGGTCATGATTCTACAATCTGATGCCAAATTTCAAAAAGATCGAGTGATCGGTTCCGGAAATATTCATAAAAAACGTTTTTACTAAAAACGGCCTTAACTCCGAAACCGCTCGGTCGATTTCGCCCGTTAACGAACTTGTCCGAGATATTTACGCTACGAAACTACCCTGCAAATTTCAAGGCTCTAAGTCGTTCCGTTCGAGAGTTATCGTGCTAACGGCCGGACCGGCCGGCCGGCCGGACCGGACGGACAGAATTGAATTTGACCTCGAATTCTTCATCAGGGAGTCGAACCCAATCGTTTGAGACCATTTTCGAAAAAAAATTCGAAAAATACAGACATTGTGACGAAATGACGCTGTTCCTTGCGGAGCACGCGCGCAAAAAGTATGACATTATATTATAATTCTCATATTTATACGATTGCTGGAATGAATGACAATGAGACAACCTCAGGTCTCAGGAAAATAAGTTGACATTATAACAATTCATAGAACACCCACAGAATAATTCTATCATTCTGTGAAAACGTAGAAATACGATTTACATTGAAATTTTGAAAAATCATATCTCCGATAGTATTAGCTTGTTAGAGTTAAAAATGATATGAATGGATTCTTATGGTAAAACTGCTTATTGAAAAAAATTTAATTTGGAATTTGTTTTGTAAAAAAAAAATTTTTTTTTGTTACTCCGAAACCATCTGTCCGATTTTGCCCAATAACGAACTTAGCCGAGATATTTATCCCCCAAACCTACTCTAAAAATTTCAACTGTCTAGCTCATTCCGTTCGAGAGTTATCGTGCCTACGGCCCGCCGGCTGGCTGGACCGGCCGGACCGGCCGGACAGAATGAATTTCGACCACGGATTCTTGATCAGTGAGTCGAACCAAATCGTTTAAGACCATTTTCATCGAAATATTCCAAAATTACAGACATTTGGGCAAATTGATAAGCACTCAGTTCCGAGGAACTAGAGCGCCAAAAAGAGATACATTTTACCTGGAATAATTTTATCTCGAGTGATATTCGACATGACGAATACGAGAATATGAATGGAAGAGTGACAAACTTGTAAAAAAATATAATACAAGCAAGAAAATAACATTAACGGACGGTCAAAACCGGCGGTCATTGACCGGCGGTGAAAAATAATGATAGTTTTCTAACATGATTATGCTCCTCACCTGTGTTCACTGTTCATAAATGTCATCTTATCTATCTATAAGAGACTGGCCAAATTTATTTCTGTTCTAGTTTGTTTATCATTCGTACTTTGAAAATATTTCCCGTTGGAAAACGAAAGAAAGAAGTTTCCGAATCTTGAATTTGTTACGCGTTTACATTGGTTGAACTCATGGGAAGACAGAGCTGTACTCAACAATTCGTGGAATCGCATGCGACTTCGAGGATAGGATAGCAGCCCTATAACATGCATATTTTATATATGCGATTTTTGGTGAAATGATTTTGATGAGTTCTACCTTCTGTTAAAAAAAACACTGATCTTTGAAAACACCCTGTATATGAATAAAATAGATTAGCTACTACTCAAAATTAATCATAAGAACATTCCTTAAAACAATTCCAGGCTCAATTCAAAAGACTATACAGACGCCGAGTCCGGCCAGGTGCTCCCGATGTTGTTATAATGCAAGATATTAAAGATGTCGTGCTCTTTTCCGCAGAAGTGAAGGACTTAACATACGAGTTCATCAGGTTTTTCCACTTACCAACAATAGATGCATTCTTGCGGGCTGCAATTGTATATTTCCAGTATCTATTTCAGGTTCCGTTTTTGGTTGATCAAAGAAGAATCTTAATTACTGTAGATTTCATTCTCAGGTTTGGGAGCATGTGGAGCAAAGAAGAGACGATGCCAAACGTAAACTAACGCAACCGATCGTGAGGGTTTTAGAGGATGAAATTATGGAAAATCTTGGCGATTTGAGAAGCATATTATCGAGGGAATACCACAGAATTACTTGTGGCATGACGGATGCTTCGAAGTTTTATCATTTGAATAATAAGAATAATGTATCTACATCGGAAAAGGATCGGCGCATTTTTGAGGCTTTCATGTGTGTAGCTGTGAGAGTCATCTGGTGGGCACTCCACAGGAAAAATTTCTGCCTCATAGGTAAATATATACTCCACCTCATCATAATTGCACTAATCACTAAATAAACGATGGGGGTAGTTTTTCACACGGTCTTTCAAAGGAAATCATATTATCATATTTGTGCCCTTGATCTTCTCATATGGTGCCGATCTTAGGCTGAACGGAGGTCCCTCTCGCCATAGGAATAGTGGGTGTTGGGTTTCCTAGGTGTACCGTCTTTTGTTTAGTTATATTGCAGCAGTTGAGCATAATTTGTTCGGCAATTTCATATGTGTTCATGAACCATCTACACAAAGAACAGCCAGTTAGCCCCATTTTCTTCAAATGTTGCTTAAATAGGTGGCCTGTTATAGCACCAGAATTAGTTGGTTCCTTTCTAGACTAAGGAGATTCTTAACCTGAGTCTTTGAGGAAGGCCACCCGTGAAGAACCTTGGCTGCCTGAGGTCGTCCTCCGTCCTCCATTCAGGGAAAAATTTCCTTTCGAACCATTTATCTAAAGCCGGGTTCAGACGGGCTTAATGCACCACGTAATGCAAGGTACCCCGATCATTACATGTAACCCTCGTAGTACCTTCCACACGTAGAATTCGCCTTGCATTACGTGTTACATCTTACACCGCGTCTGGATCCGGCTAAAGAAAGCTTTGACAGATGTACGACAGATAGGTAGTAACGGTACCGGCCCAGTTAACCATTAGCATGCCCCTCGCTTAGCCATGCACAGAGATATTGGAAACTTCATTTACTAATAGCGAATTCCATTGGTAGAACCCGTGCGCAATGAGTGCAAGAATCGTATTCCATTGTAGAATTTCGTCGAGCATGTTGACACATTTTGACGTCCAGTGCAACATTTATTGCACTCAGTGCAGCACCAAGGCACCACTGGTTTTGCCAATGGAATTCGCCATAAGGGTTGGCACCGCAGAACACTAATATCCGTCCTCCTGAGAACGGGCAATAGAATTCACCATGGTGAATTCGATTAAGAGTGTCCAATACACGACAATGGACAATAGAACATACGCGCAAAAGCTCTTGACTTTACGTCAGTGCTTGAACCAATTTTTGGTGCTCTTGTTCCTCGGAACAGAGTGCTTATCAATTTGCCCAAATGTCTGTAATTTTCGAATTTTTGGCTGAAAATGGTCTCAAACGATTTGGTTCGACTCACTGATCAAGAATTCGTGGTCGAAATCGATTCTGTCCGGCCGTGCGGCCGGCCATCCGTCCGTTAACACGATAACTCTCGAACGAAAGGAGTTAGAGGATTGAAATTTTCAGGTTAGGTTTGGAGCGTAAATATCTCGGACGAGTTCCGGCGAAATCCATCAAGCAGTTTCGGAGTTATGGCCATTTTTAGTAAAAACATTTTTTATGAATATTTCCGAAACCTATCACTCGATCTATCTGAAATTTAGCATCAAATTGTAGAATAATGACCTTTATACGCATGCTAAGTTTTTGCGCGTATGTTCTGGGGAACACCGCGTTATCATTTTGCGTTATCATGTCTGTAACTTTCGAAATTTTTGACGAAAATGGTCTTATGGTTTTGGTTCGACTACCCGATGAAGAATTTGAGGTCAAATTTGATTCTGTCCGGTTGGCCGTTCGGTCGTTGCCACGATAACTTGAGAACGGAAAGAGCTCGCAATTTGAAATTTTCAGGGTAGGTGGCGCATCCCAATACGACGGACAAGTTCGTTAATGGGCATAATCGGCCCAGTGGTTTCCGAGTAATAATTTTGTTTTCAACCAATATGCATCCGATCAAATTGAAACTTGGTGAATAGTTGTAGAATATAAACCTAAGCACGTTTGTGAAATTTTATGAGAATCGTATCGCCAAAAATTAAAAAAAAATTATTAAAAAATATTTTTTATTTCACGATAACTTGAGAACGGAAATATAATTTATAAGCATAATCGACCAAACGGTTTTGAAGTTATACCCATCTGAAATTTGGTTGTTATTTCCTCAATAACTCGGAAAATATAAAACTGATCCAATTCAAACATGGTTATTAGTTGTAAAGTGCCAACGCTAAAGTTCTTGCAAAATTTCGTGAGGATCGTATCACTAGAAAGTTTTTAAAAAACCATTGAATCATTGAAAAAAATTCAATATATCAGAAACCATTCATCCGACATGGCTGAAATTTTGCTCAACTACCAAGTTCCAAGTTTGAACACGATCGGATCTATCTTGTTGAAGATCCGAGCAGCCTTTGTGTGAGTTCAGTAGCTGGATAGGTGACAGTCTCCTAGATAACTCTCGAACGAAAGGAGATAGGAATTTTCAGGGTAGGTTGCACATCTGAATGGGAGAGTTAAGTTCGCTGTTGGCCATAATCAGCCCAACGGTTTCGGAGTTATATCCATCTGGGATATAATTTCCTCGATAACAAAAAATATAGATTCGATCGACATAAAGACGTGTGTAACATTTTGTGAGAACTGTACCTCTAGAAAATTTTAAAAAAATTACGAAAAAAAGAATTGCTTCAAGCACTGACGTGAAGTGAGGAGCTTTTGCGCATATGTTCTCTATTGTCCATTCTCGTGTATTGGACACTCTCAATTAAATTTACTATAGTTCAAGCACTGACGTGAAGTCAGGAGCTTTTGCACCATGGTAAATTCGATTATGGGTGTCCAATACAGGAGAATGGACAATAGAACATACGCGCAAAAGCTTCTGACTTCATGTCAGTGCTTGAACCAATTTTGTTCGTTGATCGGGTTGCCGCAAAGTGTGAAATTTTTTTTTTTTTTTAATTTTTTTTCTACAATAACTCTCGAACAGAATAAGCTAGGCAGTTTAAATTTTCAGAGTAGGTTTGGGAGATAAATATCTCGGTTAAGTTCGTAACGTTTCGGAGTAACGTAAAATTTTTAACTTAAAAATTTCAAATTCAATTTATTTTAAGATGCAATTTCACCATAAAAATCCATTGATATCATTTTCAACTCTAACAAGCTAACACTTTCGGAGATATGATTTTTCGAAATTTCAATTGTTTTCGCAGAATGCTATAACTATTCTATCTATGAATTATTATATGATATGTGTTCATACTCGTACATGTCATCCTGTTCTATAAGAGAGAGTCAAATTAATTTCAGCAATTTTAATTTGATTTCTTCCATGATGCAGTTCCCATTCTCAGATTGCTCATTTAATCTTGATAAATAAACTATTATTTGATTTGAATTTCCTTTGAAATTCAGTTCTATCATAAGAATACATTGATATCATTCCCAACTCTGAGAAACCAATACTTTCGGAGATATGATGTGTCAAAGCTCCTGTCCACAGAGCTTGAACCAATGTTTTCATGATTGTTTTCAATTCTGTCGGAATTTTAACTTTGTGAAAAGGGTTATGGACGCAATTAAGTCGATATTTTCATAAAATTACATGAGTATTTTCGTATATTATTATTATTAGATATTAAAAAAATTACTGCTATATAGGGCATTTTCGATAAAATGTCAATTCATAGATCCTCATGGCACAACCGTACGATTCGACTGATTTGTAACATAAGAATATCTCTCGGAATAAATTATTTGAAATAAAACCACTGCTATACATTATGCGGCCACGAACCAAACACTGTTTATTTTCGTCCCAAATTTAATATATGTATTCGAATGGGTCCTTACGCCACCACAAACAAAGCAATCTTTATTTTTGACCTAATAGTGAATGTATGTATGAGTGGGTCCTTGCGCCACAACAGATATAGCACTGTTTATTTTCGGGGTCCAACAGTGAATGGTATGTATTTGAGTCGAAACTAATAGTTTGATGCCATCCTCGGCTAGTGGACCAGATTTATTTCGAAGTTTTGTGTTTACAGTAGGATTTATATTCTTGGAAATATATATATTTTTTTGAGCCAAGCAGCTTTGTGTGCTCAATACCTGTATGAGTAACCACTATGGCTATAAATTAGAAAAGCGCGCCAAAGCTCCCGCCCAGTGCTTTTCCAACTTGTTTTATTTAACATTTTTCCAAATTCAGTTCAGTAAGAAGCCACAGGTAACAGGTAGTTGAAATAAAAAAAATCAGTTTTATTTTGTAGCTTTGAAATGCTTCTTCCGAATGAAATGAATGTTGGTGGGAAGTTTTCTATTACTATAATACATATTCTCCAGGAAACAGTATTTTCCCACTTCCACTGGTTTCCTAATTATATACTCGTAGATTCATAAAACTAAATGAAATGATCATAAAGAAAGCAGATCAAGTTTTTCTTGAGTCATTTTAAGAATATACAATCGTTTAAGAGAATTAAATTATTCTTCGTCTTCACCTTAAACGCACAGTTTTTGAGATATTCTTCATTGAATGTTATAAAATCAGAAATTTCACTACGTTTATGAATCCACCCTGAGCGTTGGAATCCCGAATTAAGCTGTAAACAACGTTACCGTAGCTTCTTCTCGTTCAGCATCAATGGCATAGATAATTTGTATGCAGGAGTGTATTAGCACATTGTAAAAAAGCTACGCATGTAACTTTTTACCTGAGCCGAATCGGGTAAAATGGTAAATGAAAAAAGTGTTTTATGTGATGAGAGGAATCTATGGTTAAAATTAATGTTCAACTTAAAGACTCACCCTGTAAAGGAGTTGAGTGTTCCCTGACTGTCACAGCATATACAGTGTGTGGATTAAGTAAGGAACAAAATTCATAACTACGTTACCTAATGAATGTTCAAGCAAAACACTCTAACAGGTCAATTTTAGTTTTCAATTAGCTACCATACATTTTACATATTATGACTCATTCATTTTTACAGAGTGAGTCGTATTTTTTTTTTTCAAATGACCACCCCAATTTTGTTTGCTGCTTTATTAGACGGTGCAATTTACCTCAATGATGCTGTATAAACTGGTACCGTAGTTAACAATTTTTGTCAGAAATTAACACATTTACTGTAAGAAATAAAAATGAAACTTGATGGAAGAAAATATTTATTCAACACAAAAAACAAACGAAATTTTGCGCAAATATTCAAATTGTGCACCCTTAACGATTTGGCAATGAGCGATACTAGTGTGAACGCCTTGTACACTTCGCTCGAGGATTTCAGATTTCATTGCAGAAAGTTGAAAATAAGTTGTCAACTAAATAGAACTTTTACTGTTTCACAAAACGTTTGATAACTAACATTTCCATGGTTTCATTCAACCTCGCATCCTCCAAACCCTACTTATCCACGAGATGAATTTTGAAAATTGAATATCTCGAACATGAATTCAGAAAAATATCAAGTATGCTATATGTTTGGAATGGCAATTTCAAGCTCTATCGAAATATGTAGAAAAGTGTCAAATTTGAAAAAAAGATTTTCATATCGATATCTCATAAAATATGAATTTCGCAATATTCATTATGGTTATTTAATTCTACGTAAGAAGTTGCTACGGGAATTTTTTTACAGAAATAGAAAATTTCCATCTGAAGGAAAGTTACAAGAATATTTCGAAAATGAATATTTTTGTCTATCTAGAACAGAAATAGTACTTCCCCTTCGAAAGTGTCCAATTTGGCGCACCTGTACATATTTAAGAAAAATTCTGAAACATGTCAAATTCAAATTTTAAGTTGTAATTCTTCTTCGTAAAAATGCAAACGAGTAGCGTCTCGTGTCATTCTCTATTCGGAAATGCTACCACTTTAATGACATGCAAACACAAATTAGACAATTTATACCTTAACTACAACTTATCAGCACAAAACAATTTGCGAAAGCGTTCTTAAGAAACTAACATTGCCGCAGAATGTGTTTTACGTATAGTTGGTACCATCTGGAAAACACAATGTTATGTTTTTTTTCATTTTCTTTTAATCACATCTTCAAGGCAAATAAGTTCAGTATTATTTTAATAAGATTTGGGAATATTCGAGGGAATATTATAATGAATTTCGGTAATCACATGAATTTATTTTTTTTCATTTTGAGTTTTGCAATATACATTAAAGTGATAACATTTCCAAATAGAGAATGACGCGACCTTTCAAACGATGTATCACAAGCCTTTCGAAGGGGGTTGAAGGTAGGGTTCGCATTTTTACGAAGAAGAATTACAATTTAAAAATTGAATTTGACGTGAATATGTAAAGCAACCAATATAATGAATTTATTCCATTTGGCTTTTCCACAGTGTATGTAGTTGTGCCTGCAATATAGAGCATTGATGCTTGTTGATATTTCTTAATATGTATCTCCATATCCTATGGTGGCGAGAGCGACTCGACATAGTACATGGGTCGAGTTTGTCATCACATGACCCAGAGCAAAGATATCTCCACATTTGTAACAATGGCATTTTACGGTCTCTACCTTTCTAATTCCCGGTATCGGAGCAGGAAGAATAACTTCCCCTTCACGTAGAAACCTTAGCAAGCGCAGGTACATGTACCCATTGGCAGGTATACAGGGTCTTTCACGAGGAACCTCACCCATATTTAAACGGGAAACTACTGAACGTATTTTCATGAAATTCAGCACTTATAAGTATTTCACGATGCTGATGAAATCTAAAATATTTTCAAGGCATGAGCACCTCCGGTTTTTCCGGAAATGACGTCAACTTCCGTTTTTCAAATTAGAACACTATTTTTTTATTGCCGAAATAGATTCCTTAGAAAATTTCAAGTTATTTTGATGTAACATTTTTCAGTTTTGGTTGGAAAATTCTCTCTGAGCGGGAAAATTCGAAAAAAAAAAATCGAAAATAGAGCTCCGCTGAAACAAAAATAACTTCGTGGTTTTTGGATGGAAAATTTTCATTTTTGGGATTTTTCAAGATGTAAGATTGATGTATCCACTTTAAAAATCGAAATCGCGAT